>OX438666.1:13434325-14684325 GCA_949316385.1 Globia sparganii | reverse complement strand
AGATTAAGTTGTGCTCTTGATTTATACATAAATTGTTTCTTAATTAAAAGATTCTCTGCGGGTTCGTGAACTGGTTCATTCAGGCTATTTGTGATGCTAAAAGCGTCTCTGATAAAGTATACGTAGGCACATATGTAAATAAGTTGATAGGTTCGAATTTCTAATTTAGAGGGTATCGAATCGACAAACGAGAGCGTCACAAATCTAATTGAAGGTCATCTCTTATAAATTTTGGTCAGTAAGTTATAAAGCGTGCCAATAAATCGTCGCAGTCAAATCCCGCACGTTCGTATCTGGGACGATGCATTCGTTCAACGAACGGATTCACTGAGCGAAACACCAAAATTTATTGGGTTAGTAGTTGCCGTAGGTCGATAAAACTACAGACCGACAACAGAACGGCGTATCTCAATAAATCGGAAAGAAAAAAATACGACCTAAGAGAGAAAGAAACAGAGTAAAGTTTTGCGTGATGCCACTCGAAGGTTGTATGACTGAAAAGAGCAATGCGCAGTGCAATTTTGTGATATCTTTTTCACTCTTTCAATGGCGGAGTTGGTAGGCGACATACGGACGTTATAGTGTTGAATTAGCATATTTATTGCTAGTTACACGACGAAATAAATTTATCTTAGGCCATTGGGCCTGGGCCATATTTGCTTTTTCTTTACTTCACATATTCTAGCTTCCGCTCGAATACGCTGGGTGTGGCTGGTGTGAAGCTTTATTATGTCTGTGATGTTTATTATCTTTTCCGTAAAACAATCTTTACTGCCAAGATATTCGTCATAATAAATATCAAGCTTCTAAAGAGGTGCAGAGTCCCTAACGAGTAGAGCTACGCTTTGGCTCCCTTACTTTGGATCGCCCTTGGCGGAGTTGGGTTCGAATATAATAGGGGACGAGTTTATTATCATTTATCACAATTTCTAATCTCATGCTCCATCTGAGGATTTTTGTTTAAAATTCTGTCCAAGATGGGATTTGATTTCAATCTGGAGACCACATGAGTAGTAAGATAGCAGTTAGGTTCCCTTCCGATCAGCGGGATGATTGCGTAACACACTTACAGTAGGAATGGCTTCCATTTTGACAGTTCAACAACATTCATTGCGTTATTTACGTTGTTGAGTAGAAAAAAAAATCGGAACATATATTATGAAGCACTGGATTAGCAATACCTATACTTCAAAATGATTCTGATTGTGATTGATAATGTGTGTGATACGCAATTAGGGTACCTACTGTGTGACTGATAGTCATAATCCTAATTTAGCAAAAACCTAACATATTTGTTGTCTTAAATTGATTAAATAGATATGTATACTTAGTTATACCACCTAAGTATATCTATTTAATCTCATTTTTCCCAATCACTTTTTCCTAATAGGTCAATAATTTAATAATATTGTAATTAATCGTTAAGAATATTTTAATAGATGGATGATAGTCATGATCAAATAATTAGGTAGTATGACCGCCTCAGAAAGACCCATTTAAAGATATCATTCGCGGGTTAGTGAAACTTGCCATAAGTCTTCCCGAAGTGGATCTTGGAAACCAGTTTTGTAGGTCTATTTGCCAGGATGTAGACAAAATTCGCTTAACAAAGCCGTGTATCATAAAATTGAGGTGATAAAGGTTTCTTTTTATTATGAAGATTAATACATGAATCTGCTCAGGAAGCAGGAAAATTTCGCCTTGATTAATTATTGCTACCAAACGTGTTTATGTTTCCTTACTGTAGGTACTTACCTATACCTACATAAATGTTACCAGTGGGGGATTTCGTCCTTGCCCTCGGAGTGAAACCTTACCTGCAACAATAAAAATTGAATATTAAAAATTTATATTTCAATTCATGTAGGCGAACTGGACAATTCATCATTATAAGTAGGTAGCGCGGGCTCTACCTGCCCTCAGCACATAGCCGGCACATACGCACACTCCGTAAACGCCCTGACAAAACCGGTCTGACACGCCGCCGGCATACAAATGTACTCTCGTTCCGACACATTCTCCGTCTTTCATCGGCGCCAAAACATCACATAAATCTAACTCGCTCGCTCACTCGAGCCAACTTCACGGCAATGCGCGCGCCGACCAATCAGCGCCCGACAAACCATCGCCATATTGAATCCACCGATCGCAATGCCCTCTGCCTCAACTAATGCGAAACATACCTTGTGTTTTCCTCGCTGTTTTTGTGTGTTTTTCTTGGTTTAAAATGTTTTTCTTGGTTTATTTTTCATATAATCAGTGAATTATTGCGTGTTATGGTTTTGTTGGCTACCGTTTATACGTTTCAATGATGATTTTGTGTGAAAACAACGTAGTAATGGCAAAAGGACGCCACGACGTATACCTAAAGCTAAGTTCAGTTCATGCGAGGGTTTGTTTTTCAATATATTCTGATTTATTCATATCAAAATAAGTAAATTTTAGTAGTTAGTCATTAGTTTTACAGACATTATTTGAAAATACGCCAAAAATACTATCCAATTAGAAACTAGTGAGGAGATGCCTACATAACCTAACTTTTCATACTTTGGAATCAATACAAACAAATGAGCACTAAAGTTAGCTTAAAATATATTAATTGAATAGCAAATCAGCTAAACAATCCATAATCAATTAATACAAAATAACAGGATCTTTGGAGCTCAAAAGCTTTGTTTTGTTCACTCAAGCTTTTCACAAATACTTGCCAATTCACACAAAGAAATACGTTTTTCAGTTTCATACGTAAACAAAGCAACAAATAAAGTCTGTTTTATTCAATAAAAAAACCAAGTTTTGGGAAAATATCTAGAATTTGGAAATAAATGAGTATTCTTTCCTAACCTCAAAGTTTGAACTGTGATGATGAATAACTGGTAAATGAAACAGAATTTTTAAACGAAAATTGAATTAACTGATTCTAATAGTCTTTATCTTAATCTGTTTCATTAATTTAACCACAGATTTGTTTATTTTACTATAAAATACATAAATTGGAACACCGTCGGACGGGACAAGCGATGTGCCGACGGCGCATGCGTTAACTTTGTAGGCTTTTTGATAAAAGATAGGTAAATACAACAAAAAGAGGTTAAGGTATTGTATTTAATAATTATTAATTATATTATTAGATACTTATACCTATATCTGAATGAAAATTCAGTGAACATTTTGTGGTAAAGAACTCAGAAGCTTTCAACATTCAGTAGGTATTTAGTGTAGGTACTGGAAATATTTAGTAAGTATTTATTTAGTTTAGGCATAGATTTTAAACATATTTAGCCAATGTAGTAAGCAGGATCACTTTTGAAAGATTAATTGGAATTGAATAGTCTTATAGGGTCATTCTGAACTATATAATTTTTACTTGTTTCTTACCAAGGTACTTAAATATTTAATGGACAGGTCCACTCGATATGTGTAATTCTTTACTCAAAAGTCTATTTCAGACATCAATCTACATGGTCTTCACATGATCTGACCAAGATTATGTCTGGACCATAAAAGAGACTGACCTTTGAGTTTAGCTTTGGACTTTCTTCTCAGAGTAGTCAGATAGGAAACGCCGACCTCATCTAGTTTTTAAAATATTATTGGCATATAAAAGTGTTCGTACAAACCTACTTATAGAAATAAAATCATTTGGGTATCATTATCATTTATACCTACCAATACTATATTTAAACATTATAATAAAAGCAAGTTTGCAAGTTTGAGGCCGTGTTTGAGGTTTGTCTCTCTTTAAAATTTTCCAAATTGTCTCATTGTGTATCTGTGGAGAACGTGGTTGATTTCACATTTGTATTGTATCCTATCTTTTTGTAATCCTTAATGTGTAATAGTTTGTTTTCCCGAATAAATAAAATAAAAATAAATCACCAAAGGTTGACTGGTAGAAAATGCCTAGTGCATTAAGTCCGCCTCTGTATATTTGTGTGGTTAAAGTATTAAATAAATAAATTATAGCAAGTGCTATCAATGCATGTGAGATGAAAATGAACACTGAATTTCAAACATCTAACAAATAACCAAAAGCATACATAGTTCATTTGACTAAAGTTTCAGTATATTTCTTTGACTCACTGAAGACAAAGAAGGGGATAAAATGGGAGTTGCAGTGCGATATTGTGAAAGTTAAGCGTACTCTGAATCCTGAATAGGCCACTGACGGATAGCCTTGCATAGAAAAACTTTAAACTATGGCGAGGTTTTTACTTCTCATTCGTCCCTTTTGAAACAGATCTAATTAGCTTTTGATATATGTATTTTTGATAACGCATTTTATCAGATTATCTTCTATACTACTAATAATAAAGCTGAAGAGTTTGTTTGTTGGAACGCGCTAATCTCTGGAACAACCAGTCAGATTTGAAAAATTATTTTTGCATTTTATAGCCCAATTCTTGGGGGACGATATAGGCTATTAACATCACGCTAGGATCCATTGAAACCGAGAAAAGACAAAAAGTCTGAAAGATCACTAAGCGAAAACGAAGTAGGTAACAGCGCGGACAGGCGATGCGATTCGACGGAGTGGGTCGAGGGAACAAGAAAAGACAATGCCAAGTATCGGCTCGAATCATGGCAGCGTCCGACAGACATTCTTTATTAATGATAATTCATACTTTAAAACAGTAAGAATTATACAATATAAATAAAATCTGTAGAAGCACACCGTTGAAAAGTAATTTTAAATAGTTATTCAATTTTTTAACACATTTCATAGCTACAATTTCAATTAGAAATGTTGCCAATACCAAAATAAAATAATATCGATACGAAATTACACTTGCAAATCGATTACAGTATTATCATTACGAAGCTACGTAAGTTTATTTAAATATTTATTAATTACATAAGTCGTACCTCGTAATTCTTATAACAATAAATAGCATTTATTTATATTTTTGAATATATATTATAATAGTAATGTAATAATTAAAAATAATTTATTTCGATTATCGATATCGTCTAGAATAGTTTATTCCTAATAATGTACTGGCAATACTTGACGGAAAACTTTTAACTTGTATTTGTCATTGTCAAAAAGATTGACTTCTCACTTCTCCCGCGTGTCATCACGAGCGACGAAGTGTTTCAGTGTTTTTTCGAGTTTTGTGTTGTTTATTGCTGTGTTTTTTTACTCCGATTTTTCTACCACTTACGACTACCTTGGCTGTTGAAACTGATCCTAAACCTGTATTACTCGCTGACCCGGCTCGCCTAACCGAACATCTGAACCTGCCTACTTGTTGACCTGGCTTTTCTCATACGGATATCTGAACCTCCTCTAGTCTACTAACCATAATTCGCTGCATCAATTGTGGAGTAAATGCCTTTCGGATGCGACGATCTCTCCCAAAAATCATTGGCTCCTTAGAGGCAAAATTCAAAGCAGAAATATAAGTCGAAAAATATATTATGTTTATATCATAATTGGGAGAAAGTGGGAGAGAAGAAATTGAGCAATATTGTTGTAATTGCATAGTTGGGCGAAGAACCGTAGGTTGCTGTGCACATACAATGACAATATTATGGTACCTCGGTTGGGCAAGACATCAAACAAATATAACCCCTCCAGCCCAATTTTTAGACGATTTATTGATTAAATATGATGATGTACTGTTTGAAGAATAATAAATTGTAAAAAAGTATACATGTGGTTTTTTTTCCTATACCTAAGTATTCTAAAATCATGTAGGTATGTTATATGTATATTTTTACTATAAAATATATATATATGATGCGAGGATAATGTGCTAAAAGTAATTAATTTAATCAATCATTAGTTTATTACATGTTATTGTTAAAATTATAAGTATGAAGTGGTCAACTTTAAAGAGCTATAACTTTTTTTGGTGTACTTCTAATAGAAAACTAATTATACTGTTAAATTCTATAATAATTTTTATGAAATATAGATCATCTTTGTCGGTTCTGGCCGAGTCTTGTAGGAAACCTTGGCATTCTCCTTTCATACGGACGAAGTCGCGGGCAGAAGCTAGTAGTTAATAATATGTGCAAACTAATAAGTGTGGAACAAATGATAAGTAGAAATTTTATATGAACCATTATTACGGGTTTTAAAAGACAAATCTTTTGCTCCACAAAGCGCTATTTCAGCGCCTTTTTCAGAGATATGCAGTGCCTTTTCGGATTATGGACGGCGCGTATAATAAGAGGGCTATAAAAATTAAATGTCGCTCGCAATACATTAAATATATACAACGTTTATTTACCTAGCTACAGTGCAACGCTTGCATTACACAGATAAAATACGGTGCCAAGTCTTCCACGGCCAAAAGAAGCGAAACGAAAGGAGAGATTTACTGTGGAAATTTTGGAAGTCAGCCGGGACTGTTATGTGGTGGCTTTCATTAATCACTCGATGGAAAAATACCCTCCACTTCCGACTAACTTCCGCGCTGGACGTCACTTATTTAGGTACGGTCCAAAACTTTCTCTGCAGTTTCATTCCACAAGTTCCTTTAAGTATAAGGATTTTTTATTATTTTTTGAGATTGTTCTAAGATATAGAAGCAATAAAAATAGTATTCTTGAATTAAAATAGTGTCCTTGGAGTTTTTTGTCCGTTCTTCTCCACAGAGATCTAAGTTTTGGAATGGGCAACTAGCTTCAACTTTCTGACTAACCGACTCTTTGACAATTCAAAAGTGCCTGAAAACGGTTTAATTGAAATATGTATATGCTTTGAGTTTGAGTTTGGGGATGCTTGATGAGCCTTGTAAAAAAGACAAAAACGAGTGTACAAGTGATCCAAATTAGCTTTACGCATGTTCCTTCTAATTTAAACGAACGACCAGACCTAAGCCTACTTAAACAAATTTACAACGATCGTTTCTTCTGAAGGTGACCCAAATTACCATGAAAAAAGTTTAACAGCCCTTTATTTCAGAACAAACAGAGGCTGTTGGTGGGAATCCCATGTAATCCGGCCCACTTATCACGCGTGCAAAATGCAAATTCAACCGGGCCCCAGCGTACGCAGCATTAACAACGAAACCGGACCGGGATACGTACGTCACCCAAATTGTCAAAGTTTGCAAGTAACATTAACAGGGGATAAACAAGGTAATATGAGAGACTACGTCCAAATTCAGAGACGTTCATTAAACCATATTTATTATTAGCACTTAAAAAATTAAGACAAATAAACAACCGAAAACGGGCGATCTTTGAACAGAATTATCTTAAAATTCAAATGAAGAACGACCAAGTAATGAATTTATGAATCAAAATTGAAACAATAAACAATGCTGTCTAATTAAATGCAGCAGAGGCGTTCTATAATTCATTCTAAATCGAAAAAATGAACAAAGGAGTAGCGTGTTTAAATGCTATAGCACTTGCGCGCTTTTCAATACCTCTTCACATTATTGATTAGTTTTCTTAGAAAAACTTGGCACGCCTGTACGACAAAACGCATGGAGGTAAGCGTATGTGTTGGGTATTACGGGACCATTATGAGAATAACCCTACGTATCGAGCCACGACATTTGTCACAAAAACATCGCTCGTTTAGTGCATTGTTTCAAACAAAATTGTATGCAAATTAAACACAAATATTGTAATTAATTCAAACGACGATTAATTACATTAATTTTAGTGACTTTTGTTTATTCACAACATGGCCGTATGGCATTTGAGTTTTTCAACGTTATGGAAATTTTCGTTTATTTGATTTACGTTTATGTAAATCGTAGGGTTATCAGAGGTCCAATTATAACATAATTATGTTCCAACCTTTGATATTTCGGCTGTAACATTAATATCTGGGGCCCCGCACTCGGCTAATCTTCGGCCATTTTAACCGAGCTATGGTCTGCCGAATCCCGAAGCTTAGCGCCCTGTTTGTTGGCTCTAATACGCTTTTAACACCTGCGTTTTCGGAGTTATGTAATGTTTGTATGAAATAATGTAGCTTTTGTATGGAGTGGTGAATGAAATATGTCCAGTAGGTCGGCGTCTGTGGGCGTACCACAGTCAGCGCTAATTGACTGATGCCCATTGACGCATCGAAAAATCTCACACTTCGCAATATATTTTAGTACCTACATACATACTACCTATAACTAAACCGGTTTTATTAATATTTTTAGCTATTTGTTGGAGGGAAACATCTTTTATTTTTTAATACCTAGGTGCTTTGATCTACAAATTGATCCGTTTTAAATAAATAGGTATTGGTTTCTAGATTACTCTGTAGCTTTTAGTTCTAGTGGCCATTTTGCGTGGATGTGACGCATATTTACTCCCAACTTGTTCTTTTTTTGTGTTCTTTCTCTGCGCCATGTTCAAACGTGCAAATAAACGTATTTTATTTTTTTATTTTCATTCTTCCTAGAAATATTATTTTTCAAACTTTTCGATATAGCAACTAAATCTATCAGTATAAAGACATATCCTAAGTAAATATACTTATATAAATAATTACATATTATTAATTGGCAATACATAATCAAGATAGATCTGTTTTAATTATAACAATACTATTTTAGTTCTGACGCAGAACGAATATATAGGTACTACCTAAGTGCCACCAGCTGCTCACAGCTGTTTATAAATAGGAATGGCACATGTTCTCAATATGTCCCATGTTCCTATTGAGTAATTAATGACTAATTAGATAATTGCATATCTGTTTCTGCTTTTAATTGTACATCTATCTAGCTGCCTACGTAGTACCTACAGATACCTTATCTTATTCCGCAAATGTCTTGATAAGATCTCGGCTAATTTATTGACTTAGAAATTATTTAGCTGCATATCAACTGGGTACATATTTATGAGTAAGATAATTTATGGTAGAGACGTTGACTTTGATATCAATGGATAGACTTTTGAAAATTTTCTAAATGGATCACAGAGTTTTCTTTCAAATGTTGTATGAATAGGTTGTATTTAATGAATAGCGTTATGATTGTTCTCAACAATTAGTTTAGGAAATAATTATTTAAATTATTATGTATCCTAAATCATTTATAATAAGGATCATCTTACTATTTCTACGTTTCTTAGTCTCTCTTTGAAAAACAATCCAATAGTAAGAAATAGATAACTTATTGAGCGGAAATCATCGAAGAAAACAGTAGGTAAGTATAGAGAGAAAATAGAAAATGCCTGTCTATAAACATTCGTCCCTATCTTAAACAAAACACGATCAAGATTGACTGAAAGCGATTAATAGCTCGAACAGACCATTACCTACGCAAAAATCTAATCCTGTAGTTTATGTTAGTAGGTACTAGCACCAACAAAGTGTTTAGCATAGAATGTTACTAATATCTTCTACTCAATCAACGTCTACGAATACAACCACATTTTCCAAACTTCTTATTTCTTCAAAATCATTCGATTTTGAATCTTCTGCAACTGAGATTAAGTTTCTATTTGATTACTGGCAAGGATCAGTACTTTCTTTCGATGTAACTAAGTCACAGATATTACGATGACTTTGGTGTGATATTTGATAGTTGCGTTGTCGTTTTTATTTACTTTTAAAAGTCAAAAACAAGTGATTAGTGATTTATGGGGATATCTGCCAATCTATTCAGTAATAATCTCACCGTAAAAACTTAGATAAAGTGAACTGTACCTATCAATGTTGTTAAACCCTAGCAACTGTTTAATGACAGCTTATATCAAACTTACTTCTTTATTTTGTTTTTTTTTATTTTTTATTATGCATGTAGGTACTACTATAAAATTTTAATAAATAAATGAATGGTAGGTATGTAGAGTAAGTTTTAGTAAATAAATTTGAATTAAACCAGCTATTATTTGATTCAGTATTTTCAGTCTCCTAAAGCCTGTGGGTTAATATTTATAATGGGTATCTGCACGTGACCTTTTATGTATGCCAGCTATTTTTAATCGATGTAATTAGAACCATAATTCAAAATGCCTTTTAGTTGGTCGGGGACGAAGTCATTATCAGATAATAACGAATCGTTTATTAAGGGCCTACGCACACAGCGCGAAACGAGAGAGATACCAGCGCTACTTATGCAAAAGCACGCCACAACACAAATCTATTTAAGCTCGCACGATGTATACGTATTTACAATATTTCTATTACGATAAATTGTTCAGCTAAATTTTGTGGCTTTAGCCCAGGTGAAGGCATATCTGCATATTTATGAAACCACGGAAGCCTCCTTAAGGGGAGCGTCTCGTTTTAAAAATGGCGGAAAATATTCCGTTTTTTTACCCCCGCAAGTTTTTAACAAGATCCACCTTATTTATGCTGTACTAGGGCGGGTATCTGTAGAGATTTATTGAGGGGAAGCGTGACGGATCGAACAACTTCCAACGAATACGTTTTGGCTGAATTTAAATTGGCTCCTTTACGTATTTGTATACTTTTTCGATAAGGCCGCGCCTAACTCGTTATGTCTACATGAAAATGCGATAAAACTTCACACAAAAAGAAAACTGTCGCTGAAAAAGTCCGGAGGACTGCCTCGCTTATGAATTATTAAATAGTAGGTAAGTAACTTGACTTAAGACATAAATGCATAAGCGATTTAGTTTTGTTGCGTTAAATGTAGTTGCAAGTTCAGTGTGTATTGAGTAAATTCTCTTTTGTCCCTTATTCAGCTTTAGTGGCATCTTCTTTAGCGTTTTCTTGGCTGTCTGCCAAGGTTCGCTTTGGTCAAGGGAACTCATGTGCTCATTAACAAGCCGTCGACTAGTTCCTTTCATCTGTGATATTAGGAGCCGGCGGTTGCACACAGAACGTCTGTCTTTTGACTACGGTTTGGTTATCAATTTATGTTAATGACATAGGTAATAGCTTCTTTGATTTTAACAAACGTATGATTAAACACAGCGGTTATTTTCTGAGCCGCTGATATAAAACTGGTAGGTACTATAATCCTACTTTTCAAAGTAGTAGGGACATCAAGCTACCCGAAATTGTCAAATTTTCCCAATCAATTTTGAACCTTATACTTCAGCGATAAAGTTGAAAATCTATTAAATACATTTGACACATTGTAGTAGCTTGATTTGCTGGCGACGTCTGTAGATGATTCTGAACCTAAATTCTTAACTAACGTACAAATATAGTTATCAAAAAAAATCTGATATTTCATAGAAAAGTAAGTACAATACGCGGTCCAAATTTATAACACAGCTAGTTTTTAAGGTTCCGTACCTCAAAAGGAAAAACGGAACCCTTATAAGATCACTGCGTTGTCCGTCTCTCCATTTGTCAATACCTTTTTTCTCAGGAACGCATGGATTTATCAAGTTGAAATTAATATCGAATACTCAAGGCTGCAATCTCTTGATGCAGTGAAAAATCAAACTTCCAAGTCAACAAAATCAAAAGATACAGGCGTTTATATTCCGGAATTAAAACCTATAGGGTATTTCCTGTTGACCTACAATCATGAATTTTGGCAAGAAGCAATTTCATGTAGCGCAAGTAAAGGAAAAAATCCGAAAACCGTAAAATTTTAGTTACATACTTACAAATTTGTACGGAACCCTCGGTGCGCGAGTCCGACGTGCACTTGACCGGTTTTTTTTATAACCTACCAAATGTTCCAACGCAGGGGCTTCAGAATCATGAACTGAACCAGTCCTTCTTATCAATTTCGATAACAGCGACCCTTTGAAATTATTATTTCCTAGCGTGTGAATATGACTCGCCAGACCGAATTTTATTTTAAAGTCACAACGCATGCAATGGAGTTAGCCGCTAATATAAAACTGGTAGTATTTTTTATTATTAAGTACATTTCCATAAAAAGCTACTTTCAATTTAACAAATGAACATCAAACGCCGTATCAAACAAATCATATTCTTCAAAGCACATAAGCGCAAGTAAATAGGCATCTACATAATTCTCCTATATCAGGTTCATGACTTAATTAAAAATAACCTTATCATAGAAATAAAATCTACTATCTTAACTGTATCAGAGGTATTCCATGGCAATTACCCTCGGGTAATTATTACCTATTTATTTTCAACTTCAGAAATTGGTAGAATAACATTTTAACTTCTATGAACCGCCTAAGAATTAATAAAGTTTATTTAATCAAAATGATGTATTCATGTTCTGAATTAAGTTGTTAGTTAAATTCTAGTGGACTAGTATGGCTAACTATATTTTATTTATCGTTTAGCTTGTATGCGTATCTTAGCTGCAATGTCGGTAGTTTCTTGTTTGAAGTGGCAGGTTTGATTTTGATGTCCTGTGTGGTGAGGTCAGATTGGCATTATAGAGGCAAGGAAATCAACGCACAAATTGTAACCATAAATTCAGTACATGATTTTAGACCCAATCATCATCCTCTGCCGAGCCTTTTCCCAACTATGTTGGGGTCGGCTTCCAGTCTAACCGGATGCATCTGAATACCAGTAATACCCCCATATATTTTATTCTAGGAGGTGATTTTAGACCCCCTAAAATAAAAAAAAAACTTTCGTCAGTTATCAATTTTAAAAAAATCTGTTGTTTCATTGCAAAGTGCAATGGGTTCCTACGCAGTCGAAATGTAGGGAATATCTCTTTAAATTTCAGAACCGTGTACAGACGCTAGCACATCAAGCTACCCGAAATTGTCAAGTTTTCCCAATCAATCTTGAACCTTGTGCTTAAAAAGTTAGCTTATAAAATTGAAAATCTATTGAAGAAATTTGACAGATTGTAGTTGCTTGATGTGCTGGCGTCTGTACCATCGAGAAAACTTACACCATAAACTGTAAGGGTTTGCAGCGCTCGGCCGCTATAGTACCTAACGCTTGCGAACAGATAGTGGTCATCGTGTGCACGGGATTTTGTTTTCAAATTGGGCAGATGTAAGTACCAACAAAAACAAACAACTTGTACATGATTCTGAAACCCCATGCGTTGAAATATTAAGTACTTACCTACTGAATTCATGGTAACAGATTGGACGTCGATGTCCCCACCACCCGTATTTAAGTTCAAGCTTCTTATCTAATCTTTTAATTAGGTACCTACCTACCTAATCAGAAATTCACTACACATCTAGGTATATTAATAAAATCATGAATTATATACCTAACTGATTTGGTATAAGAAACAAAGTATTAGTTGAATTATGTTTACCGAAGTATCAAATCACCAAACTATATCACCTACTGCTAGTTCAGGTACAGCTAGGTACTGTAAGCCTAACGGACTAATAGCCCGAAATTGATGTTATGAAAATACAGTTTTTAGAATATGGGCAGAAGGCCGCTAACACCAAGTTGAGCGAATATGTAAAACACAATGTAAGATTATTGACATTTTCTGTCATTTGAATTGGAAACCATATAGAAGGATCTTACTACTCCATCAACAATCGTCGTTTTATTTACAGTAACTACCCAGAAATCTAATTATAAATATCCTAAGAAACGAGAGAAATCTAAACAACATTACTCAACTCTAGGGCATCGTCCTAGCAAACTCACTTCCTTATATAACATCAATTTCTAAAATTAATTCATCCCGTAAACACGAGCTCTTATATCACGACAATTAATTTAACAATTAAACGTCAGTCAATTTAAGATTACGCCCGTCGTTGCTTTCGATCTGTCACAATTTCTAAAGACTCGTTATAAACTTGAGACCAGTCTTATCGGGCCTTCGAGACACCCACACACTCCTTAGTTGCCCAGGACGTATAAAGGAGGAGGGGGGAGCAGGGAGATCATTATGCGCTGGTCTTTGTATCTCAGTGCAAATCAGTCAAAGGTGGCCTAAGGTCAGTCTGATAGGGAATGCGTTGACAACGCAATGTTGTTGTATGAATTGTTCTTAATTGCTGCTGTATCCGAGTGGAAACGATTGCGCAAACTGTTCCTGAATGCGTCCACTGTTTCCATTTTGATAACTAAATGGGTTAAGCTTCAAAAATTTGAATGATAACGCTTGGATTAAAGACTGTAAAAAAATGCATTGTATTTGTAACTATCTAAATGGGTAGGTTGTTGTGCTAAATGATTTTACATGTCTGTTTTCTCAAAGACTTACAAAGGTTTCAAAGCAAACATTTTCAAAAATACTTACCACTAAGTAACTTGTTTCGACTATAATAACCTATCTATTTAGCTAAGATTTGAGCAGATGGGCTTACATTTTTTAAATGTTGATTTTATTAATTATAAAACCCTAATCACATTTCTTCAGATTATAATCAACGAAAAACTCAACTGAATTTAATTAAATAAAAGTTAACGCGATAGTAAAATATATTGAAAGATAACACATCGATTGTTTTCTCATCGCTCATTATATCGACAAATTTACAACGTAATCATTCTTGTAGACGCATACATAAGTAAACTAACGATTTATTACTTAATAAACATGAGATTGTAATCATCTATCTGTGAAATATTACCTACATCGTCTCTGCGTACAATACTGTACTTAGTTTAGTATTAGATTATAAATATAATTTTTGATTTCCCAAGCGACCTGTGGAAAATTGATACAGAAGAAAATAAAGATTATCTATTACAGTAGGAGTCAAGTTCGCCTGAAAATTGACTTATAGCGCGGAAGAAATATGATGGCTTATCATAATGGTATTTCATGTCTATTACCTGCTTGCACGGCAAAAGTCGACATGGAAATATCTCTTCGTCATCCAGTAATACAACGAAAAACTTGAAAACCAACATATTAAAAACCACATTTGCTAACTTCGTGTTGATTTCAGACAATATTCATTATTTCCAGAATTCTTCAAGATGTTTTCCTTCACGATACATTTTTAACAAACGTTTACAAAAACAAAAGTCAACATATACCTACAAGTGAAACTTAAAAAAAAGTACACACGATATATTGTTGATTTCCAATGAAGGAAATTGCTACCGCAATTAACTTTAGTTAAGTTTGTAAAGAACGCATCGAAAAAAAAGGATTAATTAAAGAATAACAACAAAAGAGTTAAACACTTGCTCTGAGAACAATGAAATACTCATTAAAAGCACGGTAGCGGCAAACTAATTGCGAACAACTAACTGAAACTTAACTTTTAACTTGATAATGAACTGACTAGAATAGATGGATATGCCATGGGAATTAAATTTTAAAAGTATTCTAGATTAAAGCCAGAAATTGTTAGGTCATGCAAAAAAAAATATCAGCTGAATTGATTTAAGTAGTTTAGTATGTAACAAAGTTTTATGTTGAGTTTAAGATGTATCAGTAACTTAACTTAGATCCAAAATAAAGTTTATTTCTAGTATATCTACCTAGACTTTTCCCAACTCTAATAGAGTTGGCTTCCAGTCTAACCGGATACAGCTGGATACCAGTCTTTTACATGGAGCGACTACCTATCTAACCTCCACCACCCAGTTACTGGGTATCACGATAAACGTGCTTAAATTTGAAACCACAGTTTTTGATAGCTTTTCACAACTAGCAATTTCACAACTAACACGCAATAATTTTGGTAAGATTCAAAGTCAATGTTATTAATTTCAATGATCACATCACTTTTTCTTTAAAGCAGTAATTCCTGACTAAGCAGTGGCTTGAAGTTATTCAAGCCACTTCTTGATCTTGATCTCCCCAACAATACCACAAAGAACTCGAAAAACCAAAGAGAGGAAGTCATCCGAAAAATCAGCAACTTAATGAGGCCCCAATAAATAGGTGCATGTATTATTTATTACGAACCAAATGCATTTTTGGAGGCTCGCCGCGAAGCTATTTACTTGGGCTTAAGTTAAGCTGTTACGCTTTAAGAAAACTAATGATGCTAGCACAAGATAGTTGGATGTTGGTTAAATTCAGGGGAATATATATTCTGGAAACTGCTTGAGACGCTGAATTTTTTGTTTTTTGTTTACATCTGCTTTGAAGGTGTTTGGCAATAAATAATCTAGTAGGTAATATGGAATGAGTATCTACATTGATACTGGTTTCACTATCGAATATACATACTGGTTTATCAGCTTTAAAACTAGATTTTCTACTAGTGTTAAATTAGGTTTTATAGTGGCCATGTCTTCTACGACTGTTTGGCTACTAGCTTAATACTCACAGAGCCCTTTTTGAGTTTCCTTTTTGTCTTCATCGCCAGACACCACTTTGCCCCATTTTCTACTACCGTTTATCTATCTAGTATCTACGTATACCTTGACAATTAAAACAAACCTGGAATTGGTTGAATTGAAATAAATGCTTTGAGATTTTTGTATATATGCTTATAAAGTCCCTTCAGTATTTTCCTTGTTTCATCATCTACACAATCTGTCTCATCGTTATTTGTAACAGAATCAGTTCCACTTTGAAACCCTTTGTGTGCACACTGGAGTACATTAACAAACACATCATTATTCAGTACCGCAGTTTTATCAGTATCTACGTCAACAAAAACAAATCCCTGTTCAGCGTACAGAATGCAACACATGTGACATGTTGTCGATATGCAAAGCGATTATGTATGAATTATGTAAAGTGCCAGGATCCCAGGATCCAGCTGCCACTGGTACTAGCACAATGAACACTAAACGATGTAAGTACCACAACGTGTCCGTGTGCCGCCCTTTTGTGTACCTCGCTTTAACATTCGATTAAGACTAAAATGGTATCTCATTTTAATGCACCAGATATTCTAGACCCTGGTTCACAATATGGTTGCTAATATTCAAATATAGAACCTACAAATGAGATGTACAGCACGATGTTTTCATAAAACCAATTAATATGAACAGCCGAACCCCCAGCGTTTAGAAATTTCATCTGAAATTTGAATTTTAATAATACATAACAATGGCCGTGTATTCATACGTCACATCAATGCTTGTTTCTACGGGCTGTATGTTCGCAATTTACGTCTCTCCCGGGAGACGAAGAGTAATGGCAGTGTAGGGAGAAAAAGTAAAAAAATCGCTACGACTCGGTCGACAAGTTCAGCCAATTATAACTGACAAGCGGCGCAGGCGCGGCCGCTCGCTCAATTTCAAGCCTTCAAGCCACATACTTTAGTATTTCCCTACGATACATGTTTTAGTTGTTATTATTATTGCTGAAACAAAGAGGATACATCAATTCAATTACTATTTTAACGAACGTTTCAACGAAATCGTGAAATGAATATTGCAAATCCGAATCCAATTAATTAATGCTATATTGCTGACTGATTTCAAGTGTTCTGTTTACAGTTTAACAGCCATTAATTTGTTGAAAAACAAAAATCAAAACAAAGCTCCTCGTTTCATTTTTAAATTCTATTATCTGCCTTCTACCTTCATTACAGGTACGTTCGAAAAGTTAAAAAGTGACACGGAATGAATCATGGCGTGCGATCCCTAAGAAATATTACACCCAAGCTGGCACCATAAAGCAAACGGCGTGGCAGAGGCGATACAACGATAGCGACACTGCGAGAACCGACAGACACCACAGAACTCGCCTTTCTGAATGATACAGGGTGTTGCCTCGCGCTTAACACCACTATTTAATTATATACTTACACCCACTCACCAACTCAAAACAATTACACCAAATACTACAAAAAAGTTCCAAGTTATACTCTAATTAAAGAAGACAATGGCACGTAAAATATTTAATAGACAAAAATAACTGCTTTGGCAACTGTGCAAGTTGCGGCTACCAGTTTTCACATAATCAATTCAAAAAGTCTCGTTTTATGTACGTTTTATGAACGTCTAAATTTCAACAGCGCGAAACTTTTTGTGATTATATTTTCTACAACTATAAAATAAAATATAACTGTTCAGTGGTTATCGCGAAGTAATTACAGCGGCGTAAATGTTCGTCAATAAAATCTTTAACTCGTCACGGAAAATAATAATAAAGTTCTAATTAGTACGATAAGAGCTTTATCGAGGGTTCGAATAAGCCCACGAAAAGAGCCACCTGTGTGTGACTCCCACATATTTTACTCACCAACACAGGGACGTAATGAAGCAATTATATATCGATATTTTTATGCATAAAATACTTGGCGGATATCTGGTCGGGCCGCGTTGGAACGTTCAGAAATAAAACAAAGCGAGAGGTTATTGTTGGCGCGGGTAGGTGTGTGCCCGTCTCGGTTATCGAGCTTTTAACCCGACGCGCGACACGTCGCGACATCGACACGATTTATCGCCTCACTAGCCCACTACTCATTCGTATTTCCCCGACAGAATAAATTTCGAATAAACAACCGAAATGATTGGACACGAAGCGCTTCGACTTTTGTCTGCTGGCCGTTGTTTGGGGCGGTCACCGTGACTTATGCGAACCAGAGCAAGTGCACTGCTGAATCAGCGAATCTAGATCTCGCAAGCCATTCGAAGTTTTATGACAGCTATTTGAAGCATGGATTTGTCTTGTATGATTTATGTCTCTAACACCCGCCAGCTGGGTGACCGAAACCGTCCATATTTGTTATATTGGCACATCACTAGAGGCCTTTGGTCTCTGGAAAATGTTAAATAATTTTCCCCATTTTAGAGCATTATATGCTACAATCAAGTGAAAGTTACTATTTTAAAAAACTTATCTATAAGGCATTATTCAGTCCAAATCTGTCACCGGTTCTTTCCGTAACGCGGGCGTGATAACAACTAAGATTATGGTTTATCTTTGGCTGAATGAAGACATTGACTGAAGGGTTTACGCGTGTCGTTACATCACTAGCGTATGCGCTAAGTTATCTAGAGAAAGGTCTTCTACCTAGTCTTTATACCTATTAACAACAGCTTATGTAATTATGTAGACCAGATAATAATTATCTTATCTCTATTTAATTAAAATTGAATATTGATTAATTCACACAACACAATATCATAGCGTGCAACATTGATATGATATCGTGTTTTCCTGAAGCTTATTTATTAACTTGTACATATTATATAGCTATCAATTTACTTTTATTAATAGGGATGTCCCAGAAGTTAAGAGAATCTTTCTGCTGATTTATCCTCGAATTCAATTATATATTTTTTAATTTATTCAAATCCCATCAATTCTGCTCTTCAAATTAGACATCGTAGCCAGAATTTGAGAACAGTCATCACACCAAGATAACACTATAAACTAAACTTTCACTCCCATGACAAACCACAATACATCAATACAAAACAAACGAATGTCTCACAAAAATCTTAACCCTAAACTGCCGATGCCGGGCCTATACCTAATTCTATAAAATAAACAAAAGTGCATCAGTGTGTGTTGGCCGAGTTTGTTCAACTCCGGCTAGTGCGGGGTTAACTCGTTGCCACCGATTTATGTGGAGAACTTTCAGCTCACGACTCCTTCGCGACACTTGCTTCCTTTCCAAACGCGATTGTTTCTTTTCAAAGAATTTTCTTTCTTTTTAATTATGCTTCAGTTGGTATACCTGGTGGAAAGTTTATTTGGCGGGATGGGTAGAATGGGGTGTGGGTCTTGTTTTTGGAAAGGATGTACAGCGGTAATTTTTATGCAACTTAACTGTAAGTTTGTGATGTAACAAGAGAGGTTTGATTGCTGACTCCAGCAGGGTCTTTGCCTAACAGTAACAATGGTTTTCATTTTGACAGCTCAACAACATATATATTGCGTTATTTACGTTGTTTAGCAGACAACTTTTTCAAACATAGGTATGCAGCAATGGATTAGCAATATCCTTCAAAATGATTCAGATTAAGATTGATAGTGGGTTCCGCAATTAGGGTGCAGATACTTTGCTTTCAGTCAGCAATCTTTTCATGTTTCAAATATACCTGTTCTAAATTTACCTGACCTGTTTGTGTTTATTATTGAAGGCTAGAAAAATAAATAGCAAGTCTAATTAAAATACTTATTGCGGATAATAAATAAAATATCTAAACAAACAAATTAATAAACTGACATGCAAACATTGCTTAGTTACAATAAATTGTTTCAAAATTTTCGCGTTTAATCAGTTGAAAGGAATGCCAGAAAAGGCAAAATGAAAATCAACAGTAGGTTTTTCACTTCATCACGCCAACGGAAAATGGCAAAATATTTATGTATTACTACATTAAATAAATATTGCTTTTTACTACTATATCGGCTCACACGCTAAATTTTGACGAAGTATAAACTTGCTCGTTACATACGGCGTGAAAAAACTGTATTACTGCTTCAGAACATTACACGTCAAAATGGATATTTTTAAATATGTTATTATCATAAAACAACCATTTTATGACTTTAATTAAACGTTACATTTATATCGCTTCTGCAAACTTTAACGGTCTAAATATATATTTCTTAGAAAAAACGGCTGTCTTCACTAAATGTTCAGTTTACCTATATTAAACTTGAGCTTAAATCGTAACTAGTCAGAAAATAACACTTTAATTTACACATTTACGTGGTGATTATTACGAAAACTGCTGACATGTAATAATTTGTTGGGGATTTATGGCTACATCACTAGATAAACCAGACTTCGTTAAAAACATGTTCCAAATTAACAAAAAATAAAACATGAGTTGATACCGAATTCTTGTGCGAAAAAGTAAATGTTGTCGGAGGTCTAAAATACCGCACAACGCAACTTCGTTGCTCCTTTATTTATGTCCAGTGCGGCAGTGTTAAGTTACTTATACGTGTCTAGTGTCGACTGCGAGTGTCGGACACTTGTGTCAGCGAGCTGACAATTAGCTACGCGACATCTGACGAGGCGCGATCGTGAGCCACGCCACCACTCTCATTATGTACGACCGCCATCTGTTAAGTAATAGAATTCTTTATCGTGGGCCTGGTTTACATAGGAATGCTGGTAACTACATAGGTACTAAGCCACACGCATCTCTACTAAATTACCCAATGAACAGGTATCGCAAATCTTTCTGCAATACATTACATTTAATCGACATATACGGTCATTATGATTCAGGAACAACTGCTTTAAGCACCCATAAAACCATAAAAGCTACGAGAAAAACAGCCAAAAAGTTTCCAAATGGTATCAAAATTCGTAGGTAGGTAAGTATACCACACTTCCATTCATTCTGTTCGCTGATAAGATGGGCCGAATAGTGGCTGGACATTTATCTTTAAGATTAATGAGCCAATTTTCTTAGTTGGCTATAAAAAGAATCGGTAGGCCGACCTCAAAAGCCATCACGACCACTTACGGGTTAGCTTTGGGCAACGTGAACTATGCATTCCTTTGCAAATGTAAAAAATACAACTGACCCAGTGAGTTATTGGTTACTAGGATTAATATATGAAAGTAATAAATAACGTTGAACTTGACGGTGACTTAGTGTATTCAAAATTATAAATCATGCAATTTGAATACAAATTCGTGACGCTTCTAAGTTGAATGAAATATTGCGCCTCTTTTGGCATAACACGGAAAATAGACAAATTTTTGTTTTCAACCATAAATAAACTTATCTTATTAACTGTCGTGATGAGTAATCACGTCCTTATAAATATGTAAATTAACGCCTGTTTTTACGTAGCAAAAATTAAAACGCGCAAAAATTTATGAAAATGCTTTTGTCCTTAAGGGACGCGGCTGCCGATAAATAAAAAAGGAAATTTTAAATTCAAAATAACAATTATAAGGACAAAATTCTTCCCCTATCCCTTGGGCGGGATATAAGGAAACAAATTGGATTAAAGTGTCAAAGATGAAATAAAAAACGTGCATTATACTTTATCTTCCGCAATGTCTGTGCAACGTCAGCAGCGGTCTCAAGTGTGCTCACACAATATTGAATAGGTATGCGAAAATCGTATTTTATTTCATGTAAATGTTTAACAATACGGTTGAAAATAGTGTATAAAATATTTTTTTACATCTGTAAATGTCACACCACCGGCCGTAATCGTATTTGCATTTAAAACGGTAAGTAAGCAAAGTACCTATTTTGTGAATGGACGAGCCCGTGTTTATGAGTCGTTTTATGACCTGTTAAGCGTAAGGATCTCTCGTAAAATAAATTGTTTGATGGGTACTCTTCAGTCATGTTTATCTTTTACTTGCTGTTTTTTCGTTAAATTAAACCTCCCAGAAATTGAGCAAATCCCTTGATGAGTTAGCTTTTAAAAATGTTTGTTTGATGGATTTATTCGAAAATGTTCTTGTTAAAAAGTTTAAGTATTATAAGTTTTCTAGAGCACCTAAACCCTAATTTGAGAACTACATGGAATGTAAAATTATCAACTAGAGAACAGAACGTTCCAGTGTATAGTTTAAAATCATTGACAAGTCCCGCTCTATATATACCTACTCACAAAGTATGTGCTTACATACACTGGCCGTTTTGTTTTCGCCTACATAAATCCGACGTGTAGGTACCGCGCGCTAACTTATTTTTGTTCGTAGGTACGCGCGATAGATGGATCCAATTCCAAATTATGTCTATCTTGGGAATTAACGGTGGGACGGGGATTCCAGTTTATCCAAAAAAAGTGCGGGGAGAGGGCGAGAAGGGGGGTTGGAAGGGGAACGGATGGAAGTTATTTTGGAATTATGATTCCGGATGCGTCCTGCGAGCGCCGCGTGTTTCACGCCTCGTTTCGTGTAATATCTGCCGGTTGCAACCGTTTACGTTGCATTTGGACGCAATAACGTATTTGCGGGCAAAGCTGTGTCTATGACTCAATGATGGTGAAATAAAATCTATTCACAGGACACCACATGATGTCCAAGAATAAACATTCCGTATGCAGGTTTTAATTGGCATTCTTACACGTTACAAGTGTGAAGTAAATGTTGTTCTCATCAAACCTTGACATACAATGCCCCACTTCATCAATGCAACATATTATCTACTTCATAAAAAATATTTAAATTAAGAGTCTTGATGTTAACCCTCACAACGAACGCCCAATTTTAAAATGTACAGCACAAACTCCGGACCTAATCCCATTCGCGTTTGGGCCGAAATTAAAACGTCTGGCCAAAAATGCGGGACGTGTGTTTTAATGGGGTGTCACCAGGGTTCTTAAGTATTCCACCGGCCCACCCTATAATACCCAGTCTCCTTAGTCTGGCACGTCCTCCCCTTGATATATTAGTCCCAGTTCGTCGTACATAATTTTGTAGAGGGTGGTACCTCCTCCACTCCCCCTGTAGCGAGTGAACCGACCGATCCTCACAATACCAAGGTTTGTTTATTGGTGTATAATAAGTGTAAAAACTTAATGATGTCAGTCAACTCAACCGAGTGGATAAGTAAGTGTTTTGAATTGGCACGTTCGGCCGAGAATGATTTTCTTAAACACTTGGTCCGAATGGCCCGCAGTCGCAATTGTAGGGTTAGTGCATATTATCATTTATTGCATTAACTGGCTATAAAGGCGGCTGGCTTAAGTGTCTATTTTATTTTATTATTATTATTTGTGTGTGTGTATATTGGAATGTCCAATATTATTACCGGTAATGATTTATGACAAGCTTTTTTAACATCGGAAAATCATAAATTAAGTTAAAAATGTATTTTATAAGGTGAATAATGGGATGAACGTGGACAGTGGTGACGGACGTTGCAAACAACTGAATATACAAGGTGTAGGTATAACTCTGTACGGTAGTTCAGCTGTAATTTAGTGCGTCACTAGTGTTGTACCAACATGCGCCATTTGCATTATTCACGTTTACTGTTTGTTGTTATAATACCTAATATAAAATTCGTACATTATGAAAAAAATATTATTTATTACTATAAAAAAAAATCTTTATACCCAAGCGTGTTCTGTTTACCTACTATTAAAGAACATTCAATGGAAAGCCGGTTTATTTATCTGCACTCAACAGCTTCTAACGGATAGATGTATTTTGTCGATTCGATACAATCTTTCGAGTCAGCTGTCATTTCCTTTCTGTAAACATTTTCAAATATGGAAGATTTTTGAGATAATTTGTGATTAAAACAAATGAACGCTGTGTATTTGTGTCATAACATTTTAATAAGCTTATAATATTATAAGACAAAAGATTAGATTTTTTTATATGTTTGTTTGTTACGCTTTCACACTAAAACGGCTGCACGGATTTAGATAAAATTTGGCACATGAGTACACCACGACCTGGATTAGGACATAGAATAATTTATATTCTGGTATCTCCACGGAATCGAGACTTATGCATGTGAAACCGTGTGATGCAGCTAGTCTTTTATAAAATGGTGAATTTAAAAACGATTTACGTAAACAACAAAATTATATGCATTTAAGTATGTCCATTCTACATACTTTAGTGCAAAAAAGGTACATACTACCCTAAGTAAATAGCCATAGTAGATAGAAGGTATCTTCATCGTTCTAATACACAACAAATATGTAGTAGCTATGTAACCTACGCACGGTATTGGACAGTGTGGTAAAACTTAATTACAGCGACACAGGAGTGTCGTCAATCTACTGTGGTCACGTGTTCTTCAATATTGAGTTAGGTGCACAGTGCGCCGACATCCAATCCAATAACGACGGAAAAAATTAGGGGCGTTGGAAAATATTGGCTGACAAATGAAAATTGATGCTCTATTGAACACTTTATGAGGCAATACGAGTCCTGCCTAATTTCGGAAGTGAAAATAAATAGAATGATAAATGTTTTCATTTCTGTGCAGAATTCAGAAAATACATTTACGCAAAAACAACGAAAATTGAATACAACCGCTATATAAAAAACTTTGAAACAATTATGAAGTTTCAGTAATTTTGTTGTGTTAGTAAAGTTGTTCGAAGTAACTTTCTCGGCACACAATGGGCGCCACATATTAGACGCAGTATTATATTAGTCCATTAGTTAAATTAAGTAAGATTTCTCACCCTATCTTGGTAAGTTATTTATCATGCGTGTATCTACATTAGGGACTCGCGTTGCAATACATTGTGGTTAAGGCATTTAATTTTATACTGTAGATAAATCTTAATTTTGCTAATGTGCATGACGTTAGGAGTAATTGAGATGCGTTTAATCGAATTGGAAATATGTGTAATGATTTGTGATGGGCTTGATAAAATATTGCGACTTTGCACGTAATTCTGGTATGAAGTTAAGACAAATAATTTAATTTAGCTTATAGATGTTTCGTCGAACAATATCTATATATATAAAAATGAATTGCTGTTCGTTAGTCTCGCTAAAACTCGAGAACGGCTGAACGGATTTATCTTATCTTGGTCTTGAAATGTTCGTGGAGGTCTAGGGAAGGTTTAAAAGTTGAGAAAAATCGAATAATTCCCGGGAAAACCCTACAAACAGCCCTTTTCTATTTCCCATACAAACGTTTTCTAAATAAAATGTAGAGTTAATTGTCTTTTATTTATCGATTGAGGCAGTACGAAGTCTGCCGGGTCAGCTAGTATTATATATAGGTAAGTACCTAGATACCTTCTTTGGCTGTAAAGTAGGTATTCGTTTTGGGGCGATACCCCTGAGGGAAGGCCTTAAATCGACGAGTGGATTAGAATAGACTAAGTTGATAAGTAACAATTTTATTCGAAAATCCAGAAAGTATTTTTGTCTATCCCAAAATAAGAATCAAACCACTGCCCAAATCCCTAATTAAGGCAAAGTCATATCACTGTCCACCATCTAATAAATTATTGCTACTATCGTAAATATAGTTAAATGCTAAGTTTGTAGTTGTACTATTGAGTCATTAGAAAACAATATAGCCTAGGTACTATAGATCACTGCCCACGCGCAGTCACCACGAGCCCTAGTTAGTTTATGGCGACCCTACACAGTACAAAATAACACTGATAATGCTTTGTGATGGTGTGGAGGTAGATTGGAACACAAGATGGCTATGCATCATCTGTGGTGAAATTGATGAGAAGGGAAATGACAATTATTCTGGATATTATTTGCCTTGCTTTTATGCCAGTGAAAAGATTTTTTAATTAATTTTGAGGCTCATTTTTTTTCTCTGAACTTTATGCTACAAAGTTGGAAAACCATACAAAACCCACTTAACAGAATAAATATGTGCCTATTAATGTTTTATTGCCACATGTAAATAATTTATTTTATAATTATGCTTTTGAAACGATAAGACAATTTAAATTTATTAGGTTTTCAAGTATTTTGTATTTATCAGCATCAATTATTTTTTGACAGTCCATAAATAATTTTATAAGTGCTTCTCTGAAGTCTGCACAATATGAATTTCTCGTAATAAGTGCATTGTTTCTGTGACAAGGCAAACCTCAACGGTTAAGGCTGCATTTAAGGCTAATTTTAAGTACCGACATTGATAAACTTAAAATTAACATAATAACATATTTTTATGGAGACGTTACCTTTAAAGAGTTGAGATATATATATATAAGAGTATATATGTTTAATGTAAGTACCTAGATAAATTATTTAAAAAAATCTGCAAAGGTACCTGCAGCCCTGCGCTATTAATTGCACCAGTATCTATTATCCCTAAAGCCTTAGAGTAGGCTTTAGGGATAATAGATATATTTGATGAATAGGTGTATTTTATAGTCTAAGGCTTAGACTACACTTCAAAAGGTACAAATACATACACTTTTAATATTATTTATAAGTACTTAAAAAAATATGAGACTTTTTTTTTGGGATTGGCATTCCTCAGTTCAACCTAGGAGGACGTTGTCATCTGCTTTACCAGACTTGCCTGTGGTTGCCTCAATAAATTAAGGCCTCCAGCCAGGGCTTAATATGAACCGAAAACAAACTACCCAAATAAATATTCTATATAACTTCTTGGGTATAGCCTAGAAAACACAGGACAGCATGGTCATTAACAACAGTTAACTATGTATATCCTATAAGATCAGTCGAATGATCCTTATAAAACGTAAATATCTTCGCCTGTTTATATTTGTCTAACTTGTTTACATTACATTACAGCTTAACATGGAGATACTTCTATTAAAGACGGCGATGTGGGCAGAACAATGAAGTAACAACCGAAATTATGGATGAAATGACTATTGCGGTGCACAGAAAAATGAGACCAAAATGTGTACAGTCAAAGTTGAAAATAGAGCAGCAAGCCACAGGACGGACAAAGAACTAAATGTTGGATGGCATGATGAAATGTGACAGTTCATTATGCGGAAGATAACGGACGCCACAGCATACAGTGAACAGTAAGTACTTGTGTTATACGCACCTACACTTTAGGCGGAGTCGAGTGAGGAACGTGTTTTCTTGGAGCATGCGTGCATAAACCATCCAGGCATTCGATTAAATTATTTAACGTCTTTATTCCCCTGTGGTGCACGCAGGTTGCATGCCAGCACACGGATGTTAAGATACATGGACTTAGCGTGTAGGCTACCTAATCTATACAAACTCCTTGAATAGGTGCATATTCTGCTAGTTGTATTATAAATCGATTTGATTCCAATTTTGAGTCCTATTGTAAACCTTATTTTAACACACCACAGTGACTGGGGTTGTGGAGATCAGATAGGCCTAGTTATCCCAAGTAAAATACATTATCTATCCGCATCCGGTTGGACTGGAAGCTGGCTCAAACAAAGTTGGGAAAAGGCTAGGCAGATTGATTTTCGTGAAGCCTAATTTTAAATAACAAAGAACAGTTTTAGAAGGTTGGAATAACTATACAATTTTTCCTCATCGGTTTCCGTACAAACATTTTACTCGTATGCGCAATAACTCCTTTGGTCTTTTGAATTCATCGTAATCGGGGAAAAATGGCGCACAGCCAGCTGTCAGTGGATTTAATGTCGTCTACGAAACAGAATTTCAACAAAACTGTTGTAGGCACGTTTTTAATGGCTACTGAACAAGCTATAAAGAATACTGTACGATACTTATACCTAATTCAAAATTCTGTGTTTAAAAATAATTTTGAAATACAAATATTGATGAATAAAACTATTTGTACAAACAACTAATAATTTAACATTTATCAAAACAAATGAGGTCCTAAAAACATAGGCCTACGTCAAATAGTTCCTAACGTCAATTGTACTATAAGGAGGTCCTCAGAGGGACTTCCGTAAACAATTTGTTGACCTTGTCGATTGGGGTCTAGCACTCGAACCAAAACCGGAATAATAGGAAGGTCACATCAAACCATTTGAATGCCTTAGCCTTGGATAAGGCACTTTAACAGGCTTTTCAATGGCCCTTAGGCCATTGAAAAGCCTGTTAGAGTGATTAATTCAATAATTATTATAGACTCGGTTATAAAGTCAGTTATTAAGGACCAAAGTAATAAACTAGCCGAAATTAACGAAAATCTGATAAATTCGTTAGACTGATTAAAATTTATATTCAAATCTCGGAAGATTTATTATAGTTCAAAGGCAATAAAGCATTGCCGAGCATTACATTTAAGGCTTTAACTGTAGTATATTATTTAATATTAAAGATCTTAAGGTAAACGGGCGAAGTGCCTGCAGTTCCGCGATAAGGCAGCCCCGCCTCCTACCTCATCCCCCTCTTTTTGGGGGGTGGCAGACTTAAGAGGCGGCCATACTTCAAATTGCGTTTAACTTAGATAGCTAGTTTGATACATTGCCCCCATTATTGCATATCAAAGGGCTCTGATAAAATTGTGGCGATGATAAAGTCAGAGGTTTTTTATTGGGGTTCCTGATCTACATAGTTTAGATAAAGTACCGTGGAAAGCCGCTGTCGATTCTATTTTAGATTCATACCTGAAACAAAAAGAGGAGATTTGTTAGAGATGTGAATGTTAACGAAAAGCTTCTGTTCGATCTTTATCTTTCATTTTTCTATCGGTATACCTACGTATCAACAAAAAAGATGATATGGAATAATATATATTGGTGAAAATCATACACTTGATCCGGCTCTATCAATTATTCATGATGTATCAATGGACCAATTGTCCATGCACAATGCGGAAAGAATAACTCGTTCAAAGCACCAATTTGATGAAAAGTCATCCAGCCATCACCTCATAAAACAATAAAAAATACGCATTTCACACGAAAATTTGATTACGAGAAATAATGTACTGTACGGGAATTCGTAAATGAAGTATCATATGGTAGTACACACACACGCATAAACCACGCAGAGAACGAATTGCAAACTCAGCTCTACATCACTAGCACGTAGACGCAAACATAGCGGCGGGGATATAACATCGATACGATATCGATAGATACGTATCGATAGCGGCAATAGATACTATTGTCACAGTTCAATTTAACAACGTACGCTCTCAGATTCCCTCGGATATCGCAAAGTCAGTCGAACTGAAGTTTTCGTGATTCGAATTTGTCTTTTACAGACTTATTTATATCGAGATAGTGCATGAAGTTTATCCCATGAAAATAACTTTTGCAAACGTGACGTATTTTATATGTTTTTATTTTGAAATTATAGAGTTGCAAGTAGGGTATAAGCTTTCAACATCTAGCTCCTTGCTAACACGTTCTAGACCTTCCCAGCCCGTTCAGAGATCCAAAGGATAGATTATCGCCAGCTAATAATTCTCTCACGATTCAAAACTCACAATAGCCCGAAGCGAAACTGTATCGCTACAGATAGATTAAACATCGGAGCCCAAATGAACGCACGATAATTTATCGGAGCAACCCCCGTGTGTATTAGCTGTATCCGACTAATGCCGGCTTTCGATATTCGGCGCTCGGTCGCGATTCGATATTTACGATCGAACGAGTCGCATTAGACTGTCCGCCCGTAGGTAAATTAGCACAGATGCTCGCCACTGTTACAGTGATTCATTCCAAATTGGCTTTTCAGCGGGGAAAAAACGGTCCGAGCCAGCCACTGCGGTAGACGCTATCTAGGGACTGCAGCTAAATAGCTTTTAAAAGAGTTTGCATTTTCCTTTCGAGCATCGAATGGACGCGAACATCTGTCGTTCAACTCTTCTTTCAGGAAAATTGCTTGTCTGTTTTACAAGCTCATCTTGAATTTATGAATTGATTTTTATGGTTCTTTTCGCAGTTGAGCTTATTTCTTTGGACACGATGCACAGATTTGTTAAGCAGCCACTCCAAAAGATTTTCCCACATAAAATAAAACATGTTACGTAACAAAAACGCACTAAATAAAGGCGATTTGCAATTAAACGCGGTGTAATGTGAAGGTTGGCCAAGATCGCTGGTAGCGGCAACGCCTCGCGATTCGTATCGGCCCGGAAAGGGCCGCCTTAACGCGTGCTAGACCACCAGATAAAGTCTTACAGCGAAATTGTATGAGTTATATTGTGCGAAGTGCTTGTTTAAAATCGTACTGGTAATTTTATACGCTGCACGGTGCTAATGAAGGATGTTATTTGGTTGCAGATTGCAGTGAAGAGGGGAGTGGTCGCGATGTCAGACCGTGTTGTGAGTTGAAATATGGCGTTGTACGAATTAAACGTGTCGTGTGAAAATGGATAAGTTTTTTTTTAAATACAAGGTAGAGTATGCAGAAAGGGTATAATTATTGGTAGGCACCCACTGATTAAAGGTTCCCTCTTTGGGCAAGTGATGGAAACCAGCAGATGTCGGTAAGCTTTTGACGAAAAAACAGTAAGCATGAAATGTATTTCCACAATATTTGATAACAGCACAACATAAACATCAATCAACAACCGAAATGCACTCATAGTTTATTTTTAATGAACTGCAAACGATAGTCAGTGAAATACGCAAATGTTACATTCCCCAATAATGAACCGGCGATATTACCTTTAGTATAAATAATCCGTGCCAAAGGGTGGCTTCGATGCGATGCTACTGCAAATCAACCCCCACTACACCCCCCCACCGCGGGCTGTCGACGATAAATAAAATTCACGTTTTAACAATAAAATGCATTTTCCGCAAATGCTCCCGGTGAATTATTGTCCGGGCTTTACGAGCTTAAAATTATATGGGCACGTGAAATTTTCGATCTCGATAATGCATGGCCAGTGTACCGCCAACACTATTTTCGGTCGATACAATGAACGCGATTTTTAAATTACCGACCACTTACATCGATCAGTTTAATTTATTAAAAATGCATTTGGTGCAGCACAATTTTGCTTAGTGCTTCTCACAATAACTTAGACTCTGGGTAAAGTAGATAGTTATTAGATGGTAGGTACTACCTACATGTGTTGCATTAGGAGGGTTGCATTCTTTATGCATTTTTCCATTTACAGACTAACCACTGCTCCCCAAACATACCTTACCCTAATATAACACGTCACGTAGCAGCCATAAAAATACTTATAAAACATTTCCCGATGGAAAAAAATACAATGTTTTATTCGCAACAAAAATACATCACACGACCGCTTGATGGAGAACCAATAGCGAGTGTCCCTCCGGCACAGATGGCGACACGGACGCGGAGATAGCAGAAAAATATGAATTGTAGCTTTCGATATTTGTCACTTGAATTACAACTCCCAGCGGACACCCAGAATGGTGCGACTGTGGGACTACTCGCACCTCGTTGGCTGAATGATCTATTTTTTTCCACTGGATTTCGGCCAGTGACTCTCGGTAAACCATCGGTTCAATCACTCATTGAGTAATGCGATCCACGTGCTAGCGGTACTAACGGCCGATGATACGTCCTATTTTCAAATGCGATACATTTTTAGTAGTCAAATAAACTTCCCGAAATATCCAAATAATCTGTAGTGTTATTCTTCAATATTTACATTTATTTAATTTGATGTTGTATAAGACCCTAATAGATTTCGTTTAATGCTAATAAAACAATATTGGAGTGACCACCGCCTTTGGCGGCTAGCCTTAATACGACAGAATCTTGAAAAATTATCGCCAACAAAATCTTCTGATGCTATTAGAAGTTGCCACCGTGCGGGAGCAATAAGTAAACAAAACTCGTAATAACGGCCAGTCACGCCAAGGAAACCAATTTGGGAGGTATTTGTAAATGTCAAATATGTTTGTGCGCACCTATTTATTGCGAGCATCCCTCACGTACGAGTAAATAACGGAGACACTGCGATAAAGTGAAAAGAGATACCCAAAAAGTACGGAGAGCTACGCCTTAACTGCTTAAATGGGGTTAGCCAATATGACCTTTAAGTACCATGATGGAAAGTTCAAATTTGATCGAAGAATTACAGCCCTAAGCCACTCCGTGTTAAGGTTCCTGCGTATACAAGTGGAAAACTCAGTGCGCCACGTGCGAATGATTCATGTTCGTCCCTTAATTAAAGAAGATTTTAATTGTATCGGATGTCTGTGAAAGCGAAAATAATGCACTCCTAAATTGGGGTTGGAATTCGGAAATTTATTTTTGTTAGCCCACCGAAGTACCTATTGCTTTGCGTGTTTTACTTTGATACCGATTTTTGGACGTTGGAGTTTTACCAGCTTTAGCCTGGTAAACTTTTTCGACCAAATGAATGGGGCTCGGTAAAAATATACGCTAGATAGGCAGTTTGAAATACGGGTACAGTTCTCGAAATAGTCGCTTTTGATCAATCTTATTTAACTAGATACCTAAACTGGTATGTTTGCTAACTGCAGGCAATCAACAATTTCGTCTTACAAAATTCGAAACACCCTTAAATTCAGTAAATTCATTTTGCGTATATAAAGTCAAGCTGCCGCCGACTTAAAATATCTTTCTTAATTACAAAAGCCTTTGTTGAACGTATCTGATCTATGTAAGCAGTCGGGGCGAATGTTTTAAATAGCAACCCAACAAATAGGTTCCGGTTGAGCGAAATAAGCAAAACTCCTTAATGAAAGAATATCTGAAGGGTTGCCACGCTTTGGAAATAAAATGTGCGAAAAGCGATTTTCAAAAATGTAAAAATCAGCAAAAAGTGAATGGAGGAAAAGAGAATCGGTTGTTATTTAAAAAAATGACTGAGCATGAAATAATATTAAATTAAAAAATATTTTAAATCCAATCTCGTTAATACGAATGTAACCTGTTACCTGAGTCATAATTTGAACACAAACATCCACTATTAGACAGAGAACAGTCGATGTTCCCGACCATAAAACGATGACGGAAGCAATGTAACGGCCCTGTAAGCTTGCCGCGTACTTCATTTGGTGAACAATGGAAAGGCCCCGTCCCACGAGCCCGCAGCGACACTGGATAAATTGACTCGGGCCTTAACTCGCGCCCGCTCGCGGAAAATTGGGGAAAATCGATTTAAATATCTTAAATGTGATGGCTTATCTCGATCGCAGGAGTTAACCCGTGCTCAATGCAGTACTGCTATTAACATTTGTGTAAAAATTTAAACCTTTTAAATAAAAACTTGGTGGGTAGCTTTTCGCTTTTTTACGATGAAAATTCTTCAACGAATTCAATATTGGAATGTTCAACACATAAAACCCACAATCTAAAGACATATTTTAATGCAAAAGAAACCCTTTGTGCTGATACATTTGATTAATTAAGTGCGAAATCGGAGCAAGATACGCTTTTAAAGTAAGCTCGAATAATCAAGAAATGCCAATTAAGAAGTGTAGCCCCTTTGAAAGGCGAAATCTAGATAGCTGGCCGGTCGGTCCAACTGAACCGAGGCTGATGTATCTCGACTTGCACGCGAAGTTAAGTAATTCTTAGTAGCCAAATGTGGCATAATATAAACAGAGAATATATACCAGACTTTATAGGTATTGAAAATACTTGTTATACTTTAGAAACAGTCAATCAAACATAAATCGTAGTGCCCATTTTGTAAGGCCCGAAGACCTCAAAGCAAAGTAAACCTCCCGCTTAACTCAATCTAATAGAATCACCTCCGATTGCTTTCCGATATTTACTGTTTGATTTTTCCCCTCGTGTCGAGATTTGGGACGTTTACCCAAAAGAGGCGTGTACTGCGATGGTAATGACCGGTAGGGTCGTGGATACATAACCTTTATAATTAACAATACGCCCTACACTCTATGAGGTGAGAGTTGATTATTTTACGAGTTCCGCTTTTTCCTTCCCTCCTTCCATTCTCTTCGTTGAATTTTCGTTAGCTCTTGAGTGGATTAATTACTTTTATTGTAGCTTGGATGCTGGTATTTTATTAATACTTTAAAGAATTGCGAAAAGAAAGAAAGCAATGTTAACTTTACAAAACAATAATATCTAGACATAAGTTTCATTGATTAAATTACAAGAGATTGCCCAAGGAAATAAGAGTGAAAAAATAAATCAAATTATAATTCGACGGCGCAGCAAGTTTATCGAATTGATCATGCGCAAATATTTATCGATGGGGACGTAACAAGATAGGGTCAGAATTTATTGAAAACCAAGAGCAGTGGCATACATAGGTAGGCAAGTTACATAAATTGACATCGGCAGCAATCAGACAAATTGGCTCCATCCAAACCCTCGCTAACCGAATTAATCTGGTACGGTTTTCTTAGACAAAACCACTTAGATGGAGAAATATAGAGGACAGCAAGAGGGAACACGAATAGAAGCTGATGCGAATTGTATTATTTATTGTACATTCGCGAGACCAAGCAAAAAATAGTACCTAATGAATTCATGCCAAATATACGTATGGAAGGAATGGGGGAAGAATATATTGACATTCTTTGACCATTTTTGCAACAAAACGCGACAACGGTATCATGCTATCTTTTTGTGTCGTGTACTTTATTTCACTTAAAAATTCACTTCAGTAAACTTTTTGTTGAATAAAATACATCTGTATCGCCCCTTAACATGTGTGTAGGTACGTGAATAAATATTCAACAAATCCACCTTTAAATAAACAGTATGGGGGAAATAACGTTTTGCCTCATTCTGAGTAAACGATGCTTGAGATATTTATTAGGGGATGAATTGAGTTTTTAGATGTTGCATAGAATTTTTATCTCACTTGTGTGCAAAATAAATAAAGCCACGATTTGTCTGTTCATTCCGAAGATTGTTATAGTTGTGTCAGTATTTTTTTTTCCTGTAATATTTATTAAGTTTTCTATCTTGCATATAGACAGGCCAATTTTAATATGGGTGGGAAGAACGAGACTCCGTGACTTGCAGCTGAATAGATCAAGTTGCAGTAAATACTGAAATTAGATAGAATAAAGAAACACCAGCAGTGATTAAGGGGCTTAGAATAATTTGTTTATTCCTGATGTAAAATGGGGCTTTAACATTTAAAATGTTCGGAATTGCTATCTCCCCTTGTGCGTAACATTAATAACATCTGCTCAAGACGTTTAAATCCCACTTCTGGTGGAAAAACTGATTATCTAATTAGAAGAAAGCCTCTGCAAGAGTCTCCTAACTGAGGGCTAATCACAAATTAATGAGAGCTTGTAGCAGGGTGTCGCGGAGCGATGATAATTCCCCGCCCCGCTGCGTTAAGATCCTCATCAATTATGGCGAAGCCACCCCCGTGGCCTGAAGGTTGTGCACCCCTTCGTGATCTAGTCACTGCGGGAATTGTACTAGGTTTCACTCTATGGGAAGTATTATGGTGTTTAGATGGTACTTAGGTGATGCTCCGTCTTAGATATGTTCTGCTACAATGTTCGAGATTTAATATGGATTAAAGTAGGTAAGATAAGTACCTAGTGTTGTTTTGCAAACAAGCTGCATGATAGTTTATTTATTGCAAATGATTTATGAATTAATTGGAATGGATTTTCCGGAACCATTAAAACTTATGTTTATTATGCAAAAATATTGATTTATGTAGGTGCTCCCAACTTGTGGTTGGCAAAGTACCTAGGCAATTCATTAACTAGTAGGTAGCCATGTAAGTACCTACGTTAAACAACTGCAACCATTATTACAAAGTAAAAAGCTAAGATAATACATTATTTCCACAGTTTAATTTATTAGTATAATTTCATCGAAGTAAAAGCCAACCCTTGCAATAACTAATGGCCCTTAGACAGTTGTTGTAGCGACACCAAATGCTTCCGTTCCGAAACCACACTTGATTTGTTGTTCCGTCCGCCCAAGAGTTACTAGCTACCGATGTTTGAAACACTCTAAGCCACCATATGCCACGGGTTCGCACCCAAACTTGTTATATTTAGATTAATTTATCACATGGACACTTTCCATTGACACAAAAAAATATTTACGACCAAATAAATACATATTCGATATATTAAGTTAGGCATATTGCGTTACCACATGCAACGTTATATTAATATAATTAATAGTGTTTTATATCAACGCAGATAACGCAAAATAACAGGTTTTATTTAGCAGACTACAGTTTGAATGGGATCACCCTAAACGGAGCTCTTGTTGTTATGCCATGAATATAAATCGTGATAAATTCCTCGCGAGACGGAGGGGGAGCGGGGAGGAGCGGCACAGCCTCAAGGGCTTTTTTCTTAAAAATAACTTTTGTCAGAGTAATTCGGAGGAGTCCCGGGATTTATGGAAAGGTGGTGTCACCCCGGTAATTAGTTTTTAACTAGTTGTGATAAGGGTCTGCGGTGCTTTATGCGCCCTCTGTAATAAGTTTAAACTAATGCTCGGATTTCTGGGATGAATTAAATTCGTAACAGCTGCGGTCAAAAACAAACAATGTCACGTAGAAATGTTTTAACTCAAAAACTGTCGTCAAAACAAAAATGCATCCCAAGCAATTGTTCTGAAATGTCACAATATTTTTATTGTCAGCATATTTGCGCGTTTACTGCCCGTCATGCCTCTGGAATATGGGTATGATTTACGAACTTAAACAAGAAGAAAAAAAAGAAAGTTCTTCCACAAAACTTCTTTTATTCTCGGAGAAAGTTGCGTAAAAAACTGGAGGCGCTTAGAAAAAAGCAATTTTCTAGCTCAGGTGTGTGAGATGTTCTTTATCTAACTTTGCATCCGAACTGCTTTGTTTATGACGGCATATTTTTTCGAAGTTTTGAACATTTTATTACGTTGTACCGTGAACTCGTACTTTGTACCTTTTAAAAGGCCGCCAACGGTAGAACAATTGTTGTTTTGTAAACTATCTTTCTTAAAAAACTGGACCCGCTACCTGTAGTGGTAATACAAAAAGCATATCACAAAAGCAAGTTTGTACAATCTGTAACAAAAGTTTAAATAATAAGCCATGAGAAAGCCACATCGCCCTTTTAATGGACACGGAAAATATAATTTGAAATACTCTTTATAGCTCCCATAATGTAGCCAAGTGGGCCAAAAAATGGTTGTCACCGTCTGGCGTAGTACATTAGCATGAAGAGTGTGGGGCAAGGAGGCTTTATCAGGAGGGCCTTTCCTTAGGGAGGGCCAAATAATGCGATATTGCTCGTTTGTGCGAGGCCCTATTTATCTATTAAAAAACGCGAGATTTACGGTCCAGTATAGGAAACTTCGGGAAGTTTTTATGTTGTTCCGCCGCTCTCGGAGCTAATATAAGAGATTGATGCGTGTTATTTTAGCTTTGTTTGGGTGTATATTAGCTGGTTTATTTTGATGTTTAGTGATATTTTTATTACATATTTTGGCTATACTAAAATCTGAATGTTCTTTGCATATTATTTAGATCAGATTAAGTATTTGTTTACCGCAGCACAGAACCGGTCGAAGTTGTTGGCTGTGCTTGGGAAAGGCCTATGTCCAGCAGTGGACGTCTTTCGTCAGATGATTTGTTTACTACCATTATATTGGGGCCTACTATCTCACAAATTGAGATAATGTCCCGACGTCAAGGCTTCGCTCTATGACCTACATTAACTGCAAATTATGTATCTGCGGACAGATAAGTGATAACGCGAGTTCCTCATTTAATATGTTATTACTTCACGAAGATTCATTTACAGTATCATCTTGTTCGGTCACGACTTTATGAGTCTTTCGAACTAAATGAATAATAATTAAAATGTTTAATAAATCCTGCTACCGCATTGGACTAACGAGGTATTTGCACACATCTCGAGATAGCGAAGTTTGAGTGGCGTGTTCTTTTAGGCCGGGCTACACGGTAAATCGTGACTCTCGTGACTGAGCTCCAATCTGCCATCACGAGAGCTTGTGTAACACGTCTTTATGAAAGGCGAAATGGAGCTGTTTTTAATAGGGCGATATTTTATGCCTTAGGTATAACAAATGTCGTTAAATAAAACAACCTTTATAGGGAAAATCAGTTGGTAGTATTCTAGACATCAACTGTGCAAGTATACCTAATTGTAAGTTGCCCTAAAAAAACCTACAGTCAGTAGGTACTACCTAAATCGAATGATAAACAAACATAATAAAATGACCTATCCAACAAAGTACCTAATATATTATCTAAGTATTGCAAACACTAGATAGAGTCGGTATGTTACCCTTTATCTAATATATTATCTGTTATCTACTTAATTTATTACTTTACCATGCTTCATGAAGAGGAACCGTTGAGTTATCACCTATATTACTTATACATACGTATACTTACATAAATAGGAGAACGGGTTGTTCCACATACAGAGAAATGGCTTGATAAATGTGAATGAAAAAATACTATGCAAAGCAAAAGTCATGTTTTAGTAATTTATAATATCCTGCACTACATTTCTAAAGTTTCAAATTAATCTTGCGTGTTATTAATCTTTTGCACAATATTCAAGCATTTTTCACTTCTACTTTTCTAATCAGTGCATGACCTTACCAGGACACGTCACAAACATAACCTATATAAAAATAAATAAACAGTAAGCAATGTGTTTTTCTTTACAAGTAATGCTGAAAAAAAATATAAATTATATTTTATTAGTATTATACTCAAAGCTTGTGTTTACTGAGGCTCTCTAACATCCTTATTTACATTAATTTATTGCATTCCATATTGTATAAAAGTTGTTACAAAAGGCTTAAATCTCACATAAGTCCAAAAGAAAGAAAGAAAGTACCAAAAGATTATACAGAGTGAACATAACCTAAAAATTAAAACCACACCAAAAATTCCCTTAATAGAGTGCCAAACAGACTAACGCATGCAAATAGTAAATAGGTTGGTATGTATATGATGTATGTGTTATTATCAACAGTGAATATTGGCTGGAAACACAGTGCTAAATTCGCGGGCCGACATCCGATAGTGTGGTATTATCTGCTATTATTTGTCACTGGGTGAACAATGCGAGCTCGGAACATACCTATCAGCTATCTTATAGCAATTTGTCAACAATTATAATTATGGTGTGCGAAAAAGTTCATTATTACTTAATTGTGGGATCAAATTAATGTAGAGGTGGTGAAATGAAAATGATGTATTCGAATGTGACTGGAATTATTCGGATTGTTTGTTAATTGTTCGCAAAAAAATTTCATGCTCTAAAAGTGCTTTAAATTAAATACCAGATGATTATTGGTGTAGTTTTATTAATGCTAGAATATTATTAACTGTTTCCAAAAAAACGATAGTGTCGCACAAGATCAGGAGTGGATCTGGACTGAAAAAGGTATCTAATAGCTTAGCTACTGACATATAGTTAAGGATTAATTTAAGTACTTATGGTACTTACTGATCTTTTTACAAAAGATCAGTAGGATTGTATAAGTAGATACCAAAGACTATTTGTATCAAACACCGTATGTTCGATCATAAGCCTTTTATATTCGACCATACACTAACTCTAAAATTATCTAGCACCATCCCACCTCTAAAAATGTAAAACTAATAGAAAACCAAAAACGCTTTATGAACGCAGCATAGCTTATATCAGCTGACAGATGTTACACTTACCAAGAGCTACTGTATGTACCCCGACGGAACCCAATAAATAATAACACTGTGAGTTAAGACCACCTAGCGAGGAAACTGAGCTTGTTTACTGCACTACCCTACCAGTATTGTGGCCACCTACGCTATATATTTTGCTTAGCAAATTACTCGCTTCGCTCAGGGTGTCTAATAACCCTTTAATGAAGGAAGAGCTCTGATGTTTAATGTTGTTTCTGCTTTATTAGGGAGATTTTTGCTGGAGGTAATTGCTGGTTTGTAAGTTGAGGAGTTGTGGGTGGGAGTTTTAAGGTTAAGTTGGGCATTTGCATGGTTAGCGGGTGTGTTTTATCAATTTTTTTAGACTGTATTTTCTGTATAGCATGTGTCAACAGGATCATAGTTAGGCTTAACTTTCTGGCTAACTGACGGACTCCTTGACAACTCATAAGGCCTGTAAATGGTTTAGGTACATGAAATATCTGCCTTGAATTTGAGTTTTAAACTTTTAAGTAAGATATTAGGTTTGCTTTGAGGCTTATAAAGCTCTACAAACTTTTGTGTGTTCTCCGGAAATTGGATATAGGAACTGATTATGTATACAGCGTGACCAAAATTGATATAAAGTTAAAATTTCCATACGTGATAGAATGCCTCTTTTACTACACAAAATAATCAAAGTTTTTTTTATTCATGCCGTAGCAACACACATCCTGCATTACTTACCTACTATTTTATTCTATACAGCGTAGTTTTTAGTAGTGTGTATTACCTGAAACAAAAGAAAACGAATACGTTATAAAATAACAATAAGTAATAATCTAATAGAAACGCAAAAACGCAAATCAATATTTCACCATACGCCGTTGTATTTCAACAACATGCTCTGCCACCGATTACTTGACATGAATTAAACGAATCTTCGTCTTACAAACCTAATAGAAAACGCCCCTTTAATAATATAATAGTAGATAATTATCACATTTAAATAATGTAACGCAAATTAATTCAAGCAAGAGCACGCGACTCGGCCACTCCATTCACAAAACTCAAGAACTGTCCGTAATAGCTCATTTGAATACAATCTAGATAGTTATCGGTGTATAGACAACACTAGAACATTGTTATTATGTACTTCAATGAGTCTGAACACACGAACATACGAACACCAAATGATATAATTGCATTAGGACACTTAATTCTCAGCTATAGACAGCTAATGGTTATGACAGTTTGAATGCGTGCTACGTCATTAGCGGCATTCTGTCGTGGACTTACGAAATGGGGTCAAGGAGAGCTAAAAACGGATTCATTCTACTCAAGTATAAGCAGTTAACGACAATGGCTTTAAAAAAAGGAATACTTGTAAGGAATCTCTTGAAAAGCATTTTTATTAAAAACGGTACCTATTGTAACTGTGAATAACAATAACATTACACATTTATATTGTAGTAGGTATGTGAGCGTCACGCACACATAAAGTTCGAACTTTGGCACACTACCATAAATCAAGGGGCGTTATACGCCATGTTTCACGAGCCCCATCCTTCTCTTTCGCTCCACAACCATTCTTTATATCGCTATCCCGTTCTGGCATCAAGCAGGAGCTTTGAGGGGTCCAGGGGAGGGGGCAGATGTCTAGTCGTGACGTATTACTCGGTTGGCGGTCGGTCGGGTCAGTCGTTAGTTAGTAACGTTAAGTTTAATTGCCTAATTTTGTGCTTTATACTGCATTATATAAAAAAAATGAATGGTATTAATATTTTATTGCAAACTCCTAGAGGGCGGAAACATCGACTAATGAAGTACCCGATAGGAATATCGATATCGACATGAGCGCTAATTACTTACAAACCACGCCACATTATAATGTATGCCGAGTAGGTTCCAATGCAAATCGCAAGTTCGATTCTAGAATAGACAATGCGACCAGAAGTTTATAGGACCACCCACACATCTGCAATGCATGTGTTTGATATGTAGTACGATTCCAATTTATAGGAAAAATATGAAAATAGAAATTTCTTCGTTAGAATTGCATTGTAGACGCTGGAACTTAGAATAATGTTGTTTTAGTTGTCTGGGAATATTTTGAATTGTAAAAACCATTGCTTTGTAACGTAATAAGTAGTAAGAATCTAGTAGCATTAGATAGATTTAGTGCCAATAAGATGTATTGTGCCTACACATCTCACCCATACATCACGGTAGATCTCTGTAATAGATTTGTGTTGTCCAGGCTAATACGTGATCAGAATGCTAGTGATGCGCTTAAACAATAATCTCACATAGTTACATATTCTACACTTTGTATTAAAAGTTATGATAGATATGCCATTGTTAGATAAAATATATGGTATTAAAGCATGTCCCAGACTATAATTAACGTCAAGTAAAATAGAAATTAAAATGAAGTCTCAATGAGGTTCCATAATGGAATGACAGTTTTATTTTTCAAATTGGTGATTTTTTCCAAGTGAGAACATGTGAACCCCAGATTCCCACTGTATCTCAGGGTGACACCTCTCCTGCCGATCGTTTGTACATCGCCTTTATTGCTATGTTCTTATTTGTATCGACTAATTCGTCGGCCGTTAAAAGTATCGCGGCCTTGTTGGACATCTCATTGGTCGGCAATAAATATGGCGTTATCTCTCGATATCGACCGCGGGCCGCACTTCGCTCCACGCGACCTACCCCCCCCCCCCCCACTCTAATGAATTACACAATGAACTCTCATCTAAATACAGAAAAAAGCTTTTAAAGGCACATATCAAAAATGCCCACAAAAGCCTACTAAGACAGGACTTAGATTTATAGCACTCCCTTTGTTAAATCACGTAATCTCCACGTGGAGCCGCGATATAAATGGAGGTAAATGAAAATAAATGTAGTTCCTCATTCTGCTGCTTGCCTATTTACATTGTGCCCAAACATAAATCTGGCTCTGTTTAATGGTAATCTATTTTAAAAATTACGTGTTAAATCACATCAGGACAGATAACACATTGTTTGGGGTATGTGGTTTAGAAAAAAATGTTTGTCGGCCGACACGGCTGAGATTTGTTGCCTTCAGGGTGGCATTTACATCATCGGTCCGCTCATATATTATATGGTACACGGCTCGGAATACATTAAAAGGTACCAAATATTGATCCCGAAAAATATTTTAAACAATCCCTTGAAATGAAATGTATTTTATTAAGTTAGTTTTATATGCGTTTGTGACAAATTCTAACGTCTTAAATCATAATGATATCGCTAGTGCGTGGGCGAGTATCGAATTTAAATGAATGATTATTTATCGGCCATGTCTCGGACATCGATACGTGGCGTCCGCACGGATCGTGTCGGGTCGGGCCATAGGGCCATTTTCGGCAGTTTCCGGGTATCTATTCTGTAGCTACGTTTATCCAACTAATTTATATGCATGACGAGCTTTACAGCGAACTACGTTATAACAAAATCCGTAGACTTAAAGATAAATATACTATCCATACCTAATATTAAAATTTTACCATGCCTTATTATTCAAAGGCGTTCACCCGTGCGCACGAAAGTATTGAATTAATGAAATTCCTGAGAGCAGCAGGCAACGCTACAGATTGCGAGACTAGTTTATAAAACAACAGAAAGGATCCGGCAAAATAATAAAAATAATAATTAGTGATGCGACTTCCCGCGGTCTCGGCGACCTACGTCGTAAGTTTCGCCTACATACGCGAGAGGCGTCATGCTAACGCAATAAGAAATAAGAGGTGAATAAAAAGAACTGGCCCCGAGCGATATTTCACCGACAGATCTGACCGAAAGATGCTGATGTAGGGAACTTGTGACAGCAAAACGCGGGGATCTTTGCTATACTTGCAAAGATTTTGCCGATTCATATAAATCTCGCTTTGTTTTTAAAAGAAAATCCAAATACAGATTTTTACTTCTATCTTTAACGATAGGTATCTTCGATAGCCGTGGGACAGATATCTCCAAATGCCTCCAATAACCCCATTCTCTTTACCATCTCACTCAATTTCAACTTCTAGATCCCTATTACTTATTCTCTACGAGATCGTAGTATATTACTAGCGATATTGTATATTACTGGCGATATTGTATATATCGTAAAGCATACAATAGTTCGGCCATTTATTCGGTTTATCGATACGTGACGTAGCAATTAGCACATCACTAGACAAAGCGCTCTCGGGTGCCAGCCTACAAATCATACAGATACCATCTTCTACAAATTTGAATCGGATCTTATTTATGATTTGCCTTTTTCACGGCTACGTTTTGGGGAAAACTCGAATATAAATCACTGATAAATGGTTATTGGGTTTCGTACCTAATTCGAACTTTGTTACCGCCTACCGTACTCCAATACACGAACAATTTATATTTATAATTACCTGTTGTTGTATCTTATCAGAAAAAAATTGGAACCAATTTGCTCGAAAGAAAAATTCCTAATACCAAAATTTTCCCACGGTATCGTTTTCATTATTCGCAACAACATAATAATCATAACAAAAGCATGTACAAACACCGTGCTTGGTTAAACAGCAATCGCATAAACAAACCCCAACAATAAAGCCAAATAAACGCTCGAGCACGCCATCCAATCGCACCTTGAATCGCACATAAAAGCCCATGAACACCGGTAGAATTGAATACAACGCTGCTCAACAGGAGCATCCAAATATTGCATTCCCAACCGTACTCGGTTGGGTAATATCGAGCACGAGAGTAGACTTCGTTAGTGCCCATAAAATCGTTTACGAGCTGCCGAAGAACCCTCTTCAATAAACGTGCCATAAAAGTTCGGTTATTCGACGCTAGATGGCAACACTAGTGGCCGCTTGAAACAGTTGCAACGATTTTACTGCCATCTATGGAGCTTTTTAAGCGTTTAAGGTCGGCGTGCGAGCGAGACAGGGCTCGTCGTCTCTCTTCCACGGGATTATGCTGAAGTTCGCCGGTAACAGAATGGGTCAAGCGTGAAGCGATTTTTTATATTAAGTTTTATACACGGCACGGACGTGTACGGTTTGTTGGCGCGGATGGTTCTTTTTATAGCGATGAAAATTAATAAAAATAACACTTTTAGAACGGTTGCCATAAATTAAATTGACTACCTACATTTTTCCGTGACATTGAGTGTTTTCTTAAAAAATCATGAGTGAAAACATCTGGAAACTATAAAAATAGTGGCTGAGCAGGTGCCTAAAGATAATGGCAAAATTATTTGAACATTACGTAGGTAATTAATTACTCATAAATGTCACTTATAGTCGCGATGACGTCACAGTAGGTAAGCAACACCGCAAGTCCGCAACACGAGACTTTACCTCGAAGGTTTGAATTTCGAAGAGCGCGGACGCACTTCGTGTGATGAACGGTTTCACGCGCATTACGGCCGCCGGCCCGTAATAGGGTTGCCGAAGTTCATAAAAACTGTCGTATTAACCTTTTTAGACGATGTTCGCGAAAATTTTGTTATATTTCCGCTAATAAAAACGTTTGGCATAGATTTTATTAAGGATTTCTTTTGAACTTTATAGCCATCCGTTCGTTCTAGACTTCAGAAAAGTAATGTTTTTCAGAATAACCTACTGAACTGAGTTACTGTAGTTTCCGCAATACTGCTTGTTACTTGATAAATTCTCCGTATGACAGCCCTATCATTCACGTCGGTGGTCTCATTAGATGACGCCCTTATTGTGTTTTTTCTTAACATAAATTATAAGTGATGTGCAACGAAGCACGTCAGGGAATTCACGGGGCAGACTGCTAAACGTTCCTAAACTATGGACTAGAACGAGGAGAAAATGGCGCCAAATAACACCCATACTATACATGAGTACAATGTTAAGTGAAAGATAATTTTAGCTATCTAGTCCCTGCGTGGCATTTCTCTAGTTAAAGCTGATATTAGCTGGAAAATTGTAGTCAGTTATTCTATTAGAATTTTATTAGGAAACGAGGTAAACGCAGCATGGCTTTAAGTGCCATACCTTGGGCTGGCCCAAAGTGTAATAAAATTATAGGGTATAATTTTTTTTTTTTACTTTTTGTCTAAGCAGTGCCTGTTTCACACTTCCTACTGGTCAGGAAACATTTTCAGGTCATGATATTACTTACGTGATTTTTTTTAGATATAGGAGAAGCAAATAACAGAAAGCTTGCTAAAATTATAAGTATTTATTATTTACTTGTAATATTTGAAGTTATAGCAATAGATTACCATTTTTATTTTGTTTTTCCCCTTTAATTTGTGGCTATTTAAGTTCATATAAGGGCGTATGATTTAAACAATAATCAACAGCAGGATTCTAAAATCGTTAATTTATAGACAAAGAATAAAATGAACACAAACTTTGTTCACAAAATAAATCTCAATAAAATTGATCTCATCTTAAATAACATCATCTTGGACCGCGAACGGGAAACGGTAGAGTCGGCAACGTTGACCACTAAGAAGTAAATGGTAAATTAAGTACATATATTTTAATAAATTGATAATTACTTTAATTAAGTAAATAGGTACCTATTTAATCATTAATTTATATTAATTACGAAATAAAATTATTTATACACCAATATTTTGATAGTCTGTTAATTTATTTAGAATGGGTACAGACGCCAGCACATCAAGCTACTAGGTACAATCTGTCAAATTTCTTTGTAGATTTTCAACATTATCGCTAAAGCATAAGGTTCAAAGTTGATTGGGAAAATTTTACAGCTTCGGGTAGCTTGATGTGCTGGCGTCTGTAGGTAGGTACCTACCTACCTAAGTTTATCCAGTTAGTGTATAATTATACAACGTGTAACGTTAAATGCGCAAAACCTGAAAATAGTTTGTTCATAATTGACAACGGAATCGATTTAAATAATTTTTAGTATACTTAAGTTTGTTTTTTTTAAATTATGTATCTTGTCATACTATCCGCCGATTGAGCCAAAGAACATCAAGTCTTATTTTAAGGCAATAAGACTCAATTTTGAATGCATAAAGTAATGCTAGGATCAACACGATTTTCTTAATAATAATAGTTAGCTTTAAAAAGATATTGTTTTGGTCATTGTATTATGCTTTTAACTCAATGCTCTAATTGGGGTGTATCAGGTTTTGCGCATTTAACGTTACAAATTGTATGTCTATCCTCCTAAATAAATATTGACTAATACGAAATCAATTCATTAGAACTACTTATATTGGTTTTACGTTAGAAGTTTTTTAAAAGATTCTATTATTTGGAAAACATGCAAAATCATTTGATTATGAAGTTTACTGAATTGCATAGGTAGATAGGTATTCAACAGTAAGGTAGTTATTGCGAGAAAATAAAACAACAATTAATTGACATTCATTATTTATTACTCATTCAAAGTGTTTATAAACTGTTTATTGCAACTATCATACTCGTTTATGGCAAGAATAATAGCCACTTACTTCATCAACTTACACTGTAAATTATACACATTTCTATAAAATGTCAACAAAAGATTTATGACAACATATTATTAATAACAATAATATATAATCGATCACTAAATAAAACCATATAAGGTAATATCGATTAACAAACTAGTCAACAATAATTCTCATATTCATAAAAGATACAATGATAATGGGAAATTTAATATTCTAAAACAGCAATTTATCAATATATTTGTTGAGCAATAGTATTGACACGTCTGCCAGTTTGTTAATAAATATTATTCTACTAGCTTCTGTCCGCGACTTCGTTCGCTTGGACGTAAGACACCATTATTGATCTACTAAAACAACTGTAGACACATTTTTATAAAATTCCTTTTAATTGGTGACGTCGCATTGTATTACTTCGTTTTGCCATATCTTTCTTTTTTAACTTTTATTTTTGTTCGGCTCTTAAGGGTCGTAGCGTGATGTTAAATAGCCTTTACCATCCTCAAGAATTGAGATGTCAAATGCAAAAATATTTTTTCAAATCCGACTGGTATTAACAAAAATTAGCGCGTTCAAACAAACAAACTCTTCAGGTTTTTTATATTAAAGTTTATATGATCATAATTCTTTATGCGGACGGTACAGTCTAAAACAGGTTTCTTGGTATGTTTTATGTTATACCTACTAACACTAAACGTTCCGTCTTTTCGTCCGAATATTTCGATTAGGTATGTGAACTATGCCTAATGTGGAACTGGCATTGTGGACATTGACCGGAGACAATTATAGTTATTGGCGAAATGTGGATGTACTAATAGGAATTTAGGTACCTACAACTCTGCCTAACTCTTCGAGAATACTTCATAGTAAGAATCATTATTACATAACAGTGCCGATTCTGTTGTTCACAAACTAAACTAAATTTAAGTTCAGCGCATCTTTTTCTTTCTATTTCATCAAGAAAAGGACAGTAGATAAATTTTAGTTTAATCCTGTCAAATGAATCAGCGCTTGACGTAAATTGACGTAATTTTAGTCGGCAAGTTTTTAATCACGTTTAAACTTGTATGGAGTAATGTCAGGCTCTGATTAATCAGACAGGACTAAACTAAAATTTATCTTCTGTCTTTTTCTTAATAAAAAAGACAGAAAAAGATGCACTCAAATTTAGTTTAGTATGTGAACAAAGGAATTGGCACCATTGGCTGATATAAATCGTCTCTAAAATAAAAGTGATTGAATCAGCTTTCTTGCACAAAAAATTAGGTAATTTAATTATTGGTTGATGTTGATACTTTGAAACCTATAAGGTTAATGACGTCTAGTCAAAGTAAATTTTTTTTATCTTTCCCTTTTCTTTCATGATTTCCTTTAGAGGTCGAATTTATTAAGTTTGGTACGGACAAAGCTGTGAGTTTTAACTAGCATAATAAATCTTGAACGTCGGCTGAAGAATTTACGAACTGACAAGATGTTCATATTTTAAAGAAACTCCCCCAGGCCTTGTTCGACAAATTATTAATTTTATAATTATAATGAGGGTCCCGGGGGGTACCAAATTTGACTTTATATCAACCTTGAATTTCAAAATCTTTGGGCAACAAACTGAATGTTGTAGGGAGCTTCTACTGAACTTCTAAACAGAATTAATGAATGAATGAATTGCACCGATCCCAGCGTGGTTAAACTAGACTCGATTAATCGAATGAACACCAAGATTCGCACTAGCTCCTGTAGCCTCATGTTCATGGTGCTACAGCGACCATTGCATAATATCAAGGGCAAGGAATAGACTGGGGGGCGCGGTAATGGTAGGGAAGACGTGCCCGTAGTATGGGGATATGCATCCTTGACTTGCACTTGACCGATTCTTTTTTATTACCGACGAAATATTTCTACGGTGGGGGTCTACAAATTTCTTACGATATTACTAACTCATGAAATCGCAACCCTTAATAAAGATTCTTAATAAATCTTAAACAAAACCGAGTTAGGTACGGTCGCCAAAGGAGATGGGTAACCAGGGTCGTCGGATATAGTTAAACTTTAGTAAGAAACCGATGGATGTTTTCGAATAAAACTTAATTTAATTAAATAGAAAACAAACAGTTCATTTATCAAATTAAATTTCATTCGAAAACATCCATCGGTTTCTTACTGAACTTCAGCTATATCCGACGACCCTGGATCTCTTTTGGTGACTGTACATATCTACAACAGAATAAGGTCCTATTATTATTATATAGAGCATAAGACGTGCATAATATTAACACATTGGATGCCGACTACGGATATATCCGTAGGTATATGGTTTCTATGCAGGACGCCGACTACGGATTATAGATACGTAGGATTTCTATACGAGTTTCAATAGAATCTACAGTAGCTGGCCGTATAGCTATTTTCGGCATTCAGTGGGTTAATTTACCACTTCAGAAAATTCTCCAGAACAATGTGCTATGTGCAAATGCGAACTTCTATAAATGTCGCTTTTCGTATGCCTGTGTGACCACGTTGTTCTTCTAAACTACGCAACAGATTTTGATGCGGTTTCCACCACCTTTTAGAGAATTTATTCCAGAAGGTTTCTATGTATAATACAATAATATTAAACTTACATTTAATGAAGAAATTAGAAGTTTTGTCAAGTCGTAAAAACCGTGCGAAGCAAGGCAGGGTCGCTAGTTATAAAATAAATTACAAGTAAATTATGGCAATTCGATCGCTCACCAAACCATATGCAGCGGTTATAAATAACTAAATGAGCTCAATTAGCCGCCATCTTTAAAATGCAGTTTGGCGTTTGATCACGTGCAGTTTACGCTTTCAAGTTTAACTTTGTAGGACTTGTTAAATAAAATGAAGTAAGTAAGCACATGATAACGTGTCTGGTGTTGTTAATTTAATTAAGATCTTAACTCATTTTACTAAGGGCAGTTTCAATCCTCCTATATCCTACTAATATTATAAATGTGAAAGTTTGGATGTTTGTTACTCAATCACGCAGAAACGGCTAAGGATTTGAACGGGTACACAGATACTTTATAACCTGCATTAACACAGGATATTTTTATCCCGGCAGTACATTCCCGTGAGATAATTTCTGACATACACGCGGCTAAAGCCGCTGGCAAAAGCTTATTTTTTAATAAGTATTCCCTAAAATAAATGAAGTAAGTCAGTACTTAGCTAATCAAAACTCTGCCACAAATTCAAGTTTAACATTTTTTATTTTATTTCGCGTAATAACTACTTCGTACTCGTCAGTGCATTTTTACACACCACGCCAGGATAAAGTATTTAATCCGTTTAATGATAAAGAGAAAATTAAAAGGCTCACGTTAAAAATTCTGAATAACAAAGGCTCATATCTGCGGTATCTACACGCGAACAGACAGACAGACGGACAATGAAATTTTGCACAATTATCGAGATTACGATCGGGAACAGATATGAAGCATGCCCTAACTAAGTACGCAGTCAGTTACGTACTTATGTGATGATTTAAAAGAGCATCGTTTTCATTGAGTGGTTATATTTTCCCGCTTCGTCTCCTTTGTTAAGCAGGCATAACGCATCAACGCATTATTTTGGAATTTTCATAATTAATGTGTGTTTGAAGATGATTAGTGCTAGGAGTTGTAGCAACATTAGCAGAGACAATTAATGAATTAAGTCAGTTAAGATAGGGATCGTAGTATGAAAATGGGTAATAAACCAATCTTTTCGCACGCAAGTGTAATACAAAGCGATTACTTTCATTGTAAAAGGAGGAGGTTATGTTTTTTAATTCATAATCCTATTCACAACATTTAATTGAATTGCGTAACACACTAACGGTAGCAATGGCTTTCATTTTAACAGTTCAATAACATACAATGCGTCATTTACGTTGTTGAGCAGACAACTTTTTCGAACATATGAAGCAATGGATTAGTTATATCCATCAAAATGATTGAGTTTGTGGTTGATAGTGTTTTACGCAATCAGTGTGCTGGTTCTATAGCAATGTAAGTACTTACGTTTATCGATCGTCTGTCGATTTCCCTGTCTCAAATATTCAATGTTCAACGTAACCGATTCTGATTACCATTGAGTTTACATGATTAAGATGTAGGTTGAGGACCCAAATGAAGCAATGGTTAACCTCCTTTAATGTTTGTACTTACGGCATTTATGCAATGCAAATCATTTGTGCTTGTATGTATATCTACATTGAAAGGGTAAGCACTTAAACAGGCTCTTGTTGACAATACAGCTTAAGGCGGTATTAGCCATCCATTTATCTAATAGGAGACCAGCGTATTGTCAATTCCTGGCCACTGAAGATCGCTTTGTTCAGGAATCGAATTCAAAACCTCACGGTTTGTAATTCCAACCACTATACTTATAAGGTGTTCATTTAATGCTTAGTTAATTAAACGTCAGTTTAATAAAACGCGCTCTATAATTTACTGTATTAGAACATTTTCTTATGTACATCAAAGGGAAATGGGTGTGAGCTTGCATAATGGGGTTTATCGCCACATATGGGCTTTGATTAGCCCACGTTACCTTGTACTTTAATAGGTTCCAGTGTAAAGTAATAATTTTACCTAGATTCTGATTTTATTATGGCAAATAAATTTACCGACACATTAATTTACGCTGCCACATTTAGGTCGGTCCATTCTCTACTTACACTTTTTGCTACAATAACCGGTCAATGCTTGTACTACCCGATTAAATAGTGATAATCGACACATAATAACCTCAATTTATTTAATATTAAACTCTATTGTTTAAAAGGTACAGTGTAATTCAAAGTTGTTGAGAATTTTCATAAAAACGCCTTGAGTATCGTGGCGGTGGTCCGATGGGACGCGCGATGCCTGCCTCACAGGGCGTCCGCGGGCTTGTAACTCATATTACATTGTTATTTATTGAAAATTAATTGTGTGAAAACACCACGCGAACTATCTCTCTATCGAACCTACCACGTGGAGAATAATAGCCTAGCAGCTTGCATGCAATGAAAACAATTCAACTTTACAATACTAATCTTACACATCATCGCTTATTGGTTTTCTTATACTAAAAACGTTTAAGAACAACGTAACCTCAAGATATTCTACACACATTCATCTTCCCGGTAATAACAACCGCCAATTTTATTCTTCCATCCATATAGCGAAATATCGGGGAGATGAGAATCCGATATCCGATTATTCCGCAAATTCCCCGGTTAAGAAAGGCCTTAACACGTCAAATCCCTAAATACCAAACTAAACCGATTCCCTAACACCTTAAAGTCCATACTTCAATAAATAACGTTCTGATTTATGAAAATTTATCATGCACTTGAGGCTTAATTTTGAAATGATCTCCTCGCGATACTAAAGGATATGATCCGCACTTCAATGACAACGGAAATGAGACCTTGTGTTTCACAGAATAAATTAAAAACTAGTTTGTGCGATGTTGCGAAGAAGACATTTTTCAATGCATAGTTGGAAGTGTGTCTGCGTATTGTTTTGATAAGCTGCAGAACGGGTTTGTGAGATTTATTGCTGGTATGATTTAATGCGAATAAACTACTCGCCTTGCGCTCGTTGTATTGATGAATGCTCTATTTTTAGTGCAGTCACCTATATTCTAAGTGATGCTTAAAATATTTATCACAATTTAATAAAGAATAATTGGCATTGATAACTTTATGAGCATTACACCGTAGTCCATTCGGATTTTCATTTAAATTAACAGTTGATCCGCGGTTTTCCTTGCTAGACTAATTTGAATAAAATTAGGTTTCGTGCACTTATTCAGCGCCGCCTCAAGAATGGAAGAGGATAATCGCTGTGTTACATCCGCTGGGGCATAGCTCAGTAATTATTGTAAGTCCTCAATTAAATTATAATAGCGGGCTGTGTTGGGCATACGTTATTTGTAGATTGGCAGCCCTGTCGCTCGGGGGCCAATGGGAACGTTGTAATGCGGCGCCTGCGCATGATCGCCCGCTGAGCTTTACAGTTCAAACAACATAAGAAATATTGCACGAGGAAATAATTTGCTTATTTTTGCTTATCAGACAATCTCAGTAAGGTAAGTAAGCATTAAAAAAAATTACGTGAGCAAAGAGCATATCGGCTGGCGTAAATAGGTGCTAACATAAATGGCTATTTATCGCCTGGCCTAGAATACGGTTTATGGCAGTCATGAAAGAAAGATTCAATTTGAAAATTGCAAACCCAAATGTGATTCACAAAACTCGATTACCAAAAACGACGTAAACAATTTGGGTTCCCTAGCACCGGATCATATCTATTACCGTGTGCAAGTATTGACGAATCAAGGACCGAATGTTGGAATTGGCAGCAAATTGTTCGATCTACATTGGTCGGTAATAAATCATGTTCTGTTAGTGGATATTTGCGTGTCGCAACTGTTAAATTTATTGCGATGACAAGGTCGGACTTAGCAACGGTAGGTAGTACATGAGGTGCCCAAGGCCTTCCGTTCCTCTGAGTTTTAAAGCTCGCTCAATGTTACGTTTAAAAGTAATTTGGGTTAGCCATATTAATTTGATTAGCTGTGTAATTTGGCGCAATATATATTTTTTTTATGTTGGGTTAGGTCTATACAATCTGTCATAGGCAAGTACTAGGCAGGTAAATACAAATATCTGAACTTATGAAAACTACCTGATGTCATATTATTATGTGCATCAAACCTACAAAATAATACAGGGTTGACACAAGACAAAAAAATAATATTTCTTCATCATCAGCCTATAACAGTCCACTGCTGGACATACGTCTCTCCTATTACACGCCATTCAACTCGATTTTTGGCAACTCTCAACCAGCCATCCTGCGAAGATCGTCGCTCCACCTAGCCTGAGAGCGTCCTACCATATATTTAAATAAAATTATTTTTTACTTAAATAAAATCAGAAGTAGTGCTAAAGTTACTCCAAGCTATAACCACGATGTTAGTAACTTCAATATCTTTACTTATACTTCATCGCCTGACATAATTACCTTAAGAAAAGTCTCGTTAATCTTTCCACATGTACCAACAGCTCTCATCAATTACCAACCAGCTTGGTTCCTACTCGTCATGAATTTTAAATCGTATACCTGTTATTATCTGCCTAGCCTTTTCCCAACTATGTGGGGGTCGGCTTTCAGTCTAACCGGATGCAGTTGAATACCTGTATTTTACATAGAGCGACTGCCTATCTGACCTCCACAACTCAGTCACTAGGTAATACGATACCTATTGGTAAGATGGTTGTCAGACTTTCGGGCTTCGGACGACCCGTAACGAATGTCAAAGATCCACGAAAGAGCCTGGATCAATGGCTCTTAAAATGTGCCTTCCTAGGCACGGAGGGTTTTGATATGTAAAGATGGTCACCCATCCACGGACCAACCGCGGCGAGCGTAGCTTAATATGATCGATCGACCCGTGCGGCTGTTATTACTTAGCCACAAGCCCCTCAAAAAAACTTAAACCATACACCTGTTTAAAGCTAGTAAAACTGTCCCACTAAAGATACCAGTTCGCAGTCTTTGTAAGCTACAATTATAATGGTGGTTGTAAATCAAGCACGGGAAATGCCATAGCAATTACTGATCGATCGCCTGTTAGATTCTCGTGTTTGTGATTGTAAAAATAGAATTCCTTTGGCGTTTCTGTTGTGATTGTTTTTGTTGCATTTCAATTTTGAACAAAGAATCTACGATATTTAATTGAGTGGCTGTACAAGTAAATGTCATAAAAATTAAAGTCGCTTTTCGTGTCTGCAGTGTGACTGTGTTATTCTTCTAAACTACATAAAGGATTTTGCTTTTTGATGGGGTTCCTGTATCAATTAGATAATTTATTTCGAAAGGTACAGCACATAAAGCTAATATAATCTGTTAAATTTCTTTACTAGATTTTCAACTTTATCGCTAAAGCATAGGGTTCAAAGTTGACTGGGAAAATGTTACAGCTTCGGGTAGCTTGATGTGCTGGCGTCTGTACCTACTTATACTCATCTATAGATATATTATAAATTAAAAATCGGTTTTAGTGTCTGTGGGACTATGTTTTTCTTATGTGCATTTGGATTGAGTGATCTTTTTTTATTTCGTGACAAAATCTGATTGTACATTTAGTCAAAAATAGTCAAAACTCATAGCCCAAAGTAAAAAATTTGTCACTCTCAAGGGTCTTCAGTTATTGCCCAAAATGTGGATCACTCAAATCAGACATTTTGCAAAAACGGCTATGAGCTAAATCTCAACAAAAACTTACTCTACTGACTAAATTTATACCTCAAAAATTTGTTAACAAATTGTCACAATATTTTTTAAAACCATCAAGCCATTTAAAGCTACTTCCAGGTATCTATGACAGTATCATTGGATCACTCAGTACAGACACCATTTTGTCTGAGAGATCGTTGTAATAAGGTTTAGGTTGACTTTTTCTATACAACTTTTTTTTTAATCCTAAAATGTATGTTCCGAATATATTTGTACAATAAATATCATAACACAAATACCTTTTGTTAAAAAGTTATGAGTAATTCAATGTTTTCAAATTTGCTGAACTGAGTGATCCTTATGAATACTTATAGGTAACTACCGGTTTCGTATTGATTTACACAACTTACGATTCATTTTTGTACAACTTTATGACTAAAGTTTTACATAAAAATTATTTACATAGACGGCTTAGTTTACGAGATATTAGATTTTTAATTTTTTAAAGAAATTACGTCTTGTAGGGTACATATGATTTGAACTTTTAGTGTATATATTTAAATGTTTCATATTTTATTGTTATTTGCTTAGTCGTACGTTTCATTTAGTTTTGTACGACATTTAGTGCACATAAGTGAGCTTACGTGATAGTGACTGTATCAGTGGTTTTCCTGTTTCATGCAAGAACAATGTAAGTACCGAACGTATTTATTTAGGGTCCGACGTCTCAAAATTTGCCAAAGATGTAAACAACAATAGCCGCTCGAAATTGTAATTTATTCTTGCGACGCAGCAAATAACAATAAAATATGAAACATTTAAATATATTCATTAAAAGTTAAAATCATATGTACCCTACAACATTCAATTTCTTTAAAAAAATTAAAATCTAATATCTCGTAAACTAAGCCGTCTATGTAAATATTTTTTATGTAAAACTTTAGTCATAAAGTTGTACAAAAATGAATCGTAAGTTGTGTAAATCAATACGAAACAGGTAGTTACCTATAAGTATTCATAAGGATCACTCAGTTCAGCAAATTTGAAAACATTGAATTACTCATAACTTTTTAACAAAAGGTATTTGTGTTATGATATTTATTGTACAAATATATTCGGAACATACATTTTAGGATTAAAAAAAAAGATGTATAGAAAAAGTCAACCTAAACCTTATTACAACGATCTCTCAGACAAAATGGTGTCTGTACTGAGTGATCCAATGATACTGTCATAGATACCTGGAAGTAGCTTTAAATGGCTTGATGGTTTTAAAAAATATTGTGACAATTTGTTAACAAATTTTTGAGGTATAAATTTAGTCAGTAGAGTAAGTTTTTGTTGAGATTTAGCTCATAGCCGTTTTTGCAAAATGTCTGATGTGAGTGATCCACATTTTGGGCAATAACTGAAGACCCTTGAGAGTGACAAATTTTTTACTTTGGGCTATGAGTTTTGACTATTTTTGACTAAATGTACAATCAGATTTTGTCACGAAATAAAAAAAGATCACTCAATCCAAATGCACATGTTTTTCTTTTAAACTACACAACCGATTATGAATCGGATTTTCCACTGTCATTAAGAGAATTTATTCCGGAAGGTCTATGTGTGTAATACTTATTAAACTTACATTTAATAAAGAAATTACAATATTTTGAAAATTCGTAAAAAACATGCGAAGCAAGGAAGGGTCGCTAGTTGATTACAAAAAGCGTTATTCCTAAAAATTTACCTCAATTTTTGTTAACACCCTTTGTCTGGCACCATTTTCTACTAAATAAACCTTGATACTTGAAGATAAAATATAATAACTCACGATAATAACCCTTTAACCGACGCTATATTAGCCGTTTTGGGCACCTCGCTCGGTGGTATAGTCCCGATACACGCTACGTGAGTGATAACTCTATCTATTTGATACATTACCATCAAAATAATAATGGAAGTCCATTTGCTGGACAGAAATAGGTTTCGCGATTTAAGATCAAAGAGTAGAGGCAGTAAATGGTCAAGGCATCAGTTTGCAAATTGCATCTAAAGTTCGAAATAAGTAGGTATCTAAGTCCTAAATCTAAGATAAGAAAATCACTTTAAGGAAATTATATTTTCCATAAATGCAACTTTGTTGTCTGTAGGTATGTATTTAGAAAATAATTTCAGAAAATTCAGTCTTATTCATCAGTTATTCTACGTTTGAATTTCCATTTTCAGGGCTAAAGAGAACATTTTCAAGCTTAAAAAAACAATCCTAATTGATAAAGCACGAGCTATTACACCGGTGACGCATGACATGTTGGACGGTACTGCTATTACACACGCACCCCCGCATAGAGACATAAACATCGGCCCTCACTATCTAAGCGAACGTAAAATTTGGTAAAATATTCATCCTCTACTATGACCCAGGCTGCATGACTTTACTTCCTTTGCTTGGGTGTCGGCGGCAAACAGAGCCGCCATGACGGTTTTATTCGTTTTCATGACAATATTTAGACATTTGCAATATACACACTTTTCTTTTTCTATTTATTGAGTATTCAATACATAAAATAGATGTTGATTTGCAAGCAACATGTGCAGTTTAGTTCAGTGGCCATTTAATTATGTGTCAATTTACATAAAACAATGAAACACGTAAATGAAGCCTTCCGCAGACAAATTAAGAACCTGAAATGTCTTTGTAATTACAACAATTTTCTGACTACAGGTGTGCAATAAACGCGTGTAGGGGGCATTTTTTGACAACCTTATAAGAAACTTGAGTATATAAAAGGAAACTGGTGAATATTCAATTATTATTTGCATGCAAAAACTTAGCTAGTAATAGAAAAAAGTAATTTGACCACGACTAATCAAGTTTCGAATCACATCCTATTTGTTGTAAGAACTTAGGTAGGTATATTACAAATAATCAGACTAAAAAAAAGGTTTTATTCTTAGAGAGCCACTGGTTTATTTTTTGTGAAAGATCTACTATCAACATTATGAACTAATTGCTTGTTCGCAATCATGACTCGTTTAATTGATTTTAATTCAAGACTTGCTTGTATTGCATAAATGTCAATCCCTCTTTATTAGTTGTTAACCTTCAAGACTTATGATGATCATAAAACGGATTTTTATTAAGTGTTATAATCAAAGTATAGGTTGACTAGTGACCCGTCCCTGCTTCGCCCGGTTTTACGACTTGACAAAACATGGATTTCTTTATTAAATTTAATTTAAATATTGATGTATTATACATATAAACCTTCCGGAATAAATTTTCTACATGATAGTGAAAATCTTATCTAAATAAATGAATTCGCGGCCACACAGTCAGACATGAAAAGCGATTTTAATTTATAACATGTAAGTAAGGATTTTTTGTTTTCATTCAATATATTGATTATACCTAGGTACCTACAATTGAATCGTGAAAAATTAACTAAACAAGAATATTTTTTCGAATTTTCTAACACTAAATTCAATAAAGGTTTTTTTTTCAATCTTATTAGATCTAAATAAAACACACGAACACTAAAAATTTTATTGAAGAATCTGTACACATAGTAACATAAACACAGTGTTAGTTATAACGTAAGCAACATATTATAATGTTATTGCTAAATCTAAAAATATATCTCTGAATTACATAACATGTATACATTACACAGATTTTTTTGCCTTTTATTACACCAAGTAAGTACTTACATACATTGGATTGCTTACAACTTAATTTCAGTTCAGGAAATAAAATTTATAATTACTTTGAATTATGACTTAAGTATGAATCTGTTATTTTTAAAATTATTGTTCTACATCTTTATCTGAAATTATTCAATACTAACTTCCGCCCGCGGCTTCGCTCACGTGGTTTGTTGATAGCATATGTCCTTTCCTTCCCCAGGGTTCAATCTAAGGTCAGTCCAAGCGTTTCGGAGATTAGCCGGGACAACCACACAGACATTTTTTCAAAAGTATCTACCGTTAATACTTGCATATGCATGTTATTTTGACATTACATTATAAACAGACACTTCAATATTATTAATTTGTATGTATAAATACTCAGGTAGCTCATCATTCACAACATGTGATTCATTTACAATATATTTAATCTCATATCTAGTCAAATATAGTATAAGTAAGAAATCAAGAAGCACTAAAGTCTTTTGTTACTTTTTGTTAAAGAACATCTGATGAATTTTTCACAATGTTTGTATTTTAACATCAAACAATAAGCGAGGCAATGTCTCGTGGCCTGTGGGAAACTCAACAAATGCCGTGAAACATGTTTCATATTATCTTTCACCGTCTAGACACATTTACTATTGAGTATTAGTGTCGCTTTGGAACCGGAAACGTTACAATAACCCGGTCCATTTAAAAAAAAGACTTTATCCTTACAAAGATTGTGTAAGAGTAATTATTACAAACAATAAGTGTAATTTAGTGTCAAAAGGTTGAAATGCAGATTCAATGATTATTGTATTTTTTTAAAGACTTATTTATAATTCAATATCTACTTAAGTCATGTTTAGTGAATAATTTATTATAGATGACACAAAAAAATAAATAAAAATGCCAATTCACTAAGTGACAAAAAAATAGAAACAAGAAATCTAATCAAAGAACAATAGGTACAAGAAAACATTCTAAATTAGTATCTAAATGTACAACTTACAAATGATAATCAGAAGTTTAAATTTGAATTTCAAATGCGTTTATTTATATCGCTTAAATTGTCATAATCAATCATGCGACAGTCGACACTAGGGTGACAATAAACAATAGTTTTAACATAGTGGCCGAATGCACCCGGACGCTATGCTGTGAGCAGTAGGAGAGTTGTAAACAGAATGTAGCCAGCCCGCTATTACTCATGAACGCTAGGGTCGCCACGCGGGTCGGGGAAAAACAGAGCGAGGAAAATCATGTGATTTTTTTTTTTTTGTTTCTTGCTAGCAGCTTGAATTTACAAGTTATCGAATCCCATCCAGCAAAAAATACAGCATTAGACAAAGTATGTTTAATTCTAACAAATCAGATTATTAATGAAACATTTTTGTTGTTATTAAAAACATTTTTTATTGTTTGATGTCAAATTAAATATTAAAAATAAAGTCAATGTAGAGCAACTTTGACAACCCTAAAGTGCGGTATCCGAGCTACGAATGCTGTGGAATCAGTAGCATCCGATCTTAAAATTATAGGTAACAATACCTACAGTCTGCTTACAAAAAGTTTTTAATTCAATGTCGGCGTCTAATTTTATACTTGACGTAAGTATTTTATAAAACTAGTACCATCAGCCACCTAGAGCAGAGTAGTTACTAGTTAATTAAGACCAGTTATTTTGTTTAATTGTAATTTAAGTTCCACGCATTAAGAAATTAAGATGGAAATCTCGGAGCTATAATTTAAAATGATTACGACACCATACTTTTAATATGTTCATGATATAGAGAGCAACGAAAATTTTACTTAAAAGTATGAATTTTTTGTGTGTACAACAGAATATAAAACTGAGCACATTGTTGTTTTATGCCAGTATTCGTAGACGCAAGAAAATCGTGACAACACTGTATAATTTTCAATCAAACAAACCACCTAATTGAAACTGTTGTCACACGATGAAAAACAACGCAATTACTAGAAACATGAAATCACTTTTTCTTCACAACACATCGTTCTAATTAAGTACGTGTTCTACTCTAGATTTTTTTCTTATACTATGTTTATAAACATCCAGTATCAAGGTGTTTATGATAAAATAACGCGCAATAATTCGTCATATCCCGTAGTCTGCTGCTCACGTGGGTAATTTTTATTGGGGCCTTGAACTTGTACGCAATTTGGACGGTCGATATTACAGACACGGTCGGCTTTGCCACCGCAGAGATGAGTCGTTCTAGTTACATTTATATGGAGTGATATCATTCTTATAGTGGCACTATTAAATGATATACTCGTATGGATTGAGAGGAGATTTTTGTAGTTTCACATGGCAGTGGAATTTTTCGGAAGATGTATTGCTATAGTGTTTTCTATTGAATTCACTTTCATAAGGCTGTAATGTTTGAGTTTTAGTAAAAGCCTGTTAAGAATAATCTACAAGTTGGCATGTTGTCTTAGTTATGAGTACCTAATTCTAATTCTACGTGTAAAGCAACTCTGTGCTGAGCAATTATCGTTTTAAAATACGTATTGAGAATTTTAAAATTGTTGCCTGCACATAAATTCATAATTCAACAGGCAGATATACAGTGACGATAGCTGCTTAATTACTGTGTAATAGAGCGGAAAGGCGGAATTTTGAATAATTGATTAAGAAAAACTGCATTGCTACCTTTTGCGCGAAGCCGTCACTTAAGCAGACTTTTTTCTTTTGATTTTTAAGGTAAGCTTCTTATTTCTTTCGTAAAGGGAATGATTGGATTTTCGTGTAACAATGTAATGACGGATAATCAGCTATTGTGCAAGCAGTACGGTATCGAGGCCCTCGGGACCTAACGGGCGCAGGCTTCAAGCTTTCTCACAGCTCAGCTATACTCGACTGACAAACTATTATTTATTCACTCACATTATCAGATCCGTTCGAAACAGAAACAATAATCTGCTAGTATAATCTGTTCCATTTACATACGTAATTATAAATGTTATTACACCAATAAAGTTTTAAGAAGTCGATTATAAAACTATCAAATTAAAAATAGTGCTTCCGTGCGAATGGAATGAGCGTAATAAAATTTGGTTACTATTCTTAAAAACGATATGATTAAAGATAATATCTATGACGTAATTAACGCTGTGTCTACGTGGTAACAAGGGGCTATAAAGCCCATGCGTGACACCGTACAAGTTTCAACAATAGTAAAAACTTATTACGTACTTAAGCAGGAATTTAATAGCTCACAACCGTAGAACAGAAAGGTATGGATTTTTTAACCTTCAAAAAACTACTGCCGAGTCAGACACATAAATCAATGTTTTTGCCAACCGACATTGCTTGCGGTTTGAAATTTAATATCAAAAATTTATTAATGTATGTGTGTACTTCTTCACGATTTTATCTCTTCGGTATGTTCTGCGGAAAACTCCTCGAGTCTATGAACGCCTGGTAACTCGGAAAAAATATTGTAGGAGGTGCATAACAGGTTGTTAACGGACGTTCTTCATAGTCAATTTAACTCTATGCATTTATCGGATCAATCAAAAACCTAATCAACTAACACGATCTATTTTCCTTCCATTCATCTACATAAAGGGTGTTGTCGATTTCGACAAAAAAAACTCCAAATAATTTTCGATCGAGTATAGGTACGTTAAAACCTGCCTCTGCCTCCACAATGGCAAATTACTGATCTTTGACATCGGCAGGAACAATGGGAGACGCAACCGATTTATGATGTGGCGGGACTGTCGCAGATTCAATAATCTTGCGCGCACGCACCGCGCGGCCCACGATCATGTGACGTACCAAGTAATGTACGGGTAATTTATTATAATTTACATGCGGGTTAAATACAGGTTGGTCGGCTAAAATTACTTGAGTTTTAAGGTTAGCTAGGGTTTTGAAGATCAAGGTCGAGAAATTGCTTTGATTACCTCGACGAGATGGAAAAGACTTCTGCCTGATACGGTGATTAAAGAATTAAGTGAGCTAAGCTGGGTCATGAAGAAAATTTTGCTCCAATTGTTTGTACAGAATGTAAGCTGCGCGTTAGTGTCACACTTTGACCTTGAACTGACCTAGCGTAGCACGGAGTTTCAATAGAATAAGAGCCCAACTTATATTTTTACTGAAGTGCGGTCTACCGTACTAATTTCGTGAGTTATGATAACATATTTCCCGGAAAGTTATTATAAAACCTTCAGCACCTCGTCTATTCATAGTTACCACATGTAAAAAAATTACCTACGCATCATAAATCGCCTGCACATAAAGTGACGCAACACAAACGCTAATTAAATAATACGATTCCTGTAATTGCATTTCATAGATGTAGGTAACTCGGTAACTGTGTAGCTCTGTGATTTTTACCGACATCTAATTAGAGGTTTAATTTATCTCAGATGGGATCTAGAGACAAGTATCTACAAACAGGATGTCTGACAATATTTGTCATTTATGTGGTTGCTCTATTATTTTGCTTTTATGATGTTAAGATATAAAAATTAACTAATAGGAGGTCCAGTGAGCGCCTTAATGTTTTCCGGTTTCGTCGTGAGAGTCGTTACAATGTCGCCGCCATCCAAGCCCAAACAGTTTGTTTTTTTATTACTGTACACACACAACTATTTAAACACCCTGTAATTAATCTGATTTATGTTTAAATTAAAAATCTAAGAGCTTCATTATTATATTTTTCGCAAAGAGATTTGGTTGCTTGTAATTAAATGATTAAACTAACTTGTTTTTTTTTTTGCGGCATGTTGTTTTTGGCCGCTTTCATTATTGATTTTGGTACTAAAATATTGCTATGTGATTCAAAAAATTACATAGGTCTCCAATAGAACTGATTCGTTTATATAATTTTTTAATAAGATTTTTTCAGAATTAAAAAATAATTCGTTTACAGTTTTTACTACAGTGCGTACCTACCTACAATCTATTAAAAGTGTGAGGACACAACAAAATAATAGGGGTCAGTGGAGGAAGCACGGCGGAAACGTAACAAAATACAGAGAGGATGGCGAGAGATTTATACACCCTGTATCCAGTGGTTTACAAGTGTGCTGTTTTATGAGACGCCTAATAGATGTTTTTTTGGACAAGTTGGCAAAACGATGAGGAAAAGTGATATCAGGGAATTTATCTGAGTAAGTAGATGATCGTAATTTAAAAGCATTCAAACTGGGATCAGTAGAAGTGAAAATGACTAAGCGATAAGTTAGTAAGGAGTTCAGTTTCCTCGAGCGATGAGAAAACTTGTTAGGGTGACGAACATTTCTCGAGACAGTTATAGAAAACAAACGGAAAACTGTGCCGTACGTTTTCATTCCCTGCTGCTTCCATTTTGACTCAAAAAATAAGAACCACAAAGCAACAAGACGTCTTGTCATTTAAAAAATATAACGGTTACACGATTCCACGAACAGTTTTATTGTTAACCTTAACAAAATAATAGTTTTAAAGGATCCCATTCATCACCTGTGACCATAAAAATTATGCAACGTTTTTTGAACCATAAAAGTCATAAAACAGTTGTAATTCAACGGTAAACGAAACAATAGTTCTGTACCTGCTGGACCGTTTTAGAGTTCAAGAATTTACATGCTTTAACAACTCTATTGCACAAGGTGGAGGAGAATACTTAGAAAAAAAATACTTATTTAAGAAAAAAAAAAGCTACAGGAGCAGATGTTTTACGAAAAATAATTACTTATCTCAATGTAAATCGTCGAATAACTTAACTTAATTTTCCCCTACACTTAATTGCGAGCGATATTATCCTGTTTACGTCTTAACGATAAATTTTTCCACCCCAAATTTTCTCACCTAGCGAGTTTACTATAGAAGATTGCTTGAAGCCCTAATCCGACCAGCTGTAGTGACGTAATCAAACAGCTGATGCTATAAAATACGTTGTAAACAGAACCGTAATAAAAAGGGACCGCGAGACGGCGACACACGCACGGAGCGACTAACGCACGCTGAACCTACCGTACTTATATTTCGAACATTGTAATTTTTTTATAAACAAGAAAGACCTAGTTTTTTTTTTTTAACTGTGCCGTAGGAGTTATCAAGTAATTATTAATAGCAAAGAGTTCCATTAAGATTACTAGCTAGAAGAAGCAGGCTAGGTAAGCCAGAAACAAAATGTAACACAGCGATTCGCGTGTGAATAATTCATCATAAAATGATTTATGACACGATATAAATCTTTTATGGCAGAACAAAATACGGAATAACGTACAAAGTAGGTTCTATTTATAGAATCGGCTGTAACTGACCGTGGATACCCTACATTATTTTTTAAGACAACTAGGTAATGTCTTAAAAATTTTCTTTCTTTCTTTAATATTCCGTTATGAACGCACCTTAATTCTAAATTGGCATTTCAATTAAAAAACCGTAACAATTTGTCGAAATGTAAAAAAAGATCGGTTGAAGTCGCGATATCGCTTCGCTTCGATGAGCGGTGGAGCTAAAGCTAACCCATAAAATTCTCTTGGTTACTGCGTTCGGCTCACAATGTGACGTTTTATACAGACTCGGGCAGGTGTGAACATTATCTTAATTCAAGTGCTACCGAACCGATCGAGGTGTGCTCCGAACTTAACGTACCAAATTGAAAGGAAGATTTTTTTAAAAGGAACCGATATTTTGCGTGGTTTATAAGGAAATTTCTGCCTGGGAACATGGAAATTTACATGCTTACAATGTAATTTGTAACATTCGTTTTTGTTGTTGGTATGCAAAAATAAAAAGCTGCAACAGTTTACATCAAAGATATGTTTGTGTTTATTACATCTAAATTAGCGTGCATAATCAAAAGTTAAAATAATTTGCTTTGCTCTTCTTTTACCCGACTACGGCAAAGCCAAAAGAAAAGAAGGGTTATAATTTTAACAGTTTATGTAGGTATATATGTATGTTTGTATTTGCGTGTGTTTGCAATTTAAGGTAGTTACTAGATTCAAATCTAAAAAAATTCAAAATATATTACGATTTCTATTCTAGCACGTGTCTATTAAAATTGCATAATTTGCTTTGTAAACTTTTAACGTAGCTTACGTAGCCTTATATACCTTATCTAAACCTGTGAAGTAGACAGAATACCCCTTAATGGGCTGAGTATCAATAATATTGTTAATTTATTTAAATTAGTGAAATCAATTCCACTTTTAATTGAAATTGTAGTGTTTGTATTGCTAAAAGCCCAATTCCAGTTCTAGAAAAGGTTAACTAACTCACAAGAGTTAGTTAGAGATAGAAAAAGCGGTTTAGTCACTTATTTAAATTTTTGATCTTTCAGTAACTAACTATAGGCAGCTGAATATTACTTAAAACAACTTACCATAATTTTCCGATTACTTATACAAAATAAACAATAGGTAGGTACCCTAAAATATCCTATCGGCCAATCTTGGCAAAATTGAAATATAAAAAATATTCGTACTAATTAATACCGAATCATTAACGATTAATGAGGTCATAAAGGAAATAAACCGTGAAGACATTTATCTTTTAAATATAATTAAATAAATATAATACTTATTGGTTGGATTTTATAAATCACTGATAAGATCCAAAATTCAACAAAAGTAAAGTGATTTAATTCGTACCAAGTAGAGCTACTTTCAGAGTGTAACAACTATACCCAATTTTAGTTTGAACTCTTAAAACTCTATTTTTAATATTGTAGCAAATAGTTTAGTTATAATAATTCCTGGAAAGATTTTTGTAAGCAACAAGAAAAGCACTTGAGCTATCATAAGTTGTCACTTTACTCAATATGTAACACCAAAAAATTTGCACTATTATTTAGCAAATCCTTCATGAAATATTAAATTTTTACTATTTTCAAATTTCTTAATTTTTACAAACATTAGAATACATTTTTTATAGTATACCAAACTTATTTTACCTAGCCAATACTCATTTCAGACTACACTAAAAGAAAAATACAGCCATACTTTCTTTCAAACCCCCTAACAAGACTAGCCTAACACCTAATTGTCCGAACGTAGAAGTAAAGTTAGAGTGAAAATTAGTGAGTTGTCTGCGAGTTAGTTTCAGTTTCAGCAGGGTCACGGGGCCAGGCGGAAGGGCGGAGGTCACCGCCCCCTATGCCCTGGATACTGAACACTAAAAGATGGTAGAATTGTGTTTTTGAGATTTGTTGTAAATCTGCTGGAGGAAATTTTTGTAGACATTTGTTGTGATTTTTTGGGACTTTTGCAGTTTTATAAAGAGCAAACCTCTTTAAGAAAAATAAAAATGTTTAGACTGAAAAAACTTTAGACTTGAAACTGATTAATTTGAAATAGTTGCTAATGTGGTTGATACAAAGTTGTAGATCAGATACCGATACCTGTATCTGATCTACAACTCTGTACACATGACTAATTATTTAATAAGAACTTGACCACTTAGATTGTTAAATTGTGTTTTTGATATTTGTTGTAAATCCAGTGAAGGAAATTTTTGTAAGTAAGTAGATAGTTTCGTAAAGTGGTTTGGTAAGGAAAAGAAAAAAGTTTAGACTATGAAAAAAACTTTAGACTTTAAAATAAGTTAAGAGTTAAAACTGATTTTGAAATAGTACTCAACCATGATGTGGTTGACACTAAGTTATATACCTACATATATATCAGATCAGATATAGGACTAATAATTTAATAAGAAACTATGAATTTGTGTAATGGAATTTTAGTATTCACCATTTTTAGCTCGGAAGTTTTTGTAATACAAGTTCTCATGTGAAGTATTTTACTTAAGTAAGTACTCTATGACTTTGTAACATTTTTAACTCTAATTAATAAGGAATTTAGGTCTAGTTTGTAATGTTACACCTAAGAAATAGTCAACTTTACTACTTAGGTATGCTAGCAAGAAATACTCTTCATTTATGGACATCAGTCACGCCTTAAGTATTGGACAAACAAATTCCAATATATTGGCAAGAAAAACACAACAAAATTGAATTAAATGTCAAGTTTTATGGAGTGCTGCAAGATGTTAAAATAATTACAGAAAATACTGTCGTGACTTAAAACATAACACGTCTTAAGGAAGAAAATTGCCGGCATCAAACTTTAAATTATTCATAGAACAATTACCGCTGACTTAATTGAAAATTAATTTGTATTATTATTATAAGAGCATAGCGAGGGCAACACCACAGTTTTGCATTTATGCAAGTGCAGGTTTTTGTTTAGGCCACTTTATTCAAGGAGCGCTAAGACCGTGTTTGGTTTTACTTGTTTGTGAGTACATATTTTCACGGCGGCTCCGTGCGCTCGCATTCATAATATCGTTGTTAGACCTCTTAAATTTACTTACTGACACATTTTAGGTACCATAAATACTGCAGTAGGTACTCACACAATCGACCATAAATTATTCACCACGTCACGTCTTCTTATAAACTAAACAATAAGGTCGCAGATTATTTTCGTAATTTTAAACGCATTAAAAAAGTCCGTTTAGCAAACAGTACGCGATTTCATTTTCCGTTGTAAACATGACGGCGAGCCGTATAATGTTTATGTATCTCGAGTGCAGAAGGAAATTCTCATCTAAATTCTGCGCGAGCGCCGATGATTCCAACATTCGTGCGTTGACAGTGAAATACATCTCGCGTCTCATGCGTGTGAAAAAGTAAAAGCAAATTGAACGATATCAGAACACTAGACTTGGAAATATCACTGAGGGTTAACTGAGAACAATCACTGGCCCACTTAATCTGTGTCGGAAGTGCATGGCTGGTTCAGGGGCAGCGGTACATGATCATCGAACGATGACAGCCGCCGATGGGCGATGCGTAAATTACCGATACGTGTGTCGCATCGAATCGCATGCTCAATACACTTTGATGTAACTCCGCCGACAAATTGAGCTGTGGTAGGTCACAGCGATTTACAATTCAGATTGCTATCGGTCACTACAATGTCTCACAGCCACTGTAACGTAACCACTCTTCGTAACGTCTGCCGCACTCGAAAAACAACGTTGCACTAAAACTAATAATCAAAAGAATACCGCCATAGATACGGAAAGGTGGATATCTTAATTTCCTAGTCCTTCGAGTTAATAAATTATAATTTACGATTGTGTTTTTGGACGGTGACTATGGTAAAAAAGCGGCCTCCTATAATAGAAACGTCGTTTTTTTTCACCCGCATGTAACGTTTAACCGAAGTTGAGCTTTCGATCGGTATCGGACCTTGGACTGGCCATTTTGGTATGAGGAAGAGCTGTGATAAACATCGTTATCTCTTTCTTCAAATTAAATTTTATATGAAATAATATTTTATGAAGCTGAAGATAACATATTATTTTTAAAACAATGACATTCGAAAGTGTGTGAATGCAAGCGTCTACTAATTAAAAATTCAGAGAAATTACTACTTGTATATTCTATACATATAATTTAATGAGATAGGTTGTACATGATTTTTTTGGTTCACCGCTACTCTAAGTGTTTTGCTCAAGAAATAATACTCTCTAACAGCTAGATATTTTGCTAATTAAAGTTTAAAATCAACAATGCTCCGTAGAAAACAATAAAATTGGAGTAACAGACCGAGACGGATATATTTCACCGCGTGTGTCCTTAGACTGGAAGGGTTTATTAGTTAAGTATGTGGTGGGGCCCATACATCATGGGGAACGGCGCCGGCGCAAGCTTTCCGTTCGATTCCCACCGTGAATATTTCAATTTTATATCATAACGACTTCAATGCTTTTTTAATGTTAACAACTTTAAATTCGTTATTAATTCGTCGATAATTAAATTGTCGTAAAACATTTGCTTTAGTGTTAAAATATCAAAAGGTTACAGACTTTCATCGGTTTTAGGTGATAAAACACTAACAACAGTCACTTCTATAAAGTTTTATAGTTGAATAATTATTGAGATTCCTACTGAAATGGTGTGATAAACTTTATTGGTCGTTAGAATGAGAGCCGAAACAAATCCGTGAGTGGCGAGACGAATCGCGTAGATTTGTTACGGACAGTAATATAACTTGTGATTGACCAACGATAATTAAAAAGTAGCGAGAGTGCAATAAATGTGAGGTGAGCGCACCTATTCACGTCCCACTTAATGTAACATTTAAATTTGAGTGTTCTTGGACTAAGCAATCACGAGAATAACGTGTTTTCAAATAAATTGATACAGATTGATATTATTGACGATTGAGATGTCTACCGATATCTATGTGTAACTTCGAAGTCGTTTACCCGATTGATATGAAATAATGATTGCCTATTCTTATTAATCTTTTTATATAGTCAATTACTGTCAATCGCATGCAGTTAGTGTAAGTTACACTTACAAACAATTGTCTGATAACACAAAATGGCTGTTTTATGTGAGAATCATAATGGAAGCACGATTAACCGACTTAGTTTAAAAAGAAAGACATATTGTTCTGTAAAACGCTAGTTTCGGCACGAAGCCCTCTATGTCAGGGAAATAAGTTTAAAATATCAAACACGATCCCTGATATCCTAAATGGAATTTTATCCCACAGACTTAAGGTTTACGGAAGGTTTCAGGTCGAAAGGCAACGAGAACCTTTGCTTATGAAAAATGTACTTTTAGGATAAGGTAATAAAAATTAAATTTGAATGTTTATAGAGATTTTTAGTATCGAATGAAAGGCGAATGCAGCTCAGTTATTTATACCGAGTATATGTTACCGTGCACTGTTTATGTGAAATTAAATATGGTTTAATAGTTTACTAAGAACGGGTTAGCGTTGCAAAAATTAAACGATGCAGTTTCGCTTAGCCGGATGTGGTGTGCTTGTATAATCAATATTGATACTGGGGTAGGTACTTCGAAGCAAATTAAATTTAAAATGAGTGTTACTTTCATTTTTATTTTAAATAGAATATATACCTACTCAACTTGCCATAAATCTGCAAGTCACTCTTATAAATGTGGTTACACAGAATTAGATTTCTGACTCATATTCGCACAAATCGATTGCATTACTCATATCATTTCGATTTACAACGAAATCGATATATTTCTGCATGTGTCTTAATATTCAAATACCGCGTGGTAGGGCACCTCAGTGTTGTATATCGTGCAACAATTAATTGCCGACCAGACATCAACTCCTTTCGGACCGCCATCCATGCGAAGCGAAGCGATAATATTCATGAATAACCACCAGATACCACAGCTTTTTTACTGCTAAACGACGCAAATCGCTTAACAGATAATGTGATTAATTGCGCCGTTTAATCCAATCACAAGTAAGTAATTTTTTCGCTAAAGAGAAATGATTAACACTTCTAATAGTGCATAAAGTCTGTCTAAAGATTAAAATCGTAAACGGTAGTCACGAATATGTAAAAGAAATGTTTCAAATTATTCTAGACGTATTTCTAGGTTTCATTTATCGGTAAAGGATTAAAATAAAACGCGACTTCGCGGTAGCTTCTGAATTATTTACGCGTTGACTTGGTATCTAAATTATTGCTCCATTATAGATACGGCCATTTTAAAATAGGTAATTATATTTTTATATGATAATTCTGAATGTAGTTTGAATTACGCTATTGACTAGTAATATCGATCATGAACTTAGTGTGCAACATTAAGTAACTGAAGAGAAAATCAGACAGTGTAGATTACACTGTCTGATTTTCTCTTCAGTTACTTATAAATGGATGTAAATATTTAATTCAAGCTTTGCTGTTAGGCATATTTTATAGTTTAAGTCTTTTAAAGTTTTAATGAAGCTTAATCGCGTAGCTAAGCAACGCATCCGACTTTCTGTGGAAGACTGGAGTAATGTAACGTTCCCAGCAAGCGATCGACCGCCCGATCAACGTGTAATAATACATTTTTACATACTACGAGCAAAGAAAATAAATTACACACGTACGCTCAAAACTCATGTTGGCATTATATGACAATATGACGTCGGGAAAAAAGTTCTGACCATCCTAACAAGCCTTTGCAGCAGAACAAAAGAATAATAAAAATGATATGCAGTAAATTGTAACATTTTTCGAGCCTGTTTCATTACTTCCTACTTTAAAAGATATTCTACTTCGATAAGAGTTTAAAATACGATTACAGCATACAATTACAGAGAATTTTAAACTGATTAAAAAATGAACACATCGTTCTCATTCTTAAAATTACAAAGCTTAGACTTTTTACGACTTTACGGCAGTAAAATTAAGGTAAGACACAAAACTTTAAGTTTTCAGTAAACGAAGAGGTGTAGTGTATAGGAATAAATGCCTAACTATGGGGGCAATTGTAAAGATTGCGGTACCAAACGCCAACTATAGGATGCAGCCCCGTGATTTTCAATGTAATGCATAATAACCTACGTCAGGTCACGCCGTTTATAAACACTAGCGGACTGGGGATACTTTACCACTTTTTGGTGCCTACGTACTGTGTTAAACAAGTTTGGCCGACATTATGTAGGACCACGTATTCGGCAATGGAAACACTGGGCACTACTTATTTTTTTGATTGCCCTCGCTTATAGTCCGGTGGTTTTTTACCACATCAATTACGTGAGGTACAGAAATAAGCATCATCATAATTTGGTAGCGTTTCCTGTAGCTCAAGAATAACATTAAAATTAGGTGCCCAAGTACATATGTTAGGTTATTGTTAAGAGTCGATAACAAGGGTTTTTACCCTAATTTTAAATTGGAATACCTACGTAGTTCTGATTTTACAATTTTCAGTTACAAATACATGTCATATTTTTTCACTTTACGACACAGGGACACTGTTTAAGAGTTCGAGACACGTTTATTTTAGCACCAGATTAACTAATTATCTAATTTTGTCTTGCAGAGCTTCCAAGAAGATGTCCGTGAGTTCGCCCCCAACGATTCCACAAAAAGAAAGTCCACACCACGAAGCAGTTGGGATTCATATTTATCACTTCACAGCTGCGCACCTATGATCGATCTTATCCAAGATGGCGGCCGGCGCGCCGCGCGAACTGGCGGGAAACAAGCGCATGCACACCTCCTCCGCCATAACGGACCCGTCAATCTTCCGACACATTTGAAATTAGAACACTGTATTCTTCTATAAGTATAAAGATTCAAACGCAAAATACGTGCTGACTCTCGGACGGTTTGCGTTGCACTAAATTAACAAAAAACTGTTTTAACGTATTCAAAACTTGAAACCCATAAAACATATCTCCCCCATTATTAGTTTATGGCTTGCGACTGTTACGGGCCTATTATGCTGTTATTTTTCTGTGTATTGGTGTTTGTTTTGGATGTATGCGGCGGTCTGGGTTACCAATGTGGGGTACCATTACAGAATGTTTCTATTGAGTAAGTGCCTGTTATCCGTTTTTATGTTAGTGACTCTATTATCGTTCTAAAGTGTTTGTGTTCCGTTGTATTTATTTAACGGAGACTGTTCGAGATATTCCTTGACGGTTATCGTCGGAACTTGTTTAACTGATACAATTATAAAACAAGTTATTACAAAAAATCACAAATTTCGCGGGGAAATCATCAATATAAAACTATAGAAAATGTTAGTGTAAAGTTAGATCAAACTGAGCATTCCAAATTTAAGTTGATAAATAACCTGATTGATTGATTACAAGTATGTATGTATTTATTTCGGTTAAAAAATACTTGATTATATTTTATTTATTCATAATTCAATTAATAAGCGTATTAAAAACACACATTACAATTTATAAGCAATTTAATATTCAATACAAAGTATAAATTTAGTTTTCTTTAGCGCGATCATATACTAAAATCGCCGCGGTGCAAAACTAGTCAAACGAAGTAGAGCCACTTTCGTAGCGTCTCACAGATCGGATGCACACTCACGAGTTCCCATCACTAGGAATACGATACAAACTTATAATGTTAATGTAGTTATGTAGTTGTGCATCGAATTCCAATTAATTTCATCGAATTTTCTAAGAATATTTAAATATTCGCTATTGTTTTGAATAATTACTCATGTTATTGACATTCATTGTTTTGCTTTTGCAACTATCGAGTAGTCAATTATTTTTTTGCGTAAAGAACACGATTTTCTTTTATTTTAATAATTCGATTTATTTTTATTTTAGTTCGTTTCTTTTAAGGCAAATGACAACCTGTTTGAATAAAAAAAAAAACCAGCCACCTTTTAAATAGATTTCCGAACAGTTTAAATTAATATACAAACAAGTTTAAAATCAAAATCAAGCGTGTAACAACAGAATACTTTGCAAGTATGTAACTTGTGATTACAATACCTCATTTCCCTTTAATAAAGGTGCATTTAAAATCATTCGGTGCCCACGGCAATATACAGTCGCCAATTTGGGAACTTGTTTAGAAATTATAGGTTCAACTCTCGGCATGAGGTTAGGTTGAGTTTAAAACTTCGATGTACTGAAAAATAAGCAGCTCAAGAATGCAAATAAAGCTGGCAATAATATACGTTTGTTAAAAGGGTGGGTTCTGTAGAGAAATTGTATAGAATACTCTTTATTAAGTAGGTACACCATGAGAATAACAGAGAGGCAATTCTCGTAACTTTAAGAACGTTCACAGTCTGAGCTCAGTCTCAATCTATCAATAATACCTACCTACCTCTAATTTCCCTACATTTTTAACAAGTTTCTGTCATTTTTTTTATCGCCGAGATAAGACTGCGACTATTTTGAATGTTTTAAATTATGGGAATTGGCCTCCAGATATAAATGTAGATTATTTTACGTAGGAAATTTGTTTATTTATTCATAAATTCTGATGTTAGAAACCAAATTCAATCTGTTTTCAATTATCTATAGATACCTAAATTTAATGTCGCAAAAACTTAATTAACGCACATATAACTTAATTGTTTTTAAACGGTTTCATTTAGCTTGCTCTGTTTGTTTTTTATTCATTTATTTGGGTCAAATTTTGTAGTTGAAATTTTACACCCGTCCTGTTGGCAGATTGATCTGATATTCGGTACACACCTTTAGTTTTAATGACAATACAGTTTAATTTAATCAGTATCATTGTAAATCCAAGATGGCCGCCGCTACAAAATGGTAGATTGCATATTTTTCACAAGCTCCTCAATATGGGTATCACATGTAAGTGCTTGACTAGTAGAACACTGTACACTACGAAAAATTTCAAATCTAATTTTTAAATGGTAATTCAGTTTCTAATTATAGCAAAAGAAACTACTGTATGATTATTAGGTACGCTTATATTAAAGATAATTATTTTAATGTGACTATTAGCAAAGATTATCTATTAGTACCTAATACCGTTATTCTTTAAGTGTAGGTATGATATTAACTTTAAATAATAATACATTAAATGTAAGGTTATTAGATAACCGGTAAACAAAACAAGCATTTACTGGGGCAATACAACAACTTATCATGGAAACTATTACTTTGTAATGTAATTACTTGTTTATAATTTTATTTGCTTATTGCCAGTCAATGTGCACTCAGTTATTTGATATCAGTCAAAGAACTGCTTGTTATGTCTTAGTAGTACTTGGTACTGTATACTTATTTACTTAGTTACCCGTAGTTAGTAATGCAGGTTACACTTGAGCAATTTGTGATTTAAACGGACTGATTCTGATGAAGTTTGATTTTAAAATGATTTAGGATTTTTTTAAGTAAAAGCACCACATTAGTTAATATCATCGTCGTTCGTCTCTAGAATAGGTATAACAATAAATTAGATAGAACATGATAATTCAAATTTTATGCTGAGTAATTTAAATTAAAATGTTTTTTTTTTTTTACAGTAAAGCTTTTGTATTTAGAATAGACACGTGACATTTTTTCGCGAAGCCAACACAGGTCGGCAGATCGTGTTCGCCGGACAGCGGACAGGCCGGACAGCCCCGACAAGCCCGAACTTTTCATACAACCCACGTCCAACAAGCGTCCTTGTATTGTTTCGCAGGCCGTGTTGCGTGAACACCGAGTGAAATACGGCCGACAGTTCGACTACTTATTTTTGTTTTATTTTTTTAGCCCGTGTTACTTAATTTTATCAAGTCGCATGAGTTATGAGAGGCGGGACCACACGCGTTGCGTTAATTACGCGTTAGTAATGTACAGGTGACTCGCTCCACGCTGCGGCCACGATTGATTCGAAGACAAAATTCAGATACGATCCCTGCATCTAACCAGTTATTAAATGCAGCATTCCAAATTGAATTTAGTGTTGGAACGTCTCTATTTTAAATCATACCTCCAATTAGTAGTTACAAAAAAAGATTCTAATAAGCCGTAACAGGAATTTTATTCAGCGTTAGTTATTGGTGGCAATAAATACATAAGCGCGTGGATTCTTTGCGGAGTCATTAACACATCAGTAAAATTTTCGTCAGCGGGCTATTGTAACTGCTATTATTCACTTCAAATTATCTCGTGTTGGGCTTTCATCTTAAGAATCGGACGTGTAATCGAGTGGTCATTTGTCGAGTGGTCAGTGGCACTCCTCAAGTTAATAATAATGCGCCCAAACTAGATCGGGGCATTGACCCGGGCGCTCGGCGCGGGCGCGCCGTGCACTCCCGCCATAATTTGGAGCGCTAAAATGCTACTGAAGACGTTTCACCGAGATCGTGCCAGTAGCACTTTTATAAAATATGAAGCCAGATGAAAATGGCGTTGTTAAAAATAAAATCGTGAGTATTTATAAATGCGATAGATTTATTATTCTAAGTAATAGAGACTATGGTTTTGATAGGTTGATTAATTCTGTTAATTTATGAATATGCTAATTTCTAAAAATTCACGATTCTAATAGGTACCCTTAAGGAAATGAAATTGGTAGCTAGTTTTAGTGTGCTATAACTAGAACAAGAGCCTTGTACTTGATTGTAGTCATTTACAGGTTAAACGCCCAATGTTATCAACCTTCTAGTGATCCATTCATGATCGATTAACCTATTGTTTTACAGTCGCAATTTTTGTATTCAAAATAGGCGGTTTAAAATACAAACTTTTAAGATCAAATGGTTGGTAAAATTAACTACCTACTTACTAATAAAATTATTAGGATTTTATTTGTGCGTGTAAATGCATTTTATTCACCACGTCATGAATTACTTTTTAAATCTAAGAAATAAATTATGATGTGTAAACTCATAATTGGTGATTTCAATTTTATAAAAGCTTTAAAATATTTTTATGACTTTTACAACACTAATGGCTCTATAATGCATGTTACAAAAATTTATATCACATAAACGCCATAAAATGGCACATTAAACTTCAATATCTATCAAATAATTGAAATATAAGGTCGTAAATAAAATAAAACCAGTCATAAAACTCTGCTCAAATTAACTCTACCGCTACATTTATTTATTTTTTATTGTCACAAATTAGTATTTTAATGAAGATTCCAAGAGTTGATGGCAACAATAAAGTTATGAATGGCACTCAAATCTGTCTTGACTAATAAGGTGCTAACGAGGGTCGTTCGTTTTATGTGCGTTTTATTGACACTTGAGTGGAGTTGTCGGCTCTACCAGCCACCGCTCTTCTTATTGGTTTCCTACGAGACTTGAATGGGAATTTCCGATTTCGGGCCACACTCAAATCGGATAGCGGCATTTTAGGGCTTTATACTAAGAGGCTATATGGATGTTTCAAATTTTATTATATTATTGAGCAATTAAATAGTTGTTTTGGTGCTGTTTGAGGTTTTCAAGTTTTTTTGTAAATTAACGACTGGATCAAATCTAATGCTGTTATTGTTTATGAACTAAATAAGTTATAATTGGAAGATACTAACCTGCTATGGCCATCCAAGGGTAGAAGGTGTGATTGGTGGGCTGGTGTTGTACGGGCTGTGTGGCTGAGGTGGCGGCGCCTGGCAGCGCGCACTGCTGTCCCCAGGGTAGTGCTCGTCCCGGACTCGAGGACTCGCTGTACCGCGCCTCCGGGGTGCAGGCTGCCGGCCTCACCAGGGCCCCTAGACCAGAGCCCCAAGCCTCTTTGCCTCCATAGCCATTCTGTTGTTCTCCTCCTGGCTTGGAACAATCTGCCTTAGCATATTGTTGCTCCCCCGCGTATAGCTTACAAGCGGCTGCCACTGATGCATCGTACGGCGAGTCCTGGGGTCTCGGCTGGTGCAAGGCATGCGGCTGGGCATATGTCAGGCCCAGTGGGAACCCGCGGTACTGGTCACCGCCGCCACCGCCCTGGTGCACCCCGTGGGCCCCGTAAAAACCACCCTGCTCGAAATAGGAGTTCATTCTGATCAGTCACCGACACTAACGTCACTCAGTTAGGGAACACTTATGTCATCGCGGCCCCACGCGCCGTGATAACGCGACCTCCGCCAAAGTCACTCCAAATACGGACAATGTAATTTAATTTTATTAATTTTATTGCCTCTTAAACGTCACTCGAGCGTCATAATGGGCTTCGTTGGCGATAAAGGCCAGTTGACGTGTGTTTACTTTTTACGATTATTTTACGACTTGGGAGCGCGTGCCGCGGGTTTTACGACTTTTTAAGCGGTTGTATGCGGCGCCGCCTCGTCTCACAGTACTCGCACAAGTGGCGGGTGTTGTGATTATTTTTCTTAAAATTTTCAGTTCGCGATGTGTGAGACGCAGACGCGTGTGTCGCGAGCGAAGTTTGTTGGTCGCGTGTGGCGGGAGCGCGCGACTATGTGCCGTGTGCGACCGGCGCGGCTCGGCTCACGCAATCTACTGAGAACGAGCCACGCGCGCCGCCCCGCGCGCTGCCTGCCATCGCAACACCGACGATTGTTCCGTCCCCTTTTCGCTAATGACTATAAATATTATCAGTTACGCTCTCTTTTCCCTTTCTTATCACTCCACCTGAAGCACGTGGTGCATACCTATTGTGATTATTCAGACTGGCTCATATTTTCAGGCGACTCTACCAACCACATTAGGACAATATGTGAGTATGCTCTACGACCAAACTTTGTAAGTAAACAAATGCACAAACCGGCAATCATTAGCTGAAAAACATAAGTCATCCTTTGACAGTAGTGCAACGGTACGACTTGTCGGCCCACGCAATAGAATAAATAAAAAAAAGCATCAACAAAACCTCAATAATGATAATAACTGAAAAGTTAAGCCGCAAAAGTCGTAAACTCATAAACGTACAATTAGTGAAACGGGCGAGTAAAGAAAAGATTTTACAACCACTCCTCGACCGTGCCACAATGAGCGCGCAGTATCGTAACAAGGTGCTGAATAGAGTGAGAAGTCGTAAAGATGATTATTATTTCTTCTACTACCTGTTTTTACGAGTGATATTGCTGTTACACTCGCGCGTACGCGAGTTGCATAGGGGGGAAAGTGACGGGAGGTTAAGAGCGGAACGCTTATCGCGGCGTCGGAGCTGCGAATAGTATGTCTGTCTCTTTCTGGCGCAATGTGGCGCGTGCAGTGGAAGGCGCACTATCGAAGGGTAAACAATAGCGCATTATCGCAAGCACTCAGTTCGCGCGTCCAAATGAAGTCATCAAACGAATGAATGGCTGTGGTAGTGCGGCCTACCCAGAGACACGCTCGCATTTTTATTGCACTCACCTCTTTAACAAATATTTATCGATAAAAAGGACGGGAACGGGCGCTGTGTGGCTATTTTTTGTGACTGCGTGTAATTGGTCAATTTAGGACCCAAGATACCGACACGTCCTAGGTGACGTAGTTTTATATAGAACTAGATTACAGGCAACATTAATGTTTTTGTATCAAGATGAACGAATAAAGAGATAAAAATATGATAATAATAAATCCTTGGAAATCTGTAGTTTTTCATCTGGAGCAATTCTCCACGCAATAAATAGACTGGTGAGAAATCTTCTAGCCACATTCCTCAAAGATAGATTGAGGAGAGGTTATCAACTCGAGCAGCATTTTATTTTTGGCATCTAAATAGGGGGAAATATGACGCGAATAAAAAAAGACTTCATAAAATTGTAATTCCTAAAAATACCTAATAGGAAAAAAACCTACTTACCTGGACATCCTCTTAGTCTCTCATATCTCTTCATAGAAAAAAAAAACTCAATACACACAAACCGAAACTCTATTTCATCATCTGTCTAGCCTTTTCCCAACTATGTTGGGGTCGGCTTCCAGTCTAACCGGATGCAGCTGAATACCAGTATTTTTCATGGAGCGACTGCCTATCTGACCTCCACAACCCAGTTACTGGGCAGTACGATACCCCTTGGCAAGACTGGTTGTCAGACTTTTGGGCTTCTGACTGTCAAAGACTGTCAAAGATCCACGAATGACAGCCGGGACTAAACGCTTAACGTGCTCTCCGAGGCACGGAGGGGTCTCGGTATGTAAAGATGGTCACCCATCCACAGACCAATGCGGCAAGCGTAGATTAACCTGACCGATCGACCTGTGCGGCTGTTGTTATTTAGCCACGGGCCCCTCAAAACCGAAACTCTACTTATGAAGAGAAAAATTGTAACTTCCACTTAGTTAAAAGTTTTTCTTTCATACAAAGAACTCTAAAAAAGTTAAGACGAAGTAGGTACTTACAGATCAAAATGACTAATTAGGTAACAGTAAACAAATACAGAGGCCCAAAGCTACCGTCCTGTTCAAAAGCTCCAGTGCAAAAAAAAAGGGTCTGTCCCTGTATTGGGAAGAAAAAATGCCCTCTTAACAATTCCTCTCATTTCAGAATACTTAAAAGCCCATTGCTCTCTTGAGAAGCCATTGCATAATAATTGGTTAACCCTTGACGAATCGTGCTTCTGTTAGATACAAAGCTTTACTGAAAAATATCGGATAGATCGTAGAGTACCGGGGCCTCCAAGGAAACTATGGTCTTCTTACAAAACAAGGCTTTTCTTAAAGCTTGGTTTTAAACATCGAGTCAGTTTTTGTATTATGAACCTAACTATGATCGAAATACAGTTCTTTAAAAAAAAACTGTCATTTTAGTCCGGTTCATCTCGCTCGAAGTGTAGTTCGAAATACTAAAATTGTAGTGCTATTCTGTAAAATTCTCATCGTGAAAACTTAGGTGAAGTGAGCTGTCTGTATCAAGCATGAGCCGGGCACTCCATCTGATGCTAAAGATTGACACTCTTGACAGCTCATTTCACCTAAGTTTTCACGTTGAGATTTTTAAGGAAAAGATCGGCTGGCTCGAAGATTGAAAACTAGAGCTAAAGAGAGATCTCTCGTTATTTATTATGACGAGTTTTGACTTTGACAGCCCCTTTTTATCGTAGCAACACTTTAAGTACGAAAACCGCCCTTGGTATCCATAGTTCAAGTGTTGTTACTGACGTGCATCCTGTCACTGCACTGCTATCTTTGAATTATGAGAAGATATTCAGAAAAAAGTAGTTAGCTACATAGATATACAGCCTGTTGAGTCTTGTTTACTTATCCAATCTTGATATATTTAAATAATTTAGTTTCTATAAGAGACTGATGAAAATACCCGCATATTTTGTACTGGACCATTACAGAGACTCATATATATTCTTAGCTCCATAGATTCAGTTCAAGCGCAAAGGAGTACCTTTCAGAAGTAATCAACTAGTCATGGTCCCTTGGTACCTTGTGCCTTGTACCAGGTATCTTGTGATTTCTGGTAGTAGTGTAGTCAAGTACCTACTGCAGAATTAATCATTGAAGGGAAAGCGAACAAAACAAACTACTATTGCCCTAACTCTAACTAATTCGCTTTCTGCCCATGCCATGGTCTCAACACCCTTGGGACACATTCAACAAACTTTGGTCTGCAGATTCGTCCTTGTGCGGTACTAATGGCCAACAGAATTAGGCTGCGTTGCACAGATGTATGTAGAGAAGTATGTGTACGATATCAATAGAATAGCTTGTCTTTCATAGCTCAACTTGGCTTAGCTCTGATGGGAAGGGGTTCAACGAAGTAATTCTGTATTTTTAAGAAACGTGCACAGCACATCTTTATAGTACATCTTACCTGCTCCGCTACACTAAGTTAAATTAGGCTGAGAATCAGCACTTCTTGAACGTCAAAATAACGTAAGACATTCCCCCAAAACGCCCGCCCTTCACCATTTCCTAGTGCTTTAGCTGGGAAGAAGAATTGGCGCAACAAACTCTTCAGCAGCACAGCTGCCTGTTCAGTTAGTATAGAACTTGATTATATACAATAGTAAGTAATTAACATTAGAAAACACAAAACATTAAATTCAATATTAATTGCCATATAATTATGTCAGCTAGCACACGCCGTCACGCCAATATACCATCAACAAAAAAATAGATACATAGTTTCGTAGCTTGGCTTCACCGCTTATCTACCTCGCAAGTCTCAGGTGGAAAGGCAGCCTAATAGTGCCTTGGCTTCAGTGTTACCTTTTGACTAAGGGTAAACACTGAAGCTAAGGCATTATACTTACCTACTAACCTTACCTACAATAGGAACAACCAGTAGGAGTTTTGATAGTATAATGAGACTTGAAAGTTTAGGTTTGTTATAATCCAACTGATTACGATTGCGTTGACAGTCAGAAAGCACATTAGGTAATTTATGAAGTACCTCGTCCACATTTAGATAATCTTTAGTTTTACAATATTAGGATAAAGAGCTACTGGATTGGAACCGATAATCCCATAAGTATTAAAGCGAAAGCGTCAGGGTAGGGTTACATAGTCATAATATTTTAATCAACATACAACCTGTCTGAATTTCGTCAGCTTCCTAAGTGCTTCTCCTTTAATATAGCTTTCAAGTTATGAATTTCATACATATACAACGGGCATTTATAAAATAATGACATTTAGAACTAAGAACATTCATTATGTAGCTATGAGCTTACAATAGGTCATTAAGATTGTTATACTTCACCTTATTAGGCCTCCTATAGAGTAGATGCTCTACAAAAAGGTCGCAACCTATTGGCTATTACTTTCGTTTCGCAATTTAAAACTACATAGATTTCGCAATGTTAAAATAATCAAGTAGGAATATCTCATTCAAATTATGCAAATCTCGTAGCGTTCATCTACGAAATTCTGGCTGCGCTTTAACTGTCTTTTAATTATTTATACTATCCAGGCTTTCGAAACACACGAATAAGACAATGTAGATTAGTCCCTCTAACAACATAATTATAGTACATAATACAATACTAATGACTACGTTGAAAAATTCCAACAAAATGAAATTTCGTAGATTCGTAGCTCGTAGTAGCATAGATTGCTACGAAACCATCGATCACCGTAGCAACGTCACTGCGTAACGTAGGAGTTGAATCAGTTTTGTTACGGTAAGTAATGCAATGTAGGTAAGTACCTAAATAGCAATGTATGGACCTAAACACCCCAGCATGGGATATCTATGTATATTTTCATTTTGAATCACCATCGTAACGGTCTACGACGTAAGATCATGTTTGTGTTAATGTCATTAATTAGGGACTAAAGTGAAACATGTAGGAAGGTACGGTATACAGTTACTAATGGGCATTACTTTCACTTAATAATATTTTTTTTAAGCAAAAATCAATTATTCAAATTAGGCTAATAATCAACACTTTTCGAACGTCAAAATTACATAAGACAGCCCCCAAAAATGCCGCCTTCACCACTACCTAGAACTTTCGCTGTCAAGAAGAAGTGGTGCGAAAAACTCCCCAGCAGACAAACGCCCCAGCAGCAAAGTAGGTAAGATATTTTTCTGAGCTACCATCAAGAAGGCTTAGAAAATGCTACGAATGGCACTTGAATGAAACTTGCGAATGACACAAACTTTTTAAGGTATGCTTTTCACTAAATGTTTTAAGTAACTAAGAAACGGGATGACAACTACTCCGTGAAGACTGTTCTTAATATTGATGCACACAGCTAAGAGGTAGAGGCAGACCACCCGGCCACATGGTGTCGCGTCAACTGTCGCGAAGGACCTAAATTCTAAAAACTTATCACCTGAGTCAACCCGGGTCCGATGTTCCTGGCGCAAATACACAAGCAGGCCCAACCCTTTTAAAAATGGGAAAGGTCAGGAAGAAGAAGCCTTATGTAACCAAGTCAATATCTTGTGAGTTTAGAAATTTTTACATTTAGACAAAGCCGACGTGCATCAATACAGGTATGGAGGTCTTCCACCAATATAGCTTTAGAATGTAGGCAAACGGTACAGTTCGAGTTTCCCGTCTTGGGACATCTTGACTGCAATGTAGCATCTTTTTAAGAATAGGCACTTTACCTTCTTACTATCTATTTTACGTATACCTATACAAGGTAAGTCTGGGTTTGAAGTAGGTATCTACAGTCTTATTTAATTTTATCAGAGGGGCTATTCTCGTAATTTTTAGAACGTTCATAGTCTAATCTCAGTCTTAATCTATCAAACATACCTCTAATTCACCTTTAATTTTGACAAGTTTTTGACGTTTGTTTGTCGCCGAGATGAGACTGCGACTAGATTTTTAACGTTTTTAATTACGGGAATTGGCCATCAGATCGTCTGTCCATAGCCATCTACAGTGGCCTCCAAAAGTTAATTGACATTTTTCCACTTCAGCTGTGATGCTATGATTTATAATAAAAAAAAACAGTACTCCTAAGTCCTAAGGGATTACTTGATTATTTTTTTATGATATATCAAAGGTAGTAGAATTAGGGCTGATTTTTCCAATGCCAGATAACTTTATCCGAGGAATAGTTTTGAATTTTTGACATTTCTCCCATACAAAAACCATCAGACATCAATTTTATTCGACAGCTAAAAGTTATCTGTCCACTGAAAACTCAGCCCTTAGTCAATAAAAATGGTATAATTAGCATATAAACATGTGGATCACTAGAATTTTAAATCATATTGTAATGCGTCAAAACTGTAGTGGGAAAAAAAATGTCATAAAAAATGATGCTTATTTTCACTGCTATGACACAGGCCTCCTTTCGATGTCACATGTCTTCGAATTTTTGGCTCTAGGACATGCCGGTATCCTCACGATGTTTTCCTTGACCGTTTTGAGAGCAGTGGTGAAGAAATAATTTACTCAAAGGATTCGAACCTACGGCGTACAATCCGTAAGTCCAGGCTGGCACGGTCAGCAGCAAAAGTCGATTAACACTTCAGTGTTTTTAATCTCAGTTATTGGGCAAAACATTTGTTCAAAATTGCAGCTGAAGTACAATGAAATTTTGAACAAATGTTTTGCTCAATAACTGAGATTAAAAAAACTGAAGTGTTAATCGACTTTTGCTGCTGACTGTACCACTGGCCCACCACTGCTCCCCGAAGCTACTTACTTGCCCACCTACTAAAAGCCAGCAAGCGACGTTACTATAAGAGCTGACTGCTTACAAGTTTTAACGAAATTCTGGTTGACCCTGTATACTATTTTGATTTGAGTAGAGCTTACTTGCTTCGGAAAGCGACGTCCGTTTAAGCCGTTGGTCTCTACCTACTGTCATTCGCGGATCATTGACAGTCGTTACGGGTCGTCAAATAGTCTGACAACTAGTCTTACCTTATCATATTATCTAATGACTAGGTTGTGGAGGTTAGATAGCTCCAGCGCTCCATGTAAAATACTGGTGTTCAGCTGAATCCGGTTTGACTGGAAGCCGACCCCAACATAGTTGGGAAAAGGATCGGCAGATGATGATAATGACTTACTAAACGAACTCCTTCGTGTCAGGTATTGTTTACCTATAAATTTCGTCACATTTCACGACCCCCTGTATAATTCGTTCATCCAATAAGATTTCCAATAGACCGCCACCCAATAAGACCGCAAATATTTCCAACAAGTGATCAATCTCATAAACTGGTACGAATTTATTACCTTTCAGGAGCTTAAGTAGTATTTAATACTCTGTAATTACCTCTCTACGGCCAAATGGGCGGGACAAAAACCCATGAAGCTTCAACACAGTAAGTAGTAAGTACAGACAACAAAAGAGTTTGGTATGCAAGAAAAAATACTTCGAATCTATTCCATGCTGGAAGTATTCGTCGTTGCTTATACATTTAACTTTTTAAATTTAGGTAACTTACAAAAGATCTGAAGGCTTCTCTTAACTTAAAACGTTAATAATCTAGTCGCAGTCTCATCTCGGCGACAAACAAATGTCAAAAAATTGTCAAAATGTAGGGAAATTAGAGGTATTTTTGACAGATTGAGACTGAGATCAGACTGTGAACGTTCTTAAAATTACGAGAATTGCCCCTCTGATCAATATACTTATTTACATCGAGGGCTAAAATTATGAATTATTGTAATGCATTTATTTCTATAAGTAGATCTTTTACATAGTAATGATTTTGCGGGATTTTTTAAACTAGATGGCGCTATCATTTCCTTGCTGACGGTTAATATTATGTGAGATGAAATCCTGAAAAAAAATCACAGCTAATTCGTAATTGAGTCTGAGTATTACGTTAGTCATTGATAGCTGCCTACATGTATTTATCTACTGCAGGGAAAGACATTTTCTCATGCAGGGAAGAAACGGACATTGAACAACACGATTACTTATACATTTAGTGATTTTAGATAATAGCAAGTTCTGCACTTCAATGGAGTAACACGCTTTCAATATTTTCAATCACAATCCGGAGTATTTTGAAGAAAATTGCTAAACCATTGCTTAATCATTATGAGTTCGAAAAATTCGTCTCCTCAGCAACATACTTATATAATGCAATGAATTGGTTGAACTGTCAAAATGAATTACCATCGTGAGTGTGTTACGCAATTACCCCCAGGTTTCCTCCCCATCTGTTTCTTCACCACAATAAAATCTGCATAAGCACCATCTCTTTTGTTGGCTGTACATTTGCAGTTAAAGGCTGTTTCTTTACCGCTTACAATATTGAATATTGCAGTACCTACGTGATAATTTAGTGTTCTTGTAACTTATGCACTATAAGTTACCTACTTGGTTATCGTATTGTTTATTTCTATTAAGTGTTTGCCTAAAGCTGTTTTTATGGCGAAGACTTGAGGTATGTGGTCTATAAGGTCGAATATATACTGGGTTTCCAGTGTTCCCAGATGAGAAAAGATAATGAAGTCGGTTAAAAATGGCATGCTAATGATTTTTTTTTTTGTTTTTTTTTATTGCTGAATGGGCCTCCTCTTGACTTCGATCACGCCTGATGGAAAGTGATGGATGAGGTCTATGATGGTTCGAGCTTGCCCAGAAGATGCCTAAGGCACTGAACTCCCACGCATCGACGAAACTCTAGGCTGCTTGACGCCGGACTTCGGTGGGAGGGTGGTCGCAAACTAGTCGGGCGTTAGCCCTACCACCGTAATGGAAGAATTGGCAAGTCAAATAAGGTGTTGGATGTGACTTTCCAGGATGCGCCGAGCGCTCGGTTCAGTTGAGTAACTGGCGGAACAAACTGCGCTACAAGAAGAAGCTTCTTTATGCAACCCAAAAATACATAAATAGGTATGTTCTACGCACTGTTGGTTCCGGCTGTCATCCCTGGATCTTTGACAGTCGTTACGGGTCGTCAGAAGCCCGAAAATCTGACAACCAGTCTTACCAAGGAGTATCGTGCTATTATCCAGTAACTGGGTTGTGGAGGTCAAATAGGCAGTCGCTCCATGTAAAGTACTGGTATTTAGCTGCATCCTGTAGGACTGGAACTATGCGAACATAGTTGGGAAAAGGCTAGCCGATGATGATGAGATGATGATGTCTTTTTTAGTAAGTATTTTGTTTTCCCTTCTACTCATACACAGGTTGTTTACATCTCGTTTTACCTACTCACCTATCGCAGATATGCTGGAAGAGAAATAAACGTTCCTTTCTTCTGGTCTGTTTATATGTGTGTACATAAATGGTTTTAAAATAAAGAAATAATTAGTCAGGCTGTAGACTTATCATGGAAATCTTAGCTATCCTTTATACATAGATCGCTATCATGAACGATATCCTAGTTCACATTTTACAACTCTTGGAGTCCAGATTGGTAATCTTAATCCTAATTTAAGTACATATGACGCATCGTGTGTAGGTAGGTATTCAGATTACCACTGGACTAGCCGATCTGGTTAGCCGATTGATACATTATCCATGCAACTTTTACAACAAATGGGAAGGATACTGATATTCTTAAAAACTACTAAGTATCTAAAGTTACCGAGAATTTAAAAGTTCATATAGACAGGTGAAACAAACTCTTCTTATTAGAAAGTCATATATTAGCTCTTCTATCCCCTTGAAACGAAAAGACGACGTGTCGTCACCAACCACTTTATTACCCACTCGATAATCCTCAACCACATTCACACATCCTCTTAAACGAACAAAAAAATCCACCAACTCGAAAAAGCCAGGAAGCAGTCTAAAAATAATAAAAGAACCACTTGGGGAAACCACCACAGACTACAGTAGTTCACGTTATCACAACAAACGAAAAAAAAAACACATCTCATTCACATTCAGCGACAGATGTGATGATATTCGCATGGCGGGCGGCGCGGGCGCAGCGCACGCGTGCCCGCGCGCATCGTAAACACCATTTTTACAACCACTCGAATGCTCGTAAACGTCACGTGAATTGCGCCGTTTGTAGAACTCCCAGTAAACACCGTTCAGATTATTTCGTATACGCCTCCGGGGCTAAACCTCGATATAAATTGGTAACTTTATTGACGCAGCCAGTGAACGCACGTGGATTGTTATTAAGCCGGTTCTTTGGACGTTTATTGAACCATTATTGACTTGTTTAAAGTATCACCCGTTTAATAGAGATAAAGGAGTCGTTGATAGTTTATGTCTTCATCGTGTGAGGATATAACGACGACCGTCGATTTGCTCGCTTCCTCAGCGTCTCGAAGTCTGGTTTGACTCGATTGCGGGCGTTTTATGACTGTAATTTTCCTTTTTATTGACTCGCAAGTTATTAATGATCATAGGATTGATAACAATCTATTTTATATAATGGATTTATAATTTATAAGTTACCTACGATATTTGTTTATTAGCAATATATCTTTGGTCCAATAATTAAATACCGGTAGCGTTATAGCTCGATTTAGCTCGATGCATAATATTAAATTAGGCACCTATTCAAGATCAGATTCGAGAAATCTATAAGAATCAATAATACTATGCCAATAATCAAGATTGGCTGGACTCTATATAGACAAGTAGGCATGGGCGGTCACCCGCGCGATAGTCACGCCATCTATCATAAAAAAAGGAAAGCTGAGTTCAACTCACATTCACTCTTACCTACACACAGTGAATATTTAGGTGAAGAATACAATTTTTTTTTTTAACAATTATGCAGTTAATTCATATTATTTTATTAAATAATTTTGAATAAAAAGGTTCCATCTCTTCGTTAATAAAGTGCCATCTATTGTCACCCTTGCGCGACCTCTACAAAAGCTTGGGGAGCTTTACAACACTCCGAAGGATACTGTGAAAGGTCAGCGAACGATGAATTTATTATTGATCAAAATAACTTTATTATGCAAACAAAAGTGAGGTCATAATCAAACTATGAAAACAATAAAGTTACGAAGATTTAAGATGCAAAACAGACTACAAATACTTCTCATTAAAATCTTATCACACAAAATGAGTCAACTAAACAAACACCCGTCTAGCAGCTATTGATAACGTAATGATTTAGTTTTATGTTCCGCTATAATGTTACATAATACTCATCTCCGTATGAAAAAGCGACATAAATGCCAATAGAAAAGCGATAAAATGAACATAAAAGCGAATTTTATTGCTTTATTCATCATTCAGCTATATAAATTCATCAAGACACTTGTTAATCGTAAAATAAATCTTATTACACAGTAAAATGATGTTTAAATTGACGACAAGCGTTTTATTTTCGTCATAACAATAAAATTTATTTTTACGAGCAGTGGGCTAGTGCGGTTGTGTTTAGCGCCATCTAGCTGTAAATGGTGGGACTGCGTCGTCACGGCACTTAGCTGACGTCACTTCATGGTGAGAGCTTTTACGATGCGTACAACTCTTCAATGAATGGAGGTGTCGTAAATGTGGATTTGGCGGTTTGTTTAAGTACGATCTTGTAGTCACTTCTACACTACACTACGTGGGTGGGGTAACCCTTCTAAAATGCGGTGGATTCGATAGTAATGTTCGGTGAATAACTAGAGCTGATTATCTACCGACCTTTCTCGTACCATTAAAATATGCTTATCATTTTTATGACTTAGGTACCTACCAAACGGATAAAGATAAAGATATAGATTATTTATTTGTCCAAAACATGAGTATACACACTTGGCATGCAACACAAACAATTTGACTATTACTTAAAGTAGATTTTTTTAATAGTACTTATTAAAATAAATATACTTGAATAAATTCAAGGAACTACAAATTCAAACTGTTGTAAACACCAGATAAAGTGTGTGTTAACTGAAAATTCACATACCTACTTTAAACAAATAAATAATATTTTAGGTGGTAATCACGTGATAAAAATCGGCCTACATTTTGTTACGCTAGAACACTAGTTCCTACACCCGACACCACCCGAATCACCGAATGAAATCCAATGCACACACACACACAAAATGTCCCCACGCACTTTCCCAGCCACATTAAAACTAAACTAACTTTGCATAATTGTCTCATTCACGCACATGCAATCGTAACGGCGCGAAGATGATGCTATCTCTGTCGCACGCGATCGTCAAAATGGCCTCCAAACGAGATATTTTGAAGGAACGCCGCCAACTTTTGTTGCTGTAATGGGCGGAGCGTGCATGCACAGGGGCGCATTCAGTTGACTCATCTTCTTGGCGAGTGATGACATTTTTATAATTCTGTTATTTTATTACCGATACAATTGTTTGGTCTTTTAAGAATCAGGTGAGAATATTTGACTTATTGGTATTATATAAAAAAGTTGTTAATTTTTAGGTCCCTAGGTAAATCCTTTTATGAAATAAGACTAATAAACCTTACTAAAATTCTGAGATGTCTGGTGGCATTTTTTAGTAGTGACAATATTTTGTCTAAATATTTTTGCAAGTATATTCCTATCTTTAATTAATGAGTAGGTATTATAAAGGAAATACTTCGATAATAAACCTATATTTACATTATCATCTTAGTATTCACGGTAGTTCAGCAGTGATTGGCTCCCCGTTTGATGGGCACCGTGAACGGCATCTCGCGGGTGCTGCCCAATCTGGAGGGATCCAATACCTCCTGCAAGAGGCTCTGACTGCCGGCAACATCGCAAATCGCAATTCTGCGATAACTGCAAAGATAATAAAAAGATAACGATGGTCGTTAGGGTGATTAGAGAATACCGTACGTTCTCTTTAAAGGTGGCGAGTCTTTTGACCGAAAAAAGACCACTGGATTCTGACGATAAAATCAAGCGGTGGTTACTTTATCTGATAAGCAGCGTCAGGTCCTAATGGTATAATGGGAGCAGACAATAACAGGCGGCGGTCGATGTTCTGGATAACCTCTTGCTTCCGTTTGTGGTTCAGTGCTTGGTTGGAGGCCGAGAGCGCATGGGACGCTGCCATAGCCTTGCTTTGCGAAGAAGTGATAGTCACAAAAAAGGTAACGAAAAGGGAGCGGGGGATACAAACTATCTTTCTATTCATCGAGTACGAGACGTACCAGGCTCTAGAAGTCCGCATAATGATCGTCGGCCGCCCTATGGTTCAGAAAGGCAGATACCTAAGTCAGCAATCGTCTTACTTAGATAATCGTTAATTATGGCAAAACAGACGTCACAAATTTTAAGAGCTTTTTCAAGATTGTATAATACTAAAACATCATATGGTAACGAGCAACGATACTTAAAAACCGGTTAGGTAACCACTTCGTCAAGTAATTTGATCTGTGCAATAGAGTTAAATTAATATAACTGAAATAATTCTCAATTCGTTCTAAGAGAGACACTACTCATCTAGCTGTCTCGGACTCTCATGAGTCAGTGCAAAATACTTAGTCAATGTTTTAGTTGGAAATTCTCATAAAGTGGTAGTACTTACCTAGTTATTCCTCCTACCTATATATTTGTACAAGTTGTACAATATGACAGGTAAAAGACTCAAGAAACATTCATTCAAGGGGGTGCTCCCTTTGGTACCTAATCATGAAAATAAACAACTTTTACTACTATGGGACCAACTCTGAAAAACATATATAAAAAAAAATAATATTTTCTGTAAAGTCGGTTTACGGACGATAGTTTTACATGATAACGTCATAAAGAAACATTGATGAATAAATGTGTCACACTCACAAGCCAACGCTTAGGCCGATCGTGCCTCTCTATCGCTTGCACGCTCAGGCTCAGGCGGAACGTGACACTTTTTTATGCGTGCAGCAAGTGTTCATCGATTTATTAGACGTTAACACGTCAAAAAAAAACAACTTACATTTTTTTTCTTTAATATTAAAATAATAATAAAATAGAGCATACTAATAACGCGTTAAACGGTCAGATAGATACAGACAAATGAAATACTTCATTAAGAAACCCGATCAATGTATATGGATTTATTTTTATCGTACCTATACATAATAAAAGAAAATTGCAGTCAAATTAGCATAAAGAAATAGGTACAAGTGAAAATCTGTAATCGTGGCTCCTAAATAACAATCGATAACGGCGCCGATTCCCTTGTTCACAAACTAAACTAATTTTAAGTTCAGTGCATCCTTTTCTTTCTATTTCATTAAGAAAAGGACAGAAGATAAATATTAGTTTAGTCCTGTCAAATAAGATAATCCACAGACAAGTTTAGACATGATAAAAAAATTTGCTACAAATAATACCACGTCTATTTACGTCAGGCGCTGACTAATTTGACAGGACTAAACTAATGTTTATCTTCTGTCCTTTTCATAATGAAATAGAAAGAAAAAGATGCGCTGACCTTTAGTTTAGTTTGTGAAAAACAAAATCTGCGCCAATAAATAATTGGTTTAAAATTACTTTAAAGATGCCCAACTAAAATGATTAATACTTAATATAAAATAGTATGTAATTAAAAACAACTAAAATTCGCCACCACGAGACACCACAAACATACCACCACGAGACCACGAGACATTCACAAAACACTGATCGCGTGACAACATACATAAAAAATAAGTCTCCCCAAGGTCACTCAAATTCGTCCCTGGATAAAGGAATTTGGATATGGCGACTGATGCGCTGTACGACGAACGACCAATGTGATTTTATCTACTTTGAAATGTGTTATTTCGCAGTTAAATCGTTAGGAAACTAGTGTATAGTGGTAAAATATAGTGCTACGATAACTGTGTTTAATTGCTAAGTGGTAATATTACAAATAATCAATTAAATCGTTAAAATATCGAATGTGTTTGTATCGTCCGCCATTACGCTCGTTGGCGACGCGTCGCCGTTCGTAGAGATCGATAGCCCTATATCTGTCTCTGTCACTCTTATGGTAATAAAATGTAAGTGCGAAGCGATTCGAGTTTTGTGACTGCTATAAAATAATTTAAAATTAATTTTTAATCGGTTATAAAGGAGTAATTGGATACAATTTTGATGAAAAGTACGAAATATTTTTTTAATGTCTGGTAACGGTAATAAAATTGTAGGTAACAGCCTTTTTCACACCTAGGTAGATACTTGGCTGCTGCTTTTATTTGGGTTTTATGGCGTCGTTAATTTTTTTTTTGTAAGTAAATCTTTTGACAACAATTAATTTATCTTTTTAATGTTTGTTTTTAATTGAAACGTATCCAGGTATCTCAGGTAAAGCTAGTTAAATAACTTACTGCTGATTTTTCAATCATCTAATACTTAGGTATCTTTAGACGGAAATAATTTTGAAATTTTGACAGTTCATTCATATACTTACAAAAACTGTTAAACGTCAATAAATAATCCTCGAACAAACGTTAACTGGCGATGGAAAAATCAGCGAAAAGGAAAGACATGTGGTATCTCATTACCTACATCTTACCAAAAGGCTACCTAGGTACCTATACACTTAAAGAATTCTATGCCAAAAGTTATCAACACTGACCTACATACTTAGGTAGGTAAGTACTTTAGATAACCCTGTATTCATCTAAGTATTTATTAAACGAACACATTTTTAATTAATTTTCTGATAGGTAAGTAGATAACTTTCATCCGAATAAACATAGGAGGTATCTGCCTAGGTTTAACGGATTAGGATTTTTCTAGGTAGGTAGGTATCTACAAAAGTGTTCAAACAGCAATTTTCATTTCTCAATAGGTATTATCTGAAGATTGAAAAATATGCCCTTTATCCAAATAGCTAAATAATAGACATAATTTATGTAAGAAGATGGAAGTATTAACTATCAAGTAGGTAAGTACTTACTGTGAAGGTATAGAAGAAGGTATATACCTCAGGAAAGCTTACAGGACCAAAGCACCTTCTTATAGGTACAGTCAGCATCAAAAGTTGATGACCACATTTAGATTTTCGAAATCGCAAATTATAATGATCAGCAATTTTTGACAAAATGGTGTTCAGTGACCTTTGACTAGTAGTGTTCAGTTAATTTTGAAAGAAACGATTGATGGACTGTGTGTAAGATGATATGGCTAGAAAGGGAGTGACTGAAATGACGACTAATAGAGAAGTTCCTATGAAAGAAAAAGTCATATTGCGCTGAACTCAAATAAATTGAGATAAGGACAGGAGATTGATGATGTAGGTTACCTTATTTATGTACTTACCTATATAACTAAGAAGGTACCGAACCTTACTACTATTTTTAGGTAGGTAATTACTTAAGTGTCAGTAGAAGTTGCAGATACCTAACCAACCAATTAGATAGGTATCACTGAAAAGACGACAAAATCTATTTATAAATGACTCTAGCTTGACATGAAATAAACTAGGTAATCGGTATCAGCTGGCCACCAAATTAACACCACAACACCGCCGTAATAGGTATGTATACCCAGCATCTCTACCAACACCGGATGCTTATTTAGCTAATCAAGGGCAATCTTGGCGACAATCCAAATCCATAACCGAACTTGCCAACGAAAAACATCAGCCATAAATTAATATTCCACAAAGAAAACACATTTCCAAATGATTTCTAAGTTAAAACAGGACAAACCAAACATTTCGGATATACTGCGACCAAATTAAAAATTGATTGGGCAATTTAAGTTCGTAATCACGCCTGTCCCGTCGGAAAGCTAATTTTGCCGTAACCATTTTAAAAAGACCTCTTTTGCTGAACAAACTGCAGTAGATTTGTTGAAAGCGTATGTGTCTACATATTTTTTCCTAGTTGTCTTGAAAATGTAGTAGTACACTTGATATATTCGTCCGTTTCTATTTACTTAAATAGTGCGACCAATACCTACGGGCGTTGGATTAAGTGGCTCAAGATTAAAAACTTGCCCACGCGTTTTTAATAGGATTAAGTATTTTAATGGCTTTTGTAGTGGATGTGAGTTATATTGGTTATCTTATTACCTACCAACAGACTTAGATACTTAATATTTCTATGCTTATAGATAATATAATATTGTTACTTTGTAACGGTGAGCATGTATTGTTTTATAGAATCTACAGCTGCTTTCTTTATTTAAAAGAGTAAAGGTAGAGTTTCTTGCCCATTCTTCTCCATACGAAACCTTTCGGAAGAAAAAACATAAAATAAAAATGAATTTATTCCAGATTCTTTTTTTTTTCTAATTTCATGTTAATTCTATTTTATGTTGAATTCTAATTTTTGCGTTCAAAAGTTTGACGTTCAAAATCAAAGTCAATTCATATACCTAAGTATTTCAAATAGGCAATTTGAAATACTCAAATGATTTGACTTTGATTTTGACATGAACTGAAACTGTGACAATTTGCCTCAGGTTATCCCAGGTCAGATAGCATAAATCTACTATAGCAATCACCACATTTGGATCCGAGTCTGTACATGGTGGATTAATAGTACCTATTAGTTTTCTTCAATTAATAATTGTAGTAGGTAAATGCATGTCCAGCTTGTCTCTACAACTAGAATCTTGAAAAAGACTAAAACTATTTGACGATGCTGATTGAGATCCATAACAAATCCATCTGCAGTAGTTCGTATACGAGGTTCAAAAATACAAATGTGCTATTCTATGAAGCTGCTGCTAATGGTTGAAATATCTCTAGGTGTCTACCTTGAAATTTTAAAGGCATTTGAAAATCTTGTCTTGTCATCCCATCGTAAATTTATTGCAGCCTAATTGCATTTCAGAATAGATGCTGAACAATTCTTCGTTTTGAAATAAAATTATCTACCTAAGAATCCAGTAGTGACTTAAAATTTAAACCTTTTTCAGCTACGGTAGAAGCCTAAATAGTTGAAGTTAGATCTGTAAGACCGCTTTTAGAAGCCTCAAAAAATAGACCACTTTCTTCTCTCACCAAAATTAGCACTGAAAATAGCCAAAACTACTCAACAAACGGTCCTCACAATCCGAAATCAATCAGCATACAATGTAATGGAACCCCAAAAAAACTCGGCTCTATTCGGGTGTCATCGTATCGACTCGCGCCGTTCGTTCGTCGTCGCCGACGCAACCCCGGACATAAAACGTAAATAAAAATATAAATATTTCGACGGATATCGGCAGCACGTGCGCCAGCGCCGCTGTAGTTTAACATTCAACTCCTGCGCATTGTTTGTTTTCACACTCGATAGCTTGTTGGATCGCGTGAGCGTTTTATTGAGTGATGCCTATGATGGAATGTCGTTTGTGATGTAAGCGATTCTCAAGGCTGTTTGGAATACATCACTTTATTATCTTAAGTGAGGATGCATGCAATGAATAGTTTTCCACCGTTTACAAGTTGCAAATTGGCTTGTTCCTGGAGACAGCGTGCGTGCTGCTGTTGGCCAATTAAAATACATTCATCGATCAGCTGATGTAATTGTTTTCAAATGCGTGAGTTACATGGCAATTGTGACGAAGGTTCAATGTCAATTTCTTTATGCTGGGAATGTAGGTATGAGTCAGAACTGAGGCAGTAGTTAGGTAAGTAGATTTCTTTGTCTTAAAGAAAGCACTTACACACTGAAGTCGTCAGTGGCAGTTGACTGAATTATATTTTGGTTTTTGGCATGTAACCTACCGATTTTAATTGTGCAGTGGAAATTTTTTAACCATTTGCAGGGATGACATTCACGAACGTTCTTACTTTGTACCATATTGGTTGCTTCCCAACATCTTCCAAGATGTGGCAGGTGCATGTTGTTATACCTGCTCTGCCTATGCAAATTTCTAAGAGTCCCATCAGGCGGAATGCCGAGTATTCTACAGCATTGGAATGAGAACAAAAACTGGCCTAAACCACCATATCAGATATCATAGGAATAAGCATTCCAATGCCAATTCAGGCAGAAAATTATACCAAGAAATAGGAAACATGTAAAATAAAAAGCAGTCAGCTTTCCTTGCTAGCACCATTTAGGTACATAGAAACTTGTACCATCCCACTCTTATTTGAATGTGTTTTACATACACTAGGACGGTATCAGGAACTCCAATGGAACAGGAATAAAGCAGATAGGTGTCTTCAGGCCCTGTACAATGGGACGCTGCCTCAGAGATAATTTCCTATAGGACCACCATAGTTTAAAGCCTTAGTATTCTATAGGTTACATGCCTTTGTACACCATGAAAATTAATATCAGTTTCCTTATTCTAATTTCCAAGATTTATTCGTATCGCGCCTACAATTTATTTGGCTTGAATGAATAAGTAGATTTATTCGAATTGATTGTGTTAGACCATTGTTTGCTGGCTTGTTTTCTCGACATTCAATTGTTTGGTTTTTGATTATTTATCTTCATGTTGTTGTAGAAGAATTAATTTCGGTTTGTGTATAGAATTGTTAATGTATGTTGTTAATAAATTCACGCGGTTGAACGGGCTTCTATAGAATTTCCCAACTCACACATTCCTGCATACAAAAGTAAATAATGACTCGACTGCTGCAGTTACTCAAAAACTTTTCACAGATAAACTTTATCCATAAAGTAGTCGCGATATTTATTGGCTTTATGGTAGCATTCTTCAGAAAAATAACTGCAGATCTTTATAGTAACTGTCTCATAATAAAGTTAGGTTGTAAAGAATGATATCGGTGGTTTTAGAATACCTATTAATTTGGTTGAGAATGGGACATATTATGTATATTAATATGAGGTATAAATATTGGTGAAAGTCTAGTTAGGTTGGTACCTAATTTTTTTTCCAATCATCATCAATCAAACTGCCTAGCTTTTTCCCAACTACTTAAATCGGGGTCGGCTTCCAGTCAAACCGAATGCAGCTAAATACCAGTATTTCACATGGAGCGAATGCCTATCTGACCTCCACAACCCAGTTAGGTATTAGGTAGGTACTGGGTAACACGATACCCCTTGGTAAGAGGCTTCTGACTACCCGTAACGACTGTCCATTGTCCAATCATCTCAGATACTGCTACCTATATAATGTTTCTATACCAAGCATTAATTTATTATTTTTATTGTATTGTCATATTTTGTAGCTAGATAGCCTAAGTAGGTAGGTAAATCAAGGTCGAGATTTACTTTTTTTTGTGAAACAATGAGTGTTATTTAATTTTTATTAAAATTGAACAAAATCTTTATGAAGCAAATTTAATTTAGGTATAGGTAGGTAGGTAGATCTACCTCTTAAATATACATGAAATAATTAGTACGCTCTTAGGCTCTTTATAACACACCGATGGGAGCCAAAAACCAAAGGAACTGACCTTCAAAACTTTAGGCATGATTTGTCGTTAGGGCTTATTATCATAGCATGATTCAAAATTCCCAAAAAGAATAGCACTATTCTTTGTTACAATAGATATAAGTACCGACTAGTGTCTAGAAAGTAGGTAGAAGGTGGAGGTGTAGGAACAAAAAAGACGGTCGGGACTCGACAGTCGGCGCCGGTCGCGTCGGCTGAAAATACCCGCACCCACCCTTCATGAGACTGGTTTACATGACGGTGAAAATATTTTCTTATTTTACGGTTGGTATTTTTTTTTTTTAGGGTTCCATGGTTAAATTACAACAGCCGCACAGTTCGATCGATCAGGTTAAGCTACGCACACAGACCAACCGTGCCGTGGTTGGTATATGGATGAGTGACCATCTTTACATACCGTGCCTCGGAAAGCACGTTAAGCCGTTGGTCCCGGCTGTCATTCGTGAACCTTTGACAGCTGTTACGGGTAGGTACCTAGTCAGAAGCTTGAAAGTCTGACAACCAGTCTTAGGTACCAAGGGATATCGTATTATCCAGTAACTGGGTTATGGAGGTCAGATGAGCAATCACTCCATGTAAAATACTGGTATTCAGCTGCATCCGGTTATACTGAAAGCCAACCCCAACATAGTGGGGAAAAGGCTAGGCAGATGATGATGTGACTGTAGGTATTTTCGTTTTTCAGTACCTATTACGTACAGAATAAATTATAGGTACCTACCTACTAGTTATTTACTAGGTTATTACCTACCTACCATTTATTGTACCATATCTAAGTGAAATCAGAAGACGCTTGAGTGATTTTATTTAGGAGAGAAAAACATTCAATGATAACAATAGAACGGTCTTTTATTTGGAACAAAAAAAATTACGGCTTTTTAAAGTCAGTGTTAAACAATAAATTGTATGTTGCCTAAGTTCCTAATTTAATAATAATAATTCCTGCTTATTTTTTTATTTGCCTGGTGCAATTTCAACAGTAAAAATCGAGGTATGTAATTATTAAATATTAAAACATTCAAGTTAAACAAATTAAACCCTAAGACCATCTTGAAAATCCTAAAACCAACACATAAATCCACACCACACAGACATTAATATACCAATGAAACATCCAATAGATAAGAAATCTTAACCACAACCAATATTTGAACACCATATTTTTAATTTCTAATCTCCGTTCCGTATGGCCTACACACAATGCGCGCGTTCCCAATCGCTCGCGACAAAAAAGTCGGCCATTTTGTCTTCGTGTGAGCCGACCCGGCCCCTCCCGCTACACTGGAGGGGGGCGCTATACAAAGACTTCCTATAACTTGATACACGCGACGTACGAAAATAGCCCGTATTGTTACATGGTAAGGGTTATATTAGGTGTCTGTTTGTACAAGATAGGGTAGTATACGGGCTGTTTATGTAGCCAAAACTGCCGCTTCATACAGCGACGGCGTCACAGCCATCACTTTCATTATTATTGGGCGATTCACGGCGTTTACCCGGCACTCGCCGAGAATCTCCGTTCCGTTGTTCAATTAAAATCTAGGCGATTGTTATTTTGATTGTTTCCGTTTTTGATGTAGGTATTGTGTTTTATTTTTTGTTTGCTTTTGTATGTAAATACGCGTGGAGTTTGACAGTTTTTGTTAGATTTTTGCAGGATTTGATGCTGAAATTGCCCACATGCGTATGATAAATTAAGTCTTACTGTAACTTCAACCTGTAATTCAAATCCGAGCTCAACGTTCTTCTACATAATTTACATTTCAACTTAAATTCTGTTAATAAAAATAAAAATATATTTTACACACGTTGTCCCCCATGCAGTGGCACCGCATTACGATCGAAACTTACACAGCGGCCCGTTCCGCAGACCCCATTTTGGTTTTTGGCGAAAGCCAAACATTTGGTCCATTTACACTCTTAATAGCCCATCCTTATTAAATTTATACTGGATAATGTTAAAATTTCAGTTGTTTAATTACACGGAATTTTGGCCCAGGGAAACCGTAATGGGCGCAGTGTGCGGACGCAGCGAAATTAGGTGGTTAAACCAACAGGGTATATCATTCTGTGTTTAGGACGAGTTACATTGTTGGTATCCGCTTTCCAACCCGGATAGATAGATAGACACCCACATATTTATATAAAATGCGCTTATTAACAGCATGCGAAGATCAGCTGATGTTCTCGCGACATCTGTTTATAGAACTTCAAATAAATTCGAGACTCTCTACTTAAATACCAGACATAACTGTTACTTATAACTCTATTCCCGTCCCTCAAACGGCTGATAACCCTTGTTGAGACATTCAGCGTTTTATGTTATGAGTGCGTCGTAAAATAAAAGTGCATCAACGGGCCTCCCGTTTGCATTGTCCGCGATTAAAAACCGCCCGACTCCAAAACTGTGTAGTTTCACTCGGCCACCGCATTCAAACTCGCCTCTTTAATATAGCCGCTTTACCAGGGTTCCTTTACGATTATTTAGTCGTAAAAATCAAAGTTATAGGCTATTTACACCCGTAACTGTATGTTAATCTTTGTTTTACGAGTGTGCGGCGGCTTATTATTTAATCGTTAATCACTTAACACTTGAGGTTCGTGTATGGCTGGTTTTATACCCCGTAATCTTGATTCTTGAAGAGATTACTCTACATTTTACTGGATTTATTCGGTGCCAGCTATTTTTAAACGCCTAGAGGAATTTATCGCGAGCCTAAGAAGCGAGTTCGCTATGATTCATACTACGTTTACGTTGTTCTTGGATTAAATTAAGCATGCAAATGTTGTTTTGGTTACTATAATGCTGGCCGCGCACTTTTTCGATTGACTGATAGAAAAAGATGTGGATTTTCATGCAAATTTTTGCCATGGATTTTTCAGCTACGCACTACTTACGCAATGTTTGATTTAGAAAGGAGGAAATATCTATTAATTTTCATGACAAGCATACGATAGATGACTAAATAACTGTCCAGTAGATAGATATGTAGGAATCTATTTGTCAGTGTTTTGCCTTTAGCAAAGCGCGTAGTCTCGCGTAGCTCTATTTAAAAAATAATACGTGCTGTTTAAATTATTATGGACCTACGCTACTTATTAAGTAGGTATTACGTATCGCTTGTACTTACACATATAAGATCATGCTAATTAATTTGCAGGTTTTGTATCAAATTAATAAAACATTTTTGTGAATAATTGGGTACAGGAGAGTCGGCCATACCGTCCTTCACCACACGCATTCCATTGATTTTTAACAAGCGTGAGGTAAAAACTGCTGACTGTGTATGCTATATAAAAATGCCCATTTAGGGCCTGTTACTTATTAGATAAATGCGTACCTACCTACCTATAGATACCTATATATCTATGTAAGTACCTATGTATTAAAATCAATTATTACGAAATCAGAAAATAATTAGCAACACAGTTCAAACGTGCTGTGAATATTTAATGTAGGTAAGGCATGGAGATATTAAGCCTTGCATCAAGTCGGCATCTAAGACAGGATAATCACCTAAACGGGATAATCACTAGGTATGGGCAATTTTATTAAGTGACAGAGGTGGCAGAAATCAACCGACATTGTTCCCATAATTTGCGCAGTGGAATCTCATTGGAACAGAGACATTAAACACGGGTGTCAGGACCTCAGACAATATTCTACACATCGTTCAGTGTCTTATAAATCTACCTATGCTCCAACAAATACAACAGCCTACAACACAGTTCATCCCAATGTAATCTGAACCTTATTTTCTCCGTAAAAGGTATCAATTCCTGGAGTATCTTTTATAACATATTTGAATGTGTTCGAACAATGTTTTAAATGTCGTTGAATTAACTGCGCGGACGCATTTGATTGCATCGCAATTTGCGTTGTTATTTCTCGAAGGGAGAGTGACTTATTGATAGTACGTTTATATTTTTTGATTAGGTACGTGTTTAATAATTTATATATATAAATTTTACTGTCTTTTTTAAAACGGTATATCTTGAATTATTTTGCTAATTGACGGGCGGAGAAAAATATCTAGACACGCTATATTTTTTCTTGAAAGTAACATCTACCTGCTTAACTAAATTTTACACCTGTCTCGTTTAGATATTTTCACCTGTAGGTAGTTGGTTATAGTTATAGTTATTAGTTCGAAGTTTTTAACTCAGAGTGTAAATTATTAAGATAATGAACCAATATCATCAGTCAAGAGTTTCATGAAAATTTAAAAACCGTTTATAGATATCAGCAATTTTATCAGGTACTTACTACAAAATTAAATGGACGCTAATTCTATTATAAATGAGAAATAAATTGACTAGGCATTTAATTAGGGTTGGCACTGAGTGGTTAATTTTGCCATAAACGAATATGAGTTATCTTAGTGGTTTTGCTAATCAATACATTTATCCATCAAGATTATGACTTTAATTTTAACGCGGTCAATTTACTGAATAAATGTTTACTTAGCTTGTATGTTGTTCTAGGTGCAGTTAATGAATATTGATAGGCTACTGCGGTTAAAAGCCTTCCATACACATAATACGTAGGTACTTACCTACTATTAAGTAAGCAATCTTTTGAAGAGGCTTGAATTCCTCATTCTCAATTTTATGATATGAAAGAAAGATGGAAAGAAATTTTGGGTTTATTTGTCACATAAACACGTGCATAAAAATATATTTTCGAATAATAAACAAAAATCAAACCAAAATCCTACTATCCTACTAATCCTACTAATATTATAAATGTGAAAGTTTGTGAGGATGGATGGATGTTTGTTACTCTTTCACGCAAAAACTACAGAACGGATTTGGATGAAACTTTACAATAATATAGCTTATACATCAGAATAACACATAGGATACTTTTTATCCCAATATTCCCACGGGATCGACACTTATGCGGGTGAAACCTCGGGGCGCTGCTAGTAAATCATAATCAAAAGCACAAAATAGAAATAATACAAAAAAAAAATAGAGTCGGGCTAGTTACACCATTCATTACACTGAAGAACGGCTAGACCGATTTATATGATCTTCGATTTGTTGGATTTGTGCCCACAACGAATAGCGGAATACGAGTAACTATTAAAACATGAAAAAAAACATGAAACTAAAAATATAATAAAGATAAGTTTTATTTATTTATTTAATACTTCAAGCACTTACATGTACAGAGGCGGACTTAATGCCATAGGCATTTTCTACAAGTCAAACCTTTGGGTGATGCAGAGACAAACAGTAGTAGGTGTAATCATTACAGGAATAAATACAGTAGTAGTATAGTGTAGTAGTAGTACCTAAGTATAGTGTAGTTTTCTCAAAAAATTTGTAGTTATTGATTCTGAAGCGGTACGAAATTCGCTGGGGTCAACCAGTATAAAATAAATGTTTGGCTGGAATCCATAAACAAAGTCACAATACCTTAACAGCTAAAAAAATTGGGATATTCATCTGTAAATTTTGCTGTTTTTCGATGAAAATATTCTAAAAAATATTTAGGTAAGTATCTAGGAAGTCTAAGCAACTATCACACTCCATAACTCGTGCCAGCGCCAGGTGTTCTAAACAAAACATCCATTCTTAAACTATAGTTCCTACATAGATGCGAGCTACAAGAACAAGGGAAAAGCTCCAGTTTCCGTGTCGCAATACCCTTGGGCCTTGTAGCTTTATCGTACCTTGTCGTGAAGGAACATCCTTTTACAGCGCCCATAAGTTGCTGGCACAGCCTAACAACCGACCCTACTGCCTACCACCAGTACCACCATATTGTAGATGGAGCAGGATAAAGGCATGTTCGCATTCTGATTTATACACTGCTAATTGTCTGGTTTTGTGTTTCAGGACGGTATTTGGTGCAGATTGTTATGTATTTTGTGGGTAATTTTATCTTTGTTTGGTATATTCGTCTTGTTATTATTTACTGGCAGATAAATTGGAACATAAAGGGACTTGTTTATCGATTGACTATTTGAAGGTTCGCGTAGACAATTCTACGAGGAAAATTTTAGTTCTGTATCTACATTAAAAAACAAGACAATAACGAAAGGATATGCGCAATTGAATAATTCAAAACAAAACGCGTTAGCATATCTAAGCTCTTAATTCGATAAACGGACGCTCGCCAGTTTGAGGTTCTCATATAAATAAAAAAATAAAAAAGAGACATAAAACATACGAAAAATTCGAATGACGATTCAAAATAAAGTCCAAGCGGTTATTTAAGTAACAGAATAAATCGGCTCGCATTTCGGTCACGTCTGAAGCCAGTCGTGACAGAGTATACATCACGGTGAGATAAAGGCCCTTCGTATCGTTGCCTGTGCCCACTCAAGCTCTGCTAGGGAAAAAAAACGGAGAATATGCTCTTTAGCACTTAACGTGATTCAGTACCTACTGTGTTTTGTTGTTCTCTAGATCTTGGACTTTCTATTGTTGTTGGGAAATAAAGACACTAACACTAAGACACGGTGAAGCAAAATGAAATAAAAAGCAAGATTCTTGAATCAAAGTTATTGTATGTCCATAACATGTTTTTGGTTGACTTATTTCTTTGTTGTCTTTAATGGGTCCTTGCGAGTATTTCCAATAGTCTTATAAAATCTGATCCTGAAGGTCAACACATCTTCAAGTAAAAATTTGGAAAACACAGCACCTACTTAGTCAGGTTGCCTTGTTAAAAACTAGTCTCAGAATCAAAGGGCTTCTATAATATTATAAGAAGAGTAAAATGAACACTACTCATTTCCACTCAATGTGTGAACGAACACTATATGCACTGGTAATTTTTAAGACCGCAAAATGATACGTTGTTACTGCAAAGCGGTCAGAAGGTGTAATGAGGTATAATGCAATGTTGTGACCGCAGTAGATGCTTCATTGATTGCCAGTTGTTCAGTGAGTAAAAAAGCTGCCAAGAAGAAACGTTCTACATAAATTAGTGTATGTTAAACATACACGTAGGTATGTTGAGGCAGCATAAATTACCGATGTAGGTATACCTATTTATAAGTATTTACATATCGATTTAAAACTCGTCACGGAATGTATGTTTTTTTCTTTAGAAATCCTATAAATCTTTGGCCAATCAATATTCATGAGTAATGCTAATGTAAAACATGTGACTTTTGTATTAAAATACCTTGAAAGATAATGGTAGTTGGAAAATCGAATTATATGAAGGTTGTCAAAGTGTTGGTATAACCGGTTTCTTAACTGAAGTATGGAGGCCCTTGAGTTTTTAACCGACTTCAAAAATGGAGGTTCTGTATTCGACCCGTATATATGTAGTACCTATGTATGAGGGAGTGCACCTGTGTCTGCGCGCACGCTTGTGCACTATAATATCTCCTGCGTACCCGGCTAATCTCCGTTGAGATTGGCCACCGTGACCGAAATCGGTCGGGGAGGCTATTATTATGTATGAATGTATTTATGTTTGTATGTTCGCATTTTCTCAAAAACTAATTACCAAAGTTTGATAACTCTTTCATTAATGTGATCTACATACTTTCAGGAAGGTTTTAGTATAATATAATACATCAGGTAATTATTCTTATGTACGAAGTTATATGCATAAATGTCGTGTGTTGCCCATGATCCACCCGCTACTGTATCTCCGGCATTTCTACGCGAATTTTGATGATTCTTCTAGTCGGTGTCTTCAATGCACTAGTGTTAATTGAATTTGTGTGGGATATGTAGGTATGGACAACAAAATAATGAAAAATAAAAACCTTTTTACAAAAAAAAAAAACAATCGACTTCCAAAAAACACAACAAAGTGAAAAATAACTTTTATTTCTTAATTTCGGAAGTCGGTGTCAAAAACGAAAATGCGGAACCAACGACACCGACTGTATTTAAAGAATATTTAGTAAACGTTTGGGCTTAGAGATAATTGTAAAAAAAACCTACTAAATTAACCTTAAAACGATCTTTTTAAAGTTGACCTATTGACGAAAATGGCGGCCAGGACATGTTTTTTGCATTAACAGCTTAAAAACCTAATAAGTGGGTAGGTATGTATTCTCTATCTGCTGATATACGAAAATGCGGAACCAACGACACCGACTGTATTTAAAGAATATTTAGTAAACGTTTGGGCTTAGATATAATTGTAAAAAAAACCTACTAAATTAACCTTAAAACGACCTTTTTAAAGTTGACCTATTGACGAAAATGGAGGCCAGGACATGTTTTTTGCATTGACAGCTTAAAAACCTAATAAGTGGGTAGGTAGGTACAACCTTCAAAATATCAGTAGATAGACAATACAAAAAAGACCTTTCACTCCTCAAGATTATTATTCATCCTTCAGGCATTACATTAGGTCCAAAATCAGATACTACACTCCACCGTGTTGCATGGTAGAAACATACACCTCATACAAACTATGCAGCCAATTATCGCACCCAATAACGCTAACTATTCTTACACCACCATCAGTCATGCACGCACACGATCAGATATTCGCGCCACAGAATAAACAAGACTAGGCAAAAAGGGGCTCTGCAAACAAGAATAACTTGGCAATAATTTATTCAAGTGTGAGTTATGTAGTATTAAGTTTATGTGGGCGGAGGGGTGCGGGGTGCGGGGGCCGCTATCTGCTGGCAGACACGAGGACCTGACTTATGGAGGGACTGACTAAAGACCTCTACTAAGGGGTGCCCGAGGATTTATATTGGATGTTATTTAGGATCAGGCTGTGATATGATTGGAAGAAGGTACCGGCTTTGTGGTACCATTCGTTGTTGAATTCAAAATCAAAATATTTTATTTCACATAAGCCTACAAGGGCACTTATGAAACGTCAGAAGCTAGGTGCACGGTTCCAATTGGTCGTTTTCTATGGAGAAGAACCGGCAAGAAACTCCACGATTATTATTTTAAAAATGTAAGACCCTTAAAGGAATTCTAGCTTTCTTCCGAACTCAGAAATAGAATGACATCCATACAGGATGTCATGTTATTTTATCTGTCACTGAAATGATTAAGTTATTGAAATATTAGAACAGTTCTGAAAATAAATCATGAAAATGCTATCGATGAAAAATACAGGCTACAGACAATACCTTAATCATACTGGTATAAAAATATATTTCCCTAACCTTAAATCCCACTGTAAAACAAAGGAACGACAATTCTTCGTGTTACAATAGTAACACAGTTGCTAAACGCGGCTGATTCTCAAACTTTCATTGGAATGCAGATGTTCGTTTCTTTGATTTAGCTTTTCCACTTCGCTTGTTGGATAATTCATGCCCAATGAATAAATGAACATACTGCGAGGTACAAAAACGGTTGGAAAAACTGTGTGAATTTGTAGGTGAGACTATTATTTTTTACACTATGGCAAGAAAATTAATTTCTTGCTTTGATTGAATTATTGTGGAAGGGTGAAAGAAATAAATAGTAGTGATAACCGTTTATCAGTGTTGTGGTATGCATATTTTGTTGGTTGGTAAACAAAGGGGTAAGAATTCAAAGTTTTAGTAATAGCTACTTATAGTTAGTGAAAAAGGTAGGTAGTGAAAAATCGTAGTGAAAAGTTTTGAAATATATAGTTAAATTTTGAAAATTATAGTTAGTGAAAAAGGTAGGTAGTGAAAAATCGTAGTGAAAAAGTTTGAGATTGTTGACACAGCAATTAGTGAACCTCTAGAAAGACAATCAAAGCGGCTTAATGTAAAATTATTTTAGATATTTAACTATTAAATATGTTCCATCAATCTAAAATGAAATAGAAGTTATAAAAAATCCAAATAAAGTCATTATATCATTTACAAAATAGAAGATGAAAATTTGATACTTACTTAGGTACAAATTTCTTTTTTTTTTTCAGATGGACTTAGTAACCATGGAGCTACGTGCATATTTTTGCTGATAGTGAATATTTATAACCGGAGGGCTAAATTCCAGGAAGATTAAAACAAAATATTGAACAATGTCATGCACCTTTGGAAACCGCTGCTACCACCCGGCATCGCACCCCGAGCCCACCAAATGCCACGATGCACAACTTCTAAAGAAAGCCAGACTTATTGCACGACAAGACGGAGATATTATATAAAGACTGTGTTGGGTTTGTTTTATGTTTATATTTAAACGCAGTAAGGGTTTTAAGTAACGAGCATGAACTTTGAGTTTTCAGGGGACCATTTTTGGTAGTATTTTTAAAAGATAAGACGTTATAAAAGGTCAATTCAAAAATGAAATCCTTCATTTTAAGGTCAAAGTATTAAGTAGTATTAAGGTTTAGATACACAACTACTTTTTGGCTATTAAAATGTGAGAAAATATTTTTATTATTTGGTAGTTATTTATTTCAAGAATTTCCGGAAACTTGTAAATAAACTTACAGTTATTGTAAATACCTCCTCGTAGCTAAAACTACATTTTACTATTGTCCCGAAAAAGTAATTTTCCTGAAAAACTCATGCAAAGGCAGAGGCAAGCAAGACTAGTTGCTAGTACCTCAGTATTTATGTTTCAGTAGATACATATTACATACATTAAACGTTCATTTAGTAATAGGCGTTCAATATAAGTGGGTAGTATTTTTGTTCGAGAGCCGATTCAATTTTGTTGTGCAATGTAATTGAGCACTTATAGCTCTGGGCTTTGGCTTCAATTAGGGGCTCTTTTTGGTCTTTTTATGAGCTTCTTAAAAATAAGATTTTGCATGGTCTTTTTTTGATTCTGCGAGACGAATTCTCTGTGGTTTTTCGCGTGTAAAATATTTTTTAACAAGAAGATGCACCACTGATATCAAAATTATGTTAATTTTATGTATGTAAGTTTCAATTTTATAATTAAAGATAGCATTACGTATTGTTATTTTTAATAAATGAAAATTGATGACACGATTTTATGTTTTATTGTTTTTCAGGCCGTTATACATGTTATGGCTTCCGCTTTGCCCGGGTTTTTCTCATGTTGCCCGAACCACAGCAGATGGTAAAGGGTTATTTAATAGGGGTGTTGGAAGGTGGCAGGCTTACAACCTGACATTATTTATGTGTGCACCATAACACCATAAGTATCTTGATATGAACTTATTTATGATAGAACTTGCAAATACGGTGCTTGAAATAACATTTTGTCGCATTTGATAGTATCGTTTTCTGGATATTTTTTGTTTTATATTTATTTTATTATTTATGTGTACACACAGTAAAATACACAGGGATATGACAAAATTATAATTTCAGTACATAGGTTCTGCTTATTATTTGTTTATGACCGTATTTATTGTAAAGTCTGATTTTTAATTTGCTGGACTAAAATGACAGTTACGGTCGGCCTTTTTTTTGTCAAAATTACATTATTCAGTAGGATATTTTAACTGTAATTTTGGGTTAGAAATTAAAAAATCAGAGTTTAGCAGTTAAGTAAAGACATATAAGTAAAGGAAGGTTATCAAAATCACCTGTGACAAAATTGAAGACTTATCGTACATGTGAAGGTAGTTCCTAGACTTATACGTGCAGCCCATTGCTACGAATACTTATTCAATATTCAAATAGGAATACTTAAATAAACTAAGTTCTAAAATGATGTTGGTGACTAGAATATTTCTTTAGATACATAACTACGTTCGATTACCTAGATAGTAGGTAGTGATAGATTAGAATCACATAGAATTATAACAGAACTGATTATTCAGGTCACGATATCTCAGAGATAGACTACCACTTCCAACTGATTCAGGCGTGTTTAAAGTAAGACCACGTCTTACGTAATACAATTAATTAAAGCCTTAATAGTATTTGAATAAAAGATGTATAAATATGTTATATACGACCACATAGGATACCCGACACATAATATAAATACACAGACATAAATCAATGCTCGAAAAGCCTGTAAAAACGTGGAAATATATTTGTTTTTTTTTTTCTATAAATAAAATGCTAATTTGCTAGTTAGCAACGTCTATCGAGTCGGTAATGTATGTTTGTTAGAATCTCGACTACCAATAGGCAGAAAAAAATCTTGTTTTGTGGGTAATCACTAATCACCTATATTTTTTTCTATTTTTTTGTGCGTTTAAAAGGTTAGTAGGTTAATATAAAATTTAAATGTCTGTTTGTAATGAAAATAACAGCTTTTTACTTAATGCTTAAGAAAGATATACCTACATACTACAATAACTACTACTACTAATAAAAAAACAATTTTAAAATATTTGGCTGTATGTTTGTTCTGGCTGATCTCCGAAATGGTTGGACCGTTTTGAATGAAATTTGAAATGGGGGTACCTACTTTGAACCCTAGGGAAGGACATAAGTTAATCTTTATCGACATACAACGCGATCACGCGACATAGGTTTAAATCGCGATATCGATAAAAATAATTTTAGACGTGAATGGGTCATTATTATGTAGGCACATAAGTATAATTTAAGGTATACCTTCCCTTGTATGGTAGATCACTGTGACATTAAGGTAGGAATTGTTGTCACGACTATTCGCGAACATTTGAACTGTACTTAGAACCTAATAAATAACTTTACAGTTACTGAATGTAAGTTACTTTCCTAAGAAAATAAAGGAGCTCAGTTTTACAAAGGAAATATAATCCAAGACTTCACGACTGCAAAAACCATAGATATAAAAAAGCATATTAAACATGCTGTACGTACAAATTAAAATTGGAACGACATGGAAAAGATAAATGACTACATTATCTATTAAAGATAGAGATTTTATTACTTACCTTTAACGATGATCGCGTATCAGGGCACTCTTTAACACTAATTAACTAAATCCTGGTTAAACGGTAACTTAACTTTAAACGCTCACTGATCTTGTAGAACTATTATTTGATTATCTCTCACAGATATGTGAAGGGAAGCCCAAGGCAAGGCAACATAGTTGGGAAAAGGCTAGGCAGATATCTGAAGGCAAGCGTGCACAAGAAGGATTTTTCAAGACTAAATGACTAACAACAAACTGGCTCTAACACAATAGCCTCAAACGTATATTTAACTTCGATAAAACAAAACAAAAACTTAGCTAAAACGGTTTAGTCTTTTGTAGAGAACGCGTTCGCGGAACCCTGTTGTTACGAAAAAATAAAACAACTTTTTTGTTAAAAAATGTAACCCTTACATCGACAAAGAACCATTTTTTGGGCCTCAAAATGGGTTAACTGTGTGACGCAACCTTGAAAGGAAGTGTAATAAAAAATTATATTCAGAAAAAAATACTGAGAGCACCTTTCTCTAATATATTGCGAATAATATCGGTAAGAATCCCGCAATGTTTGGCCTTGTCCGCACCGATTTTATTGCACCGTAAACCACTAAAAAGTACCTTGTTAGAGTAACATTGACAATGTACGAAGGTGTTCCGGACCATTAGGCTTGTTACTAAACAAAGGTACCTAGATAATTACACCTTCGGAGCTTTTTAAAAGAAAGTCTTTCTCCTATTGTGTAAAATTGTGCAAAATTATTAAATGGTATGAATATTTTGTCACGCGCAATTTAGCAGGTGATGGGGACAATAACGACATTTCTTTATTCCACAAAGCAATGTTGATTTTTGTATTACACATTCACATTTCAGTTTGTTTCTTACCTTTGCTGTATACAGTGCATGATTTCGTTGTTCTAGTTTGCCAGTAATAAAAAAAATCTGATCAGTGAATTATTCTTATTTTCTTCATCATTTCAACATTGGTAAGTTTTTTTTTCAAGCATCAATTTAAAATTAATATTCAAAAGACGCATTATTTAGGCGGACGTATTAGTCTTAGCTACCACAGTGCTGCCAGTACATAAATCACTGGCAATATATAGATAGTAGGTACATTTGCATATCTAGGAGCGGGCACGTACTGGTCGAAGCCACAAAGCCGACTAATGGAGCGACAATCGGCGCCACATTTCATAATTATCGCCTATTTTGACTGGACAATATCGGAAGCTTACAGGGCCGCTCGTACTACGGACGGTAGATTAGATACTGTTACTGTCAGTTACTGTTAGAATGACGGTCGTATACTCGTACTTATTTAGATTGAGATTGTTATAAGGCAGCCATATTTACTGGAAATGTTGGTTTTCTTTACTCATAAAATTTTTATTTGATTCCGCGGTAAACTTTAACCTTGAATACTATTACAATAAATCACGGCCTGAAACATTTTTCTTTAGTTTTCATGCTTTACAAAAAGGAGGTGGCCGGAAAACAGTGTCAAACTGTTTTCCAGCCATTTCCTTTTAAGGCAATTAGGTAATTATTATATTTCTACCTACCTACTTACCTACCTGAATTTCTAAGTGTCAAAAGAAATGATACTAAAACTTTGTTTAAAACGTAATAAAGTTAACCAATAAAGACACCTTAGACAACACGACCATGGTAACAGTTTGACTCTTACAGAGCCTTTATTACGTTTCTAAGGGCTGTTTTCGTATTTCAAGTGATGCTACTGACGTGCCATTGACCATAATCTTCATATAATTTTGAATCGATTCAGACCAAAAGTATCAAACGCTCCTACTGCACTTGGAACATCACCGACCATCATTATCGCGCGTTTGTTCGACGTATCAGGATTACAATGCCGCTGCCAAATGCGACCGAACTTATGATAGGACACTTTTAATGCACCATTCACTGACGCTAATAGACCGTGATGGGTTACGTTGCTGAAATATGGATTGGACTATAGGTTTCCGGGTTGCTGTGGTACTATAGTAGATGGTTTGATCTGCTTTTGTTATAGGATTCAGAGCAGATGTAGGTAGTCCCATTTTTATGTATAAAAACAAATGAAAATCAACGTTGATCACGTTGATTTTCACTTTCTTTTGTTTCAGTATGCTCAGGTAATGGGTATTTAAAGGAGGAGGGTATTTTCGTCTATGGTTTACCTACTTGGATACAAAAATAACATTTTTTTTTTTAATGTTTGTTATTTAATTTTGTAGCTATGAAAAACATTTTTCAACAACTTGTGCAGTAGTCATTGTTGTGCAGCATGTACAGACGCCAGCACATAAAGCTACTACAATTTCTCAAATTAATTTAATAGATTTTCAACTTTATCGCTAACGCATAAGGTTCAAAGTTGATTGGGAAAATTTGGCAGTTCGGGTAGCTTGATGTGCTGGCGTCTGTACAACAAAATAATCTATTTATTTTAAGGATTTTTTCATAATGCCCGTGCATTTTGTTTCTTTGAAAAACATTACTTGGTAAGTAGCTATGACTCTATGTGACGAAAATGTTTTACATTTTTCAAATAAATTTACCTAAGTAGTCTATTTTAGGTAGATTGCTCAGTTAAGTAGGTATTTAAAGATACTAAAACATGTTACATCAATTTAATTAAAACCCAATGCCAGCCAAGCAGCTCTTAGAAGGAACAAACCATACCTACCTATCCATAGATATTCAAATATACGCTTCGGCATTTCGGGTCGGCTCATTACACTTAATTGTAGGGTCATTCGCGGACGCCCATTAGGCCCTGATGGGTGGTCCCAGGCCAAAATAGCTGCACTAACGCCCGGGCAAAAAGTTAGGTACCGGTTAGGAAGTATTTAGTGAGTAAAAAATTAAAACACCCTCTTACTAGGGCGGATAGCCGAAGTGGGTGGTTAAATAACAATTAGGATTCGTGCTAGTGTTAGGATGGTTTTAAGCAATTTTAGTGTTTATAATGGGCTGTATTTGTTGTATAAAGTGGCTGAATACTATCCTGAAAAAAATTGGGCGAAGTATAAAAGTTGAAATAGAAGACCATGCTTTATCCAGCAATTCAAAACCACATTTCCTTTTTATCAAACCACTCATATATTTCCAGTAGGTACCTATTATGTAGTCCACACTTCCAAACAATGGTTTATAAAAATTTCAACTTATACGTACACTTTAAAAGGAAAACAATTTCTCGCTTACTTTGCGTTCAAGTGACTAGGGAAGTATGTGCAGGCATAATAGATAAGCCTTAGGTACAGTAAGTCGCGTTAACAGCTTTTGTTTCCGAGAAAATATATATTTTTCATAAACGCCCGAGGGCGGTGTGATGGAAAATTGCCTATAATACATAAGATACAACGGTCATAATTGTTTGAATTACAATATTAAAGACTGAACAGCGCACGTGCAGGGAAAATTGATCCTTTTTAAAGCAATTTACAACAATTTATAACATATCTGTGTTGTGATGGGTTCCCGTTGGACCTATTTGGTTATTAGGATGATGCTTGGAGTTCTGCAGTAGTACGAGGACGGGGGACGGGGGTAGGGGTCCGGCTTTAGGGACTTTAAAACTATGAAGCTCATTTGATATTCATTTATCGCAAATAACTAGGTCGCTATTTTAATTTTGAATGTTCTGGATTTGCTACCATTACAATGTTCACATCAACATTGTGAGGAAACCGGTATGTGTTAGAACCAAAAAATCGAAGACATGTGACATCTACCAACCCGCACTGGGCCCGCATGGTGAATTAAGGCCTTCCTTTCACCGAGATGAAACCTACCCCAGCAGCGGGGACATTATAGGCAGATTATGCAATTTTCATGTTCAACTTTACTTTGCAATTTGCTACTACAAAAGTTATTTTTTATTTCAAGCAAAGACTTAATAAATCAGGCGACTAAACTCTTGATCGTTCCCTTAAATCGCGTGCCCACAGCCTAAAGGTTTCTGCTAAGCGAAGTACAGTTCTTTAATAACGACGCGCAACCAGTTTTATCCAATTAGTCACAACAAAATGTACTTATTACATACCTACTTAATAGTAGGATTGATTATGGGGAATATCCGTCACTTGACAGTGTCGATGTCTTTTCTATGGTCAACATCATAATCAACTGTTATAGATGTATTTTGAGGAAACCGGCATGCCCTAGAACTAAACATTCGAAGACTTGTGGACATTACCAACACGCACTGGGCCCGCGTGGTAGATTATAGTCTACTCCCCATCGAAGAGACGAGGCCTGTGTCCCAGCAGTGGGATCATTACAAGCTGATTATGTGATAGATCTGTCTGTCTTTTACTTTGGTTGTCTTTTGTTTTGTCACATACAATGGGCTCCTACTGCTGCTCTTTTTTTCTTTCAGAAAAGATCTGCCCATTCTCTCTCCATTGACCCAATCAGACCTTCACAACCTTGGCGAGTCGAGTTGACCCTTGTCAGATATCCAGTCAACCACATCACGTCATGTCCTTCCCTCTCAGTAAAGGTGCATTCGAGTGACATGACCACTTCACCAGCCCACTACCACTTTAGACCGGCCTTCTTAACAAGATTGAATTTATTCGTTAAGAGCAATTACTACCAAGAACACAGTATGGTAAATTGCTACAATCTTAACAGGCACGAGTGTACAATACATATTAATTCCGTGCTAGGAGTTACTTAGTAATTAATATTGATAATTTCGTAGAAGCTCGCGCTGTTAATCAGCCATACGCAGATAGCAATTGGTAAATAATATCGTTTGCGTGTTCACGAATCGTATCACACGATATATCGACGTTCACACTGTAAGCTATTGTTTTGTTACTAAAACCAATCGGGAGTTTATTTACAAACGTAGGAGCGCAACCGAGGCGAAATTAAAACCTGCCACGGTATCACAATTGGCAATAACCAATCTCTTATCCGTACATATCTCTATAGACCTTTTAACATAAACGAAGCGCGGCCGCGGGCGGCGAACTAATCTCCATAACTTTAATCCTTTAACCCTCGCAGTACCAGGAATCCAATCAAACAGTACAAGCACCCCCGCCCCCCTCGCGCACCCTGAATCCCCCCTGCGTCCCCCACCGTGCCCCTCCCGCGTCTCGCCTACGCAGCCTGTCCCGAGTAATTATCAAAGCTTTAATGACGTCATAAATCGAGTGTATAATCTAATCTGGAAAAGCCCCGGGCTCCAGCGCGCGGCTTAATGGTGTGAAAGCTACCTTATCTCCCGCCATGTGTGAATAGAGCTTTATACGCGGCCGCCTGAAAGCTCGCGCCGGGAAACTTTGGAAAAATATGTCGTAGAACATTCGAGATAAGAATGTGGGACGTGGAACGCTTTCAAGTTTAATAGAAAATCGAACATTATCGTAAAGGAGATGTCTTTGCTAACAAATTCTTTGGAAGTGTATCTTGTACAGTATGTAGTAGTTAAGTACGGGCGGTAAGAGGATTATAATGCTACGCACACACTACCGTACGACATGACAACACTATCAATTTCACTGTTAGGTGTTGAGCGTCAAAATCGTTGGACGATTAAGTTATTAAAGTCTTGGAACAACGGCTTAGAGAATCACTGAAGAAAAGTTCTGTTAGAAATGTTAAAAATGTGGTTTTTATAACTGTCTCGATTTTATCGAAAACAATGAAATATTCATAAAACAATTAATTGCGCAAATCTTATTGTAAATTCATCACGACTTTGAAATAAGTTTTAATTAACTTTCCTTTTCGTGACGGGGTTTTTTCAGAAAGCAAATTTTTTTGTAAAGTTTTATGATTTTACAATTTCCGAATTAAATGTTTAACGATTCACTTTAACACTTCCTAACGATATCTTCGTGGTGTTGCATCGCGATTTCATAGCCAAAGGTCAATCTCTCTGTATCAAATCGTTGATTGCACATAATGGTTGGAGCCAGACTGTGAGTGCCGCCGGTGTTCCGACACTATTATTGAATTACACGCCAAATTCAATCTAACGCCTTTGTAAGGCAGAATAATAAAACTGCGTACAGTTTTATAGCCTTCGATTCGATACACAGCCACAGAATAACCATAAACGCTTAACTTAATTCAACCTACTGCGAGAATCTCAATTTAAATGTCAAGATTTTTTTGTCTCTCACCTTCTACGGAATGGGAATCTCTGGTACGATTTGTTTAATACCGTTTATGCGACGATTCGATTTTAACTAGCCATCGATTGCAATGAATCGATTTGTTGTTTCTCACGTTTTTGTTTCGTTAACCTTTCGTGTAATTGATTTATTATCTGTAATATTTTTATATCTGTTTTTTTAAATCGATTTCTGTGTCAGATCCAATGTCAGATCACGGATTTTTAAATCAGAATAATTGTTAATTTTTTTTAGCTATTATACTATCTTTCTTTTAATGCGTCGTGCACGTTTTATTCCACAGTTTCGGAGCAAAATTTGGAATTGCTACTTGAAAAGAAATCTGTGCACCAAAAATTATAAGCTGCGAAATAACGATAAAAGTTAATGAGAGCCGTTGGTATAATTTTATTTGTTCGACGGCTTTTCCACTATCAACCGCATACGCCTTAATAATCTATGCTCATAAGCACACCATACAGCCATTATCCTAAAATTCGTCTCTTGCAGAGATCCCCCGCCTCGCTGCTTAATGAACGAATAAATAAATTGAGCCCTTCTTGTAAACAGCCAACGTGATACTCTTAGGGCCCCACTGTACGGGGTAAGTGGATTTCTGTGTTGTACCGAATCTATATGTACTATGTGTTTACATAATGTGGGCTCTGCGAAATTGTTTGATGCGAAATTTCGAGTTTTATTCCGATATACATTGCGCTATATCTTCTGAGCGAGATCGCTTCTTTTACCGAGCATCGATGAGAAAGTTCAATGGATTGTAAAATAAATGGTAAATAATGCTGTGTGGTTACAAAGCCGTTGTTGTATGTTGGGCTTGGGTATAAATCTATTCATGTTTGGGCATAGTGCGTGCACTATTGGAGGGAAACTAACTAATAAGTCACGTAAAGGAATTAACTGCGGGGAAAACGAGCCCGCTCGTGCGTAAAGCGGTTGTTCAATTTAGTCAAATAATTTATTAAACAATCATAAATATATCTGATGTTGTGTTGATAAGGGTTTTTAATCGGTTTATGTTTTAGAATAATGTTTAATGGGTACGGAAGGTTTGGCTTGTAAAATATTTGGGTGGGGATGTTGAAGAATGTGTAGCGTGTGGACATAAAATATGAAATGCACACGCAGTCAAACAGAATTTTTGGGGAAAAGTATTCATTTGAAGTGTAATATGGCATAACTGCTGAAGTGGAAAAATGTCAACTAAGTTTTGGAGGCCACTGTGTGTGAGTAATATTTTTGAATATAAAAGCTATTTCCACATGCTCGCATACATTATACTTAAGGAGGTAGCCAAACGAAAATAAAACACACAATTCCTCATAAAAAACCCATTAAATTAATTACCAACAGCACACTACATCGACAACATGACTTAAACAGCATTTCGCCTCTGAAAACGCTTATCCGTTCCAACATTTTGCTGTCCATACATTAAAGTGAATTATGATTTTGTGCGTCGTATTTAATATCGTAGGCCACAAATAACTGCGATAACGCACACTGTGCCGACTTACCTTAAAACGTTGAGAAACAAAGTGTTGTTCAAGGCTGGTTGGTGGTTATATTCGTCTGCCATTTGCTGGCGGTGTTCCGTGTTCAATGTTTTGACATTGACTCTGCTCATCTGCTGTGAGAGTACTTAGTGTGAGCATGGCCTTATTAATGTTTGCACGGCCTTTACTTCAGGTACATAATATTGTTTTGGCAGAAATACTACGATCCAATACTACGATGCCAGTGACAAATTATTTTATTTCTGTAATGGCTGATCTTTCAAACATCTGATAACTTCATTCGAGGAATAATTTTGACAGTTATTTCATACAAAACCTGTCAAAAGTCAATTTTATTCCTCGAATAAAAGTTATCTGGTTATGGAAAAATAGCCATAAGTAGTTTTGTACAAACACACACCAATCATATTTTAAACACTAGTTGAGGTCGGCTTTTTCATACTGACTACTCTGAAAAGAAAGGCCTAAACAAACTCAGAGGTGACAGCCTCTTTTAAAGTCCAGACATAATCTTGCTCACATTATGTGAAGACTGGTGTGCAGATTGGTGTCTAAAATGGTCTTTTGAGCTACGATGGCTATTGATTGAAGTGGAATTAAGTATGGATCAAATATTGGATTTTTGTGTAACTATGTCTACTTATGTTTCTCTTTGACTGACTAGGACATAAATATCTACACTACCGACTACTTATGCTCTAGATATAACATAAATGTATAGTAGCAGCAACCATCCTATCTAATATATTATACCTACATTGAAGACATAAGTAGTCCTTCCTTAAACTATCGGTCAGTAAATAAACAAGAGTACTTGAGCACACCGAAAGACGATAAGTAATGCAATAGTAGGGGTCACTGTCTTAATGGAACCCAAAGCTTAGATTACGTAAGGAACCCAATATAAACAAGGCTTGGTTACCAAGATAACGTGAGACACGGTATTTAGTCATCTATTTAAAGAAAGAACACCATTAATTTCGGTTGGGCATTATTTACTGAGCTAAGTAGGCACGGAACGGGTTCCTTGTAACACGATAAATCCGGTCGAAAGCCCCGAATAAATCTCATTGGTACGCGATAAGAATCAATGTCTCACGCAACGTATTTATTTATTTAAACCTTAGCATATAATACGGAACCCGGAAGAGTGAATGTCGACGAACTCGATATTTTCGGTGCTTTCTCTTTTCAAAAATAAATCGACGCGCCCCCAACTTCTTCCGATTATGAAGAGAATCGAGATTCTCGATTCTTGAATATCGAATGCTGCATCGATTTCGTGACGGCATAAGTGAAAACAGACGGAGGTAAGACCACGTATTTATTGGACGTGAAAATTATCGCTTCAGTTTTACATATGCGTAAATCTGATTTATCGTAAGTTATCTTAACTACGGTCGACGTGACTTACGACGAGTCCACATATAAAACGCGAAATGTCCCTCGGAGGTTCAAGACGAAAATATAGTAGCCATGAAATTATGCACGAGTAATCTGCACAATCGAAACGGTATAAGAACGTTTATCAGTGAGATATTTATCGAGGAATTTACGAGAATGTACAACATTTTGTAATAGTCCATATTTATAATAAGGGAAATACAATTTAATAAAATTATTTTTTTCACGTTGAAAGAAAGACCCCTCCGTGCCTCGGAAAGCACGTTAAGCCGTTGGTCCCAGCTGTCATTCGTGGATATTTGACAGTCGTTACTTAAAGTCTGACAACCAATCTTACCAAGGTGTATCGTATTACCCAGTAATTGGGTTGTGGAGGTCAGATAGGCAGTCGCTCCATGTAAAATACCTGTATTCAGCTGCATCCGGTTAGACTGGAAGCCGACTCCAACATAGTTGTGAAAAGGCTAGGCAGATGATGATATTTTTTTCACGTTAATTTACAATTACAAAAAAAAATCTTATCGTCTGCTATTCACACCATAAATGATTTAAAATGTACACGGAAATCATGCCACAGGCAGGCCATAGACCGTGCCATAGACATATAACATGACACCACATACAGAAGACATTAATGTCAGTTTCAACCCACGTGTTTAATTTATGTGAAGGCTGGGTCCAGGTGTTGCTAAAGTACTAATTATAACTCTAACAGCGTTGACACTACGTAGTACGTATCTAGATGTAGACTGACCTATTTTAGTCTTATGCGTGTAGAACTGTAGATAAAATATTAATATTATGGGGAAATAATAAGTTGTTAATGACCGTGACAATGACTGATCGGGGAGGCCATAGTCACCATGCTTGACAGACGTTTTGGTGATTGCAAAACCTTAGATAGAAGGGGTCACCCAAAGGGCAATGGAGAGGGCTATGCTTGGAGTTTCCCTGCGTAATCGTATCAGAAGTGAGGAGATCCGCAGGAGAACCAAGGTAACCGACATAGCCCGAAGAATTGCCAAACTTAAGTGGCAGTGGGCAGGGCACATTGCTTTCAGAAAAGATGGTCGATGGGTCTGAAAAGTTCTGGAGTGACGACCGCGTACCGGAAGACGTAGTGTTGGAAGGCCTCCCACAAGGTGGACCGACGACCTTGGGAAGGCCGCAGGAACCCGTTGGATGCGAGAAGCACAAAACCTGTCGATGTGGAGGTGCTTGGGGGAGGATTACGTCCAGCAATGGACGTCTTTCGGCTGAAATTATGATGATGATGAGATAGAAGGGGAGCAATAAGCATCCAATCACTAGTGACCTTGGCACCCACATGTACTACGTTCAGCTTTTCTTGGGTAGTAAGCCCCGCTGACTGGCTTTGATATTATGAGCATTTAGCACCAAGTATAGCCGAAGAGTATGCTCTTTATGAAGAAAAATATATAATGATAGAATAGCCAATGGTACTTTTCTACATAATGCAAAATAAATCTTTTCCAGCAGACCTGCAATAAGAGAATTGGACGAGAAACGTAGACACAGTGTGTAAAAAGACAATACTTAAAGGAACATTTAAATACTAAAATATTAAATTTTCTTGAATTTTTTTATACACTTCAGTCTCCTGAAAAGTAGAAACATTTTCTTGACCCTGCTCAATAGAGATACCTAAATAATGTTCCTCATAATTTTTTTTCATCAAAACTATTTTAATATATCCAAAATGATTTACCTCCAAAACAATGGACTAGATCAAAATATATTTGATTGCCCATAATCTAGACTAATACGGGCTATAAAAACAGTTTATATGTTTGTTTCTTTGTTCCTCGATCTAATCCGAGGAAGTAGTTACTTTAACCGACTTTTGTTTGTTGTATATTTTATGCGAGAACTTGGTTTAAGTTGGTGACAAAAAAACAGCGGAAGCACTGAAATAAAACGTCTTTTGAGCAGTGTAGTTTAACACCGGCGATTGGGTTAGTTGATTTCAGAATGAGACTAATGAAATTCTATTTTCATAGCAGTTAATTAGATTGAAGATTTAGTTAACTTATTTAAGTCATCACTTTTAATCTGGAGATTTTTTACTAAAACACAGAACTTTATAATCTTAAATTATAATTAATTTGTTTTATTTAAACTCAATGAGGCTTATTTACTAGCTTTGCTTAAGTACCTAATGATTACTGTTTAACCATACACTTTTGAAGTATGGTTTAACCGTTGCTACTCATTGCTTACTTAACTACATTGGATACATACTTAAGTATAAAGATGGGGAATCCTGGTGAATCTCAAATAGTGACACATGGTCCTGATCCCCAATTATGCTACGACCCAAATAGTGATACGACTTGCTTCATATTTTCTGACTGACCGACTTTTTGATAATTCAAAAGTGCCGGTAAATTGTTTAATTGAAATAAATGCTTTAAGTTTGGGTTTGAATTAAGAAAATAGATTTTCCACACAGATTTTATTCTGAAATTGATTGCTACATGAATAATTTATAAAAAATATTTTAAAAGAGTCGCTAATTTTAAGTGCCAATAAAACAAATCAGTATTCTATTAAAATGTGGTAGCCACAAAATCATTTTATGTCCCACTGCACATTACGAACTCGACATTCGGCGATGAACCAGTGGAAACCGGAACTACTAAAAGGGATCCGTAGTATAGAAGTGGACAAAAGTTTTCAAAATATTTGTTTTACCTATAAATTGTAAAGAAATCCGAAAAAAGATCACAATAAAAACTAGGTTAATATTTTGCCGTGACCCCTAAAGTAATAATGGAGACCTTTCAATTCCAAATTACATATGTTTTGATTATGATAATTAATTCTATGTCAATGTCAATAGTACAAAATAAAATAAAACAATCGACTAAAGCAGTTGTTGATATGAAATGTCAGATGATATAAGAAAGAGACAAAAATACGGAACTTTAGTATGAAAGAGGAGTAGGTCAATAAATTATGTGAAGTGACAGTTCACGTATGAGTGAGACAGACATAGACACATTGTTTGATGAACAAAACTGGGTGAAGTAATTTTTAATTTGCACATTGATATTTTGATTAGGTACTAACCAGGATTGACATGAACAAACAAATTATAAGGTGTATACACGCTACCCATTACGTATTGAAGAATGAGGGGGAGGAGGGGGTAGGTACAACAAAAATATCGACCAATCGAGAAACAGCACTCAGTGACGTCATTCTACACAGCTCGTGCCCTCACGTTTAAAGTGGTCTATTTTTGCCCACGACTTTTGATTTATACTCAACATACACGATTTAAGACAATACTACGAATATTATTTTCGACCATTTCTCAACGAAAAAATTTACGAAATATCAATAAATTACCTGCGCTTTTAACATGGAAACGTTTATAAATAAAACGGCAATGTTAATCATTTTAAACGTGCTTTATGGAAACTAGTTCAGAAATGACTTGTGGAACATATTTTTTCATTTGCTGACAAGTCCCAATAAATTGCCATTGCAGTTTACTATTTGCAACATGCAATAGAAACTTTGGCTTGTGCCTGAAATATAAATAATATTTCTGTAATATAACCTCACATAAATCGTTTTTTATAGATTTGCGCTATTTTCTTTGGGATCGATATTCTTTGATTGGCTTTTTGCATAACATCTGCAATAGGAATTCTCAGTCTATAATTTTTCCAGTTAAAATAAACAATTAATGAATGAAATAGGTACTTACCTTACTTTCATCGTACGACGTCAACATTTTTATAATTCCTTAGTTATCTTTCGACTGATGCGTTTTTCATTTATCTACTAAGGGCGAATTTCATCAAACATTTGAACCTAGAATAAGTCTTATCCTGAGAGTAAATTTTGAACTTTTTCCATACTAGAAGTGTTCGACATCAATTTTATTCCACGGCTAAAAGATACTGTTTGGTAAAATCAGCCCCAAACAATTCTACCTGACCTGACAGCATAAAAAATTAAAATAATAATTTGCACCCAGTATAATTGTTTTAAAATTTGGTTAGGCTTACGTTTGAAAAATCAACTCGAAATTCTAATTTCGAATATCCGTATTACGTAAGCAGTGTGTTGTCGAGTGTACTCTGTTTCATAAGTTCATAACCGAAATGGCGTTCAACGACCCCAACCGGGGAGTGTGTCGGTTGGTCGAGGCCACTGAGAGCGTTTATCATAGCGATATAGTTCATAAAACTTATTATTTGTTGCTGACATCGCTACTAGCCGAAGATGTCTTCAGATAAAGTTTTTTTTGGAAGTGAGTTCTTGTTATTTCATTGGTATTGTTAATTTATTTGGAGAATAAGGCGCTTTGCTTACCTGATTAACTTAAAATAGCCCTTTATTTGCCTAAAAGCTCAAAGTCGCTGAAATTATTTGAATTATTAGTTCCTGCAACTTAACGCAACAAATATTCCGAGCATTTTAATGATATAAAATGCAATAGAGCATAAACAACCCAGTTTTAACTTTATCCATTTTTCAGTAAGGCATTAGCATAAATATGTAAATTAATTCAAGTAAAAAACTATCAAAAACACCACGAAATTCCTCAAACAATTCATTTCGTGCAAATTTTCATTCATGCGATCAATAAGACCATCAGAGCGCAAATAAACGTTCACTCAATAGTGTTCAACTGCTTAGAGAACGAATTTTCCTCTGATTTCAATCAGTGGGAACGTTTGCTTTGGTAAACAGTTTTGACTCACTGAGGCAATTCACGGCTCCACTAGACTCGCACTTACACGCGAGCTGAATGTGTTATTCTGCTGAGCCAATTTTAAACACTACCCGATTAGAAATAAAGATAGTTATTGCTTGATGATAATGAAGCATAGAGGTTACCGTGTGCGCGGGCATACATCGCGTGTCACAATTTAAACGAAGACATTCCCTATTCTTTATTTGGCTATATATTTTTTTTATGTCGCTAGTGTTGGATACTTGGCCTTTTGCCATTGTGACGGTGCGTGAGGTGAGATGCATGCGGGGAGGGGGGATGGGCGTTACGAATGGAAATCAATACTAACTGCACACTACTCCACTGCTGCATTGCTCCAATATAAATCAGCCCCTCTGCCCGGCACCCCGTTGCTTGCCAAACTTCCGTCTATTCAAATTCAAGTTTTATTTCTTGTAGCAAAGACTCAATCTTAAACGTCGTTTTTCCAAGAATGGTCGCGAATCTATTAGAAATAATGTTAGCCGTAAGTCTTCTTTGACATTTTGTATGGATATTTATTAGGATATTGGTTTATTACGCCTACGTGTAAGACGGTAGGAGGGTACGCTGAAATTCATGGACAGTTATTTAAAAATTGTAATGAGTTTTTCTCTGCAAACCGCGCGGTTGTTGGTACAAACGAGATAAATAAGAAACCGCAACATCTGCTAATGCAGGTTTTCCAGCTGCACCGTGTTATTGATAACCACTCGCTTCCAAGGAGTATTTATTGCATTTTCGTTGTCTGCGTTTCATACGTCGTAAATATCGACGTTACAGTCCTAAAAATGGTGTGGTCTGTCTTGGCTTATTTTTTTTTTTGCAATTTATAAATATGTAATTGAGCGTGTGGTCGCTGACTCATAATAAAATATCCATATGGTACTGTGCTTCTCTCTTTCAAGTCATGTTACAAAAGACCAAACAGACGAGCTAAGAAAAACAAATGCAAAAGAAATTTGAAGACCAATTAATTAAAACGTTCAAAATTTATTCACAACTAGCTGACCCGGCAGACTTCGTACTGCCTCAATCGATAAATAAAAGACAATTGACTCTACATTTTATTTAGAAAACGTTTGTATGGGAAATAGAAAAGGGCTGTTTTTAGGGTTTTCCCGGGAATTATTCGATTTTTCTCACCTTTTAAACCTTCCCTAGACCTCCACGAACATTTCAAGACCAAGATAAGATAAATCCGTTCAGCCGTTCTCTAGTTTTAGCGAGACTAACGAACAGCAATTCATTTTTATATATATAGATAGATTTCATCTCAGCTACAATCAATGTCAAAAACTTGCCAAAAATGTAGGGAAATTTAAGGCAGTCTTGACAGACTGAGACTGAGATCAGACTGTGAACGTTCTAAAAATTACGAGAATTGTCCCTCAGGTCTCCCAAAAATCATATTCCATATGCGAAGGCTACAATGGGAGCAATTATGGTTTATCTACTATTAGGGAGAATGCTTCTTGATATCAAATTAAATCATTTGCAGTTACTGTATGAAAAACCAACTAAGTACTTAACCGGGAAATAAATTACGGTCTACTTAATTTGATTCATGGTTTATGATTATGGCTATTTTACCGAAAGGGAAAGTGTACAAGTTTTGATTTCTACAGGAAAAACCATCATCTGCCTAGCCTTTTCCCACATCAATTCTGAAAGCTCGTAGACTAACGTAACTGACATTTAAAAAATATCCAGCTCACCAAAAAAAGCTTATCCACTCAAATGTTCAATACTCATTCATTTAAAGAACCCCGAAAGTCTGACAACCAGTCTTACGAGTCTTATCGTATTACCCAGTAACTGGGTCTGGGGGTGGGTGGTGAGGTCAGATAGGCAGTCGCTCTGTGTAAAATACTGGTATTCAGCTGCATTTGGTTAGACTGAAAGCCGACTCCAACATAGTTGGGAAAAGGCTAGGCAGATGATGATGACTCATTCATTTAAAAACTTTCATCAATTCTTCACAAGTGCTTTCCTTATTTATAGATTGAACACTAATTATGTTCAGTAAACAGATACAACAATATACTTTCCGATGTACCTAAGTATCTAACTCGGAGTAGGGTTACCCGGCCTAGTACACACAGTCGGACAGATAAGGAACAAGTCCCGCTCACGGCGAGTCTTAACTCTCCTCTGCTTTATTTATTACGCGCTACGTGCCCGAAGCGAGCGATCCTTATACCAACACATTTTTACTACCTGCCAACTAATTGCCAAACGATTTCCAATCTTAACTCTCTGCAACTAGCAACAGGAGCTAAGTTTCGTAGCGCAAAATTAAACTTGCTAAGTAGTTCTAATTGATAACGCGCACTGTATCTGGTATTGTCATGATTTAAAAGCGTCTTTGGAATTCGATTCGCGATTTATTTGCGGACCGTGGTGTACGTTCTGTACTAAGCTTTATTTACTACGCTTAATGCAATGATGACGTATGTTTACTGGGAGTATTTGATTTGTTGGGCCTTTGCCGCCTATATTAATCATTTGCCGATTGATTAAGTGCTTATAGTGTATGACAGTGTTAATAAATTGAGGTATACAACATGAAATACATTTGTAACTAATATAATTTCTAATCTAAAACAATAAACATTGAGTTATCGTTATTATTATCGGTTCCTAAATATCTTCTGTGTTACATACAAGACGATACATGCGAGCTCTTGTATCAGTAATTTATACCTAAACAGAATGCAGCTAATTCAAAACATAATGGTTTCTAGTACTTGCGTATGTTCTACATCGTATCTTCCCCATAAATACAGAATTCGTTCCATTTCCTAACTTGTTAGGACAGAAGATACAACAAGAAAAAATAAATAAAAACTTCTATTAAAAATAATAAATATAACCAGCCTATAATGTTCCCACTGCTGGGACACAGACCTCCTCTTAGTGAGAGAGAGAAGGCCGGGATCCACCTCGCAGGCCTAATGCGGGTTGGTAGATGTCGAATGTCTGCGAAGTTTTATTAAAAACTACCGGCCTGTCCCGGCTTCGCACGGGTGGACATTTCTTTTTTAAACATATTATTTTTTTCTTGCAATTAAAATAGCCCATATTAATCAGTGATAATGTAGCATTCAAATGGTGAAAAAATTTTTAAAATCGGTTCAGTACTCTTTGAGCCAATTCGTTACAAACATACATACAAATCTTTCCTCTTTATAATATTAGTATAGATAAAGAAGATAATTAGGTACGTGTGTAGCATAAAAATAACGTTTTCTTGAGAATTTCTGTCTATGGTAAATACCTAGATCTTAATAAATAAGTAGTGATTGGTCTTATCTATGGATTCTAAAAAAAACTTGCCCTAAACTCACGCGCACCCTATATTTCACCTTTCCAACTACGGGGTCCACATCGACTCGCAAATATAAAGACAGGCAGCGCCCAAAAGATAATTTATTTACGTTCCTAACAGCCGCCATATTTAAAATTCATACCATGCAAATTAGTCAAGTCCGATGCTAAAGCAATTAGCCAAGCTTTGGCCAGTAAATCGAAAAATGTTTTATGTGCCAGCAACAAGTTAAGAAATAAATAAAACTGGAATCGCCGGTTTAAACTTACCTGGTGCTTGCATCTCTTTTTTACCATACACTTTTTGTGTGAGTGCGGAAGGGACGGAAGACAAGATAAATTACCCGTTTGGAAACCAGTTTATCATCGGGATCCGAAATTGTCGTTTTTTGCGAACGTGGTAGGCGTCGATGGCTGCGCTTATTGTGTTCTTCGAATTTTGAGGACCCGGAATTTATGCGGTTCGGTTTCATACCTACTTATAAGAATTACCTGCTTGATATTAATATTAACTGTTTATTCTACAAAATTACGGAGTGATGTCTCTGAGAGGGTATACATTTTGGTGGTATTAATTTTCCGCTCATTGCAAATACATACATAATCAATCAGCCTATAATGTTCCCACTGCTGGGACACACGCCGTGATCCACCACGCCAGTCCAGAGCGGGTTGGCAGATATCACATGGCTTCGATGTTTTGGTTCTAGAACATGCCGGTTTCCTCACGATGTTTTCCTTCACCGTTTTGAGAGCAGTGATGATGAAATAATTTTCTGGCCTAACCTAATTTCAATTTAGTTCTTGGTACCTAGATACTTTTATATCTGAAACATGTTCTTAAAACTGCTGCACCCGTCTTAAAACCCGTAGAGCGAACTATGCTTAACTTTAAAAGCGACGAAGATTAAACAGTTGGTTGGCGAAGTTTTAAAATAATGGAGTTGGCGTGGCTGTTGGAACATAGCGTGCCATCAGGCGGCTACTTGGTGCTATAAAGCAGGCGCGAGTGCGATTTACAATCGTTCAAAAGTTAGCCCGCGCGCGCGCTCCGAACAAATTAGAGCTTTTTAATAAACGCCTACGGTGCTACGGTTTTGAATTAAAAAGCTGTGGAAAGAGCTTGTTTTTTTGGGGTTTTTAAATTGTGTTTTTGGTGTAGATTTTGTTGAGATCCTAAATTGTTGTCTTCTTTTTTAACCGTGTTCGGGTTCTTCTTTTTTAACCGGGTATTTTTTTATGTAAGTTTAGCGATATTCTCGTCAATTGTGGACCAATTTTGAAAATACTATAGATAACTGAAAAGTAAATAGTTACCTACGGCAAGAACTATAATACAGATCTAAAATCACAGACTTAAGAAATGAAAGTTATTTTTCACTATACTTACTTATCTTTGAGTAAATTAATTAGGCAGGAAATCCTTTGGATGCGAGAAGCACGGAACCGGTCGAAGTGGAGGTGCTTGGGGGAGGCCTATGTCTAGCACTGGACGTCTTTCGGCTGAAATCGAATGAATGAATAATGATGATGATTTTTAAATAAAGGTGGTATGGTTTTTGGAAGTCGATTGATTTTTTTTTTGGGAAAAAATTAAGGAGCAATAGCACATACCTCAGTAGGTATCTAACTACTAAGGTATGTGCCATTTGCACCTTAAATTTTTACCTACGTGCATGGCGCTAATAAGATACATACAAAAAGCGATAGAATACAACCCCTTGCATATCTATTTTAGTAAATTTTAAGTAGGTACTGGCAAAAATGATTGATGTAGGTTAAAATCATTTTCCCCAAGGATTCTGTAAAACAATGCCTTCACGTAAAGCCGCAGGCTAGTACCAATAGTTTTACCATACAATGAAAATTAATGGTAAGTAGCTCGAATGCCTTGAACTTTAGCACAAATTGCCGATGTACAGACAAGTGGGTGTTTCGTTAATGTATGTCCAATCAGCGGTAACAAGATAAGTAGCCATTATTCTGAACGGGCTTTCTCTTATTATACACCTACTGGGCTCGATGTTCCCATGAAAGGGTTAAACTTTAGTTTATGGTTATGTTAATATGATAAGGTTGCTTAAGGGTCGAATCAGTCGTCTCGCGGCTCCCGACGCCCGGAGCGTCTCCCGCGGCGGCTGGGACGTGAGGCCCTTTCCCCCGGCCACCGTAGGCGCGGGCCTGCGGGCGGAGAGTAATGGGTAACTCTCCGTCCGATCAGGACCAGGCCCGTGCCGGACGGCGCGTACGTGTTCCACGCGCGCCTCAAAGAGATGTCAGCATAAAGGAAGGGGCCCGAAAGGGCCGAAGCCTGCCGGGGCAGCGGGATTGTCCGAAAGGGTTACCGCTACCCCGGAACACAAAGGGCTAAGGAAGGAACACGGGTGGGTTTTAGTCAGTAAGAGTCTGACACTCCCTTCTGCTCCACCCAGAGCGGGAGGGGTCATTCGATGATTTCCCATCCTGAAAAAAAAAAAAAAAAAAAAAAGGGTCGAATCAGGGCACATAAGAAGCATAAAATTGAGGATCTGCAGGTAGGAACTTTATCCTTGGCTTTAATTTTTTTTCCAGGAGTTTTTTTTGGAAAGCTATTTAATTCTAAAAGCTATAGAATTAAATGGTTTTCCAAGAGCTTGTCCCATTTCTTCAAGTTCTAAAAGTTACACAAGGTGTCCGTTTTTGTGCAAGAAAAGTATTCTTTTCAAGGGTAAAATTATTAACCGTATCACCAGCAATTGCGAAAATAAAATGCACATTCCGTAGATAATATCAAAATATTAGGTCCGATAAGACGCAATTAGCTTCACAAAAGGTATATAAAATACTTACTTTACAAAGGCCGATACGATATCCCAAAAAACGACAAATTCTACGCCATACATTACGCTTACACTGCAGGCCACATCAATTCTATGTTTTTGCAACAATTTACAGGACTTCATGTGCTACCAGCTACTGGAAAATTAGCCAGTTAATATGTCGGACGTGACTTCCGATGACAGTAAATAAAAGGCATTCGAAATAGCCAGACGTAAGTATTCCATAATTTATTGTCTTGTTGATATTGAACTTTGCAGACAAGGATAACTCCTTTAAGTACTGTTAAGTACCTTTTTTGTTACATAGTAAATTTAAAAGGATCTACAATTCACAATAACTAAAAAATCTTGATAAATAAGACAACAGCTAACTTTATATGCATATCGACAGTGTGTGCTGAGTTCTGTTCAATAGAATCAGCACCTTAATTGCGTAATACACTACAATCACAATCTGAATTATTTCGAAGGATACTGCTAATACATTGCTTTATAAGTTCGAAAAATTTGCTTGCTCAAAATGTAAGCTATTGCTACTGATAGTGTGTCCCGCAACTACCCCGCTGTTTTCTTATTTGTTTTTGGATCAGTAACGTTAAAGGTCTATCCACACATATCACGGCCGTACCCTGGACGTAGACGGACAGACCGTGCTCCGAAAAAAAAATCTGGGGCTACAAAAAATATCGGCGTGTAGATATATTTTATATTTTTATATGAAGTCTTTCACACACATCCGTGACCGGACCGACGACGGAGCTTCAGAGCCTGCCTTGTTTGTGCCACGACCCCGTCACGTTTCGGGTACGGCCCTAATATGTGTGGATAGACCTTTATCGATCAACATCATATACAAGTTAGGCCAAGTGGGTACAAAAGAAAAAATCTATAAAAATGTAACATACCTGATATGAACAACTTCTGCAGATGTCCTTACTCATTTTACCTGTAAATAAAATAAAAACAAGGTAAGCAAACAAATGGTGCACAGCAAACATTAATTTATTTAATTTTCTAACAATCCATGTTACTTTGTACTGCAGCAAACCATTTGACCTGGAAACCAAAGCTTTAATTCTTGAACGTCAACCGATAAAATTTAGAGGCCAAATCAGGAAATCTATTGATAGCAACCTTAATAAATCAGTAACTAAGTAAATTATTAATCACGACAAAAGCAGAAAGCGAATTTCATGAAGTAGGTAGGTTTCAAGGTAGGTATTTTGTAAACAAAAACGCATCGGCAATTTGTACTTTCGACTCACATAGACAAACGGTTGAGCGTGGCATTTTATAATAGCTCAAACAATGGACAATAAGTAATTATGGGTTTGGTAATAAAATATAGTGACAATAATGAATTTATGTACAAATCATCGGGATACCAACAAGTCGAGAGCCCATGTAGGGATGTGCTTAAGTAATTATAAGTAGTTGTCTTTTTGTCCAAGGTGACTAAATACTATAGGTAAACTGGTGCTTTTTACGTTTGTACGTAATGTCAGATAGTACGTAACTGATTTTTTTTTTTTTTTTTCCTAAAAATACTTGACCCATTTTTTTGGCACGTAGTGTATTTATAAAGGGTTTGAGCATTTGATGATTGTAAGATTGTAAAAATCGTTCTATAAAGGTAGCACGCGATAAATGATAATAGCTACGACGGCTCTGACCTCCCCAACCCAGTTAGGTACTGGGTAATACGATATATAATAATAATATACCTCTTAGTAATACTGCAGATTGGTTGTGTGGTGTTCGGTTCTAACGACCAGTAACCACTTTCAAAGATCCACGAATGATAGCCGGGACTTATACCAAGAATCTTTCTACAATTCAACTCCAGAATTCGATACTTAGAAATCATGGGTATACACATACGTCTCTTATTTTTCATTCAAGCCGTGTAAGGTATGTTACCATGGGCAGCGGGATTGTCCGAAAGGGTTACCGCTACCCCGGGACACAAAGGGAAGGAACACGGGTGGGTTTTAGTCAGTAAGAGTCTGACACTCCCTTCTGCTCCATTCAGAGCAGGAGGGGTCATTTGATGATTTCCCATCCTCAAAAAAAAAAAAGGGTATGTTACCATTTTACAAAGCTTGCTGTACCTAGCGATTAGGATTACACTAACTAAGCTAAGAGGTACTGGGGCACTTTGTTTTTCAATTAAGATATGAAGTGATAGGTACGTAAAGAAAAGCTATTAGCCCAATCTTTAACGACAGTGTCTGTTTTCTTGTACATTCCAAGACCTTAAGTGATCTGATTAGCACCCAAGAGGGCTAAAGAATTGCGGTATTAGCAAAAGTAGATCAGTTTATCTATAGTAAAATAATGCCACAGATTACTAAAACTTATGTATTCAGCAGTCGATTTAGTAATTATTTGTATTTTGTCGGTTATGATGAAAAATTATTTTCTTTTAAATTTTTCTTTCGTATGGAGGTTTAGGTAGACCATGGTCCCAGTATCGTTGCCTGCCCTTATCCTTTTTTATTTGGGATTCCCCAACATGTTTTCTTTTTCCTTACTCTCTATTGGTCGTTATCTCAATAGGTACCCTCTTTCTAGCAATGTCATTATCATTTCTACACAGTCCATCCATCATTTTAATGGTTTTTCCCTACTCTTACCTAGGTACTATAAATATCCATAGCATTGTAATTTTAATTTCAGTCAGCGTAAAGCCTTTACGTTCTCGGTCCATAAGGTTTGGTTAACCAGTGAATCAATGGGCGCAGACACGCTATCGGCATTTCTCGAATGTTTCCACTTCTTTTGAAACGGCCGCTTCAAGTTTCAACTTTATCTTACTTAACGGGAAACTGGTCCCACTTTTTACAAACTTTTTCAAGTACGGAGCCAAGAAATCAGCGTGACTGATTGGCTATTTCCATATTGTTTAAGTGGGGTTTATTGATTGGATATTGTTAATTAGTTCGTCATACGTTGTTATCGATTTTTTAAAACAGTCGATTTAACATCACTAATCACTTTGACATGCACTGGACGGATATTTTTTTTTTCTCACAGACTCTTAGTGTGTAATTGTTAGGTTCATATTTTTTTCTATAATATTTTTCTTTAATGGTTTTCAAGCTTTTAATGCCTTTTTGACACCATTCCTCACACCACAGAAGAGAATAACACCCACAAACATTTAATTACTTCCAAACAACGATTAAGCAACCACCATCTTAACGTGGGTGTCAACAATTGCCCATTAAGATTTATCAGATCGGATCGGATTGCATTGGCAGCTAACTGTACTGGGTGATACGATCTCACTGCTATCAATACGGCTTTCGAGAGCTATATCAAACAGTAGGACTATACCGCCCACTCTTGAGCTATTGTTCCTTAAACGTTCTGCTCATCGCCCGTTCCATAGCTCCGTCGGGAGATTTATTATTTCGAAAGCTCCACCGACAATTTTCGAGCCCGATAAGGCGCCTGCGACTCTTTAAGTAGGCCTTAGCTGGGCCACAGTTCTCGTGAAAATACAGCGTCGTCAATAGGTTAACTATGTTTTGATTAAGCTCGGTTTGAGGGGCTCGTGGCTAAATAATAATAGCCGCACGGATCGATCGAAGATGAAGCTACGCTTGCCGTGGTTGGTTCGTCAATGGTGACTATCTATTATATATCGAGGCCCTTCCGTGCCTCGGAAAGCACATTAAGGGCCGTTGGTCCCGGCTGTCGTAGATTTTTGACAGTCGTTACAGGTAGTCAAAAGCCCAAAAAGTCTGATAACCAGTCTTCAAGGGGTATCCTGTTACGCAATCATTGGGGTGTAGAGGTCGAAGGGGCAATTCTTGTAATTTTAAGAACGTTCAGTCTGATCTCAGTCTCAATCTGTCAAAAATACCTCTATAATCCATAGTTTTTGAAAGCAAGTTTCTGAAAATGGTTGTCGCTGAGATGAGATTGCGACTAGATTTAGAACGTTTTTAATTCCAGTCCAGTTGATCCATGTAAAATACTGGTGTCAGTTCAGCTGTATCTGGTTAGACTGGAAGCCGACCCCAACATAGTTGGGGAAAGTCTAGGCAGATTGGATTAAAGGTTAACTATGTTATAATAGAGCGTAGACGATTATAATTTCTCGGTATTTATCAGTGATTTGAGTACCTTTTACCGTGTGAGAGTCTACTTGAAATTGTTATAATCATCATAAGTCCCGCACTAGTGATTATAGTTTAAAAGGCATGAAGCGATCAGGGTACGGTAGTGATGGGTTGATTCGTTACGAAATATTTAGAAGAACTTTGAGTTGAAATCCGGTTAAGTGTTTTTGATTGGTGTTTTGTAAACATTATTGTGTTTAATTAAGTAATGATTTGTCAATTAATTTGTATTTTGCTATTAATTTAAGAATCGTATATTATAAATAGTTTTAAATAAATAATCTAATGAATATGAGTACCTAGGTGCAGACGCCAGCACATCAAGCTACCTGAAACTGTCATATTTTCCCAATCAACTTTGAACCTTATGCTTAAGCGATAAAGTTAAAAATCTAACTGTAATGCTTTAAATTCTAGCTAATAATGTATTACATAAATTTGACATACCTAATTATTGTAGTAGCTTGATGCGCTTGCGTCTGTACATATGAGTACCCGCAGAAAGTAGTATAGGTTATACCTAATTTATCGTTTTGTAACTGCTTCATTACATAATTAAGTTGTAACTTTACATAACATCACGCCCAGTTTCCGCGAAGGGTTAGATATAGGTGTACCTACCTACGTCATTTCCGCTATAAGTTATAATTAGTAGGTAGGTAATTTTATGGCAACGATTAGGCAATATTAGTATGGGCACAGAATAAATAGTAAAAGTAGTATGGGTTATCATAATGGACTCCTTGGATGTTTACTTAATGTAAATTTTGTGAACATAATAATTGTTAACAAAAATGGACTACCAACTTGAATTGTCCGTATATTTAAATCAATGACTAGGTATAACACGGCAAATTGCTGTAGGATGTCACTTTGCTTAGGAATTTAATTATGTACCCTGACATTAGTTTACCAGTAGATAACATTTCTGTTTAATGGTCAGTCTTATAATATTCTACATCTTGCAAAGCCTGCTAGGTACTAAAACTCCTATTTCTTGTTAAAACCACAATGATTAAGTAGGACTACTTAGTCATTGTGGTTAGACATAGCTTTTAATGGAATAGTTATTCTTTGAAGATTATGAGTAATGTCAACTCATATTTGACTTAAACTCGTCATCTTAGAATCAGAAATGACTAGAAAGTTCACCAAGAACTAGAAAGTACAACAAGAAAGTTCTTTCTTGAGGTCATCATATAAATAGGTATTTAGGTACTACATAAAGACGGTCAATAGATAAAAATCCTTCCTTCCTTCGCTCCTTCAATGCGGTCCGCGAAATTCAAAATTTATTACGTTTTTTTTTTTTCAAATTGTGGCGCCATTTTACGTTGTATGTTGATCTAAATTCATTAAACGGCAATAATAATAAAATAATTACTAAATTGTAATCATTTGTATCAATTATATCATCAATAATTGGTCATGGTCAGCACTATGAACAATGAACTTGAAACAGTAAAGGCAGAAATGAAAGAGATGGTTAGATCAATGCAATTCATAAACAAACAATTTGAAGACTTTGAGTGTAATCAGAAAGCATCAAATGAGACCATAAAGAGGCTAGAAATAGAAAATATGGAACTGAAGACAATTACGGCGAATCTTAGTGTGCGAATTAATAATTTAGAGCAGCAATCTCGATCAAGTAATCTTGAGGTACAATGCATGCCAGAAACGAAAAACGAGAATATATACACTATTGTCACCCAACTTGGGAAAGCTGTCAACTGTGTTGTTCAAGAAAAGGATATATTGAATTGTACGCGAGTTGCCAAAACCAATCCATCCAGCACCCGTCCTAAATCCATAGTAGTTCAGTTGGCTTCGCCTAGGCTGCGCGATCAACTTCTAGCGTCCGTTATTAAACACAATCAAAATAACCCGCAGGATAAACTTAACTGTGGACATCTTGGATTTGCCGGTCAAAAGGCTCCTGTGTATGTGGTTGAACATCTTTCACCCACCAACAAAACTCTTCACGCTGCGGCTAGGATTAAGGCTAAGGAAATGAACTACAAGTACGTTTGGGTCAGAAATGGCAAAATATTTGTGAGAAAAGTCGACGGCGCAGAATACATACTAATCAAAAACACGAACAGTTTAAGTAAAATCGTATAATTAGTTTCATATTGTTGTAGAAGTATGTCTTAGTACCTATATATATTTAAAATTCAAAGAATTAACAATCTTTTATCAAAATTGTAGAGGTTTGAGAACTAAAACTAACACCTTTTACAGTAACCTTTGTTGTATGGATTATGATGTATTCATTTTAACCGAAACCTGGCTGAATAGTGGTGTTCTTAGTAGTGAACTGTTTGATAATAGGTATGTTGTTTACAGAAGAGATAGGGAGACAACAGGCTTCCATCCTCGTAAAGATGGTGGCGGAGTTTTGATTGCTGTCTCTACTAAAATCAGTTCAAAGTGCATTGATAAATGGCATAGTAAATGCGAAGATCTTTGGGTTACCATCGATATATCGACCGCACATAAATCACAACAGCTAGCTCTCTGTGCAGTCTATCTTCCTCCACCTGTATGTCTTCCAACAATTGAGCACTTTATAGAACGCTGTAATGGCTTGTTTGAGACAACAAATATCCCAATTTGTATAATTGGGGATTTCAATTTGGGCAAAATAGATTGGTCTCCTGGTGCTGTCAACAATTCACTACCTACCACTTGTTTGAGGTTATTGGAATTTATGAATGTTAGTAGACTCTCTCAGTGCAATTTCGTTAAAAACTGTTCTGCGCGTACTCTGGATCTAGTTTTGTCAACAATATCTTCCTGCACAGTGAGTGAATCTAGTTGTTCTTTAACCGCTGTTGATAAACTACATCCTCCCCTTGATCTTAAAATATCATTATTAAAAGAATCGAATCTCCCATACAATGGTCTCAACAAGAGAAAAAACTTTTATAAGGCAAATTATGAACATATTATAAATTATATAAACGAACATGACTGGCTTCAACAGTTTGGGAACAATAATGATGTAGATAAAATGTTAAAAGTGTTTTATGAAGTTTTAAACACTGCAATAAACACATTTGTCCCAAATTGTAAGTCAATGACTTGCCGTTATCCCCCATGGTTTAATAAAACGATTATAAGAACACTCAAAGAGAAAAATAAGTTAAGATTGCGCTTTAGGAAATATAAAAATCCGTTAGATGAACTACAGCTAAAATTAGTCTCTAAACGTTGTCAAAACCTGGCCAAAATTCTGTACATTACATATATGGAAAACTTAGAATCAGAAATTATAGAAAATCCTAAACTATTGTGGACTCACGTAAAGGCTAAGCGCGGTGGGTCAAGCGCCTATCCACCAACTATGACTGACGGTCAAACTATCACATCAAATGGTTCAGAGATTTGTGATCTGTTTGGCAATTATTTCGCATCTGTTTACACCCTTGAACTTGGCTCAGAATATCAGAACAACTCAAATTTTCTCAACACACTAGAAACTAATAGCCAGTGCCTAACAATACCAGAATTGGATAGTGATTCCCTTCTCAAAAAGCTACGGTGTGTCAACACCCGGAAAGGGGCAGGTCCTGACGGAATCCCACCCTTATTTATTGCTGCCTGTGCATCGGCCTTGGTTACCCCGCTTTTAAAAATATATAAAATGTCGCTGGCCACAGGAACCTTCCCTTCCGAGTGGAAAAAGGCCAAAGTCGTTCCTGTGTATAAGTCGGACAAAAAAGACACGATTTCCAATTATCGGCCTATCGCGATTCTCTCCGCGTTTGCCAAGATATTTGAGTCGATGATCTGTCCTCACATTCAACGCCATTTCAGACTTTATCTTAGTAATCACCAACATGGCTTTGTTTCCTCAAGATCTACTGCCACAAACTTACTGTCTTTCTCGGAGTCCCTAATAGAATCTATCGACTCAAATAAACAATTTGATGTGTTGTATGCTGATTTTAGCAGGGCCTTCGATAAAATTCCTCATTCCATACTAATACACAAGCTAGCAACGTATGGCATTACTGGTCCCTTGCTGAAATGGTTTAAATCATATCTATCGAAGCGCGAATTTTATGTTGTTGTTAACGGTTTTCGATCTTCCAGCAATCATTGCATGACTTCCGGTGCGCCTCAGGGTTCACATTTGGCTCCTATATTATTTATCATATTTATAAACGACCTTACCCACTGCTTTTACTTTTCCGAGTGCTTTCTTTACGCTGATGACCTAAAGTTTGCTCGAAGAATCGAATCACCGAGTGATATCGTGCTTCTTCAAGAGGATCTGAACAGAGTTGTTGAATGGTGTGAGACTAACAAAATGGAACTTAATTTTAAAAAATGTTACCATTTGTCTTTTTCTAGAAAGTCACACCCAATAAACTCGGAATACTTCATAGGAAATAAAAAGATACAAGAAGTGGATGAAATTAAAGATCTGGGAGTACTGTTCGACAAAAAAAAATACTTTCGTCCCCCACATCGAGCATATTATTAGGAAAGCATCAAAAATGTTAGGGTTTGTGCTTAGAAACACCAGGGACTTTAGACAGGTTGGAACTAAAACAATGCTGTACTATAGCCTTGTACGAAGCGTTTTGGAGTATTGTAGTGTTGTATGGAGACCACACTACGCCACACATAAGTTACTTTTGGAAAGAATCCAAAAACGGTTTTTGTGGCACCTCGCGTTCTCTAGAGGGAAAAGTAAACAGCTTATCTCTTATAAAACTCGTCTCAAATATTTTAAAATGCACTCGTTATCAACTCGAAGAGAAGTTACTGATGCCTTGTTTCTCTATAAATTGATTAGAAATAAAATTGACTGCCCGAACCTACTGAGTCTCCTGAAATTCCGTGCCCCAGCCCGATATCCGCGAAATCCTATCACACAATTATACCCACCGTTGCGCAGAACGGTCCTGGGTGCTAACTCGCCGATTGCACGCATGTGTAAAAATGTAAACGTTTGCAGCGATGTTACGGATATACACCATGACAGCATCGGAAAATTTTATAAAATTATTATTGTGCACTATTCTCACAACCAATGATCTCGCTTTTAATGTAATTTTATGTATTTTATTAATATGAATTTGAATCAAATTATTTTTATTTTTTAATATTGTATCTCTAAATCAGATTTTTTTTATTTTGAATGTAATATTTAGAATGTTTGGCTTTGTATTAGTTATATGTAAAACCACAAATGGTGCATGTTGTGTTAGCCTATAAGTAATTGTTGCACTTATAAACGTATTATCTAGGAAAATATTTAAAAATGTATTGTGTAAACAATTGTTGGCTAACCTAATTAAATAAATAAATAATCAATTTATACCTTTTGGAATTACCTATATTTGCTGCTATTGTAGTAGCTCAACTGTGGCTAATGAGACAATTGAAATTTCGTGAAAATATGACGATTTGAAGCTGTATTTCGCGGAATACATTGACGAATCTCCCTTATGATTGATTTCAACAACACAACATAGGTAGGTATCGTCTATCTTTTGTTCTGTTTATAGTTAGAACTAATGAAATAATAAAGCAATTAAAACCCAGCCTGTAACTTAACAAACACTCCTTCATACATGTATGTATCGTTACATACGCTTACCCATATTATGCAGTGATTGCGCTTGGTTCATTACGCAAATTAATACAATAGGTAGGCAACTAGTAACATGACATAGTGACAATTAACAGTGCATGTAATTAAGGTGCTTTTAGCAGTCAATTAACTAATTAATTAAACGCATACCTAAGGTTACGGTCGTGAGTGGTGTGGCTTGTTTAAATTTTAATTATTTTCTGATTGGTTGCTACAAGTTGCTACCTATAAGTTTAACTTGGGACGCACTGAACAATAAAATATAAACAATGGTTTTATAATTGTTGAAAAAATACTTCTGGTTTACGAACGTATACTTTTTTGAACTTACAAAAAAACCTAACTAGAAAAAAGTTACAAGTATAACATAAATATTGTACCTACTTTGAAACTTGAACATCACAAACAAAAACTTAAAATTAAAACCATACAACTTGCATTTATTAGATACCTACTAATCTACCATCAACGGTATTATAAAACAGTTAAACCACGTTTAATTATATTAAACGTGGTTTAACTGTTTTATCATCCGTCATAAAATCAGGGTTTTATAACCCCATTAACTAATAGACGGATAATTTAATACTCATCAATGATACAATCGGTCGACATCAGTATTCGTAGATAATTAAATCGTTTTCACTTTTATTGACATACCAATTGAATTGATTATAGTGAAATGATTATCGGAAATGAAATTCTTATACTTAAACTTACGTAGGTATATAGAGCATGTTATTTCAAATTACAAGTAGGTATGGTCTGTTTCAAAATTGTCTGTCAAAAATGTAAACAAATTATTCTGAAAACGTATGTGGATATATAGTATTTGTTGTACCGCTTACAAAAATGGCACGCTTTGGTTTTGATTATTCAGAAACTTAAACCCGAAAATCTAATTTTAAATTAGCTCAAAGATGTTTTTTATTTGACAATTGAGGTTAATTTTATAAAGACATCTTCGATGATTTTTCAATTACAATAAAATAATGTCATTCAAAAATAATTGTTGCAAAAAGTTGTGAGATATACCTACAGTTGAAACCTGCAAAATACAGATGAATATATTATTATTTCCCGTTAATAAGTGATTGCGTAAGAAGTTAAGCTGAACAGGGTTTGTTTACACTTTCATCAGATTATACCCTACCGACCATAGGTAACTACCTAATGAACCGAGATGTCGTTCGTCATAGGAAACGGCAGGGTAATTGCGTAACACACTATTAGTAGCAATGGGTTTCATTTTGACAGTTCAATAACATTCATTGCGTTATTTGCGTTGTTGAGCTGACACACGTTTCGAACATATGGAGCAATGGATTAGCAATATGCTTCAAAATGATTCAAATTGAGAGTAATAGTGTGTTACGCAATTAGGGTGCGGATACGAGTAGAACAGCATTCCAAGGTAGAGTAGACATCGAGTGAAATTATTCACTGTTAAGTCGATTAAACTAGAAAATTCCAGAATCCACCCATCCGTGAAGAATGGAAGACTATCTCGAACACTTACCGATCTAAAATACCTAAAACCGTATACCTTCTCTTAGCATGCTGAGGAGCGGGAATCACTCTCACAATGCTTCACGTAGAATGGACTGTGTGTCTCATTGTGACCATTGCAGTCATATCAATTTTCCAAAGCAACTAAGTACCTACTACAGACAGGACATCCTCGAAAGATGGATAGAACTAAAGTATAGAAAAGTAGAACCAACGGTCTTATTTATCAAATATAAGCACAGTTCACAGTAAAAGAAGACCATCATCATCGCCATTATTATAGCCACTAAAAGCGATTTGTTATCGATTAAAATATCCCGATAGAGCGTAAGTAATCGCTACTTCATCGCCTTCAGTGCTATTAAATTACAATTTCCTTCGGATGACACTTGCAATTTGTATTCGAAGATAACCGTCTGCTTCTATTGAAATAACCGCGGAAATGACCACTACTACTTACGCATTTCACTTTAAATGTGGAATTGTTTAGAAATTATAAAGATAATAGAAGGCCAATTCCCCTAATTAAAAGCGTTCTAAATCTAGGTAGAGATGCCAGCACATCAAGCTACCCGAAACTATAAAATTTTCCCAATCAACCTTGAACCTTATTCTTTAGTGATAAAGTTGAAAATCTATCAAAGAAATTTGACAGATTGTAGTAGCTTGATGTGCTGGCGTCTGTACAAGTTTTTGACATTGATTGTCGCTGAGATGATATTGCGACTAGATTTTGTACGTTTTTAATTACGGGAATTGACCTTCAAACTGTAAAGTTTCTTAAAATTACGAAAATTACCCTTCAGGAAAGCAGTGTTGGACCAGTGATAACAGCCGTGACTTACTAGTTGTAGGTCGTGGGTTCAAAACTAGACAGGCGCTTTACTTTGTATAAATTATTTAATCACCACTGCTTTAAAAACGGTACAGGAAAACAACGTGAAGAAACCGGCATACCTATCCTAGAACCAAAATATCACCGAGAGGTCTGTGTCCCAGCAGTGGGAACATTATATGATGATTATGCTAAAGATAAGCAATTGTGGGGCAACTAAGACTATGTCTCTTAATTAAAGACTTGTCAAGAATATGGGCAGCAGAATAATCAGCTCATTTTCAGAAGCGTAGGAGGTAGTTAAGTAGATGTTATGTTAATATATTCCAATACAGCTACTTTTCAAAGCAAAGAAGTGAATCATGCATGTTTAGCACAGATACGACGGCATACTTTAATAGAAACGATGGTAGCTTGAAAATAGTTTACGAATACCACCGTAAGAATTTCCGGAAAAACATTTTGATATTTCGAGGCAATCACAGCTAAGGTAGGGATCCAAACGACACGATGAGGCTTATACGAAAATTATTCATGGGTGTCTGCAGCCGCGAAAGCCTCTCGCCATGACGCCGGATAAACTCTGGGATGAATACATTTAAATAGTAAACGCGACACTACGTTGGATTTACAACAGTATAATGCGGCGGGGTACATAAGTCCCATTACTCATGGATATAACTCGTAGTGTTATAAATATACACTGACATGCTTTAGAGTCGCGTCGGCCGTTACTCTGGGAGTACAAAAGGGTTTGTTAGTAGAACCTATGAAGTATTACTTTCATGTTTGCCCACGCGCACGAATAGAAGTCAGCTATTGTGTACTGCCCAGTACCCAGCTAATCTTAGATGTGGCTGTAATACCTATCTAGACTACTATGGGCAGACAAATAAAGTGGGTGTGCACTCTGTATTGTAGAGGTGTGGCTATTTGCTTTTGTGTGAGAAAATAGAACATTGTAGTCTTGTTGTTGGTAGATATATTGGTACCAGTTTTTCGAGTGTAATATAGTCAACACACAAGCTATACGGCACGGACATCGACGCTTAATCTGTTATGATTGATTCGGTATATGATTTTGAATTCCCGTGAGTTAAAATTTAAGAGCAAATGCGGTCGGAAAGACTTTTGAAAAAACCCAAGTAAAAAGTCATAATTCGAGAGTTGGTTCTCGCTTATTTCCTCCTCTAATATTGGACCAATTTAAAAGATATTTCATAAACTGAATAAGAAGGATATGTACTGTATCTCTATGTTGTTTTTTGATGTACATTTGCCCCGCACGGCCCCGCTGAATTTGCGATTTAGGTGTGCACCAATGCAATGTACTCGCCTCTAGGAGTATATGTACCGGTTTCTTTTTCAATGTACCTCTGTACTTTTGAAGAAATATGTATAAAAAGGGGGCCGTGCCAGCCAAACGTTTTCAGCACGGCCCCCGTGTAACTTGAAAAATATAAAGCGTATTAAAAAGGTTCCTAAACTCAAGGAATGTACTCTATTAACACGTTATATGTACCGTAACAGATATTGTGAATTCGTAATAACAAATAATATATAGAAGTGGAAAGGGGGCCGTGCTGGAAAAAAAAATATAAGAAAATATCTAAAAAAGACAAAACAACCTTAGCCAAAAACTATTAAAATATAATTGATGTTTGGCAAGTAACATATGTACCGCATTGGTTTCTCTTACAACTTGCAAAATTTTAAAAATAAACCAATTTTAGTTTATTCAGCACGGCCCTCTATAGTTGTCTATATCTTTTTAAATATGACATGTTTGTTTACAAAATTCGACTTCCTAAATTATGTATAGGAGTACATTCGTTCCCAATAAATTGCGATTCTGCTGTATTAGTACTTTAAAAGATAAATTGGAACAAAAATATCATATAATACAACTGATAGGGTGACCATGGTTCCATATATTAGGTACATATATTCTAAGGCCGCCCATTGTATGTTTTGTAGTAATAAGTGTTTTTTTTGTTATGTATTTTCTGGTGTACAATAAAGTATATATAAATAAATAAATAATTAAATTATGTGACTACATTGAAATAAACATTCTTTTTTTACAATTTGTTTTTTTTTTTCTTGAAAATTAATATTAGCGATGACATCTTTTAAGGGAATTAAATCAGTTCAAACTTGTCCTGTGCGGTCGCTATTAGTTCACTGACGCTACCGTGATTTTTGAAGTGGCGCTGGTGTCGCGGTTACTTCATGTTGCGCAGTTGCGCTCGAGTGTTTATTGATCAGTCACATCTTTACGCGCACAATATACCTACAGCAGTAAATGTAAACATTGCTCCATTAATTTCAGTATTCACGTGTTTTCTACGTGTCGTTGAGCAGTGAATTCTATTTCAAGCACGGAAATGGATTGTTAATAAACAGGTAGTTAAAAATAATCATATAATTTATTTGTACTTAAGAAACGGAAATACAAATTTTCATACGATTTTTTGCAATTGCAGGTCAGCGTCAGGTTGTATGTTAATCTAAATATGATTTGCGAGTGATCTTTGATGTTTTATAATTATGTAAAAATAATAACAATATTCTAATTATTACAGTTGCTTGAAACACTACTGTGATTACGTAGGTTGAATTAGTTGCCTGTGATTATTCCAAATAATATTAATGTGATTAATGTAAGTAATATTATTGTAATATAGGTACTTCAATCGATGTGAATTGTTGGAAACGTATCTGTGATTTTTCAAAGCCTTTTAAGCTCTGTAGTGTTAGTGACACATAGTTATAGTTTTCTGTGATTATTCTATAGGTAAACGTAACTAATCTGTGAAATGTAATGAATCTGTAATTTTATTGTAATGTACGGTTCAATCCGTGTGATTTATTGGAAATATATCTGTGATTTATTTATATATACTTTATTGTACACCAGAAAATACATAACAAAAAAAACACTTATTACTACAAAACATACAATGGGCGGCCTTAGAATATATGTACCTAATATATGGAACCATGGTCACCCTATCAGTTGTATTATATGATATTTTTGATCCAATTTATCTTTTAAAGTACTAATACAGCAGAATCGCAATTTATTGGGAACGAATGTACTCCTATACATAATTTAGGAAGTCGAATTTTGTAAACAAACATGTCATATTTAAAAAGATATAGGCAACTATAGAGGGCCGTGCTGAATAAACTAAAATTGGTTTATTTTTAAAATTTTGCAAGTTGTAAGAGAAACCAATGCGGTACATATGTTACTTGCCAAACATCAATTATATTTTAATAGTTTTTGGCTAAGGTTGTTTTGTCTTTTTTAGATATTTTCTTAGATATTTTTTTTCCAGCACGGCCCCCTTTCCACTTCTATATATTATTTGTTATTACGAATTCACAATATCTGTTACGGTACATATAACGTGTTAATAGAGTACATTCCTTGAGTTTAGGAACCTTTTTAATACGCTTTATATTTTTCAAGTTACACGGGGGCCGTGCTGAAAACGTTTGGCTGGCACGGCCCCCTTTTTATGCATATTTCTTCAAAAGTACAGAGGTACATTGAAAAAGAAACCGGTACATATACTCCTAGAGGCGAGTACATTGCATTGGTGCACACCTAAATCGCAAATTCAGCGGGGCCGTGCGGGGCAAACGTACATGTTTTTTGATCATTAATAGTTGTCAAATTTGTACACTAGGCCTCTGTTGACAGCAGTTTAAATCGGCATTTTTTGAGGATTCTAGTGCTTATAAAAATAATGTAGGTATCATAAAAAAGTAAAACATAGTGACATACAAGTACCTAGTTAATATTTATTATTCTGTAAAAATAATCAGAAAGAAAACAGGCAAGAGCGTTTTTATGGAGAAAAGAACACCCGCATTCCCGCTTAACGTCGTCGGTTATAAAAAAAAAAATCAGCTGTTTCTGAAAAATGCTTTTTTTAAATAACTTTAGAATAATTTCTACGCTATTCAGGGGTCATGTGCTGAATTGGTTACAGTTGGCACGTCGTTGTTCCTTTCACCCTGTATAATAACGTTCAAAACATTAATTGTATAACCACCTACATTAATTATCATTTCAGAATTAATTGCCGGTCCGTGGGTCCCTCAATTTCACCTCTATCTTTTTAATATGCACGACCTACACCAATGCTCTAAATTATTCAAACCCGAATGCCAAATTGTCACACATGCTTTAGGCACTATACTATCTACTTACTATACTCCTTCATTTGGCAACAAACGCAAGATTGACGCCATTAAGAATATGAATCATTGCTTTTGGCAGCCAAAGCTCATTACGCGAACCGCTTCGTATATTTCACATACTTACCCTGACATTTTAACGCTTTTTACAATGTATTGGTGCAGCAAAATCGAAAGTTGTGACATCGAATTGTATTGACCCCGTTGGCTTACATAACATGGAAGTATCTTATTGATTAAATCAATAGTCCGGTTATACCTGATAAGGCTTAAACAAGGGATTGTATGATAATGTGAAAGAAGACTCTCTGTAAACTATTGTGTCAATGTTTTTTTATACCGCCATATTAGCTCATCGATGTATTGTGTAAACTTGATTGTGGATATAAAAAGAGAGATCAGACTACCGAAAAAAAGACATAGGTACACAAATAGGTAGGTATCCTGTGCCTGAATATACATAAAGGTAAATGACACACAGTTTAATTTAATTCACTCAAAAATAGAAAAACAAGTTCGCATAATAAACACGTTGTCGTCACCAAAATCAAAGGCATTATGACCATGAAACGCAAACTGAACATTTCAGAACCATAATAATGAAAGCAAATCATTCTAACGACGCACTTCAGAGGGAAATGACTGAAAACTACGTTTATACTCGTCCTTCAGTAGAAACATTAATGAGGGGTATATTGTGGTATAAGAGAGACAGCAAACGAACAGTTTTTTGTAGGTCTGTTTCAACCAGCCATTTTTCTTCTATTTTTAAATCATCAAGTGTCTTAATTCTTTTGTAAGTAATCAATCAGTTTGATAAGAACTTTCTGACATCAAAAAAATCTAAATTATTTCATCACCGCTGCTCTCATAACGGTGATGTAAACATTGTGAAGAAACCTGTATGTCCTAGAACCAAAAATTAGAAGACTTATTATATCTACTGACCTGCACCACGCCCGCGTGGTGGATTACGGCCCACTCCCACTCGTAAAGACGAGGCTTGAGACCCAAGCAGTGGGAACATTATAGGCTGATTATGGTTTTGATTAAGAAAAGAAGTTTCAAAATTCAATCAGAACTTTTGTTGGTGACAAAATGTTCATAATGTCACCAACATAAATCAAATACCAATTGTCGGCCATAATGCGTTGTATCTAAAATCTGTAAACTTAAAATGGCGAATATCCATGCTCCATTGAAGTGTCTATCAGCGGTTCGCTTGCCAAAGGAACAGAAATGAGATCATTCTGTAATTAACGTCAGCAAAGCCCTTTGATCCGGACACCTTAAATGTTCATGAATGTATGACGCTCATGCGTTCAACATGCCCCTCTTGAAACTCCGGCGTGAGTTATAGACGAAAGCGGGATAAGTATAACATCCAGTTTAACTTGGCCTTTTGCTGTGGCACTATTTGTGAAGGTAAACGACAAAAGTATGCAATTTTAGGTAAATTGAGAGCTAATTCCCAATTCCACCGTATGCCAAGATCTACTGGGTATTGCATAATTGTATCTGAATGCGGTTTATGATGTGTGAAATTGGTATCCTGTAAAACTGGTTTGAAGAACGGTAGCGTAGGTGTGTTTTATAATTCTAATTGATGATCATGGATCAAAATAATTACAGATCTGTATCAAACCTAAAAAAACGAATTAGAAAACGTGAAACGCCCACGATGAATAAAAATATTATTAAGAATATTTTAATGATCAAAGGTAGTTAAAAAGGGCACTTAATATTCTCTCCCTCTTAGTTATTTTTCGTGTAAGTACTTAATGACTGTATCTCGAATCCAATCAACTTGCTAAGCTTGGTAGTCGGCATGAAGCGGATAATATCTGGACTATTTCGAGTAAGGCCTATATCCAGCATTATCTAAGGAGACTAGACCGAAAGAGAATAACTTAATTCCACTAGTTTTTTTAGATTCCACATACACTAAGATGACTTCTATAAGGGCAGATGATGATAACAACATCTACGTAGGTCGTTCCGTATCTATGCTTATCTTTGATGAAATCACTGCTTGTTTGCTTGCATATGTGTATCTATCTTTTCTTGATCAAAGTTCCCGCTAGTTCTGTCATCTTGCACCACAATCTCCTCGCAAATGAAACTTGTGGAATTTATATGAGCTCTGTACGGGCACGTGTTTTGCGTTTATTTTGACGTTTCCTCGCGAGCAACGTTCCACTTACAATTAGTCCACACACCAATGAATAAGTACGACTGTTATTTGCCTTCATTTACCTTTATGTGTCTCTGATTTTCATACATCATTTGATTACTGAGTTTTTAGTTATGGCTTTGATAAGTTTATGTTGGGGGGTTCTTAAAACAGTTTTATGCACAAAGTTCAAACATAGCTCTTTCTTCAAACAATAAAGACGCCTGTTTAAGAAATACTTGGTAATTCACTGTAAGATGAAATTCGCCAGTTAAGGCTTCCCAATAAACTATAAAGTGACGGATTACCAGTATGTATATTTGATTTTTTTTTTTTGTAAAATCCATTTGGCGTCTTTCTTCTCTTTTGCTCTTTTCTAAAACCAGGCGGTGCCAAGATCTCTTGTGCCTATCAGAAAAACTCACTAAGATTTTATATAATTACTTGATGCACCTAAATGCAGTGTATATGTAGGTAGTCTGGAGGTCGATCATCTTAGTGAGTCAGTTGTCGATGCATCTTGCGTACTTGCCAGTGCCAGACTGAATTTAGTGCATGTAGACATTATATTGAGCGTAACAGCTGTATGACATACTTAGTCATATTATTAGAGTTATCTTAACATAATGGCCTAATTTTACGTAATTTGTATTTTTGATTCTAGACAATCGAAGAAGTATTTCAACGAATAAAAAAGAAAGAAAGAAAAATAGGTTTATTTGTCACAGAAACACGTGAAAACAAATAGATAATTAATTTTAATGACGGCTTAGAATAAAAACAAAAATATCTTTATACACGAGCACAATGCAGAACTGAAAGTATTGGGAACCTTGCATCTTATTTCCACACATTTTTGTTATTTCGATTATAAGATAAGATAAGATAAGATAAGATAAGATAAGTCTTTATTTGCCTTAAACATGGTATAATGGTGGTAGTCTTATTTAAACAATGTCCACATGTTTAGCTACACAGAATATGTGTCAATTGCATGCAAAATAATTATTAGGTCAAAACAACATTAGTTCTAATTAATAGGTTAATATAATATTATAATTTTATGTCAAAGAAATCATTAATGTCATAGAAATTATGTCCATTCAGCCATTTATACAATTTGTTCTTAAATGAATTTACATTAGTTAAACATTTTAATTCTTTCGGGATTTTGTTGTAAATGCGTACACACATCACAAAGCAGCTTTTAGCATACTTGGCTGATTTTGGAGTATCCTTTATTACAAGTCTGTGTGGATCCCTTGGACGAGGGATTACTTCATAAGCTTTCTTGAACAATCCCATATTACTGTAGACAAAGTTACAGATTGCGTATATGTAAAGTGCAGGAAGTGGTAACAGACCTAGCTTTTTAAAAAACGACCGACAGGATTCGTCAGGACGAAGACCACAAATGGCCCTGATGCACTTTTTTTGTGCAATGAATGCTCTGTCTTTATCCGTACTGTTTCCCCAGATAACAAGCCCATAACTTAGAATTGATTCAATATATGCATGGTATGTAGTAATTGCCGTTTTTACGTTTGTTACGTTCTTTACTTGTCTGAGGGCGTAAGTAAATTTATTAATTCTATTGCATAAATCATTCAAATGTCCTTTCCAATTTAAGTCTTGATCTATAAGCACACCTAAGAATTTGGTTTGTGCTACTTCTTTTAGTCTGTCAACATTAAGTTTAAAATTGTATTTGGCATGTTTTGACTTATTAAATTGAATATAATTTGATTTATCTAAATTGATTTTTAATTTATTATTCTGTAGCCATTGTAAAATTTTGTCAATAGTATTATTAATGTCTAATTCATGGTCAGAAATTGATTTTTTATCAGATGATACAATAATTGAAATGTCATCTGCAAATAATATAAATTTATGATTAGACACCAGTGGTATGTCATTTACATATAATAAAAACAATATGGGACCTAGTACACTCCCTTGAGGCACGCCACATTGGTTTATTCTAGAGTCAGAGCAGTAGGAAGTAAGTAAGTCTTCATTTATATTGTCTATGATAACGTATTGTTTTCGATCACTTATATAAGACGAAATCCACTGCAGTGCGACTCCTCTTATTCCCAGGATTTCTAACTTTCTCAATAATACGTCATGTGCTACGAAATCAAACGCTTGAGACAGGTCGAAAAATAGACCTGTCGTTAATTTATTATTGTTTAGATTACTCAGGATATTGCTCACAAGAGTAAATATTGCTTGTGTGGTTGACTTTTGCTTTTGGAATCCAAACTGTTCGTTTGCTATGATATTAAATTTGCTACAAAAGTCGATCAGTCTCTTGAGCATACATTTCTCGAAAACCTTTGACAATATGGGAATAAGGGTAATCGGGCGATAGTTTTTGACGTCCTTTTTATCGTGTTTTTTGTACAGCGGCTTTACGACAGATAATTTCAGGGCATCAGGAAATATACCTGATGAAAACGAGAGATTAATTAAATATGTCAAAATGGGAATCAATTCTGTATAAGATAAACGCATTGACTATCGAGATTAGTACCTACCTATATTCTGATGAAAAATCGTAAGATTGGACCCTCAAACATTAGATGGTCATCATCATCAGCCTACAGCAGTCCACAGCTGGCCATAGGCCTCTCTAATTGCACGTCATACAGCTTGATTCTCGGCAACTCTCATCCAGTTGCTATCAGCCAACCTGCGAAGGTCATCACTAGACACTCTTTCAGAATCTATAGTTGGTATTTCAGGAGTGTTATCAATATAAATAAACCTTTAAATCCACATAATTATACCAACACAACAACAGCCACCAAAATAGACCCTAATATAATTCAAACGTAACTGTAGGTAAGTCAGGCTAAGGTTAAGTTTGCATAGTCAAACTAGTTAGAATGGATATCACGTACCGGGACATGACCCACGTGGTCAACTGATGTGGAAAATGACCATTTTAACTACCATCGGCCTATGTGTACTGGCTTTATCTGTCACATCTAACCTTGAAGATGGTAGCACAGTGCGAACGTGAGAAAATTCTTAGATTTTTTCTGTTGGTATTTTTATGGCAATTTCAACTGTATGAATGTTATATAGGGTTCAGTTTTGATTGGAGGTGGAACTATGAATTATTGTGATAAAACTTTCTAGTTTAAACACGGTAGAAATAAAGTTATTAAGTATAAGTTAAATTGTGTAAAATCTTGCGTGGAGGTTTCAAATGTGTAACTTGTTACGTTTCCATTTTTGCATTACTTTGTGGAAGCATGACTAGAGCCATGTTTTTCTTACTCAAACTACCTTTAACCACATGTATATGTAGAAAAACTCACGTTAGTAATTATGTAAATTTCGCAAAAAATAAAGTAAATATTGAAATAATATAATATTTTTAGGTATTGCATTTCCGAAAAGTAACATCTGCACCCTAATTGCGTAAACACACTTTCAATCACAATGTGAATGATTATGAAGGGTACCTATTGTTAATCCATTGCTTCAAATATTCGAAAAATTTACAACAAATTTATGTAAATAATACAATGAATGTTGTTGAGCTGTCAAAATGAAAGCCATTGCTACTAATGGGTGTTACGCAATAACCCCGCTGTAACCATAAGCCACCATAATCTACATCCCTTTTTAATTTTGATAAGGTGGAACGTAAATATACCTACCACCTATTTTTTTCGCTCGAAATTACTCTCAGCCAAATAGATGTTCCAAGAACTCTATAGTCATATTTCAATGACATTAATTGATAACATATAAAACATAAATTATAGGACAGAGCCCAATAATTTCTAATTTGCGCATAGGCCAGCAGTGATCTGCTGTAATAAAACGGCTTATTATAACAAAATTAGAGGCGCAATTAATCATTCTGAGTTATTGAGGCCGAACGCCTTTCTAGCCGTATCATTGTGCTTGTTATTGGAGCGATACTAGGTTTTATTTCTTTAGAAATTCATTAGTGAACGTTGTTTTAGTGATTTATTCCGGTCTGATCCCCTAAGCCCCCCCTCCACCCCCCCCCCCCCTGGCATACCCCGCTAGATCTTCTTTCGTAGTAAAGATTTATTGTTTCATTTGCTGTATTATCTTGTTAAAAGTATTTTATTTTATGAAGTTGTTGCCTACGCCTTCCGCCTACTGCTGTATTGTAGGTATGTTTTGGAAAATAAGCGAATTAATTTACCCAGGTAATTTTCTTTAAAATATTCATGAAAAAACATTTTTTGTTTTCCCTAATAAAATAGAAAAAGTTGTATGTGTCTCAAGACTTCAACAAACATCTCATAAATTACAATTCCTTAATAAAAATAATTAACTCCTATATAGTCACAACTGAGAATTATAAAAAGGGTCACAACACCAATTTAAGGGCTGTCCAATCTAAAACAGTCCAAACTATACATAAACATGCTTCATAATATAATTTAACGCACTCGTTACTCTGACGCGACAACCCATAATTTTCAATTTGTGTCCGCGGCCCCCTTAAATATGTGCGATGTGCATCAGAATCAGTTTATAGCTAGCTATGACTTTAACTAGATGTTACATCACTTTGTGTCATGCATTTGTGTAGATGAGGCACTTTCTATCTAAATAATATCTTTGATCATAAGTTTGGACTAGTATTTTAGCAGAGTATCTAATCATGTTGGTTGCAGTGCTATAAGCATAAATTCTATCCCTAGCCTAAATGAAGCCATGACGAATAATGCAGATGGTGACATAAATAGTCATAAATAGATTATGATAAATAAGGCAAGTAAAGAATAGGACAACATGAAAACAATAGAAAAAACCTAGACATATAGGTATAAGTTCTAACCACGTAATAATAAAACAGTTCGTAGTTCTAACCCTAGTCTAAATGAAGCCAGGACGAATATTGCAGATGGTGACATAAATGGCAATTTATAACAGTACTAAGAATAGATAAGGCAACCTATGAATGGACTGTGTGAAAGACGATATGGCTAGAAGGGGGACGACTTCTCATAGATGACATCTAATAAAGAAGTACTGATTGAATAAGAAGACTGCTGCGCTTACTCCAAATAAATTGGGATGAAAGCAAGAGAATGATGAATAAATAATGCAAGCCATGAATAGGCCAGCATGAAAACTATAGAAGAATAACTAGACATATAGTTTTATTCATGATCTGGCAGTTTGAGTAATTTACGCGGCCTACCTAAATGTCCATTCTTTGGTATTGTTTGTCGAATCGTTGAGCTCCTCAAGTTCTGAGTTGAGCTGCACATTTTTTTTGACAAATGGGAGCACTGACTGGACAGGTCCCCTCAATCTGTGTGGTTCTTTCCTCAAAAGACCATTTCAGACACCAATCTACATGGTCCTCAAAATGATCTGACCAAGACTATTTCTGGATTTTTATATACACATTGACATTGATAAATTTTACATATACAGTGACATGAATATTTACTTTGTAAAGTATTATGTTATTTTTAATGACTGTGAATGTGAAGACTATGTGGGTTAATTTTAGTTTGCCTTTGTTTTTTTCTCAGATAGTTTTAGTCATGGTCTGGCAGTTTGAGTAATTTATGCGACCTACCCAAATGTCCTTTCTTTGGTATTGTTCGTCGAATCGTTGAGCTCCCTAAGTTTGAGTTGAGCTGCATGATTACTGACAAATGCGTGCACTGACTGGACGGGTCCCCTCAATCTGTGTGGTTCTTTCCTCAAAAGACCATTTCAGACACCAATCTACATGGTCCTCAAAATGATCTGACCAAGACTATTTCTGGATTTTTATATACACATTGACATTGATAAATTTTACATATACAGTGACATGAATATTTACTTTGTAAAGTATTATGTTATTTTTAATGACTGTGAATGTGAAGACTATGTGGGCTAATTTTAGTTTGCCTTTGTTTTTTTCTCAGATAGTTTTAGTCATGGTCTGGCAGTTTGAGTAATTTATGCGACCTACCCAAATGTCCTTTCTTTGGTATTGTTCGTCGAATCGTTGAGCTCCCTAAGTTTGAGTTGAGCTGCATGATTACTGACAAATGCGTGCACTGACTGGACGGGTCCACTCAATCTGTGTGGTTCTTTCCTCAAAAGACCATTTCAGACACCAATCTACATGGTCTCCACATGATCTCACCAAGATTATGTCTGGACTTTAAAAGAGACTGTGACCTCTGAGTTTGTTTCGGCCTTTCTTCTCAGAGTAGTCAGATAGGAAACGCCGACCTCATCTCGTTTTAAAAAAAAATATGATTGACGTGTAAAAGTGTTTGTTCAAACCTACTTACAGAAATAAAATCATTTATCATTTATCATTTATCATTTATAAACATGGGTAATTTGACATGGCTTCATTTAGGCTAGGGCTCTAATCCCTAAATTTTGTAGATGATGACATAAATAGACATTAATAGATAAGAATAAATAAGGCAACTCAACAAAACAATGGACGGACTGTGTGAAAGATGATATGGCTAGAAAGGGGATGACTGCTGAAATGACAAATTAATAGCCAAGTATGGAAAAAGAAGAACGATGCGCTGACCTTAAATAAATTAAGATACCTAAGGGCAAGAGAATGATGAATACATAAGGCAAGCCAGGAAAAGGTCAGCATTAAAAAAATGGAAGAAAAGCTAGAAATCTTAGATTAGAAATCACCGAGACCAGAAGGAGTTTTAGACGAAATATTACCAACTTTCAGTAAACGAATAAAGCGAAAATAGAAAAAGAGGTGTAACTATGCAATATCAGAAATCTGACAACATGTGTATGCACATTGTTTGTTAGTGAACATTAATAAAATGGAAAGATTTCTTTATGGATGGGCTCAACAGAGCAAGAAACAAAGGTACCCAAATTATTGGACCGTGAAGTTAATGTACAAAATAATGATTTACGAGTGAATACAAGTAGTTATTAACTGTCATGGATTAGTAATGTGAACGATATGAAATAGTTTTATAGTCAGTTGTGAGGTACCTGATACAAGTCCCCGTTATGAGATAGTATGTGTAATTTAGATAATATGCATAAGTACTGGAAAAAGTAGAAGTTCAGTTATTTAAGGCATAATTACTGTAACGAATCATCTACCTTGCCTTTGCTCAATTACATTGTGGATGGTTTGGCTTCCAGTCTAACCGAATGCAGCTAAATACCAGCTGCCTAATTCCGTAATACACTTTCAATCATAATCTTAATAATTTTAAAAGATATTGCTAATCCATTGCTTTACATGTTCGAAAAATTTGTCTGCTCAATAACGTATATAACGCAATGACTTTTGTTGAACTGTTAAAATAAAAGCCATTGCTACTGCTAGCGTATTACGCAATCACCCCGCAGTATGTTAGAAGGCCGAGGCGCGGAAGGATCTCGGTGTGAAAGGGGTGGTCAGTTGGTCACCCATACACAAATCGACCGCAGAAAGCGAGACTTATCTTTGATCGATCTCTGCGACTGTTACTTTGGCAAGTGCCTCTCTTGTTATAACTGTAATGAATATTTTTATCAAAAGTCATCATCACCCTAAGCAATCTACTGCTAGACATAGGTTTCTCCAATTGCACGGCATTTAGCTCGAATCTCGGTAACTCTCATCCAGCTCCTACCAGCCACTCTGCGAAGATCGTCGCTCCACCTAGCCTGAGGTTCTACCTTACGTTTGCCGTTTCGCGGCCGCCACTCAAGAACACGTCTACCCCAACGATTATCGGATCTAGGTACGGCAAATATGGCCGGTCCCTTGCCACTTTGGCTTGCTTATCATGTGAGCTACGTCGACTACTTTGGTTCTCTGTTGGATCATCATTCCGGATTATCAAAACTGGCAGACCTTATTCTGTCTGTAGTGTAGTTATCGGAGTATTATCAGAATATGCTAAGCATTTGATGTCAAAAGCAATCAGAAGCTTCATGTTCTTACTCAGGTCGATAAAAAGTTAGAACTTCTGTATTTTTACAGTATTCATTGCCTCCACATATTCACAATTTCACACCTATCTCAAATTGGTTTCCAAAAATAGCAATAGAAATCGTTTTTCTAGAAAAAGTTTTTATTTGCCACAACTGCAGAAACTCAATTAAAAGTAATGTATATAAAAAAGAGAAATTCCAGTGAGTTGAAATCTATTAATTTCATATTAAAAATGCAATTTTTATGTTCTAATGGCTGCTTCTAGAAGCATACACAGGGTAGTAAAAATAAACGCTAGCGCTAGGTAATACCTAGTTCACACTAGCGAATGACTAACGGTTATGGTAACTGTTATTTCCCGCTGTATACAAATATAATGGTCACGAACGCCAAACCGAAAGATTTGACTTGTTTTCTGTTATTTTTTATATCCCAAGAGAGTTAGAATTTTTTATTTGATCGGTTCGAAGGTGATAACTGTGGTTATTTATGTAACGTTTGTATTACACAGGTGTACTTGATGAAATAGTTTTAATTTGGTAATAATTATTGGGTGTGTTTTTGACTATTAATATTCGTAGCTCAGTGAATCTTGTTCAAAAGACAACGAGTGGTACACGCCTTTGACGCATGTTGAGTGCCTAATATAAGGCGGTTCCTGACTATTCAAGCAACGTTTGAGTTACGTCTCTCGTTACATAATGTCAAAACATTCTGAAAAGTTTATTAGACAAAGTGGCCAGTCCCTTTATAAGGTATTAGGTACGGAGACACATGCCAATGTGTGTTGGGACTCATTGTTACTAATACTGTATTATGAATTGTGAGTACTTACCTATAGTCCGAAATAAAGTATATCTTTATGTTTATAATTAAAACAGATAAGGAACCCCTCCAAAGTACACATAAAGATTAACACCAGTTTTGCTACCTACAGCTAAAATCAGATACAGAAAACTAATCAACCTCTGCCTCTGCCCAATGGCGCGGGCGCCGCACAGAACCACCATCAGTGTGCGCACCGCCTTACAACTTGTTAAATTATAACTTACTATTGATACCATCAATTTCAATTTATGTACCAACTGTGTTTTATTAATCTAACCGTCACTAATCAATTGATTGATTTCACAGCTGATTCGAAAGCGTAGTTACTCTGTACTAACGATTTTATATGTATTTTAGATTTCTCCGTTAGTTTTTTTACAATTGGGTATAGATAACGGAATATGATATGGGTGTTTAATAATCACTAACACGTTTTCTGGTTTTTATGGCTTTAATATCGCGAAAATTAACGCTAAAGTGTAATAAATAAAGAAATTTATTTCTTATGGTAATCTTTTTTTACAAAAATAGCTTTTGTTGTGTGGTCGAGAGTTATGTTAATTGTTATTACAGTAGGTATTGTCTGTCCAATCAGCTAATGGCTGAATTATAGCTTTGTAACATAAATCGAAATGGCTAAAAAGTATTGTTTCATAGATGTCTTTAACTCATCAACCAGGAAAGTCATACCAAACTAAGTATTTTTTTTATATATATAATACAATGTCATATCTATTTTTATTAGTATACTCAATTATAAAGATGATGCATCAACCATGCACCATTGACAGTCATCAAAATGCGGACTTAATTGAAAACCTTTCTGCTCATCTATAAAACTAACCCTTTCTTCACGCGACTTGTATCGTGTTTCTTGTCATAAACAACCTAAAGGATATTTTGTAATATTTTCCTCTTCTGCCATATAAGTGTAACAGCATTATATTTACCGGAAGATAAAGAGAAAGAATTTATTCTCACATTCGTGCACTGCCCCCTTTACCGATTACTGAGTGAAATATAGAAATAGAGCCCACATATCCTGGCGATAGGTATTTACGTCACAATATATATGATATCAAATTGCTCCAAGAAAATTCTCCATTTCCCCCTACATATGAATTTCGCTGAAATATTATCTAACATCCAATTTGCTAATTCTGCTTTTGGCAACAAACTCCGTCCAAGTCAGTACTTATATACGTAGGTAATCCTAGTATTAACCTAGGTAATTAACAAAACTTTTCTTATTAGGTACTTAAGCTATATCTACTTAAGTTTAAGACTCTTAAGTTTAATTAAAGTTCTCCCTGTAGCGCAACGCAATTACTCGGCCCGTGTAAATGCAAATAAGTTTATAACACCCTGATGTTTATACTGGCCACTGCGACCAATGGGCGTGTTCCAACTGGGCACACAGTGTCGAAACCCTTTGACTTTTAAGTGGGTGGTAACGCACACGTTGACACGGTGTCATTTTGCGGGGTTGTGTGTTGAAAAGGTTCCGATTTTGGGCTCCCCACAAACTTGTTGTAACTTATTGCGGATGTCCCGTAAGTTTAACCGCAACACTGAAGCTTCCCAAGTTGCCCAGCCGCTGTTTAGTTTTGGTTGCGAAGTTTTCAGACTTGACAAGTACTAAGGTTTCGCGTCTGAATCATGGAAGGTTGTTTTGTCGCAATGTCTTGTATAGTTAATTAGGAACTTCTAAAACGTTCCCAACGTTACCACAATTTTATACAGCTACCATAAGACGTCGTTCAATGAATTATTTTCCTTCGTAAAAAGGCTCAAGCATTAACACTTCCATTCAATACTATCAAGATAAAAATGTATGAAATATTTCTTAACAAAAACATGAAGTTATGATCCTGACAGGTCCTCGCACCTTATCCTTTATAATTACGATCATGAGATGTGACGCGAATACCTACAGTTAAAATTAATTGCACCCTTTCGAAATGTCAACGTCATTAATTTTTATTAATTAATCATTCGAAGGACTATGGGATGAAACACAGTGAAAGCTATTAACTTTTGAGAGCTATTAGAGGATATTATTATGTACCTGTTTAAAATTTACCCATACATCATCACCAGCTTACAGCAGTCCACTGCTGAACACAGGCCTCTGCTATTGAAGGCCATTCAACTCGATTCTCGGCAACTCTCATCCAGCTACTACCAGCCACCCTGGAAAGATCGTCGCCTAGTCTGAAGGCGTCCTAAATACCTTACGTTTACCGATTCGCGGTCCATAAAGTGTAGCGAATGCGTATTTAAAGAAAAAATTGTTCTGTATCAAGTGGTACCGTCAGTGTTTAAAATACATAGCACGCATTTTTTACATTCAAAGCATGCAATAATAACCAGTATACAATTCTTAGAATGTCTCGCTGCATAGCAGTGTTGGCATAGATCTTATAGATAGATGACAACCGTGATAGACCTACATACCTAGAGAAATTACTACGGGTACAATAATATAGAATATGTTCTGTGGGACTTAGTTACCAATATTTTCTGTACTTGTGACAGTTGTAGAGCAAGACAGTCATTTTAAAACTTAGAACTAGGTAGCTTATAGTAGATGAAAGTGTGGTAAGGCAATTTTAGTGCTACGAATAGTATTTTCCTTTCTTATATATAAGACAAGAAGTTTTAGTATTTATTTTAAATAGTTAAAGTACCAGTAGAAGTTGTCATAGTATTAGAGGTCCAATCCTGGTCATATTGAAGCTGACCATCAATTTGTGCTGGAATATAGCAGTTTGTATCGATTTATAGATTTATATCAGTTTTTCGTGGATCATTATTATATACTCTTTGTCGTGGACGTAGAGCGACAGCGACTTCCCTGACATCGACTGTCAGAACACCGCCGCTGTCAGAGCCGCCTCGCAATCATCGATACGACGCGGCGCCAGTGACTGTCGCCAGCCAGTATCACCGTTATCCAACCTCTTCGGTGATTCCAGTAGTGTCGTAATAAAACCAAACGGCATGCAGCGCGACTTGCTACGCCGTGAAGTATATGTAAAGAAATGTACAGTGAAGATGATTTAAATTTCATTAAGCTTATCTCTCTATGTAAGGTAATCTTTACAACAGATGAGTTATTATAACACTTCTGAAGAGTCAAGAGTCCTAGTCGCACTACTGTCTATTAAATATACTTACCTACTAGTTTTTCTTTGTAGCTACCACCTACGTGCAATTTATAGTTCTCCTTATAAAGCGAATTGATATTTACGTCGTTGTCCATAGACTCATGTATTTTTCAACAGATAAATTATTGAGTGGTTAAAAATACATTGCGAGGCTTAAGCTGAATTTTAATGGGCTAGGTAAGTATTACTTTTTATTTAGAACTTTGGCTACTTTAATTCTGTATGGAATTTTTAGAAAAAAAACAGAATTAATTCAATACATGACACACACTCACAGAAACTATGAATTCTTTCATAAACTATAAGTGAACCGGAAAACGGAATCTGAAAATAATTTTTTAGAGAAGCTTTCGGGAAAAGGGAAAAAAATGTGAACACCTACAATATTTTACTGATATAATTGAAACAGTACAAATAAAGTGTAAACAACTTTTGTTTATGTAATTGTATGAATTTACAGTAATGCCCAACAATAAACAATATTAACGTGAATTTTATACACTATTTACAAACAGGTGTACCAACATAACCCTTGCAGACACAATATATTTCTGGACGATACTTCAAAGAGACAAAGAGTGCAGTATGATTAATCAAGCCAGTTCATCGGCCTCAAGGCGAGACTGATCAAAAACTCGTACTTTAACTGGCGACTGAGCAATATAACATTGGACTGTGGAGATATCGCATCGGAGCCCCGTTTGAGCTCGTTACACACCACTAGGTTAGCTCACGATTTATTTACAATTGTAGGCGAGTAGAGTTATCGCTCGAGGATTTAGTTTGAGACAATTATCTTGCTGTCGATACTGGAGTGAAGTACGATTGTTGTGGCTGTGGAATTGGAAAATACTCGACCGTAGAAGCTGTAGTAGATCGTGTTAGTCCTATGAATTTCTTAGTTATTGTTTATGGTTCATAAATAACGGATAAAAGTCACTTGTGTACCAGTATCAAGTTCACAATGGGCATGCTTTGGTTTGACTTGTGATAAATTGAAAACAGTTTCATAAAAAATACATTTCAAAACTAGGATGACAAAATGATACACTAGCTTACCCATTTCAAACGTCATCGATGACAACCCATAAATATATTAACACTACAGGTAGGTAGACGTATTCTGTGTCCATCCCTACTCGCTCGATCAAACGGGGCACCACCGCAGCCCGATTCCCGTCCCATATTTCAATTCGCGCATCACGCTTTAATGTCTTCAGGAAAAATATAGAATGCAACACTCGTAAACAGTTTGGAACGCGTTGCGTGCGGAACGCATCAACGTCTGTGACGTCAATTAGCAGCCTGGCTGTAAACAAACGTAGTATTATAGAAGAGATTTATTTGAGAGATTTATTTAGCCGCCAGTCTGATAGAACGGCACTAGTTGTGATGAGTAAATGCGATTTACTTGTTTCGGTAATTGGATGCGGAGAATCGAGAGTTGTAGGGAGGTCAGGACTGACTGAGCATCGCTTCATTATCAGAATGAGCTGGATCATGATGAATGGAAACCTTCTTGTAAAAGTCACTACGGACGTGCAGCTGTCAAATATTTCTGTTCTGTGCTCGTGATAGGGTCTATTATAGGGCTATAGGTCTATTTGGTTTTTATTTTTCTTTATTCGTAGTTAAGTATCTTTTTAGATAAGATATTATTAATTTTGTAAAACCGTACCATAACATAATCAGCCTATAATGTTCCCACTGCTGGGACACAGGCCTCCTCTCTATGAGAGGGACCGTACCATAACGCCTGCCTGTTATGGCACGGTCTCGCAAAATTAATAATTCTATATAATAAGTTCTTAATTCTACTGGCACTACACACTTTATTAGAAAGATCTATGATGAGAGATGAGAATCTATTCGGTTTCTAGTGTAGATTAAAATAAAAGCTGTTAAACTTCTGTTCTAATGGAATTAAGTAGTTATGAGTTACTGTTCATGTATGTATGTTAATATATAATACGTAGGTATCAATGTCATTGAACTTTCATAATGAATTATACCTCCTTCAATAATAACTCTTGTTGTGTAACCAACGGCATCATTAGCGTAATTATATACCTAAGAGAAAATTATTTCTCGAGGTTCACAGATTTTTTATATATTAAGAAAGATAAGGGTAATTTATTTAACATATTTACATGATTTAAGGCAGTTTATCTTTGTATACGTAGGCCTGATGTATTTATGTACTTAAAACTGCCTTGGTATCAATACAATAAATAAGATAAGATACTTCTTTAACTTAAAAGGCAAAGTGACCATCGGTCTGCCGCGGCTATGAATATCATTTAAACCCAATTAAAAATATATTATGTGGGTATACATAATATATGTACTACCTACCTATAAATATAAGATAAAATTAATTTAAACTTTATTCCTACATTAAATATAACCCTCTTACTAAAATTCGTATTATATCTGATATCTTTATTATATTCTATGAATCACACCGATTTCTCTCTTTCAGTCGTCAGTAATCTGACTTTTGAAAGAAGAAGACAAAGTGTTTTGTGGCGCAGATGCTATACAACGTTTATTAGTAAATATATATTATCTTATCTCACTTTATTGTAATTAAGTGTATTTTAAATAATAAAGAAAGATAAATGTTTATTGTCACAATCACGTGCTTACAAAAATACAAGGCTCGGGTTATATTTATAAGTAAAATCAATACTTCGAATCACGTTCTTCAATTTTTTGAGAGTGTGATCTTTTAAGACAAAGGATCTAGAATCCAATTGACTCTTGTCTGAATACTTATTGCAGATACACCTCTGAGACCTGAGTGGGTCTCGGAGGTGTGTACGCCTATCTAATCATTTTATTGTGTAGGCGTAACCTAGCAACACAACAACAGAACCAGGAATGTGAAATAAAAATACCCGGGACAAAGAATGTAGAGAGATATTTTCGCCAGCGACATAGTGACATAAACACTCGCCTTCGTTTTATATATAATAATTTGATTAATCGAAGAATGCTCAGTTCAAAGGGCAGTAAATCGTCAATTCTCATACAACGAACATATTGAGGCCGTGCAGTTTCATTCCGCAAATTGAATGCGCGTACGTTGCCGATTTACAACCGTGCCGCCATCTACCGGCCGGCGTATTTTTAATTATTTGATCAGGCAACACTGATAAATCAACTGGTGTAATTGGCCGGCCAGTGTTGCCCTTTAATTAGTTTATTTCATTTCGCACACGCCCTATAGTAATTAGTACATGAATTTTAATTCAAATGCGATCTTGTAGGCGTTAAATGATTAAGTAAAGTGTAGTTTGGTAATGTTGACAGTGAATTTTTAATGTTGTGTAAAACTGAAATGGCTTACAAAATATAGGCATTTAGGTATGTAAACTTTTGGCTGTATCCTTTATCGTTCAAGATAAAACTTGTAAAAACGAGTAAACATGGAATTAATCCATGTTGATACGATGAGTATGTGCAAACAATAAATCTCAATGATAAAATCTACCAATTCTTTTTTCCTGCCGCACTGGCGTAACCTTCAGCGTGATTTATTTTGTACTTGAACACATTTATATGATATGGTGGTAAAAATATTATGTTCTTCTCAGCTTACAAAAAAAAACTGAGTTTTCTGAAAGAGTAACCTACTGATTTTTAGGCGTTTGTCTCATAAAAGAAAACCATCGATAATGTTGCATTTAAATTAGCTCAATAATTAATTTTTGTCACGATAAATACTTACTTAGGCGCCGAGTTTTCAACTTCATTAAGCGAAACAAAGCCGCTCGTTATCGCAATTTGTTCGATACAGATAATCGACCATTCACTCGATACTATAATCGATTATTTGCATTTTCACACGAACATCGGCACCTAATTACGTACTGCATAAGAATTATGTGGACTATTGAAATGTTCTCAAGCATGTAAACGTTAGGACGTAAGCTGTTATTATATTTCCAGCACTAGTTATTACTGTGGTAACGTAACGTCGTATCGGTATAGCTTCGTTTAGTATTGTATGATTAATTGCAACCATTTTTCTATGATTCTGTTTGGCAATTACAACAAAGGTTTAAAAAGATTTTTTAAAGTGTTTTCGTTATTTGAAAATAGGTATTTGGATAGTGGATTTTTGTTTTGTCTGGATGAAGGTAGAATAAATTGATGGTAATTTTTGCTAAATTATACCTACCTAGCTTGTGTGTGTCAATAAAATGTAAAATTTATTGATACTAAACACATAACTCTACAAATAAACAATTTTCATGGGGAAGTCGTAGGTATGTTTTTCTTGGAAAATATATAAGACCTAAACCTACTTCACAGTGAGTGAATGTGGAAGCAATTAATTAATAACGTTAACAAATAAATTGTAGACATATTTATTGTGTTCAACTGATAGGTAACCTAAAACAGGAAAATTGTCGACGTTTATTGTTCTTAAATCTTTTTGAAACTGCGCCGATGAACGATAGCACTGTAATAATGGCGTAGCTTGCTAATCCGTGCATTTATCACGGATAGCCAGACCCCGGCACAGACCGGCGCAGACTGGCTCAGTAACCAATGGTTTCTTGGTCATATATCAAAAGTCGTGGCTTATAGATAGCTGGGAATCTATGACGGCGATAGGGCAACGATAGGAGGCGAGGATCGGGCGCACGTTGACGTTTTTACGGCGAGAGCTATCGCGGCCGTAAATAGTCGAACTGGGGATACGCGCGTTCTGTTCAACAGCGTTCCGCGTTCGAAGTTCGAACTCATCAGAGCTTCATGCATTTTCATGAACGTTATTGATGTAAAACTAAATTGGCTTTTTCGTATATCGTCTGTGTTGATCCTGAAACAATCGGACCTTTTTTATTGTAAACTATAGACCACCCCTGCTTCGCATGGGTGCAATGGTGACATTTATTTTTTTAAGTGTACATGCACAACATTGTCAACATTACAACATATAGAAACCTGTATGTACCTACCTACCTATACCTGGGACCCTAGGTAATACGGGCTGGTGTCCGCAACTCCACGTCAATGCGCGTATTTTGTGTATGGCTGTTTGTGTCTAATTGAAATTATGCGCATAAACGTTCCGGTATAAATGCTTGAAGTGATTGTGAAAACTGCATCAAAATCTATTGTGTAGTTCAGTAGATTTAAGCGGTTACACAGACAGAAACGAAAAGCGACTTTAATATAATACTTGGAATAGAATTTGCAGAGTAAAATCGAACCCACGTATTTTTTTTTATTGATTACTAGCAGCGCTCGCGGTTTCACCCGCGTTAGTTTCGATCCCGTGTGAATATCGGGATAAAAAGTGTCCTATGTGTTAATCCTGGTTATAAACTATCTTTGTGCCAAATTTCATCTAAATCCGTTCAGCCGTTTATGCGTGATTAAATAACAAACTTCCAAACATCTTCACAAACTTTCACATTTATAATATTAGTAGGATAGATCGTCTAGGTAAGTAGAAGCACGTATGAATTTAAATAATCCAAGCTATTAGCCATTCCTTGAATTGATTACCCACTTAGCGCCCCATTGTGTGATTCCTATGAGTCACAGTAATTGTCACTTGTTCACCGTATTGCTTTCCCGGCCTAGGACTCCACTTTCTTTGAAACAGTCGTGTCCTAATTAACATTTGTATAATCGGTTTGGTTATTCATGTGTGTGAGCTCCTGGACTTAAGTAAGTCTATCGTATGTTAGTGAGAAATTGACTCGTGGTTCTTCAAATCTCGGGGTCTACTCTCGAATTCCGTCAACGAAAACAAGTGGAAGAAAGTTATTGATCCACCAAAACAAGTTTCATATTCAATTTTTGAACGGGAAAAAACACATCGGGCGTAGGGACAGCTGTCAAATCCTTTGTTATTTATTCGTAGTTTGGAAACTGAACTAATCTTAGGTTCGTAAGTGATACGGAGAAGGAAGGACGCCCGTTACTTCGACGGTAACTTCGGACGTCGGGATTTTTGAGTAGAACCTCTCATGCGGTGTGTTGATTGGTGAGCTTATAGTAATCGAAAAACGATGTATAGACGCTAGCACATCAAGCTACCCGAAACTGTCAAATTTTCCCAAACAACTTTGAACCTTATACTTTAGCGGCAAAGTTGATAATCTATTAAAGAAATTTGACAGATTATAGTAGCTTGATGTGCTGGCCTCTGTACGAAAGACTTATGTCAAAAGAAAATAATTGAACTAGCATAGGGCCTGTGGATAGATCCTTAATTTTTGTTCAGCATAAAAACAAAAAAAAAAAACCAGATGTAGGTGGAGGGACGAACTTGACTCCTATCGAAAGGACTAGCCCGCAATGGCAATGGGCAGATACGTGTGGAAAGGGCTAAATAGATAGACAGACTTAAAAAAAAATCGGTTATGTTAACATTAGGTAGACTAGGTATTATAAGACAGTTAAGTAGCACGGACTGAGTAGATTAATTATTAAGATGATTGCGCAGTGGTAGACCGTGAAATTAAAATTTTCATACGTTTTTTGCAATTTGCAGGTCAGTGTCAGGTTGTATCTTGATCAACATATAATTCGCGACTATAACAGGTACTTATATTATAATCATTAGAATCAATAATACATCATCATAAGTCATATTTGTACCACAAGAAGAAATCTCTTATGGAAAAGTGCTTATGGTACCTTACTTAGAAAGATGTTTTAATGTTTCTAATGATTATAATTCTGTAAATAGGTACCTGTTATAGTCGCGAATCAAATTTTGATCAAGATACGACCTGACGCTGACCTGCAAATTGCAAAAAACGTAAGAAAATTTGAATTTTGCGGTCTACCACTGCGCATTCATCTTAATGTTAATAAAGTTAGTGATATGGATACGGAAACTTTGATCCACAATGGCGGCCTTTGCACAACGTCATCCAGATTAAATTAAATATAAAAAACAACAAGCATTGCGGCACTGCGTCATTTAAAAAATAATATCTAGTTATCTTACAAGTGCTGTGTTATTAATTTATGTAAGTGCATAATTATGGCAAAGAACTAGCTACAGCTCAATTAATGACCTTGATTGCGCATACGTTGAATTTATGCTTCCGTCATTCCTCGTAGAGATGAGATATTGGATAGTTTACCTGTTATTTATTTTTAATTCAATCGGCATTGCTTGAAGTCATATTTGCATACATTTCTGAAAGCTAATTTATCAAAAAAAAAAAATATTATTGCCAATCAACTCACATAATTGCTAATCATGGGATGTTTGATAGAGAGTACGTAATTAATGAACGAATGAATGATCGAAATTGATGGATGATAAAAAAATAACTAAAAAATACCAAAAAGTACAAATGAGTGAACTACCTATAAGCTAATATAAGCTAGAGCACGCCACGATAGTGGCGATAAGACCCCTCTTTGAGGAGTGGCAGAGAGGCGCCACGGCGCCCTCACCTACCGCCTGACGCAGGTCCTCACCGGACACGGGTGTTTCGGGAGGTTCCTGCACACCATCGGGCGGGAGGAAACGCCCGGGTGTCACCACTGCGAGGGTCGCCCGGAGGACACGGTGGAGCATACGGTGGCGGTATGCCCCAATTGGGCGGAGCACCGCCGTGTTCTCGCAGAGCGCAGCGGCGGCGACCTCTCGCGCCCGGCCCTGGTTCAAGCCATGGTCCGGGGCGAGAGGGAGTGGGAGGCAGTCACCTCCTTCTGCGAAGCAGTCATGCTAGCGAAGGAGGTGGCGGGAAGGCTGAGGGAGAGGGCCTCATGTCCCAGCCGCCGCGGGAGACGCCCCGGGCGTCGGGAGCCGCGAGACGACTCCCGGCCACCGTAGGCGCAGGCCTGCGGGCGGAGAGTAATGGGTAACCCTCCGTCCGATCAGGACCAGGCCCGTGCCGGACGGCGCGTACGTGTTCCACGCGCGACTCAAAGAGATGTCAGCAACAAGGAAGGGGCCCGAAAGGGCTGAAGCCTGCCGGGGCAGCAGGATTGTCCGAAACGGTTACCGCTACCCCGGAACACATGGGGCTAAGGAAGGAACACGGGTGGGTTTTAGTCTGATTTCCCATACACAAAAAAAAAAAAGCTAATATAAGCTACCTAAATATTTGTAACACTACGACTACGGGATTATCATAGGCTCCTATGATAATCCTGTATTCGCAGAGGGACTCCACTGGCCTATGATAAACCCGTAGTCGTTTCATGTCGAAAACCTCTAAATGAAAAATATGAACGTTTGAGCACCACTCAAGAAGAGCTGCTCATAAGGAGCATCTTAATTTTACTCCAAAAAGGTGTTATCTTTTTTTAACAAGAAAGGTACACAATCTATACCTATCTAATGAGCTGTCAGTAATATTTACAAACATGGGCTTCTTTTTAGCAGACTGTTATTAAATTTTTTGCCATTGCTTTATGTTTTCAATTGTGATGTCATTAATAAATGACGTAGTATTTTTATTGCACAACTTTCAGGCTTAAAATAACAAGTTATAGATACCAAAATTGCACACGAAAAATGTATTAAAGGCAAGCGGAACCCACGGATGTGTGTCCACACTTTATTATTTATTCTTTAGAATTTATTTGGTGTCGCCGAATTTGCGTGGTGTGATAGACACGCTATTCATTTAGGATTTAACATATGTAAGTTTGTGTTGTGTGGTCCTATGTGACTCACAAGTAAATTAGCAGACTATTTGTAAAACTATTGCATTTTACATGTTCTGCATTCCGTTTGTATAAAGACTTATCTTGAATGGCATTATATTGACCAAAATTATTCGAAACGAAATGTAAATGGATCGTCGACTGAATACCAAAGCAAATACTTACCCTCAATTTGGCATGGACTCGGGCTTCCCCTTAGAACGATTAAGTCAAAGTCAAATAATTTATTTCAAATAGGCACATAAAAGGCACTTTTGAACGTCAAAATTTACAAAAAGATAGATTTGATTCTAGTCGCTCTTTCCAAAAGGTAGTTTGTGTGGAAAAGTATGGGCAAAAAGAATGGGCAAGAAACTCCACCGTTACTCTTATAAAATGGTTTTTTTTAACATAATATTTAGGTTTATGTGAAGCCAGACAGACAGCTAGAATCAAATTACTAAACCACATTAGATAAAAAATATTAAAAATAAAGTAATGACAGGTAAATTAATTACATAAGTGATACATACAGGGTGCTCACATATTTACAAATATTGCACAAATATTGTATTGTTATATTTACAAATAAGTAGATGATTTCCTCAAGTTTTAACATGTAAGTAGGTAATGAATACAACAAATAAGTCCCAGAGAATGAAGAAGGGAATGTCTGCGCAAAGTGGGACTCATCCGACCAAAACTCATGTTTTTACCATTCCTGCAAAAATATCTTTAGGGTACATATCTACTATTATCTTAAACTGTTATCAGTAGTTTACGAATTTTAGGCAAAATCAAATATTTATTATGAAAAGAGTATATTATTTTTATACTGTCATAACCAAACGTTAAAATAACTATAAGACTGTGCATATACATACATAAAACAGTTTTATTTGTACCATCTTTCTCTTCCCCCGCCGCGTGCCCATGACACTGTGTAGGGTAACAACAAAGTGTCAAATGGCCCGGAAATATCGTAACCTCTCCCAGCCAGACATTTCGTTCCTTCTCGCTGGTCACACTCATTATCTGCCGTTCCAAATGCTTCTTTGTTGGTTTAAGTTGCTTTATTTACTCCCCGTAAGTGTACGATCGTCTTTCGGCTCTCCTACACTAACACAGCCATTTAAAGATTAGCCAATGACGGAAACCTGTTCTTTTTCAAGCTGTTTATCTAAACTCATAAATTACAGCCATTTTTGCCGTTGTTTTACATAATAGCTAATAAATAAACCAAAATATATTGCTTTAAACAGTAATATTTACATAAACATTTTAGAAGCCTATTTTTTTATAAATTCCTACTGTGTTTAGTTGGATTTCATTGCGTCATCAATTCATAATGCGGGTAGGTGCGTAGATAAGATGACAAACTAAAAGCCAAATCGAAGATTATAATCATAAATTAATTATCTTTATTGATACGAACAGTATTAGTTATAACGTGGGTGTTTTTTTTTTAATTTTCATAGACTCAGTTTTAGTGATGAGAAAATGATGGTGACGGTCGTTGATTATTGAAATGGTAATGTAATGTGTCGTATCGAACATTAGTATGTCATCGAAAGTTGGGAATAAAATAAATAATATATGACAGTATCATAAATAATTCCCTTCGTTTCCGACGGTGCGCTTCGCATCCGGTAGGGAGGAGCCCCACCCGACGCGCCGCCATTTTACATTTGAATTTGAAATGTCATTATTGTTATAGAGAGATGATAAACAATGATCCGTAATGTCTCTTTGGAGTACTGAAATATTGATGTTTATCGCAACTATGAGTTTGTTTACACATACTATTGCTTAATAAGTATTTTTTGTGGGAAACATGTGGATTGTTATTTTTATTTGTTTTGTTATCTTTGGGAATTTTGCTACCAGTTGTAGTCAAATTTGTTTGTTTATTGCGAGAAAATTTCATTTCTTTCTGTAATTAAATGATTACAGCACATTAAAAGTGGAATTATAAACAGATAGAATGTAAAATATAGTAATTTGATACCCAAAGTTTCTTTATGCACACATAATATTGATATTTTCCTTTAGATAGGTTTCTACATATCCTGTCACTCCTAAGTTACACCTAACAAATGCACTAAGTATTAACAAATAATCATCCTTTTTAAGCCCTTATCCTATTGAAATTAATCTTAGTATAATCAAAGACAACAAGCGTGTGTAAGCTCCCACATAAATGAAATTATGGATAACCTACTGACCGACTTAAGGAGACCTACCCTTCCTCTCTCCTCGAGTATTTTTATTTCAGTAAAAGGGGTGAATTGGTTATGATTCAGAGGTCAGGATGGAGTGGGCATAAAGTGTACTTATAAGTGAAGAACAGCAGTGTTGATTAAATTAAACAGTAGGATTTATGTGGTCACCAATTTAGCAATGATGTGAAATGGCGATCGCATAGGGGCGTTGTGTACAAGTTAAGTGGTATATGAGTGTTAATGGCCGTGTTTCTAACAGTTTTAGTAGACATTTTTGAATTAAGGGGATGGATTTTTTAATTAAATATTAATCTTGTTAATGAATAATGTTTTGTGTGAGAAAAACTGATTAATAGAAGCTGGTTGCGTGTCTAGTTCGTTATTTAAAGCTTTGATTAAAATGATGACTCAAGTGATAATAATAGGACTGAATTAACATAATTACGTTACTAGGTATCTACTTAACTGTCATATCAACAATAATTTGCTTAAACCTCTGAGTTGACAATAAAAGGTGGGTAAAATTAATTTAGGGCCTTCCTTGAAAGTAAGTACCTACTATCAAAAAACTGGGTCTACATCTACCAAATATTAAATAAAAAATCATCACTTTCTAGCAATCACTAAGTAAGTAACTAAGATAGATACTCAATAAACATCAAATTAGCGCGCAAATCACAACTATGACGTTGAAATACAAACAAGGGGACCAAATTCAGGTAAAATCATATTCTATTAATTTAAATTTCATATTAAAACACTTAAAACGACATGAAAGTGATTACATAACCACTGAAATTAATATTACGATGATATTACAGTTTCGTACGTGTGCTGCCATCTCGTAGTGTTTATAGGAACTACGTAGAGGCGAAGGCTTCTACGCTATCAAAGTGATTGGAAACACGAACCTTTGATTCCTGTGGCGCTGAAAGCTGTGTTGAACTTTTGAAGTTAAAATGCTCTAAGTAAAAATTGTATTGAAAGTCGAATGCGTTTGTATTTTTTCAGATAATTTTTCTTTGTGATTATTTAAATCTTTTGGGTTATCATGAGATAACTCCTGTTATGTAGTAGTCATATTTAATAACCTAACTAGCTTCTACCCGCGACTTCGTCCGAGTGAAATTTCACCCTGCCCCATTCATTCTTAGGGGTGGAATTTTGAAAAACCCTTTCTTAGTGGATTCCTACTATTCACCAAAAACACAACCCAAATTTCATGTCTCTAGGACCAGCGGTTTAGGCTGTGCGTTGATATATCAGTCAGTCAGGACTTTGAATTATATATAAATACATAAATAGACTAAGAATATGGACAGTTTACAAATAAAACTACCAGATAAAAACATAAATTAATGCAAGGTATCGGTACGTATAAAATAGGTATCTAACGAAGAAAAATAAGGAAGGAAGGTTAGTCTTTTATTTAAGCATAGGCCAATACTTTGTTAATGATACGTTCAATGGAAATCTTTATGCTGCTGTTTTTATATTTATGGTTAGTTGGTTAGGTTAGTATTAATTAGGTATTTTGTTTTTGTTCTGTATCAGTTAAAAAGGGGAAGAATGAATAGACCTCGTCTTTCCGTCTTTATATTATGTAACACAAGTGTTAATGTAATATCTTAAAAACTGTAAGAAATACGTAGACTTAACCTTGTACCAACTTCCGCCACAACAGAACCATAATAAATTAAACTCAACAAAGGGGAAGACACACAAATCTATTCATTACTTTGCGAATGCATAAATAGGAACTCGGGATACCTACTAATTTATAGAGATGTCCCCGGTATAAACCGCAAATGAGAATCGTATATCCCAGATCCACTATCCTAGTTTCCGTAAGTGAGTGGTATGCGCGATAAGGCTCACCCTCGGGTTAGACCGTGGACAGGACTCCCGATAAGTTTCGATTTAATACGTTAAAAGGTGCCCTTAATGGGGTCATTCCCATTCGTTATGGGGTACCGTCGGACCGTATTTCGAGAAGCAAAAGTATTAGATTCAGAAAACGATTCTACCAAAACATTGAGTTGTATGCAACGTCGCTTTGGCGTGGAGACTCAAACAAGACTCTTGTAGTGCTGAATGTGTTTAATTTATTAAAATGATGGGACTGCTTGGGCATCTACCTACTATTAAAACGCACAAAAATTGAAATCATTTTGGTTCAATCCAAATTCTTCTGAGTGTGACGCAGGCAATCAAAATTGAGTCATCCCAAAGTTTGGCCACGAGTTTCGCACCTTCAGTAGCGTCCATCAGTTCCTTATTTCATTTATTGAAACCTTATTGCCAGTATTAGGATTTCAATTTAAATTGTGCCTAGAAAATGTTAAAAAGAAGAAAGAGCAAACATCAAGTGGCGTTCAAATCAGCCAAATGTATCAACTGATGAACCAGAGAAATTTGCTAGAAAACAATGTCATAAAGTTTCAAAGTAAAAGAACAAGTTACTTTAAAAGTTTTAAAAATAAGAAATGGGAAAAGATTTGCGTTCACATCATTGTTGCATATTTATTATTAGGTACGGTTTATCAACGACACAATTCGATTAACTCAATAAAAATAGCAATCTAAAAACATAAAGTTATGAATTACTTATATTATAAAATGTCTCACATTAAAGCTCTAATATAAATTAAAAAGATAATTCCCAGCACCTAATTCAAATAAAAAACAAATTAAAAACTGTTAATGTATTAAAAGAACAATTAAATCACATACAATGTGACATTTATGTATGTTTGTATGAACCCAAAAGACCTCGTGAATTTATTGTTATCTCTGGTCCATTTTTTATTTGAATACCTACTGAGTATTAAAATACCTTTATTTTGTTACTTTAAACAAACATCTTTATTACAAAAAAATAAAAACAACCGACTTCCAAGATAGATACTACAAAATGAAAAATAACTTTAATTTCGGAAGTCGGTGTCGTTGGGTTCGCATTTTCATTGTTTGCCACTGACTACCGAAATTAAAGTTATTTTTCTCTTTGTAGTCTATCTTGGAAGTCGGATGTTTTTTTTTTTATATAAAAACGTTTTAGTTTTCACTTTTAAGTTGTACTTACCCCATACAAATCCGTGTAATATACTTACTTGCTATGTAAATATCAGTGACAGGAAGTCTTTATAACATCTTCAATATAAACTAAGTGGCAAAAATACGTATTACTGAAGCTAACTCAAAAACTACCCAAGCAAAGTTAATAACATTTAAATGGGATCACCCCTGGGGCATACCCTATCCATATTTTTTTTTAACGATTTATAATTGCCGGAGATATCGCGTAACAAACATACAAAAACAAACAATCGAATTAAGAACCTCCTTCTTTTTAAAGTCAGTTAAAAACTGCAGTGAGCTTTATTATCATACTAGCTTCTGCATGCGACTTCGTCAGCGTGAAATTTCTTGTTTCTCCGACGACGCGTCGCATCGCATCGCCTGCCTGAGCTATTGCCTCATTTTTGCTTAGCATTCATTCTGACTATTTTCTGTTTGCTCAACTCGTAAAGGTCCTGAAAAGAATTTTTAGAATCCTACTGATAGTTTCAGAAATTAGCGAGCAAAAACGAAAAAACTGTTCAACTTTATTATTAGTATACCTATATATTAGTATAAATATAGATGACTAAATAAACATTGGTAGGTTATACATTTGTAATCCTTACTCTTGATCTCATGCTGAAAATGTACAGTACTCTGTTGAATGAATAAAATACAATGAAAGTACGGGATATTGTTTTAATCATTATGCTTAATAAACGGATTGCATCCAGTACGTCAGTTTGTGGACCGGAACGTGTCGTGCCCATCCTCTTCGGCTCTTCAACCAACTACGCAGGTGGCTACAGAAGCACACTCGTACACAAGCAGAAAGTTGGTGGACGTCGTCACCAGGCTGCAGGCAGTCCAAGGAAGCTATGTCATCATTAGATGGCAGGCTAACCAGGCGCTTATTGCGACTGGACAGGAAAGGCTTGCGCCTGGTGACGGGGACCATCACGGGACACTGCTCGCTATATAAACACTTCCACACCATAGGAATAACGGACAGTCCCCTGTGCAGAGCATGCATGGAGGCTGATGCAACTGTTGCGCATGTGCTCTTTGAGTGCACAGGCGTCACCCAGATTAGATCAGAAACCCTCGGGACACCCAGATCGTACACAGATGCTCTCAACAAACCAGGAGACCTAATCAGCTTCTGGAGGGAGGTGGGCTGGTTGGAATAACCACCGACGGCCGCCATGGCCCACGCACAATGGTCCAACTGAAGGACTAAGTGCGGAAACCAAACCCATAACATAGAACATAGAACGGATTGCATATACCTAAATAAACAGACATGAAGGCGCACGCAATGGCGTATGGATCACACCAAGAGTATAATAATGATCTACTCTTGGTGTGATCCCTTTTGCAATACCATTGAGTCGGAAAGGCTGGACCCGAATTGCGTAATATCAATCTGAATCTGAATCATTTTGAAGGATATTGCTAATCCATTGCTTCATATGTTCGAAAAATTTGTTTGCTCAACAACGTAAATAGCGCAATGAATGTTGTTGAACTGTTATGAAGGCCTTTGCTACTGTTTGTGTGGTACGCAATTACCCCGCTGGTGACCTACTTGGCTTCACGACATCGTCGCCCTACGTTATTCGTTATAAAACACTCATAGTGGAAACTAAGACCTAAGAACTCGGTACGTTTAACAGACCATGACGGTTCAAGTAACTAACATTTTAGAAAAATGTTGCTACGCATATTTCGTAGCAGTGCTACGGATATTTTTCTAAACTTTATAATCTGTAACCACGAAAATATACGCCATCGTAAAAATGCTGTGGGAAACATAATAAACAAAAACCGCATTATTAAGCATTCTTCATTTAGGTAGTAAAATTCTTGAAATAATAATTTAATTTCACGTCTTAAATTATGAACGAAAAAATTAACATAACTCGTACAGACATTCGGTAAGTATGCGAAACTAACGGGCTCATTAAGAAATTCATACAACTTAATTTTCTATTCTTTAACAGAGCCGCTATTTTACGCACTTAATCATCATAAAAATGGTTTAAATGAGAATAATTTAACACTTATTACACAAACATTCTTTGAAGTTTATTTTCACAAACTGCAGATTTTTTTTAACAACTTGTTAGTATGAGGCTAGAAAAAAACTTTATTGTTTTTTCCACTTAGGTTAAGTACTTACGTTCTTCTTGTGTTTTTAATTATGGGCGGTAAAATTAAAGGGAATTTGATACCGTTAATAAATATTTAAGAAGTATTAAATATAGTGACTAGTTAAGTAGGTCTACTTTGTTATAGCTTTCACCTTACACATGACTGATTTATTTATTTATTTATTTAAACTTTTCGCACAAAGAGGTACAAAGGCAGATTTAATCCCTTAGGCATTCTCTACCAGTCAACCAAGGGTGGTGAAGAGATTAGATGGCAGGTGCTTCGGTTGAGAGGAACAATGAGAAAAAAAAAGCCTTTTGCAGAAGCAGTTACACAATTTTGTCTGTCTTGTACTTAGTAGGTTATTCCAGTTCAATAAAAGGACTTAGAGAAACATAATATACCTAGTTAAGTATATAGACCTATTCAAAGCATTTTGGTTGAGGCTGGCACAAAAGTGCGGAGCGTGGGGATTGGCACAAGCAAAAAGAGCCATATATCCAGCAGATGGTGAAGTCAATTTCTCAAAATGTAAACATGATAACGATAAAAAAATCATAAAAAACAAATGAAAGTCGGAAAGTTATCAAACGATACAGAAAAACCACTCAATAACATTTGTTCAAGTTACTGCTAAATTGAAGTATATTTCAGCTACAGACTGCAGCAGGAAGAAAATCTTAGTCTCCAACCCAGTTCACCTAGATTCTGGTCATCACTATAACATCAAGCAATCTCGAGCTAATAGAGGTGTACTGTAGCTAATCTTAACGACTAGACTTGTCAACTTTACGGCCAAACGGTTGGTTAATGGCTTATAAACCGAACGTAGACGCTCCTCTAGTGCGGCTGTTAACGTTTTTAAAATGGCCACCAAACGATGCAATGTTATTTATTTTATTGTTACTTCTCTGTGGGAAAATTAGGAAACGTGTATGAAAATGTGATAGTTTTTTAAAGCTTATTTAAGTGTTTTATATTTGTTTGACAAATTATGATGATAGAAGATGTTCACATGAACTCTTTAGATACAAAAAAAGTCAGTTATTGCTAACAAAATGCTAGTAAGAAAAGGTATGGAAGATGACAATTTGCCTCATGCATTTGGAATACAAATTAATTTTCAAATTCATATGAAGATACTGGCACTTACCTATTCCGTCGTAATTTATTAACCCTGTGTTTTCTAATTTTGTAAATTTTAATCATCATTAGCCTCTTGCCCTTATGCCAATTTGTTTGGGATTGGTGGAGCATATTGTCTTTTTTTCATCGTCAGTCGGTAGTCACCTGTTCTAGCCATATCATCTTTTCCACAGTGCACCCATCGTTTCTCTGGTATACTCAAAGCTTTCCTCATGAAAGTTTCTTCATTCTTCAACATCACATGACTACAGAGGGGCAATTCTCGTAATTTTTAAGAACGTTCACAGTCTGATCTCAGTCTCAATCTGTCAAAAATACCTCAAATTTCCCTACATTTTGACAAGTTTTTGGCATTTATTTGTCGCCGAGATGAGATTGCGACTAGATTTTGAACGTTTTAAATTACGAGAATTGGCCTTCAGATATCCACACAACATTTCAGTCACCGGCGCCACTTTGTTCTTATATACTCACTTCTCATTTTATCACAGGTCTCTTTTGGTCTTTTCTGGTAGTCTCATTTCAGCTGCATGCAATATTACCTTAAGCATATTGCAATATGGGTTTACAATAGAGGTAGCAAATAATAAAACCATCAAAAATATTATTCACCTACTCAAGCAATATCTACTATCAATTAAATATGTAGTGAAAGTTGCTGAACAACTTTTAAAATAGCATGATAAAGTTCAAAATTACAATAAACTTAACGTAGATTTTAAAGAAATATTGACATAATAAATATCTTTTAAAATGACTGTTAGAAACTTTTCAGACGTTAAAATATATTTTCTAAATTATTATTTCTTTATTGTAATGATTCAAAAGTTTATTTCAAATCGAAAATGGCTTGGACACGAATTTTTGTTCATAATCTGATTTATGAATAAAAATACTTAAGATTGGTATGCAAATTATTGTAAAATGTAATGTAGATATGTGGTAAGTTTTTGCTAACGATTAAGTCTAATGCAAAATTACCATTATATTTTTATTATATATGTAAAAAAGACAAAAACAATTTTTAGGTAATTTATTTAAGAGGAAATGCGGTCGGAGAGACTTTTTAAAAAGCCTAAGTAAAAAGTCATCATTCGAGGTTTGGCTCTCGCCTATTTCCTCCTTCAATATTTGACCAATTTCAAAGATATTTCACAAACTGAATTATAAGGATATATTAATGTGTCCCTATGTTTTTCTTTTTTAATTAAATAGTTGTCAAATTTGTACAGACGCCAGCACATTGAACTACTACAATCTGTCAAATTTAATGAATAGATTTTTAACGTTATCGTTAAAGCATAAGGTTCAAAGTTGATTGGGAAAATTTTACAGTTTCAGATAGCTTGATGTGCTGGCGTCTGTACACTACGCCTCGGTTGACAGCGGTATAAGTCGGCAATTTTGAGCATTTTTTGAGGGTTCTAGTGCTTATAAAAGTAATGTATCATTAAAAAGGAAAACATCGGGACATATAAGTAATTAATATTTATTGTTCTGTAAAACAATCATTGCTTTATGGTCATTAACCAGAAAGAAAACAGGCGAGAGCGTTTCTATAGAGAAAAGACCACCCGCATTTCCTCTTAAGTGGCAGGTAAAACCACTTACCTACTTCAAAAATACGCAATTATTTTGTTTGTTTTAGAATACGTAGTACTTTGCAGAAAACTTACAATTACGTAAAAAGCAAGCAATATTCGAAAGCATCATAGGCCACAGCTTTATGAATATATATAGTTACAAAATTGTAATAAGTAGTGTATTAACTATCTAAATTATCTTTCAATTCTTTAAATTCAATGTAAACTTTTTGTGGTATGAGTAAACAAACAAAAATGCATCAGTTCCATTCACAAACAATGCAAGTACATAAAAATTAATTTTAATAAAGCACAAAATAATTTGGGAACGTGTAAAGAGACCGCTCGCGCCGTTTACATGTGCGACAGCGTATTTTAATTAGCTATACATGAAAATGCTTTGAAACGGAGACGGGCCGTGTGTGGGCCCCCGTTTAGACCAAAATTATAATGGCAATATCACACTCCTACGTTCGCCATGTTAGTTTACACACAATGTTTGTTTTGTTAATAATGCTCCTCGCTAATTAGAAATTAAAAGTTAAAAAGCTTGTTCGTGTATTGTCTGGAGCGAAAAGTTGCTAATGTTGGATATTCTACTCTGCTTTAAAGCTATAATAAAATTGTTAGCCTACATTGTAAAATGTCTGGCCATTTTTGATAACCAAGTTTGAGAAAAAAAAATTGCTTCGTGACCGAAACTCTGTGTAATAAGTGGTCATTAAAGATTTTGTTCCAGAACACTTGACAACCCTAATTAGGACTGAAATCTAATAAAAGATAACTCGAAAGTCATAGCGAAAGCCGCATTCATAAGGAAAACTTCGCCTATTAAAATTCCTCTAACGAGTGAGAACCATCCAGTTTAATAAATACAGGCCCCTTCTAATTTTCCTCGGAGAGATTTAAGCAGCATAAATTTTGCACACTGAAAAGAAACTCTGTGAAAGAAGAGCTTGTACATTTTTACGATGGTGAATCTCATTCGCCCCTACAACGGCGAGTTGTCTCTCCTTTAAATTAAATTTTCACTCCTAATTTGAAAGTATAATGTCATTTCACTAGAATTCCGTTATTAAAACTTTTAAATCATTCGGAAGTTTCCTTTTGTGAGCGCCTGAGGGTGGGTACTCGTGATTTTTTAATCAAAATGGGATCATTTCTAGTGATTTTTTACGACTGCGCCATACCGTCGGCATCAAATTGTCATTAGCCACTTGCGTATCCGATATTGCTTTTCTTTTAGAACTGCTGCGATTTTATGGAATATTTAATTCCGACCCTTCGTCTTGTGCAAGTTTTATGTGCGTAGGTACTTACATGACTGAAACTGAAACTGATCCCAGACGTGACGTGCAGCAGGTTAGCTTTCATTGTCTTGTTCAACTTGAAGCTTATTATGTGCATGACAAAGTTTTACAAAATGATTTCTACTAACAAAAAATGTTTCAGTTTCAGACAACTTTTCAGCAAATAGTAAAACTATTTTTTGCTCGCAAGGACCAGAATAAAATGCTTTGAATAAATAAAAAAAAAAATTAATTAAAAAAAAAAGTAAATAAATAAATTATCTACCTAATATTTGTTCAAGGCATTTTATGTGTTTCACATAATTAAGTATGGATTCTGCTATAAGTAAAAAATATAAACAGGTAGTATAAACACAGAAAAAACAAAACGGATAGGTATTTCGAAAATTCAAATATCTGTACAATCAACGAAAAAAATCATTAACGGCATTCCCATCCTTATTCTTTAGTCAATAGGCATCCTGGTACGACACTTGTGCCCAACATCTGTTTTTAAAAACAATAAAGGGTTGACATTTGACAGTCGGTTGTAAATTCTGTCTCGTCAAATCGTCAGAATGGTCAATAAAATTGTCTGGAGTCCTTGACATAGAGACACAGTGCAGACGAGGTTTTATAGTCCATAAACATTTTACTAGCCCGACCTTGGGTAGGGTCTGCAATGAGGTCGTTGCACTCAGCTTTACCGCTATTTTGGTCCCCGGTATTTGGTTATGATTAGGTGGGGACGAATTGTTGGCGTTGTTGGTAACAATGTGTTGCTAACAACGTTGTTTTTTAGACATATGTATTTATTTGTACGCAGTTGGCGTTTAATTGCGTCACGCATGGTGAAGTTTTATAGACAATTTGATGTATAGCGTTCACGCACGCTGAAGTTTTGAAACTTCGTGTTCCAGATAAAATGCGTCTGCCAATACCAATATCTATAGGTTCTTGAGTGTATGAAAAATCGAAATACATGTATAATATATTTCATGTAATACCCAGTGGGCAAGCTGTAAACGAATTTATTGCCAACGTCCCGTTTGAAGACGGCTATTCGAAACACTTATTTTTTCATGCAAGGCGTAACAATTTTTTACCTTCTTTAATGGCAATCCGTTAACGTTTTGACTTAAAAGACCAATATATTACCTGCTAGGCGTTTATAAAAAATGTACAGAAGAACCTTTGTTTACATTCCTAAAGAGTACTTTTGTAGAAATTTTAAAATAACGTCAAAATAACGGGTGAGCCGAAACAAAAGTTCTTTGTGTTTTCTATGGAAGGGTTGTTTTTCTTTCGAAAGCAATAAAAGGGTTTGAGGAGTGACTTTGTTACCCTTTTCTTTGTTTATTGTTCTTTTTACGACGATATATTGCACAAAGTGCCGTTTTGCGCAATATTGTTTGAATTTCTTTGGTTCCTTTGTCCGGCGTTGACCACGAGTCTTTAGAGTTTTAAAAAAGCGTACTTTTGTTGTAGGACTAGAACCCCTTTCGGTGAATATTGAGATTGCTATGAGTGTAATATCGAACGCTATATTCGTCTGACGTGACTCTGTGTTTTAAAATCGTGTACTGTGTTTTAGTTGGGTTTTCATTTGGGTGCATTTTTCTTTTGATTGAAGTTTATGTGATGTCTATTGGCAGGTGAAAGTACAGCTCTTCTTAAAGTGATTTCATAGATAGACTTATGCTATTGTAGGTCACACGCACTCACAGGTAACGTTAACGTATCTATTCTTGTATTTTTAAAATTATAAGACACTCTTAAAGGCCTCTGACATTGTAAACCACTTAAGTAGGTACTCAGGCAAGTCATTTGATCACAATTTTCTCTTAAACAATTTCAAACAAAAAATCCATATACATAAAGCAAACGGAACAATATCATCACATCTAAATTTAAAAATCCAATCTCAGCGTGGAATCAGACTCGAGTCCCGACATTCCTTCTTTTTATCCTCCCGAGTTTCTTATCCTACACGACATAAATCGCATCGACCCGTATAACTCTCTGCGACCATTAAAAAGATAAACAACTTAATATAGGTATAATAATAAATAAGACGAAGCCAAGCCGCACCGACTTAGTTAGATCCCCGTACACACCGCTCATAATTTTATTTATTCACGAAACCGTAAATATCTGTAGGAATAATTCCGAAGGCTCTTTGCGGGGATTAAGGGAGCGATGCGGCCCTGAGAAAATTATATTCGACCATAACAGTTATCATGCATCACCTGGAGGAAGCTTAATGTGCCTTTTCGCAATCTCGAGGGCGGCGCGAGAGACGCTCGGCGCAAATTACTTTTTCAAAGTATTTACATGTAAATAGAGCTGGTGTTTCGAAGTTTGCGGTGTTGTATGGCGCTTCCGAGTCTGTTGTGTTGGCTCTACGTATGTTGAGAATTAACGCGTGATTGCAGATTAGTTCGCCTTTGAGCGCTCTCAATGCGCTGGTGCGTGGAATTGCTGATTGAGTGGCGTGGAAGATCGATTCGCATTTGTTTTATTTCAGCCTGTCGTGAAAATGTCATAAAACTGTAATCCAGGATTCTCGTGAATCTCTAAACTGTATTTCAAATGTGACCGTCGTTAAACCTTAAAATATTCATGCCTACATTACATTCATATCCGAATAAATCTGTCCCTTCCACTCAACATACAGGGTAATCCAAAATTTGCAATTCACCGAAAACTCTTTAAGGTGATATCGTTTAAAAAGCACGCCCTATACATAAAGCCTGTATAATTATCATCCATTCTACTTATAAACTTTCATAACGGCCTATACGTCGACTTAACCTCTACTTTCGGGATTCGGGGGGTCGGGGACCACCCCAGGGTAAAACCCTCCCTCGCCTTATAATGGGCGTCTAAGAAAAACGGGTGCACGGTTCAGAATAGAAAATGCTCGTTTGGAAATAGCTTCGGTGGAAAGCTAGCGATTTATTTGTGTTACGGGATACGCTCGGAAAATATCCGAGAGCGGATTTTTAATGGCGCCATTGTTTCTATTTTAAACGTGGCGTGCGAATGGAATACTCAAGTTTGAGACGCCTCGAGGTTACGTTTGTTTGAAACAACCTGCAGTTTTTGAATATTGTCCTGAAGATGTCTGTAAAATTGTGTAAACCCAGAAGGTGCATGTTGTTTTAAATTTTAATAATTAACTACCTATCCTGGAATTTGCCCTTGTATTACGAAGTAGACCAAAAAATGGTTAACCAGAAAATAAAAGTTTTATATTTCCTATAACCATTTGGATAAATTAATATTTACGCAGGTTCTTTTAATATTCTGGTCTACTCAAACCATAGGTGAAGTCACAAAAGCTTAAAATGTCTAGGTCTAGTATTTATAGTTGAAAGTTTATCTACGTGTTAGGATATTGTCTAAGTTTAATAAATAATCCTACAAAAATATCATATTACAGAACAAAAAGTTACAACTACGTCTTATGCTCATAAATGTCATTAATATGAAAGCTAAGCGCGGGGCTCAATGGTGCCTATCTCGCGATTCCACGCGCGCTGCCTTTTTACACCACATTATAAGCCCCAATATTAGCTCAGTATTTCACTTATAATTCGCTTTCTGACGGAGAGGGCGCGCGTGCTCTGTGACGCAGGTGTGCTGCAAATGTGACTGTGTGCATTAAGCCTTACTTTCGCTGATTCAAACCAAAAATATTACTGACGCGAAAAAGAAAATTCTCATTAATTCAACGAAAGATAATGAGGTGTTTGTTCGTTGTTGAAACTAATCAAGCTATTGTAGTCAAGACTATCGTTAGTCACTGTTATGTCATTATTAATTGAGCTATTATTATTTTTTAATTATCTACCTTCTTTAAATATAACACAACGCCGTCTAAAGTTATTGTTTTGAAAACAACTAAAAATAACATATTTCCAAAAGATACGTAATCAGTGAGACGTCGTTTTTTATCTCCGGAAGAGATAAAAACGTCTAAAAATAATGAACTAATAACATACCCAAAGCTTTCGGGCTAAAGCAAAATATATTAGTAGGCAAGTAACACATCGTTCCGACGGTATAATGAACATGGCTCCCTCTAGCGGGGGCCATTCATCAACCCCCTTGCACCCGCACCCCCCAAACTCCTCCGAACTGAGATCCCCTAAAAAAAACCCCCTCTCTCCCCTCGCCCGCTTAGAATGTTTCCAATTCATCACGAGACCCCGCCCTTGACAACTCTATATGAGAATGCCGCGGTCCGAAAGACCCGTATCGCCGCCCTTTGAAACCCACGAACGAACCCGACCAGGTACTTTTAGACCGTGCTGGTCTCAAAGTCCCTTGCCGGATATAGAAAGGATTGTTTGAAAAAGCGCTCATGGACTTTTAGATTGTCGAGTGTATTTTCTTGTAATAACAACTCGCTTATATGGCGGCCATTACAAATAAATTTCTCCGTGTACCTTTATTATTTAACACAGATTCGATGTTGTTTCGTCGCGTTTTATTGTTAGAAATTGTATATTAATAGCTATACACGTTGTGAATTTTAATTAACGAAGTAGTTACATTTGCGTTTCTATTGAATTTCGATGTTCGTGACTTGTTTTTTTCTATACTAATTAAGAAATGTTTTTAACGGACGTCGACCTAAATTTTCCAACTTTTTTTATATTTTTTTTATTTTGATGAAATATGCCTATGAATGTTTTTTTCTCGCTAGATGCCTAGTAGGTACTTTTTTCCTTAAGGAACCTGCTTTCAACACTTCTTATCTACCTAGGCTCACACGATGACATATCAAGCTATACATTTCCAGTTTTAACAGACCTGGCATTGTATAAGGCTTTTCATACAATGAGAAGTCAGCTTATACTGGAAATGTATAGCGCCGTGCGTATTTGCATCCCTACTAAGTTATAATTTGATTATTTTTCAGGCTATTCCTGGTTTTCTGAAGACAACATGCCTGAAATATCAAATCCGTCTACCGAGTGGGGGTGGAGAAGAATCAAGAAAAAGATAACAAGTTTAAGAGGATGGGGATGAATATTAAGATGAAAATGTCATTAGATTTCCGGCGATTGCCGGTCTTGCATTGGGAATCTCATTACGGACTTATAGACGGTTTGTGATGTTGTTACCTGTACCATTTATAATATTATATGTAAAAGGATATAAATGTGATTTACAAAAGTACTTACCTTATCATTGTTATATTTAAATAATAAATTAACATGGTAAATATATAATAAATATATAATAAGCTAACCTAACTAAAACTATTGCTTAACTAACTAATAATTGCCTGTAGGCAACTATCTGTGCTTATATTTTGAAATATGCAGATTAATATGTTTTCGGCATAGAGGAGGAACTGTGTTCATTGGTGAACTAAGTATATTTATTTTTCCAGTCGTAACATTTTAAAACTTTTTATAATTTTATTTAGCCCCATAAACCAGCCCGCTTTTTACATTTGCCTACAGCATGTTTTTTAATGTTGAAATATTATATTCTTCATTTTAAACTTTCTGCTCTATGGACCTGATGTCCATCCAAATCCTTTCAACTCTTATGAGTAGGTCTTAAATTTACCATTTATGATATTACTTATGCAGTTCAAGCAGGTACTTAGTTCTTATAAAATAAAAAATCAGTACCTACCAAGAGTAGATTTGACACGCTTTAAAAAAAAAACAAAGTCATGGTACTTACACTTTTTAATAAGATTTATTAGATTAGTTTTCATTTACTATTAATATAGAATGATGCTTTTGTAAGCCTTAAAATAATATACCTACAATATACTTTAAGTAATATAAACCAATATATATGCTAGGTCAGGCAGAGCGCTCGACAGTAGCAGTTTAATTGCTTGGCACATTAAACGCGTATAAATTAGTATTCATTGCGGCCATTGAGGTCCACTATAAACTATATATACTTGTATACTATCTATTGTTTAGTTAATTATAGGGCGGAATATTCATTGGGACGATTTGGTGATGGTTTTGTTTTCAATAAGAAATAGTTTGACGTGAAACGTTGTACATTTCGGTCAGCACCCCTACTGACCGAAATAAAAGATGTTTCACGGCAACCTATTGCAAATATACTATACACTCGCACTTCAAGCTCACTTCACCTAAGTTTTAACGGTTAGATTTTTACAGAATCAACTGATATCTGACTCTTCATTCGAATGAATGTTCATTCTTGTTTCATTCTGCATTCACAAGACACCGAAAAAAATATAAAGGAATAAACATTCACTTGCTGTCTTTCTTTTATTTTTCGGTCATTCAATAGGCCAGTGAAAGATGCCGAAATCCAACATTGGATCGGTTCACTAATTAATTCATTTTTCACTTTTGTTTAATTTTGTGTTCAGACTTCGAGTGAAAGACGACCACATGAAGGACAAAAATGAACATAAAAGTGAGGCGTCTCATATTTGCTCAAGAGCCGACGGGAAACGATCGAATGCACTAACTTACATAGAAACTTTGTCACAGCATATGAATTGAATGGAGAATTTCTAGAATTGGGAGTAGCCATTTAGTGTGTGTTAAAAGTACCTATTTTTAAATGTACTAACAAGGCTTTTGGCTTGTTTTAATTTTAGATATATAGGTGGAAATGTAAAAAGACCGAGGCTGGCCCAGAAAGAGCTGGCAAGACGATCCAGAGGCGTACCGCAAGGGTTAAAAAAATGTTGGAAATTATTATCCTGAACTTAGTATATTCAATGCAAGTTAGAGCTTCATAGTAAGCCAAGTAAATGTCATAATGAATTTATTATTTTAATAAGTCAAATGGACATAAAGTTATGGCAATATGAACATTTTCTAGGTAGTGACGTAAGTAAGTACATAAGTAACACACTTGTAAGTTATTCCCTGATTGTAATTATGTTAATGATTCGTTTCTGTAATTGAAAACTCAATATTATCAACCACAGGTTCTTAGGAAACAAAATAAGTAATAATAACACTTCATTTAAGAGCCAATAACTACTAACAATAAGCATTAACAAATAAAAGAAATCGTCTTACCAAACGATCATCAACAAGACGCTTCAAATGTCAAAGAAAGTAGCAGTTCGTTCTCAACAACCAACGTTATAGTTCATAAAACGTAATCTTTAACTCCAATCTTAAATTAACACGTAATAAACAAGCCATCAAATCAAACATTGAGACGATTCTATTCTATAAACGAATGAAATATACTATATTATTAGTATATGCGCATTTCTGTAACTATTTAAGTACATAATAAAAATTTTAATGTGTAGGTGTAACAACGTTTTTATATCGCTACGAGTACAAACGGGTTTGGAGTCTATTTCGAATGGTGTACGCCTACTTGGTTCAGAAATAAAACGGGCCATTAGAAATCGTTTCCAAAACACTTTCAGTAATGAGAACGATCGTAAGTTCAACCAGTAAATTACACAAATGCTATCTCCGATTGTTTGGTGCAAAGGGTGAGAGGTTGAGGGCCGATCAGGGAGCGGGGCGGATGAAAATGTTACAAATATTTGTAGTAGTTTTAGGCCCACAGGGCTAAATTTAATTATGTATTTAATCCATCATACAGCTTTTGATACCGCTGTTAAACCCGCGATGGTTTATGTGGTATGTTTATAAAAATGCGTGTAAACTGTTTTTTTTTATAAATAAACAATAAAAAAAAATACCTTGCAATATGTTAACAATTCATTTTGTATTTATTTTATTTGTTTTGTTACATCAGACATCCTACCAACTCCAGATTTTATTTGACAGAGAGCTGTGTAAATTTGAACACAGAATCTCATTGATCTGATCTTGAGTTTGTCTCCGGCTGGGTTATAGATAGATTAAGTTTAACTGAGCCGTTTTGTAGCTTACAAAACTTCTGATGCCAAAAACCGTAGGTATGGGTAGGTATGTAATATTACCTACATAATATTATAACTGACGGACAAATTGATAGATAACTAGGCCTAACTATAGTGTAAATATCAGATGAAGAAAAGTTTTCCAGCCATTCATGACTATTGAAAATAATCTGTAATAAAGAAATAAATGATGGAATGTTTAAAAAAAATACCTTCCTTATTAAACTAAAAGCAAATATTTTAATTAAGACATCTTCAACAATCGCTTGTCGTTTAACCTTTGCACCGAGATGCAAGAACAGCACCAGTGCGGGACTAGTTTATTCGCAATAAAGAAAGTGGAATCCCGGGTTGCTCTCCAATTACCGGGATATACGCGGCAATCCCGGTGACGTGTGGCCTAGTCCCGGGTACGGCCCAGCAATTATACATATTGCCGGCATTGCCGACCCCGTTCCAATATATCGCAAACGTGGCTCGACTCGAAAAACTATGGATTTGTTTTTATTAGTAGATGGTGGTTTTATTTAGGCATTGCCAGTGAAATAGGTGTAGCTATATTTTCTGAAGTTTTGTTAGCCTGTCAAAAAGCTCCAGCTTTTCTGACTGTTACGGAAGGTTGAGCAGTGGTATCCCAGTTGTATCGACTTACGAGTTGTAGGTGTAGGCCTGCTCTCAAAACGGTGAAAGAAAACATCGTGAAGAAACCGGCATGTCTTAGAACCAAAAATTCCAGACATATGACACCTAATAACCCTCACTGGGCCCGCGTGGTGGATTACGGCCCACTCCCGCTCGACGAGAGAAGGCCTGTGTCCCAGAAGTGGGAACATTACAGGCTGATTATGACGTGAGATTGCTTGGCATTTTATTTTTCCAACAAGCTTTTCTATCGAGCTAAGAAATATTATACAGTTTATTATTTATTTTATTAGGAAAAGTTGTACAATATCTGACAAGGCTACAAAACAAGGATAAAACGTGAGTTATACCTATTCATAGATACATTTCAATATGATGTAATTCTATGAATAACGATACCTGTCATAGCGATAGATAAGTTACTAATCTAATCTTGATTTAAAGTTAGTTTTCCTAATCAAAAACATTTTAAATTCATTGCTTCAATAAATAAACTTAGATTGCCATTTTAATCTTTCAACTATTATACTAATTTAAATGCATAACTTCGACTCGATGCCTTTTTATTATGTTTATTTACACAGTTATGTAAAATATTACAAATAACGATCGTAAATAAAATTTTCACAGTTGGCCTTTTCGTGCACAATTTTCTTTTTCAGATGTAAGTACGTAGAACAATATTCAGTGTATTATTAGATTATACCGAAACCGAATGAAAATCAATCTATTCTCGCCCACAAATGTCTTCAGGGCAATACTGATAGTCGTTTATTTCCCGGATCGTCTTTCCGTACGCACGGGCTCTTAACCCCCCGGCGGCGATGCGGGCCTGCCAGGCCCCGGACTGTACCCGCGGGATCCATACACTAGTTTTTCCAAGCATATCTTATTGCTCTTTTGTTGATACCCAGGGCCGTTAGTTTCATCGCCCGGGGTTCACGGGCCGAGACTTGGTATCGCGGTATTTTGTCACTCTGATGTAAGGAACATGTGGAATTATGTAATTTCTGTATGTGATTTTCCGAGCTTATGTATGGTAGTAAATCTGTCGTCTTTCTTGACAGTTTCGCAATTAAAGCAACATTTGCAAACAACAACATGAATGAAGGGACATTTTCATAAATTAACAATAACTTTCGTGAAGCTCCAGATCAGCATTAAAACAATTCTGCGCCATTCCGCTTGAGAGGAAGATTTGGAAAGGATTAAAACATGCAAATCAAACAAGTACCTATTCCGACGTTGGGGATGGCCCCTACGAACTGCGACCCTTCCCGTCTTATTTATTCATCCGAGTTAGGAAAAAATGTTGTTTTGTTTACTCCCCATTCCGCGATCCCGAGGTCAGAAATACGCTCCAAAAGCAAGTTTTCCGATTTATTATGTAACACAAGAAGATATTTTTGCTTGTTTTGTTACTATAAATCTAACGACGAAATGAAATGGTGCCTAGTTCGCGAAACTTTGTTCCTTTGTTCCATATTTTCAGAGTAACAAAATGTTATGTGAAGAAAAATTTAACCCTATTGTACCCAATGAAGCTTAATATTGGAACCGTTTTGATTATCGGAGTTTGTTTACTAAATTGGTTTAAAATATTCAAAACTGCTATAACGTAACGAGGTAACAATTGTATTAAAGTGCCAACTCGTACAGTTTTATTGAAAGTCATGATGAAATTAATTGTGTTAATTACTAGTCCATATACAGGCATAACACGTACGGTTAGCGGTGAAACTATGAATAAAAATAAATATTAAATAGTTGTGTTGTTTATTTTACTACGTGGACATTTAATGGGTTGAGTTCCCGTCGGTAAACATGGATTTAACTCACGTTGTTATCTCTACTTTTCCTTATACTAAGAATGAAAATGCTGAAAGAATAATATCTTAGCTGGAACAGATATTTATCGGGTATTTGTGGAACTATTTCAGTTGCCCTAAAGGAAACGAAAACTCGATTTATGTATTAATACTGACATTATTTTAGGAAGTTGCTTTAGGGAGCTGTTAGATGGGTTCAGTAGTCTGATAGCTGAATATTCGACCGTAGTGATATTTAAAAAAGCAGTGCGAGTTATTTGAATTTGTATTTAGTGGATTGATTTTAAAGTTTGTTTTTAAAGAATAAAAGAGCAAAGAATTGTTTTAAATCTTTTCGAGTTCTCGAGGTAAATCCTGAAGTATTCAGAATTACAGAACGGTGCTAGGCGGCACAGCGAGATAAAACAGCACCCTCAGCTTATCCAAACTCCGGCTTCCGTCTCCAATGCTATCTTCCTTGCACCGGTTCCCAACATATTCCAGAATAAAAACACCCAACTTACGTAACAAAACAGAGGTACAAAATCTGAAATAACATCTATTGTTACTATTCTAATATAAAATTAAATTCCGAGCCATTCATTCCTCGTAAGGAACGTTCCTTATTTAATTTTCTTTGAAAGAACATTTTTGAGCGTCGCTGGCTTCTTTTATTCCACCCCAACGCTACCCTTTTTAAGGGGATTTCTTTATGTTGTGAGAGCTCATTCATAGCGTCCATCAAGACGATTCCGAGCATCGTTACGGTCTCGGCAAATGTACCGAAATCATCGCTTCACTGCCGAACGTCGGTCGGTGCGGCGTACGGACATATTGTACCTACCTACCTAACCTAGTAGATATTGTAATCAGTAGATAGTAGGGTATATTTGATTCAATTTGGACTTTCGGTTCCGGAATGAAATCACAGAGTAACTTGTACGGGATGTTTGTACGACGCCGGGTTGATTTTGTGCGAATTCTTTTTGTTAGTTCCAAAGGAAATATGTTTGCGTTTCGTTATTTCTAGTTTGTTGGTGAACTTTATTTGTGTCATCGTAGTAGTTCTAAGTAGATAATATAGTATACCACAGAACCGAAACTTTCAGCTCTTACACGACATCAAATAACTTAGTTCTATTTCTACAACAAAGAGCACTGTTACTAACACTTAAATATAATATCTAAGTTATGCAAAAGACATTGCACACCTAAGAACGCAAAGCAGACATTATAAAAGTGCAAAAGTGTGCATCAGAAAGCTTTTTAATAATTTAAATTCGAATATTCCGAGTCGCAAAGTGGAAATGTTCCGACAGAGCTTGTGGACATTTTGCGGGTAGAAATTTTGTTTTAATAAAGGCCCTATTGCGACCACCGCAGCCGTCGCAACGTTGATATTACAGACGACGAACACCCACTAATGTCCTCTTTTCATATTACGCTGAAGCATTATTATGTGCTTAGGGTTGACAATCTCAGGCTTATGCCGTGTCTGAGATCAAAGCAAGGAATTATGGTTGAGTAGAATACTTTCGCTTGTTTAAACATTTAGGATTTTTCGTATCTTTCTTCTTTGCACCGTATTTGACTATGATATCAACGATTTTGTTGTTTAAATTTTCTTACTTAATTCGGTCCGTACAGCTACTTTCTTAGTGATTTGAAATTCTACTTAATTAAGACCTTTCAAACCCATAACGGTAACAACATTAATTGCAACCACACACACCGAAACATGGAGTCAACCCTCGTAAATGAGGCGTACAACAAAATAATGTAGTGCAGGTTCGTAGGTTCCAATGACCACCGCGTGTTGTGCCCGTAGAGAATGGCAATTAAGATTGGCGACTCCCTACGTAGTTAATCCGAATATACGTGCCCTGGGTGTTTATTGACTGCTGTCGGCATTTGCAGGTTGGTTTGTTTTGAAGAAAAAAATGAGGGTTCATACTGTTTAGACAATGAAAATGGCAACGCAAGGTAACCCCTACGCATTAAACGCGCATTATTATTATTTATGGTGTTTTAACCCTGTTTCATAAGCATGGGAAATATCTGCAATGTACCTAAGTATTACTTAAAGAAGCTGTGCTAAGATCTATTTCAGTTCCTCTTCCTTAAAGTTTAGCAGAAGGTAATCACAAATTCTAATCGCCCTAAAAGATCTTAATCCTAACGCTACTTGCTTAATCAACTCCAAATTGCTAAAGATCCTTAAATGCGAAAAAAACTTCAAGAAGTAATTACCTATTTAAAAAGTTAACAAGTAGAACTCAGTTGAAATCGTGAGTACCTAATAAGGGGCATAGAGTAGAGGCTTCGGTCCGGCACGTCGGCTTTATGGACCGTTAGTGCTACTGAAATCAATAAAAGTACCGGAATGAGCCGCACATGCGCGTTCGAGACACCCACTGCCACTGACTCAGCTACATTCGTTTTATAGCCACTTGTATTTGTGTCTATGGCCATTTTGTACTCTTTACTGTTGACGGAGTAAAAAAGAAGGGAAAAATTAATTGGCGCAGGTCGTAAATACCGTCAGCGGTGGCGTGGGGTTGACTTTTGCTCGATAATTGAATGTTTTAATAACTTTTATGTGCATGTTTTTGGTCGTTTTTCTTCAATCTATATAACTGACGATAGAAACGTACCGTTACCAAAATAAGGTAGAAGAGCTGATGACGTCAAAGAACACTACATTATCCACGATAAACCATCATGAAAGGTTAATGGCTTACGACAGTTACTCCATGTTAGTTTTGGGGACGGCGTTATGGGACTATAGATTACCATAACCCTCTCTGTAGTAAACACATCTAACACTTCATTCTAAACTTGACTCCATTGTAGGGTAAGAGTAAACGAAGGGATTCTAATGTAAAAAGAATGTCTGAAATTACGATAAATAAGAAAAACACCATCTCGGTGAATTTATTTTCTTAAGGAGACACGTGTACCTACTTACCATACGTACTGTGAATGTCACTTCGTTATTATTAATAACTGTCCATAAGAGGCTGTACCTATAATGTATTCTTAATAAATTTTAAATGCCGCATTGCACGTCAAGGGAATTTAGTATTTATTTTTCAGGCAACAAGGTCTAACCGATAGGCAAATGTAAGTTAATATTGGAAAATTATTTGGAGAATCTTTTTATTTATTGCACGGATAGAACGACCGGTAAGCAAGAATAGATGGGGCTTCAAGCTGTGACTAATGGATGCTGCGTTCATACAATCTTGTATAAGTTAACATTAGTTTGAATTTATTGCACAATGAAGATATTTCAGCTCCGCCCACCGAAACCGAATAATTGGGTGTTTTATCTTATAAAACCTTCGGTGTTCGGAATATACTGATCAAATAATTTATTATTATACATTTCGATAAACTTTACATGTTAATAAAGATATTATTTCTTCCATTTTTAGACCGGAGCGTAATAATTATAAATTAGTCGAACGCTTATAAACTGGAGTTTTATAAAAACTACCGATTTGGGATCTTAAAATCCTTCACATCAGTTGACGTAACGAGAAGTATAAATCACAGTTGTAGGAAAATTTACGAACTTAATGATTTACAACGAACATTTTACGAGACTTTTATGAACTGTCCGACCATCAAATACGTTTTATTATTAAATCACTATTCGTTAACAATTTCCCGGGCATCAGCCATCAGCGACAAAGCTGATATGGCTTTTAACGGCACGACAATTAATTAAAAAAGCATAAACGCCACTTTTATACACGGAGAGCCTATAAAGACTAACTTTTATGCGTCGTAAACGCGATTGCCTGGCCCTGACGACTTCGATACCGCGGCTTTTGAGGGGTTCTCTGATATTGTGTACGGAGGTTCTCAGGAATGTAAACACCAGAAATGTTAGTTGAGATGAAAATGTTTTATGTATAGACAACTATTAACAGGTTGATGTTTTTTACGTAAAGTTGTATATTTAATGACATTTTAAGTTGATAGAGGCTACAAAATATAGGCATGTTTATAAAAAAAAATCAATTTAGATAGTACGGTAGGTAATGCCAAAAATATCTACGCACAAATATTTTGATAATTTCACTTGACCCGAATCCCCGCCGATTTCAGACTCCATTAATAAGAAATACAAGGCGATAAAAAAAGGATTCCTTACGTATTCAATAGCGACACAAGCCTCCTAGTTTCTAAGGAATCGTGTCTATGAAAGGACACGTCGACTAGACCATAACATTAAATCACAAAGATACTAAGAAGAACACAAACATCACATAAAAGCTATTCCGATCAAAAGCTGAATGTCTCAGGAGGCGAATAAAAGAGATTTATCTGCCTCCCCCAAAGGAAACTCCGAATGAAAATTGTGAGATTTTTTAAATAAACCATTAGAGAAAAAGTTCCGGGCCATTTGAGGCGGTTTATTGTGCCACTATCGGGCGCCATTGTTGACTGCAACGTAGCGACGGATACCGAGATGTAGATGGAGCAGAAGTGACTTTGAAGATGGTGTTATGTAATTGATCTTTAAGTTTTGAGTTGAGCTGCACGATTACTGACAAATGCGTGTAGTGACTGGACAGATCCACTCAATCTGTGTGGATCTTTCCTCAAAAGACCATTTCAGACATCAATCTTAATGATCGGACCAAGATTATGTCTGGACTTTAAAAGAGACTGTGACCTCTGAGTTTGTATTAGCCTTTCTTCTCAGAGTAGTAAGATAGGCTGATAATTTTTAAAATATGAATGACGTGTAAATGCGTTTGTACAAAACTACTTACAGAAATAAAATCATTTATCATACTCGTAGTTAGGAGTGTTTATATGCAAATTTTAGAGTTTTTTAGAAAACTGTAACCATAATAATACGAGTACCATTTGCATTATGTGGTGATTATTGCATAAAATCCCAATGATCGACTGTCGATTTTTTTTTTGCCCTTGTTGAGCAAAAGCGAATTTTAATCAGGTTAGTCCGCACACTACGTATTGAAAGTTTTTACAAAATTCTGAAAACTGTTAAATGTTGAGCATGTTTTTATTTGTGAATACTTATCTTCTGTCAATTAATTTAATTTATATGTGTGTGTCTTGAGATGCTTAATTACTTAATAACGTGACTGCGCTATGCAATTTGACGTTTTATGTTGATTTATGACCTTGATATAATCGTGCAACACGCTTTCAACGCAGGAGGGAAAACATAACACTAATGAAGAAAGGTTAATAAAATTACTTAATTAATTTCAACATATTTTAAGCGTCCCGTCTATATTACAGTACCTAGGTATAGTAATATTTTTCTAGCATAGAGTTAGTGTTTTTGAGATAACAATAAAAAATTAACGTCTTTTCCGGAAAAGTTATGTTCCAGTCTTTTTTTTTTTGTGGATGGAAAATCATCAAATGACCCCACCCGCTCAGGGTGGAGCAGGAGGGAGTGTCAGATTCTTACTGACTAAAACCCACCCGTGTTCCTTCCTTAGCCCTTTATGTTCCGGGGCAGCGGTAACCCTTTCGGACAATCCTGCTCCCCCGGCAGCCTACGGCCCTTACGGGCCCCTTCCTTATACTGACATCTCTGTGAGGCGCGCGTGGAACACGTACGCGCCGTCCAGCACGGTCCTGGTCCTGATCGGACGGAGAGTTACCCATTACTCTCTGCCCGCAGGTCCGCGCCTACGGTGGTCGTCACGCGGCTCCCGACGCCTGGGGCGTCTCCCGTGGCGGCTGGGACGTGAGGCTCTTTCCCTCAGCCGTCCCGCCACCTCCTTCGCTAGCATGACTGCTTCGCAGAAGGAGGTGACTGCCTCCCACTCTCTCTCGCCCCGGACCATGGCTTGAACCAGGGCCGGGCGCGAGAGGTCGCCGCCGCTGCCGATCGCCTCTAGGAGAACGCGGGGCAGAACTCCACCGTATGCTCCACCGTGTCCTCTGGGCGATCCTCGCAGTGGTGACACCTGGGCGTTTCCTCCCGCCCGATGGTATGCAGGAACCTTCCGAAACATCCGTGTCCGGTGAGGACCTGCGTCAGGCGGTAGGTGAGGGTGCCGCGGCCATATTACAGTACCTAGGTATAGTAATATTTTTCTAGCATAGAGTTAGTGTTTTTGAGTTAACAAAAAAAAAAAAATTACGTCTTTTCCGGAAATTTTATGTTCCAGTCTGACAGTAACATTTTTGTAGCAAATCTGTAAGCCCATCTAGTGTCTATAATTCCATACATCTTGGTATTTGACTCTAGTCGAGATTTGCCTCCAAGTTATGTATCTAAAATGGAGTGTTTGTAACCATTAATTTTTATATCCTACCGCATCCTTTGATCTCTTACACGATATTTGAAATGCTTTATAAGAAAATTATAAAACCGATAAAAATAGTATATTAAAAACTTAACACTTCTAATTTAAGAAACACTTTCTATGTAAATGTGTGTTGTTGTATATTTTTACTGTTCCCTAGGGATGATATATACGATTGTAAGGACTGATTATATTCAAATCTGGCTGTCTGTAGTGTTAAAATGAAGTGATAAATATGATTACTGAAGGGTAAAGTTATGTATCATTCACCTTTGGTTATTATAACGTCTTTAAGTAGGCTCTTTACTATTGTCTTTGTTTGTTAGTATGTAGTTCTATGAAATAAATGAGTTTTGTTATTGTATGGTAACTAAAGAATGGAAGGCTTATGTGATTTAATTATCTCTTGCATACACAGTATAATCAAGCGCCAAGTCCACCAAAATAGATAAGCAACCTCTACGTAACGCACAATTTCCCCAACTATCGTCAACTATTCGCGTTAAAATTGTGTTAAAATTATTATGCGTCATGTCTGTAGGTCTACTGTAATTTTGTGTCTTTTTTTAAAATATAGTTTTAATGTTTTTGCATGCTGTGTCTATCGCTTAATATTGTGCACTTGGCTTGTATGTTTGCTTGTGTTAACTTGGTTGAACAGTGTAATGATTGTAGATAGACAAATAAATAAATAATACTACAACACATCTACCGAATAGCTACCTGTTAAGTGCCGCATATTTCATTGTTTATAACGCTGTAGTATTTTTATCACGAAGGGACGCACGCCTTACCTGTGGTTACCAAGAATACAAACACAATATGAATGTGTATGTAAGCGGAGGAGCTCTCGGTACCGTCTGAGACAACGGTGAAGTCGGCAGTATGAGTGTCTATGTGCATGTGTGTGTTATCTATTGACGCTACTCGTCTTCACGCACACATCCAAAGCGTGTTTGTACACTTGGTTACCATAAGTGAAGCGCGCGTCACTTCGTGAGATAAAAATACTATAGGTATGAAAATGGCACACAAATCATTCCAGTAATTTTGAACATTCAGACAAAGAAAAAAAAAATTATTTTATAAAAGACAATGGCAATACGTAGAATTGACACAAAACGTACATATTTTATAGTGAGCTCTTAATGATCAGTATTATTTTAATGAATGTTTCTTGAAAACCGCGGTATCGCTGCAACTGAAATAATGAATACGAATAAAGACTTTATAGGCAATTACTTTTGTTTTTTCAATTGCAAGCTGACAATTACGAGAGATAAGAAGGATTAAAATATTTCCACTGCAGTGGTATTCTGCAAAAAAGTCACTATCGAGCTCACTTCTTAATTCTGAAGTAAAAACGAAGCTTTGACATTAGCAAGTCTCTCATCATCATGCAAATACATGGTGAGTGAGATTGATAGTGGTTGTTTTTTTTACAAAATAGATAATTGTAGTTGCAGAATTAAGCATTTCTTTGTTTTGCTTGTGTTTTTTAGATATTTTTGTTTTGAACGTGGGAGGGTATTAAAAATGAGACGTATAGTAATTGGTGACTGTTTTGATCGGAGTGTCTGTGCTATTCGCCTCTGACATGCCAACTTATGATCGGGTTATTTACCATTCATTCGTTTTGGAAGCTTCAACAATTGACATAATAGTCGCGTCATTTTACTTAGGTTACTTAAGTTTTTTCTCAAAGGAAGAAAACAGTCACTCTCATAATACCTGGTAAAATCAGCGGGGTAATTGCGTATCACACTAACAGTAGCAATGGCTTTAATTTTGACAGTCCATCAATATCCATTGCGTCATTTACGTTGTTGAGCAAACAAATTCTTCGAACATATAATGCAATGGATTAGCAATATCGTTCAACATCATTTAGATTGTGATAGAAAACGTGTTACTCAATTAGGGTGCAGATGAAGAAATAGAATTGATGAGTAAACAAGACCTCTGCTCGTTTTGGCCAAGATTGAAAAGCCAACTAAAAACGATTTTCTTTTTCTTGCTAACATAAAAACTACCTTAATGCTACCAAACGTTATTTTTCGTTACAGCAGATTTATTTTCCGAGGGTAGTCGTATTTTTATTTGTGGAAGCAGTCAGTCAGGGGTAGCGGGTGCTCTAGGGGGAAATGGCAAACAGAGGAAACGGATCTGGCGAACTTTCCCGCGCAACCGGCGAAAGGGAGACCGGGCATCCTGTCCTGATGGGGTAACTGTGTATTTTGGGGTGCAAAGGATGATTTTTTTTAGTTAATTGCTAGAGTTGTATATTGATGTAATTGTTTTATTGTATTAGCGTGGTTGACATTTAGAACCAATTTGGTATACAAATTTTAATGAAATAAGATTTTGAGAGATTATTGGTAGGTAATTTCTACTGGGTAATCTTTCAAAATGTATTTTTATTTTGCCGGTAAGTATTTTATTTGGAGCTTGATTTTAATCAGTCATCAATGTTTGATTAGCTGAAAGAGATTAGAGTTTTGTTGTGTCATGAACACACCTATATGAATTTTGACTGACATATACCATTTCAAAGACACTCTTACAGAACCACGTTAGAGATAGTTGGTATGACCTAATCTTCACAAACAACAATATTTACAGCTAACCTACACACAAATACACACTTTCTTACATAAATACTAACTCTAAGGTCAACTACAAGAAAAACAATGTCCACCCTAGCTTCTAGCATATTTATATGCATTAATACCGCTTTATGTTCGTGAGATAAACATAAATCTGGAGGACGCGTACCTACCCACTTTATTGTTATACGCATAGTTTATTTATGGAAGACTGAGTTAACGTAAAAATATAAATATTTCGCTCTACTCTCGTTTTCTATTATTTTTTTCTGGAAATTTCTGGTGGGTTCAAAATAAACTACTCATGTATGCTTTATAGGACTTACATGGGTCATCAGAAGCCCGAAAGTCTGACAACCAGTCTTACCAAGCCTTGGTACCCACGATACCCCTTAGGGGTATCGTCGTTATCCAGTAACTGGGTTGTGAAGGTCTGATAGGTAGTCGCTCTACGTAAAATTATGGTTTTCAGCCGCATTTGATTAGACTGGAAGCCGACCTCAAAAATAGTTGGGAAAAGGCTAGGCAAATGATCATGAGGATGATAATGCATAATTTGGAAGACCACACAAAATAATGTTCGATACAAGTTAATTATAGAGTCAAGAGGGTAATATAGATAGCAGCATAATTTCTGTCTCTTAAGCAGTTTACAGTGATGACAACTTTCCATCATAGTGTTCTTCGAGGGGCCCACAATTGCAATGACGTTAACTTTTATTTGACTGACTGTGAGATATGAAATCAAAATAAAAAAGTAATAAATATTTTGAGGTCAAAAACTGTATATTACCAACTACATAAAAAAAAAAAAAGACTATTTCCAGTCGTTAGCTCTGTTCAAAAATTATAGACGTTTTAAGAAAAGTAGAAAGGAAGGCCAAGACAACCCAAGGATAAAGATAAAAAATATAATATTATTCCATTCATGTATCTCATATGTCTTTTCCCTATTCGTTTTAAGAGAAAAGCATTTTATTATGAGAAGTTGGAAAAAATGCAATAATCAACACTTTTTCACATTATTTATAATAACGGCCTCGCATGAAAGTAATATGAAGTTTTTTTGATATAGCTTTTTTCATGATTTTCAACTATATAAGTCATATATGAAGCCTACATAAATTATGAAGTACTGACGTCAAAGATAAGTCAACAGTAATCGGTACTCGAGTCCTTGAAATGTTTCGGAATAAAAATTGCTTTGGGGAACGTCAATATTTTTCGATCTGAAATATTTATTCATCCCTCAACCACGGTGTAAGTACAGGAACCAGTGAAATTAATATAACAAGCCCTAAAACCTATAAAACACATGCTTGCAGGGATGTTTTAAACATTTATTGAAGATATAAGGAAAGCAATTTTGATGGTGGTATGGTACAAATGTAACGTTTTGGTACATTACTTTTAAGATGCGGGTGGATATATGCTCTATGTAGTGGATTTTTATTTGTGTGAGATGCTTAGAAATTCTGGCAAACTTTAATTTTGTTGCTGATTTTAGATTCAGTATTGAGTTTCAGATGGTTTCAATGGTCGATTATTGATTAGGATTCGGTAACTGTTTAACAAAATATGTGATGTAGTATTACCTAATACCATCACATATTTTGTTATACAGTTGTAGAATAAGTACCTACTTATTATACATTGCTCAGCGCCTTGGATTGCTCTACTATTTTGATAATTTTCCTGATTTTGTTGAAATGTATTTATTTATTTATCTATGAAACAAAGTAGCCATAGTCATCATCCAAGAAAAGAGATGAGACCTTTTGCCGGAGCGTGGATGCCAGATACAATGGCTTTTTAATTGTTTTTGTAATTACGGTTAATTAATTAGGTACTTTAATTCTGTCCTAATATAAAACAGTTTTTGGTCCTTCGAGAAACTAATGTAATTTGCTATCCTACATTTAAACAGAGCATCTTTCTAACCATGCCACCTCTTCTAGCAATACGCTCTCCCAAAGGGAGGCCGAAGTAAAATATGAATTCAGCGCGTCTCGGCTGTTTCGTACACACGCGACTTGTTTATCCTTTTAAGGGAGACTTCTCATTTCACACAACTGCTATGATTGCTATATAATCGCCACCCTACTCTGACCTACCCCACCCCCTTCATCCCCAAGAAAAAGTATCAAGGAAAAGAAAAGAAAGGGTCATGTTAGAATGGTTGCAACGTTAGGCGTTTTCATAATGGCGTCGCACGAATGAAAGCAGATTTTCGGCAACTCATTATTAGTGCTAATACGTTTTGTTATGTTTACCAGTTTGTTTATAGCTTGTTTGTGTAGCTTTGTTGTTTGATTATAGCTTTATTAGGTGTATTGATAAATTGGCGATGCGTTGAACCGGTATCCTATATCTGCCATTTTTGTTTATTTTGGTATTGACCAAATAAAGATATTCCTTGTCACTTCCTTTCGTTTTTCAGTAAGCCACACGTACATTTCAGTCCAAAAAGCATAGTTTTACTAACAAAACTAACCAAGTTACAGAAAAGAACTATAACATCAAGATAAATTAAAATACTCAGTCCCACTTTAAAACACAAATACCACATTCCTACACCCCAAAATAAAACACCTACTTTTAGACCAACAATTTTGTCCTAGACAATAACACACTATATTATGGTGCAAGCGACACTGTCAGAGTAAATTAAAAAGCACGTCATAACAAGCAGTGGCCGAGTCTTACTTTATGTGTGTGTTTGCATGTTCTGGCAACGTATCAAAGTATTTTTGGCTCGCGGAACACTTCATGAATGCAGTTGCTATTGCCGTCCGATATATATTACGATTATGAACTTTTTGGCAAAATTTTATCCTTATTTTGTTATGTAATTCGAATTATATTGTTATATAAGAAATGTTTTTTGTTGCTATAGCGGTTTCCCGTACTATCCGCATTCATCCGGTTTCATATACTTTTTGAAATCTATTCAGTACCTACTATAGAACACACTATACATTTTTTTGATTATTGAACACATTTCAAAAATGTTCTCTTTCAAAGTAAAAATCGATTTCAGAACAGTAGATATTATTGTTAGCCTAAAAAAGAACCAAGTTATGTTATTATGTCAACGAGACTAGTGTAGTTTGTAAGTGGAACTTTAATCTAACCATGTAGGTCCTATTGAAATTGGTGTAATGTAATCTCCAACGAATTAATAGTTTTGTTATTTTTTTTGTTACAGATTCCTTCAATGAATATGAAAGAAGAAAGACAAGAGACATCTACCATATACCTTTCAGTCTATCCCAACAGCAAGAAGTTGTAGTAATTTGAAAGTAGTACATCTTTGTTTGTAAACCAGACCGATGCGTGTTCTAATATCCATATAAACAAAAAAAAAAACAGAAGAAATAACACCAACAAAATTGAAAACAAGCCATTGTTATGTTATACGGAGGTTCTACGAGAAAAAGGCAATCTACATGGAGGGTTCGTACCGGACGGCTCGAGATGAGGAAATAAGAATTCATCCTTTCTCGCCCCGGGTGGAAAGGGGGTCGGGGGAGTGGCAAGACGGACGACGCCATTCCAAAAACCCATTATACGAGCACCAGAGCTGTTTTCTATCTCAGAAAGGAACCCGTGCCACCCGCCCCGCGCCTCCCTTACACCCCTTCGCCCCATCTTCAGGGATCCTCAACTTTGTTTATGAAAATTACCCATTAAAGTGGCTATGAAAGTAACGCTTTTGCCACTCCCGAAATTAATAAGGAAATTGATATAGATTATTTTTAGGTCGCATTTGGTGCTCGTACTCGAGACGATCGATACTCATTGTTTTGCGTGAGAATATTTTAAGTGGGAATTGCATGTTCGTTCCTTTGTTTTAAAAATTCTGAATTTTATAAAAAAAAAAAACCAAGACTATTTTTGTAACGTATTACTGTTAATTTTTTAGTTTGTTTGATTGTGTTAGATTGTTGATTACTATTTACACTTACTACTAATATTAAATACCAGTATGATTAAAAAATACTAGCATGTTCTACATACAGTAATAGTGGGTATAACTTAATATTCTGAAAAAGATTTCCAAACAACGACATTTACAACATACTATGACAACGTCACCAAATTGTAAGATTACCTTTTAATAATATTATGATCAATAATTAATTTCTTTAAAATTTATAAGGACCTATAAGTAGTTAATGTAAAATATAGCTTTAATTATAACAATGTAAAAATATCACATCCGCCGTCTTCAGATTAAATATAAAGATCACCGAAACGATTTATGGTTCTCACTCTCACCCTAGATTTATAACGCTATTAGAAATTAAATTAAAAAAACAAAATTATTACACTTGAACCAAAATTTAAATACACATTACTGTTCTCCCCTCTTTATTGAGAAGTCTACCGCTTTCTTCTGGCTTTTGCATCACCCATCTTTGTTGCGCTTACGACTGAATTAGGTGTAAGAAAGAGATGAAAAATAAGCCCGCTTGCGACTCGTAGCTCGATATAAAGAAAGATTATCCGAAGCCCCTAAGGAAGTTTGAAATTGCTATTGTAGCGAAAAGGATTATATGTTAGTGCTACGGCGTAGCGGGTCTACGTCGCAGCGGGGGCCGGATTCAGGAGATTGTACGCCGAAGTTTTATGTATGTGTATTGGTTTCATTTATTATATTACGTTATAGTAAAATGTGTATAGGTTAGTGTATTTATGGTTTATCTTACATTAGGTCAATTTAAATGACCATACAAATTGGGAAAAGTTTTTAATTTTGCGACGTAATTATGTAATAATATTTATTTTTAAAGAAACTTAGATGAGTGCTTATGGTTGGATAGTGTAAATCAGTATTTAATAAATATACTACCATGTTTTCACACACTCAAAAAAATTTAACTGGACGTGTTAAACCACTATAACCATATAATTAAAATAATACATTTGCAATTTTAAACGTAAAATAAACAATGTGATATCTACAAAGCTGGCAGCAGCGTCGAAGCGGATTAATCCGGTTTAAATCCGGGCAAATACGCCCGGATCCCGTTACCGGGCGTGGCGCCTGCGATACGCTGCGACCAAACCGGGCGGTGTTAATCCCTATTTTAAATTCTGATAAAAGCCGCACCTGTTATTCGTAGGCACTTTAGTGTAGGTATTGTTGGATTTAGAGCTATGTTTGTGAGTATATAGTCTGAGTATAAATATGTGTGTAGGTGTTTTGGGCACCTAATGCTGCAATAATTATGTAAATTAGTATAAAAAGAGGCCCTCTTTGTGGACTTACAACGGCTTGGTATGAGCACCACTATCAAGGGTTGATGGTGATAAAGGCATTTTCTCAGTCAATTCTGTACTTATATTATGGGCCAGTGAATAAGTATTGAAATAACAAAGGTAGGATAATATATTTATCACGTTGATTTTTTTTTCAAAAATCTTGATCCTTGATCCCTCCACAAACCCGCACTGGGCTCGTCTGGCGGATTACGGCCCAATATCTTACAGAGAAGATGCCCGTTTCCCAGCAGTGGGAACATTATGTTGATTATGTTTATTATTAAGTTCATGGTTACTTTTAATTTAGTTTCGATTTGTCGCAAACACTGAAAACGTGTTACAAATTGTATTTTTATCACCCAAAAAGTCGTTTGAAGTAATCACTAAAATATTTCGAACGAAACGGCCGAAAGGACCATTAGCAAATGCCTTCGCATCGCAAAGACACAAACAGTTTCCGAGCCTCTGAATTATTCCTCTAACTTTCCTTACTCTGCACTAGCTTACTTAGTTAGGTACTTATTTAAGCAACCAATACATAAGTTATGTTAGTCCTTATTCCCTGATCCTAACTACCATTATCAGTGTTGATATAACATTATAAATTCAGATATCTCGAGCCATCACCATTACGAATTCGAAATGGGAGGGTCGCACGTACGCATAATCCGGCGAGCATAACGGGATCGAAAATGATACATAAATTGTTCAGACGGACTATACAGACGATTAAGCCCATTAACATGGTGCACGGGTTACAGGGACCCAGGAGGATCGTCCAATCAACAAACCCTTTCACGCTACCGCCAATGTAGCTTGGTCTTGGTTGTTTGTTTTTCTGAGCTACTGAAAAAGGCTTGGTACTTTTGAGCCGTGAGTGATTTTGGTGTTAAGTTTCGAGGACAATGCTGATGCTTTACATAATCAACCTATAATTTCCCCAGTGCTGGGACATAGGCCTCCTCTCTGTGAGAGGGAGTGGGCCGTAATCCACCACGCGGGCCCAGTGCGGGTTGGTAGATGGTGGCTGATGCTTTACTAATTATAAATTACGGGAGTAGAGTTAATACTTACCTAGTTCTTTTGATTCGTAATTGCTTTAATCACCTACTGATTAAATTGTACTTCATCTTTTAAAATGGGATAGTAAAATATTTTAAAATTGTGTTTTCGTTTGTTTATGTCAGTGTTGTTTTTATTACTTTTGTGCCTCTTTTGGAAATTCCTAATAAAGTCCTCTGGGGTCGGAGCCGTATTTCACCAACATATATCTCACCTAATACAGAATAGAAAGTCCATCCTCGTAGCAGCGATCGTTAAAAAGCTCGCGGCTCCCAATAAAGCGGTCGTCGTGTATCAGGATTCATGATAGGGCGCTCCCATACGCCCCCACTCACAGATATACGGTAACGAGCGTACCACAATACCATACGCAATAAATACGCCGCGTACTAACATACGCCGCGTACGCGCTGCACACTTACATACGCGCCGGGCCGCGTACAACCGGCATTTCTATTGTTTATGTCGTATTAAATTGTTGAAATGTTGCCCAGTTATTGCCGAAAACGTATTTCGCTACGTATTGCAAGTTGTGGGCGTGAGTTGTTGAGCTGTTTCGCTGTTATTGTTGTTAGTTTTGGGTTATGATTTGATGCCAATTGCTTTGTATTGGCTATTGGGTTGTGAGAAATGGAGCCGCTAAAAATTGGGTTGAAACAGTTCCGAAGTATTATAAACCTAGGCTTTTCCTCATTAGGTAGAGTGAATAAGGATCATAGTTATTTTAGATGAAAATGTATTGGTTAAACAAAACTTATGCAAATCTAGTTAGTTGAAAGGGGGCCAATTTTGCTTTTACTTAGTACCTTCCTACCAAGTTCTTTGTGCTATTCAAAGTTGCCACAATGACTGTAGGTATACAAAATTAATACTAATTATTATATTAATCACGGTATCGTTACCTATCATCAACAAATTAAATTAGTCGAAAGCCTACGAGTCCTAGAGATACCTAATCTCGTATCAGTAAAACAACGCAAAAATGATTTTTAATAAAATTCCATTTATGTACAGATTCACCTGTGACCAGCAGATGTTCTCAACTCCAAAAAAGAAAAACTCATTAAATAAGCTAAAAGCTTTCAGTTCATTAGCAGATTATTTCGCGTTGCGTGACACTCGTACGTAAATCGTAGTATGCGTGCTACACTTTTGAAATTATATTCATTAAAATACTTTCAAGATATATGACTTTATTTATTTTTTCCTACGTCTGGTTGTATGTTTTATATTTTATGGGCGTTATTGGTTGGTATGAACCCCATATGTGTTCATGTTGTACTTACATGAGAAGGTATTTTCTAAGCAATTAATATAATTTAAGTTATAAAAAAGGTAATAGGCATTTTTTTTTAAATGTAGGTACTTTTTAAGTTTGTGTTATTTGTATCTCATAATAAAACATTGAGATCAAAGCGTCTGGTTTTATTGTGTAAAGAAAATAGTAAAAAAAACTTAAAATATCGTATCTATATTCCTCGTCGTTTTCAACACGAAATCAGCAATTTCCTTGCAAAATCCATAGCCAATTTCTTAACAAAATCCTTCAGGAATGTTCAAAACAAACATGGCAAGGTTTTACAACGCGATATCTTAAAGGAAGTAAACAAGACGGGAAGGCGCGCGGATTATGTATAAAGCTATATCGATAACCGCGGTCGGATGCAGCGACACCTTATTTCAATAACAACGACTGTTCACAAAGGGACCTTATGCATATACAATTTATTTTAGCACATACCTTTACTACGGATATTGGTTACTTGAAGGTAAGTTTCGGTGCGTCTGTGTTATAATATAAAGTTAAGTATAAAAATGGTAAGTTTTCGGAAGATAATGATGAGATAAGATACTATTTCCACCCTTATTTTGTACCTTCTTTTATTACAAAGTTTTGTAGCGTAAGTATCTCTCTACAATTCATTCTATACCTTCGTGTAGATTGACTAAAAAAAGCTTGTGAAAACTGTAAATTTTTTCCTCTGATTAAGACACTTCACTGCATTAATTAAATTGCATTAAATAGTTTACCATGGTTAGTCACCATGGTGGTTCATTTGGTATTATAATGTATTATTATAAAACTCTATAAATCATGGGTAATTCAGTAACGTAATTTAAAGGAAAGTTGACCTATACCAAACACCCTTATACACTAAAAAATCGCATAAAACCTGGACTTCATACACGTTATGACTCGTCACATTCTCACCTATACCCTTAGCTCAACATTTTCATGAAACAAACATAAAAATATAACATTATTCAACACGGCTATAAAAGTCAAACGAATGCCTACTCGGAATAATTTTACAGTGTTCAAGTTAAAACATTTACATATGTCGTGTATAAGATTTATAGTAACGAGTTCAAAGGTAAAATGGATTAGCTGAGAACGAGAAGAAACTGTGTTTGAAAAGATAAAAGTACTGTTTGAAGAAAAATACATGGAGGTCATAGATTTCGATATTTAAGATGGCAAGTATAATATGCTTTGAGTTGACAGTGGGATTACAGCATTGAATAAGAATCAAAAGGTTGAAATTTCAAATCATGACCTGTATTTGTAATAGATCTGTAGTTAACCTAGTGGCTTACATAATAGTTATAGTTATGTGGAACAGAAAGTAAGTTTACAAATTGAGTCAAATGAAACCAATCAAAACGAATGCTTCTATCAATATTAGTTTTAATATGTGTCATTTCACTCTTGAAGCTGTATATTAAAGTCTACTGTAAGAATTTAAACGTGTCTACAAAGCTCGATTTCTGACGATCGCCACGTGTTTTCTTTAGTACTTCTTCGTCAAGAGGGGCAGAAATACGGTCACTAAGGGAGATAAGTAACCAGGGCCGTTGGATATACTTGAAGTTTAGTAAGAATCCTATGGATATTTTCGAATCAAATTTTATTTAATTAATAGAAAACAAATAGTTAATTTATCAAATTAAATTTCAAATTCACTCAATTCAATTAAATTTTAAATTTAAATTTCATCCGAAAACATCCATCGGTTTCTTACTAAATCTCAACTATGTCCGACGACCCTGGTTACTTATCTGTTTTGGTGACTTCGTCAAAAGTCTGTAGGCTCCTTTAGAAATATTCACGATACTTATTCGAAATCTCTTTGCGTCATGTTGTAAACTGCAAATAGCACTTTTTTGTTACTTTGGTTGATATTTTATACTTTAGTTGATGTTACGTTAGTTGATAGATAATTGAAAAAGCGACCACTCCGCAATGAGGGTCAATTCAAAGCTTCCTTCTGCGGGTATTTTTTATTCCCTTGTTCCATGTATCGATCTTCCGTTGATGCACGTAACGCCATCTATTAGGTGGTTACATAAACTAGGGGAGGTTTTACGAACTCTTCGCACGCTATACTCTTTGTTTGGGTATTATACTTTGGATATTATAATGTTATGAAGGAAATAATTAAAGTTGTTTTGATTACTCTATTGTTGATGTTATGTGTAATGGATTGTTTTGGTTCGTTACTCAAATAATTTGTTGGTAAGAATGGTTTGTTAGTATACATGTATAAGTTTAAGTAATTACAATGTGGAAGCTTGTAGAAAATAAGTACTTAAAAGATGTTTGGACACCAATGTAACTTTTCAATTTATATTAACTTTCTGAGTTTCTCTTGGACATTACTGAAATCGATGATAGAAAAAAACATCGTGAGGAAACCTGGACCTGTCCTAGTAATATTAGTCACACATTATAAAGGCGAAAGTTTGTGATTGTGTGTATTATGTTTGTTACTTTTTGACGCTCAAATGGCTGGACCAATTTTGATAAAAAATTTTATGGAGGTAGCTGACACTCTGGATTAACATATAGGCTTTTTATCCCGATATTCCCACGGGATCGACACTTATGCGGGTGAAACCGCGGGGTACAGTTAGTCCTACTAATATTATAAATGCGAAAGTTTGTGAGGATGGATGGATGGATGTTTGTTACTCTTTCATGCAAAAACTACTTAACGGATTTTGATGAAACTTTACAGTAATATAGTTTATACATCAGAATAACATATAGGATACTTTTTATCCCGATATTCCTACGGGATCAACAATTATACGTGTGAAACCGCGGGATGCTGCTAGTAGTCGTTTATATCCTTTTCCACAAAGTATACAATACTTTCCTTTATTCATAGCTTTATAATACGCTTAAATAGGTATACCTACATACCTTTTAGCATAATTACCCTTACACCTAAAACTATGTAACATGCAAAGAGATTGCGTTAAAAATCATGATTTCGCTTGCTTCTAATCCACCTGAACAAAATTATTGAATAAATATTTAATACTTATATTTTTACAAAAATAAACATTTTACAATTTCACGACCTACTACCAAACGACCCTTCTATAACCCACCTACATTCTAACTCGGTACCTACATAGTTAAAACATAACAACAACAAAACAAACAGCACGGTCGCAAGCGGCGACCATGCGTGAAACTACCCGCGCTCCGTTGAACACGGACATCTCTATACACTGCTATACACACCTAGTTTATGTAGGGATGTTGGTATAGGACTATATTTAGGTACGTATCCACCTAGTTTGTGGAGTGATGTTGTTTAAGAACGGAAGTTAGGAAAATTTCTAAAGCCTTGAAAACCGTCGCAAGAGCTAGCGTTTGTCATTTGTTTCTAAGATCTAAGTTTTTTAATTCCAGTGGTAGGTAACACTAACCCCTTTATTTATAAACGTTGCCTAACGTTAAGTACTGATTAGCGACTGTTTAACCACACGTGTTTGACTTTTAAACGTCTCTTAACTTTAAGTAACGTTTATAAATAATTCCCAATGGCCTTGGCATATTTAGATGTTGTAACGTACACATATTTTAAGTAGAGATGTTTGTAATGGACATATACTTGAGTACTTTGTAGACTGCAAGTGTAAATAGGAGTGGAGCAACGTCGCAAGAGTTTCAGAACGTTGATTATTTGGAGAAAGCTCTGCATTTAGAATATCAGCGTTACAAAAAGTAATAATTAGGTACTTTGAAAAGGTCCGGGATTCGTACGTATATTTTATTGAATAAATCAAAGTCATTAAACAGAAAATTAGGGAAGGCCTATGTACAGCAGTGGACGTCTTACGGCTGAAATGATGAAACAGAAAATTAGAAAGTTATATCAGCCCACTGTGTTCAACTTCATTTCACTGAGTTCATCTTAGGACTTTTCCGAACAATTAGCTTCTTATAACGGAGTTTTGTGAAGAACCTACTTACATAAGTTTGTCTATCACAAAAGCTATCCACACATGGTAGAAAGGTTTAACAATAAACTTAACCGGTTATTAATCAGCCTATTCTTAAAGGAATTTTCTTCGTGACAGCAAAGAAAGAAAGAAAATACATTTATTTAGCACATATTAAAAGATACACAATAAAACAGCTGGGTAACTAGTTGATTTACCTTCTTCAGTTAAACGTTAAGTCCAAAAAATATTACTCATGTGTGCCGTAATTCCTTATGAGTTATTAAGTGGAAGGTGATCCGGCGGAGACCCAGAGTTGTCGACTTAGCTCACAGAATGAGCAAGCTGAAGTAACAATTGGCCAGCCATATTAGCCATAGAACCGATGACCGTTGGGCTAAACGAGTTCTTGGAAATCGAGAATCGGCAAACGTAAGGCAGGACGCCCTCAGGCTAGGTGGACGACGATCTTCGCAGGATGGCTGGCAGCAGCTGGATGAGAGTTACCGAAAATCGAGTTGAATGACGTGCAATAGGAGAGGCGTATGTCCAGCAGTGGACTGCTGTAGGCTGATGATGATGAGTGGAATGTAGTTTCTGTGTAAAGTTAACACTCTTTTTTCTTACTTATTACAGTAAGGTTCCAGTCTGATGGCATATTTCACGATGATCTTCATGCCATTTAATTACTCACTACAGACAGCTACGTTTGGAATGGGCAACTTCAAGCTTCATCTTTTTGACTAAATGACCAACTCTTTGACAAATCAAAAGTGCCTTTAAATGGTTTATAGGAAATAAAATGGAAATAAATGCTTTGAGTTTGAAATACTGCAGGCACATGGATGAATACTTTGTATTGTTCTCAACTGTTATGTATAATGTTTAACAGTAACTCTTACCGTCGCAAAACATCATGATTTTCCAAAGACCTCGTCGATGGTGAACTAAGGACCAAATATGGGAATCATCCGATCCTTTTAAATTCTACAATGCGTTCACCCATCAAACACCCTGACCACCCCTTCACTGGACCGTATAACAAATAAACTGGCTACAGTGCAAAAGTTATTACTTCATAGCGAAGGGATATCCACTGGGGAAATCCAACAGCTTCCAACATTTGCATGACTGACCCTATGCCCGTTAATACCAACATTCAAATAATATTTGCATCTAATTGTAAGCCATTGTTGTATCATGGGAATGGACGTATATGGTGAATGGTTTGTTATGTATGTATACAATGGTCAATACATAGAACAGATGAATATTAACAGCGTGGGTCGTAATTAGTTTATAGTCGGGGATATTGAAATGTCATGTCCAGTTTGGTTACGGCTGGCCGGTATGAACAGCGTTTGAAATTATAATATTTGAGTTGATGTGAAAATATGGGTATCTAAGCTTGTTTTGTAGGTTGAATATTGATAGTGTGGTTTATACACGAAATGAACGATGGTGTACCTAAATTAAGTCTTGGAAACGTGATCAAGGCATGCGTAATTTAGCAATAGAAAGGAACAAATGTTCTAACAAACGTAATATTTGTGTCATTAGAATTGCTAATCCTACTACTTAAATGCGGCTAAATGTCAATTCGATATCAGAAAAGTATTTGACCATAATGTTGCCATTAGGACCAAAGTGATGATTAGGCATATTACAAAGTCACTACAAAGTCTGTATCAAAGGACCAGTATTGCCAATTCAAAAACTTAAAAGTCCATTAGCAGCCATTTAGCCAAACAAAATGCATCAAAGACTAATTACGAACATTTCCAATAACGTAACAAAATCGAAAACGAAATTAAAAACACATAGTGTTCGGGAGGGGAGAGAGGGGGATGAAAACGTGTAAGTTCCGTTTTCCGCGGCATTGGGTACAATTTGAAATATTTTACTGCTGTTGTAACGACTCGATGGTACTGTGAGGGCCACTTATATATCTCTTTTATCTTTTGTTGGCTCGCCCCTCGCCCTCTGAGGATAAGTTTCCAAAAGGGGGTGTTTTTTTTAAACGGGATGTAATACAGTGGACTGTGGACAGTATCCGGATTAGATTGTAGTTGTAAGATCGGGAATGATGATTGTCGGAACTTTGCTGTCAATCTGTTTTTGTTTTCCGATTTCAAGAAGTCTTTGTCTAAATTCTTTTGGTAAACTCTGATACAATGTATTTTTAAGGAATTAAATTAAAAGAAACCCTTAATAAGGAATGTTAAATCATGATTTTTTTGCAAATCGATATAATTATCAACCGTGGCCATTAAGACCTCACAAATAAAAATTGGCTTTCGAAAAATAAAAATAGGAATTAAAAAGTCAAAAATATTTAAGCCGATTATAATTTATCCCACCACATTGTACAAAACAAGAACTCAATAACTTAACGAACACACCCATACATTCTAACTATTTTAACACTGAAACAGTCATCATATACCACGGTGTCCGCCGTACATAACAGCCGAACGGCGACATAAAGCTAATCCCACAACTGAATAAATCTTAGCTGTAAGATGGCTAAATCAACTCGGTATCTCGGCTCGGATCTCTGTAGGATGCTGTTTTATTGTGCCGTCTTGCCCGTACCTACAACTGTCTTGATTCTCCTTATCTCTTTTGTTTTTAGCTGTGGTCTATTTTAAGGGTGTATTATTATTGTGTTTTGATAACTTTGTGAGCTTCTAAAATTGGTAGGAAATTGTGGATAGATCGTTATTCTTTGAATAAAGTCGTCAAATTATAGAGGTTATGTTTTAACCTTTCTGGTACATAAATATTCTAAAAAGCTCTGCTGCTGACTAAACGGGAAGCAGATAATACTTTAAATGATTGCCTTATTAGCGAAATAGTAAGATAACGTCGCTGCACAAATCCATACTTTAACATCATCGTGATATTTACCTAAATGTTAAATCGTGTATTTATTTTCTACACACCTTAAAAGATTCAAATACCTTACAGTGTGTGTGCTTAAAGCAATAGCGTTAGAATAGACACCTTTCACCCGCATTATCTGCGCCGTCCATCATAACCGGTGCCCAACTATTAAACGTGCATTTGTTCACGTTATTAACATGTCGTAACGTAACTTTATTGCACACAACTGGTTTCCCAAGTGTATTCCTTACTTTACTGCTAATATATTCATTATAACGTATGTCTTTCCCATCGTATTAAAAAGCATTATATAAATAACTAAACAAAACGGGGTCTAGTCCTCTTGGAATAACTTACGTTGGGCCGAACAATAACTTAGGCAAAAAACATAATATTACTACACGTTTTTTATTTTCGGTAACGTCTTGATTAAGTATGGACCACCTGCCTGGTCCTACCTTTGGGACTCAATAAATAAGTCCAGGAATATATTAATGGCGGCATAAAGATTATGTTGAAATTCAAGTGTGCTCTCTAAGGCCGATTATTTGTAATAAATCCGATGGATTGCTTCAAAGGCTTTGTCTCTGCCGAAGACTTTTTAAAAATGAAGCTTTGGAAATGCGTCCTTTTTTGTAAAATATATTATAAAGTTGTCAGGCAAGTTGTTTCAATATTTTGCCCATTGAGTCATCGTTGGAATTTGTGGGATGAAGTAAGTATAGTCTTAATATGAAAATAAGATGATTTAATTAAGTAGTGGAGAAAATGGTCACGATGATCTGAAAAGGTTTGCGTGAAAATAATTATATTTGAAGACGATGAGATACATGGATTTATGTATTCATTTGAAAGACACATCAAGCTATCATGCAATGGTTTTCAAGGCATTTTTAATCTTTTATCAGGTTACAAATTATATTTTCAGCCATAAAATGTTTGCTGCAAATTCTTCCACTACACTCATTTATGTTTATTACTGTGTGTTTGTACTCACTAAGCTCAAAAAGTTTATAAAATAACATGACTTTTTAAACGTTTTTGTTCACTTTTAACTTTAAAGTGAACCATTTCTCTGCAACAAAAAAAGAAACGAAATTCCGATCCATTTTGTCGGCTGTAACAAAAGAAATGTGAATCCATAATGAACGTGCAGAATTGCATTTCACACACAAAAAAAGATAGCTATTTTCGCTACATTGTGGTTCACATTATATCACAACGAGCTCAATACACTTCAGGTAAATAGTCGTAGGGTCTTCCCTTCGCATTTAAATCATCCTAGACACATTTCAACTTTATATCTAATCGCAAATTTATTGTTCTGGGGCACGGAGTGGTACGAATTAACAATGAACAAACTATTATTACATATTGAGATATATTCGCGTGGTAAATCATGTCGGCCATTGTATGAGGGAACATGAGCACTTTTATGGGTACCATGAGTGGTAATGAAGCGGTTTCCACCACCACATAATGGTTTGAATGTCGCGTAAATTGATTTTTATATTTTGTTTGACGTTAATGATTGACATGAGAGTTTGTTTCGAGCCAAGAATGATTCTCCTCGACGCTTTTACGAGTTGAATGATGAGTTCATCGATAAATTTACGGTGTTGTGGGATATTTGGGCAATTTTATGAGTCATTTGGTGATACTAAATGTCCATATGTTGTATAAAGTGTTAAGTTGCTTGAGGTGAACTGCTAATGGATTTAGAAATCATTTTGAGGACCTTTCTGAGGTTTTATAGAATTAAAATGCTATGTGTAGTATGGTTTTTATTATAAAAATTAAGTTTTTAGAGGTACCTTCATGATTTTTTTCTAACGTATCAAATTAGTTGTATTATGTTTTCAACACACTATCTAAATAACATCTCGTATATCCTATTTACTGTAGTCGATCATATACTTTTAGACATTATAAAACTTTTGAGACTGATTTTCTTATTGATACAACGTAAAACAACTACCAAAGCCATATTTATTTTATTTTTATTCTACTTAAACCTATAGGATAGTGCGTCATGCTGAGATATTTACTTGAATTCCCAATACATAACTTGTATTTAATTAATTCAAGTGTGAATTGCTTTTAGGCAAAATAAAATAACTTGTTTCGAACTAACTGTTATGCTACTACTTCTAGTTGATTGTCACAAGTAAATAACTTTTGTTGTTACTTAAAAACGATCGTCTTTTACTTTGTTTCATGTGTCAAATTAATTACTGGCAAAAATTTATATAAATTGCAAGTGGACAATTAAAACAGCATTTTGCAAATGACCAGTTTTACGAAGTAAAAAAAAAACCTAACTAGGAACTTATTTAATAGAATTTTCATGTTAATTTCAATGTGTCATTTAGGCTAAGAATTTGTTGAACATATTTTACAATAATTTACATTTTAAAACAGGATTATTTAGTCGTAGGTAGTTTTATACCAACCCGCACTGAGCCCGCGTGGTAGATTACGGCCCATTCCCTCTCATTGAAAATCTATGTAAAAAAATAAACAGATTTGTATACGCACTAAGAGAACTACGTAAATCAGCGAATGAAGAAGCTGCACTCAACGCCTATCACGGCTACGTAGCGTCTGTATTGAGGTACGGCTTACTCCTATGGGGTAACTCATCTCACATACAAAGAGCATTCATAGCGCAAAAAAAATGTTTGCGAGCAATAACTGGGGCGGCTCCATACGAAAGCTGTAGACCAATTTTTAAAAAGCTAAAGGTGTTAACTGTATCTTCTACTTACATTTTTGAAATAGGCATATTTGTCAAGAAATACTCTCACTTCTTCTCCACAGGAGCCGAAAACAATAGGTTTACAAAAAGGGACCCCACCAAGTTAAAAGCAATTTTGTAATAGCACTCTCCACTACAGAAACAGCTACCTTATGTTCATTAAAATATGTAACCATATTCCAAAAGCGATAAGAGAGCTACCATTTAATTTTTATAAAAAAAATCTAAAAAATTGGCTACTCGAAAATATTTTTTACAGTTTAAAAGAATTTTTTGATTATAAGGGTAAATAATACATATATATATTTTTTTATGTAATGAGATAAGTAGGTAGATTTATTTAGTTGTATAATAGAAATGTTATTGCTGTGTTTTTTATTTGTTATTCTATATTAGAGTATAAAAAAGTGTTTAGTATAAGTGTTTTGTGAGTACCTATTGTTTATTAGAGTTTAAGTAGTACACAAGTTAGGTTTTATACCTACCCACGTGCACATTAGGTTCACATTGTGCATTGTAAATATTCGTATGCCGTTTTTAGCGGCGGATGTGTTGAACTTATCCATTTATACCAACCAACTTTGTACTTACCTACCATATCCTACGAATAAATGTCTTTGTCTTTGTCTAGAGAGGAGGCCTGTGTCCCAGCAGTGGGAACATTATAGGCTGATTATGAGGTAGTTTTATTCCTATTTTTCTTTGTTGTGGGTACTACAACCCAGCTGTACTAGTGAGTGCGCATTTATGCAATAAATTAGTAGCTTCACTTCATGATGATTTTATAAAGTTATCGTAAAGTTTATTAACTATTCTTTACAACAGTAAATTGACATGTAATGGTCTCCGTCGGAATCATATTTCCAACGCCTCTCATTTTCCAAAAACAAAAAGTTCAACTGTTAGACCAATACATTTCACAGATTTCAAGGTTTTCAGGCAACAGAAATAAAGCCTTGATAATACCCCAGATACCTCCTTTTTATTCCCTACATTTAAAATTCAAAAACATGCAACATTGTAGCCTTTCCGTTCCGTACGAGCGTAGCGTCCTCGGCGAAGGCTTCGCGGGCAAAACATCAGTCTTACGGCGGGCGGCGCCCAAACCTATCCGAGCACTGCCATTGGCCCGCTATTCCCCGCCCAGAAACACCTACAATTATATTTATAATGCACACGCTGAAATAATTTACATTTCAGCTGAATTTGCTACCATTGAGGGTAATTGAAAATTTGTAGTATTGACCCTGCATGGCCTACGATAGGATTGGAAAGTTTAAGTGATTAGTTTTGCGAGCTCCCCCCATTATTTTTGGGGACTTTTTTGTTTCTGTGAGAGACTTTAATGGGATATTTTATTTTATAGAAATAAAGGTTTATGAAAGGTGAAATAGATTTTGTTGGACTTTTACTTATTCTTGAATTAGAATAGCAATACGATTCCTATACGATTGAATGAGTTTTTACCTTTTTTGTAAGATTTTGAACTCTATTTTAAAACTTCTAAAGCCTAAATTATATTGTAAAGTATAAGCAACTAGCTTCATCTTTCTGACTGACCGACCCTTGACAATTCAAAAGTGCCTATAATTGGTTTATTTGAAATAAATACTTTGAGTTTGAGTTGAGTTTGAAGTCTGACAACCAGTCTTATCAAGAGCTATCGTATTACTTACCCAGTGATTGGATTGTAACGGTCAAATAGGCAGTCGCTCTATGTAAAATACTGGTATTCAGCTGCATCCGATTAGAGTGGAAGCCGACCCCAACATACCTACATAGTTGCGAAAAAGGCTAGGCAGATGATGATCAAAAGCTTAAATCGCATCTACAATACCCACATGAATTGAACTATTTTTAAAATACCAAGGCAAGGTGTACCTAAGTAATTATCGCCATCTGTGAAGGCGGTTACACCTACCTACAAGATTCCGTCATTCACTAAAGCCTTTTTTAGCTGCCTGACGTCATCTGGCATGTCTTAGAACATTTATTTCCGGTGCGCCGAATGATTAATCGTAATATTAATGCAAAATATTTAAATACTTAGGTAATTAATAACTAGATTTAAAAAAATATAACCCAATTAAATATCTACAACATCCAAAAATGTGATAATTAAACGATAAGGTTAATTAATAGTGCGAAGCTCTGTTTTATAATTATGAATGTTGATATTAATCTGTTCATTTTAATACGATATTATAATTTTGTAATTATCACTTCCTGGTGATCTGGGAACAGTGATAATTTTAATCAGTTTAAAATATTTTTCTTGGAAATTTTTTCTTATTATAAAGTACTTAATTTTGTTTATTATTAAATCAAAATAGGTAACGTTAGGTAGGTAGTTTGATGCAATTGGTGTAAAATTGCAAGTTTTAAAATCTAAAAAGGCAAGCAGGTTATTCGGTTAATATCATTCGTTAGTTTCTCTTAAAGATTTCGAATTTTCAGAAACTTCATTTTTGTACTTATGTAACCTGCTACCATGAATAGTAGGTACCTAAGCTTGTCGGGTTAGTGTAAAAGCGGAACCCTGTAACTAACTCCTATAAAACAAGGTTCATACTATTGCAGATAGTGCAATCCACGAAGACGCGCCCCACTCTTCTTCCTAATCGTTAGCGGTTATCGCTAGTCAATTCTGCAAGCGTTTTAAATTTTTCCGATACACACTAATTAGCCATTAAAAATAATTTTTATGTATCGTCAAAACTAAAACACTAGCGGAATGTTGCTTACTTGTGCTGTAAGCATTAGGAAAAAGAGTGGGGCGCGTCTTCGTGGATTGCACTATCTATACAATGTTTCTATTACTCATCTATCTAGATGACATAATTAAAGTCGTATATACAACCGAACAAATAAATACCCTGTAATTACACAGCACACAACATATGCTACGTACCTAAAAGTAACTCCTGATACAAGACCCATTAATTCGCATGCCACGCCAGTATATTAGACTCAAAGGCAATAAAGCCAAAGAAAAATAAAACGTGTAGGTACATTTTCAGTAGGCGAGGCTTAATTAAGTAAAGATAATCCAATAACTTGGAGCAGCTTTGCTAGGTAAGTACGGGACCGGTTGAAATGCCACAGAGTCGATAAACACAGCATTCAATACTAATAAACCACTTGAGGTTTAATTGGCTCCACGATATAGATTTTAATTGGTCGTAAATCGCGGACCGCCCCTTAATAGCCACTGTTTGTATGTGCGCCGCACAAATCTTTAGGTTTAAGCTGTGTGTACACTTATGGTGTGTTGCAAGTATTGCAACATGTAAGTAGTGGCGTGCCAATACTCATGTGTTCCAGACTGAATTGTGTCTTTCTAAGTCGGTGGTGACTAGATTATTTTTCGATTAACTGTTAGCTCTATGCTTTAGAAATGAATTTGAAATCTAGTGAAGTTTACAGTTTCATTAAGTGCAGTCTTGTATTAGATTTAAGTTTGAGGTCTTACTGAAATAAGTTCTTATTTTATTTAGTTTGTTTAGATTGCATTAGAGATGCTGTTGCTTAGGTACTTATACGTATCGTCCAATTTACTGTAATTTGGTAATCTTTAGGTAACGTTAACTGTTATCCCGCGTGTTAAGTTTGCACTTTTAATTTATTTTGTCGTCATTTACATTTATTGAATAACTATAATTTACTTTTACCTTGCATGCTCCTAATTCATTTGGTATAGGCATCATAAACACTTTTCCTGGGTTTTAGTTGAATCTATAACCACATTTCCAAAATACCACCCACAGTCGACAGGATCGTACAAAAACATTTCTACAAAAAGCCACAAGTGTACAGCATCTCTAAAACGAAATTTTTTCTACATCCAGCAGATATACAGCGGACGCAGGAGCTGCTATCTTGTGCATACGTCTTCCATTGCTTTAATGGACTTATCAGGTACCTAAGTATTTTATGGGATAATGATGTTATATTCGTTTTACAGTGTTTATTTATTTACCTCATTTGCGACTTCTGTTTTGTATAAGGACCTTAGCCAGATTCATACCTACAATGTACCGAAGGTAGTACTAATGAGGAGTAAGGTAAGTACATAACTAATGACTTATTTATCTTAAAGGTGGTGGCGAATTTGTTTCGAAGAAATAAGGTATATTGACATGGAAATTCCAGATTATTTTTACGTTTGAGTTGAACAGTCATTTGGGTAAGAAAGATAAATTGCAAGTTGATGAAGTCATCTTAGAGAACAATAGGTATTGCCAGAACAGGCCGCAGCAAGGACAACCTCCACAAGTGGGGGGTTCATGGACGGCTTAGACCTCCGGTGTGTGACTATGCGGCGTCTCTCCACAGACAATGGCTCACCTCCCATCTTGCGCCACATATCCTGTCACCATTCGCGTTGCTGAATTTTGGGCCACACTAATCCAAAAAATTATAATTATGCACGGTGTCCCTGGAAGTATGGATTAAATCAAATAGGGGCGTGGGCAAAGTCATTTCCAAACTTTTTGATCCTGAGAATATTGGTGAATTTTTTTACGGTTCAAAAGTTATGACCAACTTTTGTTATTTTCAATCACTTTGGATAGTGCTCAAAGAATAAAATCATTAAAAAAAAAACTACCAGAAACTGAATTAAAAATTATAAATTTAATTCAAGTTTTTTAGACAGCCCTGATAGTTTTTTTTTTAATGCGAAACGATTGAAAAAAATTGGTCACAACTTTTGAACCGTAAAATAATTCTCAATCATCAATCATTCTCAGGATCAAAAAGTTTGGAAATGACCTTGCCCACGCCGCTATTCGATTTGATCCATACTTCTAGGGACACCCTGTATATTTTCGTGTTATTTTTGCCATCGACAGGCTAAGAAGAAGAATCCTGATGCTAAAAATATTTGTTGACGTTTCTTAATAAATATTATGTATCCAATAAGACTGTTGTAATTCTGTTAAGATTGAAAAGTCTATTGGTTCTTGTTTGTAAAGTTAAGGGACCTCGTTAAGGTCATAGCACACATTAACTCGGAAAGGGATCGTAACCGTATCAACTAGAGCCATTCAGTATTCTTTGTGTGAAACTCCCTACTGCAACGCACTCTAATCGGAATCGTAACGTAATCGCCTCGCCTCGGGAAAGCTTACGATTCGCGGTGCGGTGAGTGATGGTCTACTTGCAGGTCCCGCACTTACGGCTCGGCGTCCCCGCGCTTACGTCTCTTCGTACCCGAGCTTATGTCTCTTCGTTTACCCTTGCCCCTCTCATCCCTCCTGCGGCCTGCCTGCAGCACCATCACCCAGCGGTTGGCCTAGCCGTAACCGAGTCGACGTATCGGAGCTGCTGATCCGCTTTAGTTACGTGCTTATGTTATGATGACGCCTGTTTGACGGCGAGGCGAAAGGCGATACGGTGACGATCCCTTTTCGAGTCAATAGGTATGTGTGCTATGACTTTTCGTCTGCGTTCGTGGCGTTCAGCACCCTAATTGCGTAACATACTATAAATCACGACCTGAATCATTTTGAAGGATATTGCGCTAATCCATTGCTTCATATGTTCGAAAAATCGTAAATAACGCAATGAATGTTGTTGAACTGTCAAAGTAAAAGCCATTCCTAATGTCTTACGCAACTAACCCGCAGTTTACCTTTTCAGCTGCTGAACAAAAAACTGCAATCACCACATGCAGCAAACGGATTGCGGATAGCAAAAGGTGTTTTCCGTACCTAATGTTTTTTTTAAGTTATTCCCTCGAGTAAGCAGGGTCAGGCGAGGTAGACTGCTTCTGCCAGTTTTAACTAGGTGGTAAGGTTCCAGGGCTGATTGCCCAAGGTACTCATAGGTATCTACTTACGTGTCGTTGCTGAGCAAGCTCTTTTCAATCAACTCAGCCTATCGCAGTCCACTGCTGGATATAGGCCTCTCCCAGGCTGCGCCACAATACCCTGTCCTCCGCCTTCCTCATCCAGTTCATTCCAGCCACTTTCTTCGGGTCATCCGTCCATCTAGCTGGGGGACGTCCTATACTACGCTTGCCGATACGCGGTCTCCACTCAAGGACTCGTCTGCTCCACCGGTCATCGGTCCTTCGACAAACATGGCCAGCCCACTGCTACTTCAGTTTGCTCACTCTGCAAGCTATGTCGGTAACTCCGGTTCTTTTCCGGACAATTTCATTCCTAATTTTATCCTTCAAAGAGACTCCGAGCATAGCTCGCTCCATAGCGCGCTGAGCGACCTGAAGCTCTTTTATTGGACTCTAAAACTTTAAATGTAGGTGTTAAGGTGAGACGGAAACTGCATAGTGCTACATAGGTACAAGCTTGTCATAGTAACAAAAATTCTAAAGGTACTAAGCTCACTGGGAAGGAAAACATGCTTAGTGAGGAAACCGGCATGTCCTAGAACCAAAAAATCGAAGACATGTGACTCCCGCCAGTCCACACTCACCCGCGTGGTGGATTACGGCCCACTCCCTCTCATAGAGAGGAAGCCTGTGTCCCAGCAGTGGGAAAATTATAGGCTGATTATGTTGTTATGACTGTCAGAAACTCATTTAAAATAAGGTAGAGCGTTCAACGCTCTAAAGCTCTACTTTATACTAATAGCCTTATCTGTGATAATAGATTGCTACCAGTTCGATTTCAACTTCACGTTTACAAAACGGAAAGAAGTAATAAATAATAGAACTTTAATAATAATAAAACATTTATTTTCAGGAAAGGAAAAAAAGTAAGCACTCTAATTAAGTATACAAAATAATAACAATTGTGTTAGTAAACAAAACTTAAAATTATGTTGATATCACTTAGTTGCACTAAGTCTTCGTGCGTTCCGGTGGCACTTGTCCGCGAAAGTGGCGAAATACCACAACCTGTGGTCAAAAGCATTCTGCCATCACCTGATGCAGGTAGCATGTTGGTATGCGCACGACAAACGCCTAAAAGTTGACGTTGCGATGTGACTCCAGCAGCTGCAGTCTCGGCGCATACTTCAGCCTCTGGCACACGACGTACCTACTTCACGACGTCGATGTCGTACTTTCCATTATCAATTCACGAATTCACTATGACTCATACCAAAAACATTATTTCCTCAATATTTTGACACGGAACAGAACATTTCCCTGATTTAATGTTCTGATATGCAACAAAACACCTACAGATTGTATCTCTCTGCCCATACAAAACAAAACAAGTGTGTATATACACGCCTCGCCCATAAAGGGGTAGCTAGGAACGATTTAATCAACCGATAAAAATTGTCGAGAGACTCCGCTAGATGGCGGGGTAAGATAAAAGCTGGCTCCAATTTGAGGATGTATAAGTCTTGTACATATGTTTTTTTATAAGTAGGTACAATATTATACGCATTGTAGGCAATGACAGCGTTATCTCCATATAAATGGCGTATCTACATAATTATCAAACGGTGGGTACACTACAGGATCGATGATCGAAGATTGATGCTGATGTTTAAGTGATAAATCTTGGTTATCTTGGTTGGGTTTTAGCCTAGTGATAGCTTGTAACGGTGTGTATATTGTGCAAGTAGTGAAAAAAATATCAATCAAGATGTTTTTTAGCCAAGTTGTTCAACCTAGTATAATCACCCTATAATGTGGGAACATTCCTCAGTGAGGGAGTGGGCTCTACCATACGGGTCCAGTGCGGGTTGGTAGATGTCACATGTAAGTACCTACTTACGACTTACCCAAACCTATTTAAGTGTCTTGATTAACATCATGTATAACGGCTTTTACAAAGCTCTCGTAGTTTCTTTATAAAAGCTCTTCATCACTCATGTTATCGATTATATGGATCATAAACCTCTTAGGTATATGAAATTCAAAGTTCTGACTGACTGATAAATCACCGCACAGCCTAAACCACTGGTCCTAGAGACAAGTATGAAATTTGGAGGGCGTGTTGTTTGTGAAGAGTACCTATCCACTAAGAAAGGGTTTTTCAAAATTCCACCCCTTAAGAGAGTGAATGGGGGGAGGCAGAAATTTCACGCGGACAAAGTCGCGGGCAGAAGCTAGTACGTCATAAAAGCGTGGTGGTTATGATCGTGTAATCTTTCAGCAATGGCAAATTTATAATATAACAGCATCATTCTACTTAAATTGCACTAAGCAAAATTTATTTTCTATTCAATAAATCAATCTTTAAAAGGGATTACATAATCATTCAAATGATTAAAAGCATTCTGAACCTGTCTTTCTCTCAGGCGATGTTTTAGTAAATAAGTACCTAAGTAGGTACTTAGTTAGCTTAGTAGTTAACTTAGTACCTAGCTAGCTTTTTAATTTAGACGCCAATGAAACTGTCCACAATGCAGGTCTTCAGAAGAAATAAACAACATTTAGATAGATAATTGTATTACCTGCTGATCTACACACACATTAATCTTGCCATTTAGATAACCTACCCCATTAGTTAAGCACCTGCCAACAACAAAAACTTAGGCAAAAAATTAAGGCGTGGACAACTGTCGATAAGGGCTAAAAAATACTTGATTTAGTAGCTATAAAAATCCGATTTCCCGTCGTCCGTTTAGTTGAAAGACAGATTTACAAATCTTAGGGACCTGTTTCGTCACTCCATTATTACCTCTAGAAAAAAAAAACAAATACGTAGGTAAACTAAAGAAAAACGCACTTATATCAAGTTAACTAGATTCTAATGGCTTATGGCTTCAATGATGGGGTAACTAAGTTTAATGACAATTTCCTCCATCTTGGTAATAGAACACATGGCTCAATTACTTTTTATTACACCCTTAAATAGCTTCATTTAAATTATTCGATTTAGTTTTCGCTTTAAACTGCCATTTAAAACTAAAAAACAGAAGCTCAGTGATATCACAATTTAAATGGATATTGTCTAGAGGTATTTTTAGAGATCTTTAGATTGGCTATTTAGATAAAATAAATAAAAAACCACGGAAATAAATAGGTGTTAAAATAAATAATAATTATTGTTTACCTTTAACTGCAGTTATGGGCCTTTGTATCTTGAAAGCGGCTGACGCAGTAATCTGAAACAATAAATAAAATAAAATTTACGCGTGTTGTTTTATTTTACAACTAAATTACCAACAATTTAGGTATTTAACAAAAAATGTTTGTCGAACAATAGTTCGAAAATAGTTGGACTTTTTTGTCTTATTGCGGCTCCTTTGGAAGCTGTAAGTACCTAAGCACAATTGCGTTAGTCATAAAACCCTTCCGTTTTCAACAGCTCCAGTACCGTTTTACTTTGTCAGAAAGATTACCAATTTTTATTTAGTTCAGTTTTTACTTTCTGAGTGTCAGTTATGGAAGTTTTTGGTGTGAATTACGGATAAATTGTTATAATAGCATTATCAGTGTGATTAATCAATCTGCTACATATACTTTTTTACCAAATAAAGTGCAAGTGCAAAATAGTGTACCTACCTACACCAGTGCAATAGAAAAAAAAAACAGAGATTAAACTTCAATAAGACGTTTGAATAACTAATAGTAAAGTTTTTATTTTTTAGGTAAGACAATTAATTCATTTTATACTATTTACAAATCTCATTTCTTTTGGTCTTTAATTAAAACTGAAATAAAATTATGCAAATTAAAAATATGAAACAGCACCATCTATTGGCGACAGTAAAATTTACATTGACTACATGCTAACTACTCATCCAAATTTTTTAAATGCCTGCCATCTATGGTAATGCGCGCGCATTATTTGCACTTGGAGCTACCTCGGTGCACTCGTTGCGTGTTTAGTATCGCGAGAATTCGCTAGAGGCTGATAGTGTTGCAATGCTGAGTGTACACCAGCAGGTTTGTTGTGAATTACTGCGGTATTTACTTTTACAAGTTTCATGGTAGACTTTTATAACATGGCGGACGAGCATTTTAATGAATGACACAAAGAAGTCAGTACAAGTTTTTGTATTTTGTATTTCTACTCTCAAAAGTGATTTTCCTTGATACAGTTAGAGGTTAAATTAAAATAGGTAGGTAAGTATAGTGTGTTGGGGTAAGTTCGGCACTGGGATAATACCGTAGAAATCAAATTCCCGGCTAATTTTAGCACTATTATTTAACGCGACCAACATTGTGTTCTGCACCATAATAATCATTTTGCCCCGACACAACGCGACGGCCAGGGCAATTGTTTTTAACGAAATGCGTTGATTTTGACTTGTATGGTCATAAACTTACCCCTCACTAGAAGTAGAAGACAAAGTTAGCCGATTAGGTGTAGTAGGTAAGTAGTCCGAACTATAAGATGAAAACTTTAAATTTTATACCCTATCGATTTGCTCCAAAACCTTCAGCGTTTCATATATACTTGAAGGATAAGGTTAAGATCAATCTTCCAAAAATATCACAATTCTATCAAATAAAACTGGTACTTACCTATTGTCACACCAATCGTCAACAAAAAACTCTCCCAATAGATAATACAATTGATGCTTTGTTTACATTGATGCAATAAAATAGTTACGACGTGTTGAATAATCGTTTCCAGTTTGAGTGACCATAAATTTGTGTATTTTTAAAGTCACGCAGTTTGGAGTCAATAAAAATTTAACGACTACGAGGGTGCACGAATAAAATTGTTACGCATTGTAGAGTAGTTTGTGCCTATTTTTTGTCTTAGTTGTGCGCATAGTTAATCACTGTAGATAATAAACAAGCCAAATTGGCGTTCAGAAACTTGTTCCTTTATTCAATTAAATGTTTTGGCAGTTTATTCAGCTTTTACGGAATCTTTCGAGGATCTTGCCAAGTCATGTTGGTCGTCGTGCTCTTTGCTCTTTCATACCTTATTTTTCACGTATTGTAATCTCGTGACCTCATTTGACTGGTTACATAAACAACCCATTACACATTTTACTGCCCTCGAGTGAGTTATGGTACTTACACAATTCGGCACGCGCCCATAAATAGACAAACGCCAAGAAGTTATTCCTAACGTTCCTAAAAGTAATCTATCTCGAGGCCTCACCGCAATATCGGTTTCTGAACGATTAACAGAGGGCGTGCGTGCCCTTCGCTTTTACGACATACTTTTACGACGTCGTAAACTCGGCCGTATAATGCCTATAATCTTTTTCCGCAAGGCTCCGCCCTGTGCTGATAGATGGCGCTAAACACAAAACTCCAAATCACTGTCACCGAACCAAATGTTAAAGTTTTATTGTGTGTTTCGCTAATGTGGTGTGAAATTAATAGGTAATAATGCTTTTATGGGTGCTTGTGAGCTTTATAGGGGCATAAAGTCCTGGCAGGTGAATGTAGTACCCAAAGTATTTGTTTTAAGTTGACCGCAGGTGTGTTGTGCTATCGTTTGATGGCATTTATAACTTTGTGGCATTATAAAAACGAACAAGACTTGTATTTAGATAATAGTATATACTTTTGTGGCACCTTGAGCACGTTTTTATGTCCTCATTTTGCACAAGAAGTGTTGTACGTTTCGAAACCGTTCTTTAAGAATCTACTTAGGTATTTCGTTATTTTCTTTTCCAGTGTTCAACTTTCGTAGGTAGGTATCCTCTGAAAACTTGTACCCAATTTTGGTAAATGTTACATGAACTTTAAAGTTTCTTACAATAGAAAATTAAGGGATGGAAATTTTCCTTACACCCATGTTTGTAGCAAATAGGCCGGAGGGACTCTAGGCCAACGCAGCAATTCGCAGTTTAAACACTATGTTGTATAATTACAACAATTTCGCAAATACTTAGTTGAAGAGGACAATATCCCGAGGCAACTGCGTACTAACTGAAATAAACATAAACTGTAAGGACTGTTTTGAACATCTAGACGTGGCGTACCATAGCTATACCTAACTACTTACCCACCTAAGTAGGTATCTCAAGAATGCTAGGAGAAGTAAGGAATGGAAGGAACGACTTAGTTTTTCTTTTACCTACCGTACCTACCCTAACGTTACCTATTTTCTTATTACTATTGCTGTAGCCTGCATCATCCCACTGCAAGACCAAAACATCTTCTTGTAAAGAGAAGTAAAAAAAAATAAGTAACCAAGTTTGCCCATTACCTACTGCTTAACATTTTCAGACCTCTGAACGATATCCAACGACCATTTTCTTTTACGGAGTAAAAGTAGAAACCTGGAAACGTTTTGGTCACCTAATATTTTTGTTTAACTGAGACGAGAACTAATTGGAGGTTTCTATTCTGCTATTCTGAAACTTCGTTTGTTATTCATAAATAATAAAAATAGAGTCTCGAGAGGCCTACGTTTAGTGTACCTAGATGTAGACCTTCAAAAATAATTGGTACTGACAAAAACCTAGCTAGCTAAGCGATGTAAAATCTGCAGAGACATAAATGTAGAGCCAGGAATTATGACATAATCAAAACAAAATCCATCCTTTATTCTGGTTTAAATAACTCAGCATCCATCTTTGGATCAATGTCTCGTAGTCTGAATGCAACTTTATGCAGATCCTCTCGATGACTGCTCAGCACAAGTGCTCTTACAATACATTCTCTCGAAACTCACGCCTATTATTCTGACATACAACTTACCGTCTAGACTAAAACTATTTCTCTATTACCCTCAATTACCTTTACTATCGGACCTCTCTGTCAAACACAAGTAAAAAGAGAAGAATGAAACTAGTAGGGTGGTACACAGAATCCCTCCGATTTTCCATGCAATTGAATAAAAGACATTATGGTGTGTCGACGTCACGGTAGGATTTTTATCGATATATCGAATCGGATGTAATCCGAGTTCGATGCCTGACTCGATTCATTCGATCGAGTGGTGGCAAGTTTAAAATTCATAACATATCTTACTGAAACTTTCTATGCACTTTACGCGAGTTAGTTTTTCGATGTAAACATATATTTTCTGGAGTTTATTTCGATACAAAGTGTGTGTTGACTTCGGTGTTCAGAGTCTTCTATTAAGTGGAGTAAAGCATAGAGACTACATCACCCTATGTAGTCTGTATTCTTGAACTTACTTTTTGGTGGTCATTTACATTATCATCGTATGCGACCACTGCATCAGGAATGCTGTATTACCTAGTAAAACTTTCCATTTTCTTTGTAGAACATACTTATCCATTTTGTTTTCTTCTTTCTTTTCAGTAAGTTGCTGTTGGTTTATAAGTTTTCCCTTATAAAACAAAACGCAGACTAGATTCAATCCAGTTCTTGTTTGAAAATATACTAAGTTATTTAGGAAAAATAAAGGCTAAGGCCACCAAAGCTCCGTTGATCTTTTTCCGTTGAGGTTTTGAAGTATTTTTTATATTAAACAAAGGTATTCCCTTCAGTACCCTGTAGTATTTAGGTTTTGCATATCTTGCTAAATATTAAAATAACCTTAGAAAGAGAATAACCTTAGGAAGAGGAAGTGTGCCATAATAATCCATTACGCGTGCCCAGTCTGGGTTGCTGTATATTACACGTCTTCGAATTCTTTAAGAAAATGCCTTTTTTTTTTGTGGATGGGAAATCATCAAATGACCCCTCCCGCTCTGGGTGGAGCAGAAGGGAGTGTCAGACTCTTACTGACTAAAACCCACCCGTCTTCCTTCTTTAGCCCTTTGTGTTCCGGGGTAGCGGTAACCCTTTCAGACAAGCCCGCTGCCCCGGCAGGCTTCGGCCCTTACGGGCCCCTTCCTTGATGCTGACATCTCTTTGAGGCACGCGTGGAGCACGTACACGCCGTCCGGCATGGGCCTGGTCCTGATCGGACGGAGGGTTACCCATTACTCTCCGCCCGCAGGCCCGCGCCTACGGTGGCCGGGAGTCGTCACGCAGCTTCCGACGCCCGGAGCATCTCCCGTGGCGGCTGGGACGTGAGGCTCTCTCCCTCAGCCGTCCCGCCACCTCCTTTGCTAGCATGACTGCTTCGCAGAAGGAGGTGACTGCCTCCCACTTCCTCTCGCCCCGGACCATGGCATCTATTACAAATAAACCAATTACAGGCAATTTAGAATTGTCAAAGGAACCCATTCCAAAGCGTACCTATACAATGTGGAGATGACAATACAACAATAAATGAAAACACTAACAATACTAATGCATAAGAATATTTAGGAACTATCAAATAAATCCTAACGTTGAAATAAAAAAAAGTTATTTTTTCTCTAACATAAGGAGTTTGTTGCCCGTTATTCTCCGTAGGAACCTACCCTACGGAGAAGAACGGGTAAGAAACTCCAAGGACACACAAAATATTATTTCAATGATAATACTTAAAGCTATACTACAAAAAGTTTAAAAATATCTTGAGTTAATACTTAGATAATCCCTGCAACATTTCCCCTATATTCTCTTCTGTTAATTCCAACAGTTTACAGTTGCATAAAACACATCGAGAATTCGACAGCCATTTCTGCAAATGCACGCTAGAGACCGCTTTATACACTGGCTTACGGGAAAATATGTAGGTAGTGGACTTAGTTCAAACGTTACATAGTAACACTATTTAACCCTACAATAGTCTCAAACTTATCTTTAAGGCTGGTGGATCCCATTTCAGCTTGAAGAGGAATTCTACTACGGAGATAAAGGAAAATGTTCATGAAAATACTTCAGTATACCTACTAACATTACTCCATCTATGTACGTGGAAGTAACTAACCGAAGAACTTAATAACCATACCATTTAACAACATAGTCCTCTAAAATGAACACACACAAACACAAAAATGAACATAAATAGGATAAATACACACACAACAATTCCGTCGACTTGTTAAACTTCAAACTGTATCCATGTTTTCGCACACACATATCGTAAAATTTTATTAAAATTAAAACAAAAAGCATTTGATAGCGAGTGTGTTAGCTGAAGCTCACGGGAGGTAGACGTAGCGAATTTTCAGTAATGGCCGCCGAAACGCCCTCCGCCGTCGTTCACTGCCGGTATTTGTATTATCGCAGTATTAATACCCCGTGTATGTAACACCATGGAGTTTTTGTTGTGGTTATTGATATGGAAATATATTTGAGGATGCAAGTATGGTGTTATGGGGAATCATCGTAAGGAAGGGGTTCTTGGGGTTAATATCAATTTCCGTATATAAGTATACCTACTGAGTGCCTACTTAGCCTAATCAAATGGATTTTGTGAGAAATCTTTAACGTTGTTATGTCCTACCAACTTTTTATGTCATGACAATTGATAACACTATCCACATAATCAGTAATGGCATGGGATTTATTGAGAATTTCCCAGAAAATTAATAAAACTCATCATTTTAGTGGGTGTAGCGACTTTTTCGGTAGATATGTCTTAAAGTAATTATTAAGAATTTGAACTACAATGGTGTCACTGTCAAGTGGCTTATGTTGTTTGAAGTTATGAATTTCCATTAATATGGACTGCTAAATGTTCGAGGAAACAGCGTGGTAATTACGTAACACACTATCAGTGGCAATGGGTTGCATTTTGACAGTTGAAAAACATTCATTTCGTTATTTACGTTGTTGAGAGACACATTTTTTAAACATACGAAGCAATGGTTTAATAATATCTTTCAAAATTATTCAGATTGAGATTGATAGTTCTTACGCAATTAAGATGCGGATGCCATACTACATTGTTGTCCGAGCCAGAATAATTACCACTGGAACTGTAAATTATCGAATGGATACTTTGTACATTTATAATTTGTAAGCAGCCACAGGCACCATCATACAGTGTCACTGCTTTAATACGTGAATTTTAAAACCGTACCTACGTAAAAGTAACCGGGGACTGATATCGGTGAAGGAAAACATCGTGAGGACACCTGGACGTATAGTTAATATAAGTCTGAAATCGCCCGCAAGTCTTGAACAAACGTGCCATGATGATCAATGCTCTTGCCTTCACTGTAAAAGAGGCCTTTGTCCTGCGGTGGGAAAGCATCTGGTTAGTAATTTGGTTTGTTTTTTTCTTTCGTAAAAGGCAGGCGAGCATAAAAAGAAAAGACAATACCTAAGCGACATGTAAGTAGTGTTGTATCATTTCTAACTGGATTCTAAGAGTTAGAAGTTTTATCTGCAACTGATTCCAACACAGGAGTAGGTACTTGTATGTTAAATCTTTTACAAAACCTCCGTGGATTCCAAAGAGTGCTGTGATTTAGATTTATTGCCATGTGAACCACCTATGAGCTCAATAAAAGAAACGTTAAAGTAAGTTATGAGCTATTTTCTAAGCATTTTCAGTGTCCAAGTCAATTTTACTATTATCATTTTATTACAAATTCCATGTGTAGTCAAATGGTCGTGTACTAAACATAAGCAAGCGGAGGGTTAGATTATTTCCTTAATTATATGGGGACAAGCCTTCAGTTTAACAAAAAATTGCGTCTCAAATGCCTCAGGGAACGTTTTACTGCTGCTGTTATCCTGGTGGAACAATGGATGACTATGTTACACCATGACTAGGAGATAAATGAGAAATTTTAAAGTAATTCGAAAAATCGTTAAAAACCTATTCATATATCATTATCTGCCTAGCCTTTTCCCAACTGTGTTGGGGTCGGCTTCCAGTCTAACCGGATGCAGCTGAATACCAGTATTTTACATGGAGTGAGTGCCTATCTGACCTCTACAACCCAGTGACTGGGTAATACGAAACCCCTTGTTAAGACTGGTTGTCAGATTTTCGGGCTTCTGACTACCCGTAACGACTGTCAAAGATCCACGAATGACAGCCTATTCATATATAACATATAAATTCAAATGCACAAGCTAAGGCACCAATAATAGTTATGAGGATACCTTTATTTATTATCACTTTAAAACTGTTGAAAATTATAAGTAAGTAGGTAGTCTCTCTTTCTTAAACATAAAACGGAACGGAAAGCGAAATATCGTCCGTAACAATATCTTACGGCTTCATACTGTATTCCGAAGCTTATCCATTCAGCCCATTTAAGTCGATCAGCCCAACAATAGCTTCGGCCAGACAAAGAAAGCTAGCCTCGGAATTTTCAAGCGATTTAATTCAGCGGAAAACCCTTAGATACTGATATTTTTTTCCAATTAGAGAGATCCTTTGTAAAGAGGAATCGAATTAAGCGCTGATAGTCGCTTTTATGTAAGACCTACTTCTAATATGGTTAAGTAAAAAGAGCAATAGGTATGATAGAATTGTTATTGTCTACTAGGAGTTATGTTTCACGCTCTAAGATAATTAGAATTTTATTACTAACTAGCTGCGCCCCGCGGTTTCACCCGCGTAAGTTTTGATCCCGTGGGAATATCGGGATAAAAAGTATCTTATGTGTTATTCTGATGTATAAACTATATTACTGTAAAGTTTCATCAAAATCCGTTTAGTAGTTTTTGCGTGAAAGAGTAACAAACATCCATCCATCCATCCTCACAAACTTTCGCATTTATAATATTATTATAGTAGGATTAGTAGGATTTGTATTTGCCTCTAAGAAAAAGTATCACTGCATATGTTTAAAAGTACCACTACAAAACTATGGTCGTTTAAGTTAATACGCAACATATTTACTAAAGCCATCCATCATTAAGAGTTTTTTCAATTAACATCTAACGGCCAGTTTCATTGTCAACAACTATAGTAATCAGTCAAAGTATTGGCTTATATTTGACCTTTACTGATACTCTACGGCAAATGATTTTCCTCATTTAAGTAACAGCTAAATTAGTGAAGAAACAAATTTAACCGTTACTTTGACTTTTGTGACGTTACTTTGACTGTTAGTGATGAAGAAACGGGCCGTATGTGTAGATGCTCTTTGGTTATAGATATAGCTTTGTATATATCAATAGCTAATCCTATTAGGTATTCATGCATACCTAACAACAGAAAGGAGGTATCTTAAACAATTAATTTCCCTAAATTTCATTAGCAACTCTTCCAATTTGCATTTAAAATGTGCGATCACGTACCTAGGTGCCTACACAAATACCTTCCACAGCAGACTAAAGAACCGTCCGAAAGCGCCATTATTTTAATACCCTTATCAAAAAACAAGGCACATTACAAAATGGCCGCCATTTTCATGAGTTTGCGCGGGAAAATGCTCGTGAGCCAGCCTGGAAAATTATAACAAAAGGCATCTACCGCTATCTTTCTAATTATAGTAAATCACCTTGCTACGGGCGAGATAAGACTGTACACATTCTATTTACAAATGTCGTATGAGTTCGGGGAATGTCGTAACTTAATACATTTCGGTTTTGCGCCAGAGGTTTCGTGGGAAGATACAACAAGAATGGCGTAAGCGACGGAAAATTTGAAAGGAGTTAAGACATTTGTTACGAAGAAGAATTGGTTGTATTAAAGGAGGGTGAAATGGCGTTTGTTTGGTGTATTTAGGATTGTTATACGACGTTTCGTTGCTGAGTGGTGAACTCGTTCGATGAACGGACCCTCGTCTAGTACAATCGTATCGAGAAGTATCACATATTGTATTCCGCAGCGATAAATTTCGAGTTGGAAAAATCGGAAAACAAAATAAAACAGGTGACTTAAATGTAGTTGAGTTATTTTCTTGTAAGTTTGTGTTTTTTTGAAAGTAAAATTGTTTTGTTAGGGACATAACAATGTTGTTTTGAAATTTTCTTGAAGCTTTTCTTTAAGCTTAAGGAAACATTTTAACATATACTGACTAAATAACCTTGCACCGTTATATATTATCCTATTGATTGAAGAAACGTATAACTACATGCCTATAGTCGTACTTCTTAGTTTTAATTATTCACATTTTTTTAAAATTTTGGTATAATTTTTGACTGGCAAAAAAAAATAGCAAAAATGTTTTTAATGCTGTATTTAATTTAATTTTGAAGCGCTGGCTAAGACAAATGGCTAATGTTTGTTATCAAGCAACTTTTTCAGGAAGACCATGTTTAACAGGAAAAGAAAATATTAGCCATAATGATTTTCCTATGAACTGTTCTATTGTTCTGTATACACAGATGTAAAGCGATGCACCACACCCCCACAATTACAACCCCACCTGTTTATACACTTGCACCCCACACACACATAGGACTAACTAGCTACTACAGCCAGCATAGTATGACCCTCCCCGCCCTCTGATGCTATAACAAAACAGACGCCAGGAGGGAAAGAAAGCATTTTATCAGAGGTCTAACTAAATAGGATAGTCGGGAGGTGGTTGCTAAAAGGAGCATTTACCGATACAAGTTACTTGCCTGTAATGCATTCTCGTGAGAGTTGTTACAGTGACATTCTTTACGCCCTATAAGAGACGACACTTTCCGTTACTATAGGAACTGGTTCTGGACAAAGGCTGGTCAGTTGTAATTTGAGTCACTATAACCAGAATCCAAAATCAGTTTCTAGTTTGATGCAAAGTAGAACTCGTAGGCTTTCCAATGTTAGTTTCTGTGATTCAACCACATTAAAAGCTTCTTTTTGGATTACTAGAAGCTTAAATGATTAAAAATTTATGAGATCTGCTTATTTGCTCAGGAAAACTAAATAGTTAGCTTTATTGCAGCTCCTCTTTGCAAAATCCTGTAACTTTTTCAAATACAAGGTACTTACCAAATACATTTATTTAAATAAAGTTAAACACCAAATTAAATTCCTATTCACGATGATCTCATCATAACTGGGTTCCAGTAACTCGCGCTAGAGCAAAACTTACTGAGAATGTCTTATGCAATATCGGGAATTCCACAACTCAGTTATTGAATTGAGAGCAAGAGTTAGTCACGGCCCTTTATTTTGCAATCCATCGCATTGTGCACGGACTTGACACCCAATTTGAACTGAGTCATACAAAACGATTGCAGTACAATAAAATAGAGGAATAACGATCGGAACAATATCGGTAACTTGATGATTTGTTTCAATTTGAATATTGTACGAGAAGGCAATACTTCTTGATGTAAATCGCTGGTTAATTTGAAAGCCTAGATGAAATTAAACAACAGCACAAATTGCTAGCACTAATTCATGTCTTGTTAGTTTATGGCTACAAGCTACATTTCAAACATAATTCGGCTCCAAGTTGATTTAATATCGGCCTTAATTCTGCACATAACTGATTTTAACTTGCCAGTTTGAAACTCACTCGATCATTGCCGATATATCGATCGAGTGATTTTTATTATATAATTTCTTATTTGAAATTCTCGTGACGTCTAGCGACTCGCCCAGACACTGGAATGCTCCAAACGCTCTCGGACCCTCACAAAGCGAGTGGCACAACAAAAACGAGCTGGTTAGTCGTAACTCGCGTTGGATAGTTAAGTGTACGAATAACGTCCTATATTGCGCCCGCGGCTCCGTACCGCCATACACCACGTAATACGATCCAATTAAATAGCTACGAATTTATGTGTGTACACTACGCGCCCTGAGGTGTCCTTAATTTTGTTTGTTTTAATAAACGACGAAGTAATGCGAGTTAGGAACATTTTGTAATCGATACAATGCTATCTCGAATGGTTACAGATTGGGACGGAGTTGTTCAACGCCGGATTTATTAAATGGGAATGTGTCTCGGAATATTTTCATTTTGGGTGCCAACGATATAAAAGCCTATTGAACAGAATTGTAAATTGAAATTTTTGTACAGTATCTTTTCATTGCCGATTTATTTCCATTATGATAAAGTGTGGAGAACCGATATAAAAGAAAACCCACGCAGATAACCTTTCATATTTCCTCTTTATTTCAATGAAGTTGACTCTAGCCGACAGTGCATAAAATTGCTAGGAGTCCTCAAATTATTACAACCATCTCAATAGGAAAAGGACAATTTGACCGTTTCTTTCAATATTCCTGTATTTTCCCTCGGAAAACGTAATCGACCGAGGACAGTAATATTACATTTTGTTATATAATAACGATTTTCCTTCCCAATGGCAATTCGTCGTTATTGGACGTAAAGTAAGAACGAACGGTAGCTTCAGTCGAAACGAACATAGGTAATAATAATATAGTTATTGTTATACCTTCCCTTAACCTAAGGCCTCGTATCACGAGCACCGATTCCGTGCAGTCACATCAACCGTTTCGAGTTTTACGACTTCCATTGCGTGCGTACAAGGGGCAGACGCGATTAAACTGCGTACTGTGAGTTCAATAGATGACTATTGCAGCTATGCGGTGAATGGGCGCTCCATTCGGGGAACGAGAGGTAGGATTGTACACTCCGACCTGGCTTCTATCTGCAAAATCAATGTGGCCATTAGCAAGTTTTCGCGCAGTCGCAAAACGTTCACGAAACGCTACCGGTCAGAAGTTACAGACACTCGGACCGACTTTCTATGCAGATGATACTGTTTTAAAACGACGAATAGACTAACTTTTTTAAAAAAGAAACATTTCTTCTTTTATTTAGATAGTGATTTGAATGAATGAGAAGTATATTTTTGTTATTTGTCAATTTTATCGGTTTAAATGTGGCACCATCTAAATTTTGCATACGATGATGATACTTACCAATAATAATAACGTAACTGCTACGCACGAGACGACGTGTTCGACGATAAAAATGCTAATATTTATACCTACAACAGACTATAGGAATCTCTGTTATTTGTTTCCAAAAATATGTGGAAAGTTTGTTTCCTTCTCTTGAAGCACTTGAATGTATTGTGTAGTTCATTTTACTGCATTATTTATGTATCTTACAGTGCAATTTTTTTCCTTATGTTCTGTGAGGTAACACTTAGAATTCATACTAGCTAGTACAAAATTCATAGATTTAGATAAGTATAAGAATATGCCACTGAAGACTAAGAGACTTCCTGTTTATATTCATTGATACAATGCTTTGTTCTTCTTATGTACAGACGCCAGCACATCAAGCTACTACAATCTGTAAAATTTCGTTAATAGATTTTCAACTTTATCGCTAAAGTATAAGATTCAAAGTTGATTTAGAAAATATTACAGTTTCGGGTAGCTTGATAAGCTGGCGTCTGTAGGTACTACCTATTTAACTTTTGAGCCAACACATAACTTTTCAATAGTTTATAATTATTACTTATGCCATTCTCAAGGAATTTCGAGGTTTAGATAATACCATTTATTCGTAAAGTGAGAAAGGGATGTATGTATGCAATTTTGCTGATACACTTTTCAGAAAGCACCGATCAGACCTAATTCTTATTTTTTAATGTTGAATTTCTAGATCATCTCTGATTTGTCTCTGTTTGAAACAATTCTTGGCAGAATTTTTAAAGTTTGATAACTCACTAACATTTAGAGAACAGCACAACATACTACACAAAAATTGAAATCTGTCAAGAATCAAATTAAGTTTTTTTTTATTCTTCATTATCAAAAGGGGGTTTTTATCCACACGGATACGCCAAACCCATCGTACCTTATTAAACTATTTAACTTTAATTGAAATAACTACATACTATGTATAAGAAGTAAAATCATTGACTAGGCATCTTCACCAGACCACATAGCCTCTTTTCAAATTAAGTTAAAGCTTGAAGCTTTTGCGCTCAGGTGAAAACTTATTCGTATTGGTTTTAATTCATCACCTTCTTCTTATTCTTCATCTACTTAGTTTCATATAAGTAGGTCCATGTTCTAATTTGTAAGATCTTTTTATATTTACCAATTAGCATTCCTACATGTTTTAATTTGGACAACTATTTATTGTTTGAACTACTACCAAACCGGACTATTTTTTATGAATTTTATAAAATTATGCGCATATAGAATTAGTTTCATCAGGTTAGTAATCCTTAAAAGAAATAGGTACTTATTATCAAAAGTATCCACGTCCCTGTTTCAGTCAACTCATATTCAAAAGCTTATCTCAAGCAGTTTACACAGTTACTTACATCTAGACATTTTGATCAGACGTACCTACTTACATTCAATGTATTCCTAAATAAGCGAAAAGATTCACGTAACCTATGTTGTTTCAAAATTGATAATTTATGTGAATACTTAATGGTTACAAAAACAAGATTTTTTTAATTACATAGTCCTTGAACCCTCAACAGCTTCACCACATCTTATTCACCAAAACTTTCTCATTCATACGTCTCAAACGTGTTTTAAAGAACTGAATATCTATATTTTTATAGTAAGTATACGTTCCGTTCGTAAGGGAGTTTCTTCGTGCTTCAGGCGTCGAATATGAAGCGATGAACGATGCCTCAATCGATACTGCACGACGCTGTTTGACGCTTTACTTAGGTGTGTTCGCACTACTTTTGAGTTTAGCGCTTAATTTTTCGAGTTTTGAAGCGGTATTTTTATGTTTTTCGTACAGTTTTAGACACGTGTGGCTGGATTTATAATTTGTAAGTATACCTAGAGATCATTGTCATGTCACAGTATTGACTCAAAGCGGCCACCCAAAATCAAAAATACCTGTTTTTGGACAGGGAGTATATAATATGGCTCTTGATCATCTGCCTAGCCTTTTCCCAACTATATTGGGGCCGGCTTTCAGTCTAAGCGGATACAGCTGAATTCATGTAAGGAAATGCAACACAGTGACAATAACATAAAGCTTTAGGTGCTGGACTTAGACCCAGGTGCTTTGGTTAGTGGACACTTTACCTGTAATGTAAAAACATAGAGCATGGTACTTAGGTACCTTATTGGAGAAATAGATTTGTCAGTATGTAGCAACAGAAACTCTTATTTCGAGAACACTCCCTACACTGAAGTACATTCACATTCCATCACAAACTTTGCTTTACTTTGCGTTATTCACTTGTCTTTCCTAAGGTAGGTAGATAAGTATATGCACCAACTTCAATCACACAAAAGGTTTACTTTCACAGTTGATACGTTAACAAAGATAGTAACCAGAAACACATATGAACGAAGCAAGTTAATAAAAAGCTTGTAAAATGGCTTATTAGGTCCTAATGCAATGAACAACCCCGCTACTCTGAGCCCAAAAGCCAGACATTCCACTAAACCAGATTCGTCATTAAAATTATCTCTCTTTTTCACTCAAGTGACTTTAACTAAACGACTACCGAACGGTAGCAAAAATATCCCAATTTTAGTAGGTACCACTTAGTACAATGTTGAAAGTTGGATCATTTTTCATGAGTTTAAGTATTGAAACTTGACTGAAAAGTATCCAGATGCCTTCAGAACATAATTAGTTTGGTGACAATTTTGGTTTGGCTTAGAATGGGGTCACACCGTAACTGTTGTGTGTGTAAGTACCTATGTCCCTGATGTAACCCTGCCTATATTAAAATCGTCATTGTGGCCGTTCATTCTTCTATCCAGAGAGATTTATTCTGACATTAATTTCGCGGAGGTAGCTATAGGTACAAAGTTACCTTTGCTATATTCAAGCGTCAAACAAGCTGCGAAAATAGATTTTTAATTCAACAAACGTACTCCATACGTAGTTTAAAAACATGAGAAGAAAGCATTCAGCGCGATCGATGTTTTCAAGTTCAACAATGAGACAACGCTTCTCTCTAAACCATTTTATACTTCAAACGTCACGTAGGTATAATGTTAGCAATATCAATTCAAAAGACCTTTCCAGTAGTCATTTGTGAAATTATTGTGTCACTTCCCGTAATAAAACTAAGTATATACAAAGAAATTAAGACAGAAGAAAGGAGGAAATTTTCTCATTAACAAAATTGCCGAGGGTTAACGTTATTAACGGGAAATAAAAATAATGGGCAGCGTTCCGGGTAGAATGTGGATTATCTAATAAGGAACGTTAAAGATAATGTTGAGAATTTGTGCAACACAATATAAGGAAGGAAGAACGGAAATGTGTTGAGCTCGTGTCCAATTGTGCATAGTAATTCTCTGTGTCCTATATTGTGAAATGGTTTGTCTTATGTTAGTAGTATCTCTCTTTTTTCTCCTAATTTTTTCGTGACTTCGATTCCTGAGGGGAAAACTGTAGCCTGTTTTCAGCAGTGAAAGTTTTTGGGCTGTTATAACAAGAAACCAAACAGAAACAGTTCAGATACAAACGTAAACGTACTTCTCGTATGTATTAATTAATTTATTAATTACACATTGTTGTCAGTAGATGAGAGATCCAGTAAGTACCTACCTAGTTTCTATGGAGTCTACGTTAAGCGCTATAACTGCTTTGATTTTCATACACCCAGATTCTTTTCTCTTGCAATTTTTGAGTAAGTATTTGTGGCACTTATATCTTTCATCTTTAAATTTTCTGACTTTTGGTTCAGAGACAGATGCTTGTTCAGTATTAGTAAATGAAGTAGCAGATTGTACTTTCATCTTTAAATACTAAACATATTTTTTTTCTACTCACTAGGTCTTTGTGTGTGTTTTTTTAAAGAAATGTTACTTTGAATAATAAGCTCCGTGAATAATTGCCCTTTTTGTTACACACTAACCTTTAATTTTCATTGCGAATTTTCGTTTTGTTTCATTTTTTAATTTTAGTATACTAAAATGAAAATGAAAGTTTTCTTTTCACTGTGGTAGAAGATAAATCTAAACCAAACTATAGTATTCAAAAAAACTTTATAGGTACTACCTGTAGTGAAACGAAACAATTTTCTCAATAGAATGAAAACAGAAAAGGGAATAAAATAAAAGGATGGAGTTTTCTATCGCATCCGGAATAGTTTGCAAGCGGATCGCAGTCGCCATGTTCAATTCAGATGGGTATCTACTACGTATCGTAGGTATGTAGTTGAAAGAAACATTTTGCAATCAAAGCATTATTTTATTTTACGATCCCTCATAAATTTTAATTTAATTTTACGAAATATAATGCAGTCTTTAAAATTATTACTAATCGATTGTCGAAAGCACTAATTAAAGTTTATGAAGGAGCTGTATCCGATTGCAATAAATATCGACTATGAGGCAATCATTTTTTGTAGCTGATATGATTTTTTTGGCTGCTACAAAGGCTATGTGATGGCAATAGGAAATTAAAGGTAATTTGGTGATACGTAGTGAGTGACTCTGATGCAGGGTGGACGCGTTAGACCATGAAATTGGCCCAGTCTATGCCATCAGAGCAACGCATCGGCGTTTAATCGCCGACCAGTGGATGGGATTTCAGCTATTTCCATATATAACCGAATTTAATACGTAGGTATATACTGTAACTACGTCTCTATAAAGTTTAAATTAAAATATTAAAATGTATAGTGAAGTTTTGTGTTATTTTCAGTAATATTTGACTGCTATTTTAAAACTTAAAGCTCTGGCTTATAATTACTTATTTACATAATCATGTTACAAAGTGGTAATGAATTCTCCTACTTGTCTTATTCGTCTTATTGTTATTATTGTTTGTTGTAAGTATTTACATCAAGAACAAATCAATCAGTATTTGACTAATAATTATTGTATTCATAAACACAGAACATACGATTACTTACTTAAAATGAACGTTTATTATTACCGGTTCCCCTTGTTATACTTTAGATACCTTCGTACTGGCTCACTCCCTACAATGTATTACAATGTAACTCCTTCACTCAACAATTCTCTATCGATCGTTCTATTGTGAATAAGGGATCTAAATTCCCATAAAAGTTAATCTAATAGCAACTGAATTTGTTTTGGTAGTAATTTGCTATTTTAGCGAGCTTTAATAGCCATTAGAATTTGCTACGATCGCTCTAACAGATATCAGGCGCCGTAAAGGTAATGTCAAAGATAGCACTCGAAAAAAAAACTATCAACAAAAACTATAAAGGCAAAGTATCAGATGAAAGGTCGGTGTAAAAAATTGTTTAGTATATTAAGTCTACAATCGCTTGTAATACGGTGCGCTTTCCAGTACTTTTTGTATTAAAATAACAGTGACGTGCTAAGCGATTTTCGGTTCAGCGTAGATCGGTCCCACCTATTGTGAATTCCGTAGGTCTGAAATTTATTTGACAGCCCCAGTGTCTGTGGAGAATGGAAAATGGCGGAATGGCAGAATACATTAAGGACATAACTCATGGTTTGTTTTTGGCGGGGATCCGACAAACGTTATTGGTATTTAGGGCCATTTAACTATTAGGGGTAATGTTTTTTCGTCCTTATTGATAATATATGAGACAGAGAGTGTTGTGTTGTAGCCGACAGTGGGCTTGTTAGTTACGGTGGGAAATTAATATTGTTTTAAGTGGTGCGACAGGAGATAAGACTATGAGAGAATCTCAGAAATGAAGCTGAAACCAAAGCTTCATTTCTAAAATTCTATAACTGCTTAAAAAAAAATGCTTTTAATACTAGGCATTTTTAGGTAGTAAGTAAGTACATATATTATTTTGATAGACAATAACGGGGATTCCTATTTCTTTACTGGTTTTACCTATGACTAAGATATTTTTGTGGTTACAAAGATTTATCTATAAATCTACAAAATGCTGCGGAATTCTCAAGGTGCAGCTTGGTTTTGATCCATACCGCAGCTATTCGTGAGAATTGACAAAGGAATTTAGAAAATAAGAAAAGTTTGTAACAGAAAATCTTTTAGATTCTGTTGATATTGGGAATTGTACGAAACTAAAATCTACAGTGTTTTATTTCATAACTCAAACTCGCTAAGACTAGGAAGAATTTAAAAATGAAAAAAATTTTTTTTTTTTTGCGATGATCAAGAATTATTCTTCTTTAAACATTTTAACAATATGGGTAGGATGTAGATCCATGTCCCATAGGTACACGTATAGTTTAGTAAAAGCCAAACCTTGACTTTTATACTAGCTCCACTTTATTACTTGGGTACGTTTTTATATGCTCGCATACGAAGAAACGCATGTAATTTTTTTCTTCTGTAGCCAGAAATAACGTTCTATTTGATTTTGTTGATTTTGTTTTTCTTACTTTCACTCTCTCTCTGATGACACGATCTCACGCTGATGGCAATGTATATTCTATATTTTTTCTTTTTCATTTTATTTTAATTGATTTTAGTTTAGTTAAATTTTAGTTTTCTAGTTCTGTTTTCCACCACCACTTTGAAAATGTCGCAACTCTGACTCCCAAGATACAGGCATATGCCTAGTTTGTGGGTCACCGTCTATTCTATTCTTGTATAAATTGTGATTACTTAATAAATAAATAAAATAAAATTTTGTAACAGTGCACAGATATCATAGCTCGGCTGTCCCATTTCAAAACCTATTAAGCGACATTTAAAAAAAAAATCGTTTTATGGCCTAACTTAGATTAAGTTAGCAAGTTTATGCAATATAAAGATTTAAAAAAAAATGTCCCTTACTTGGTTTTCAAATGGGACAGCCGAGCTGGACATATCTGAGAATTAAGATAAATATGCGACTAGTCATAACTTACACACACGGGACCATGTCTGGCCCCAATATCCTTTTAGAAACAAAAAAAAACACTTAGGTACCTGTAAGAAACATTAAATAAAATGCAGTTTATCAGAACTATGTAACGTAATTAGGTCTATTTTTATGTTTCAGTTATTGGAAAACATAGGTACACAAACGTCCTGATTGTGTTCATTGTTTTTTTTGGTCTGGTCTTTCAGATGTTGACTTATTAAATTTCAGGTAAGTAAGTACTTACCTAGGGGCTTTAGGGGTTTAAGTACGTTTTAGATTTCTTTTATCGTTAACTTGGATTCACAAAAACTAGTGCCAATTTTCACTTTCTGTAGGCGGCATCTAAATTAATGCCTAAATTACAGCGCTCTATTAGATTTCCAACGCTTGGATCTGCGTCGAAAATCAAACAGTTAGGTATTCATTACCTACGGTGTCACCTAGTATTGGTTAAAACAAGCTTGTAAACTTAGTAGGTAATACCTTGTCATCCGGGTATCGAGAGTAAAAACTTAATTTTGAAGCGAAATGTTTCACGATAGTCACTTATGAAACTCACTTTCATCACCGGTGGAATCTTTTTGACCTTACTTTGACTGACCAAACTCAAAAAGCTCTTGGAACTATTCGAGATCTACCTACTAAGTATTTGTACTGATTTTTAGGGTTCCGTAACTCAAAAGGAAAAAACGGAACCCTTACAGGATCACTTTGTTGTCCGTCCGTCCATCCGTCCATCTGTCTGTAAAGACCCTTTATCTCAGAAACGCGTGGAGGTATCGAGTTGAAATTAAAACCATATATTTAAATCTGTAGTCCCTTGAAGCTGTGAAAAAATCAAACTTCTAAATTAACGTAAAAAAAAGATACGGCCGTTTATGCCGCAAAAAACGTAAATTTTGACACTCTCAAGGGAATCAAAATGTATAGGGAACTTCCCGTTGACTTAGAATCATGAAATTTGGCAAGAAGCAAGGTCATGTAGCACAAGTAAAGGAAAAAATCTGAAAACCGTAAATTTGTAGTTACACACCTACTTTGTACGGAACCCTCGCTGCGCGAGTCCGACTCACACTTGACCGGTTTTTTTAGTGTAGTAACTAGCTACTGTGAACTTACGACATCAAATATTATTACAGATACATTTTCCTTTTTAAAAGTTTGGATAAGATGAGTTGGTATATCGTTCTCAGATTTGCAATATAAAAAAGGGAAATATTTCGTTGCTTATAATGAGTTTTCTACGTTTGATAGAAGACTTATTACATTTTTCATGCTGTTCGTTGATTAATATATGTTCAAGTTTAAATCAGCATAACATGAATCTAGTTGCAGCATATAGGTCAATGAGAAGTATAGAGGCTAATCAAGAAGTATTGGATTTCCAAGGTCTTTCGTTTGTCAGTCACGGATCTAAAGGCTTATAAGTTATAAGCTTAATAATAAGCTTGCTAATATATTTATATTTATTCTTTTATAATATTTCGCTAAGCCTGCAACATGTAATCTTGTATTGAATGCCATTACCTATAGCGTTGTAATTACCATTGCAAGGCTTCATTAAAAGCCGCAAGAAATGTTTCTTTTTGTTATTTAACATTTAAAATATCATAAAGCGGGATAGGTATTTTTTGGGAATAAAAAGAGTATTTTACATTTTGTAATATTTATATTATTTATAAATATCGGTCATAGAATTACATGTCTACTTTAAAATGTTTTTACGTATTTCATGTTTGTAATTTAATTTCATAATTCATAAGTATCAAAAGCCTAATTGAAGGGTATCTAAACAACAAAAATCAAAAAGCCATACTTTTATTAACTCTTTATTCTCTTGAATTTTTGAAATTAATATTACAATATTGAATGCGGGCTTCATATACAATCACCCAACTATTTGCTTATATAACACGACACAGTCACGTTGTATCGTACCATCAGCTCACACTTGACCACGTTAACTTAGACCACCAGAGTACTTAATGATAGTTCAAGTTATACTAGACATGAAACAATTTTCACACAAGCCAATTTAATCAGACCCTTTCGTAACAGTCGCGTACGAATCACAACCATGTCGAAAAGACCAAAGAATCTTGAACTCCGTACGCAATGGTGCTTAAACGGTATCCGATATCTCATAACATGGTCAAATTGCACAGGCATACGACACATCTCAATACATAAATACATAACATAAAACAAAAAAATATAAACAAAAAATAATGCGCCACATAAAACTTTCACGACTATTTACAGTTACTTAACTTTAAGACGATTTAATAACTATATTCAAAAATATAGATATAGGTACATAGATACATAGCTACATTTATATTAAAGATAAAAATTGATCGTTTTTTTTAGGATAATAACTAAGAAACGGAAGTCTTGTTATCATAAAGTTAAAAGAACAGAAAATGAAGATACTAGGTATAACATGGACAACGCAACAAAGATTAAAACTAACAAAACGAAGTAAAGGTGACAAATTTGGAATACAACTGGGAAAAGACGTGATAACCTAATGTAAAAAGTTATTTTAATTAATATTGATATTATAATGTTCGGTTAGGTATATCGATACCTACAGTCTACAAAACACTAGCAGTATGGCAAGACAGCATTATGGATGGAGGACATATATATAATCTATTTAGCAAATTGCTCATTGTTTCACTGTGGATTACAGTTCTTTACGAGGCAGAAACAATGAAGTGTACCTGACATAAATCATCGGACGTACATACCTACACACAAATATCTTTACTATGTTACAAGATTTACCTATTGTTATACACGAAACTTAATGGATAGTTAGAGGAAGATGCTTGACACTTAGAAATCTGTCGTCTATTTGCACAGTCCCAAACAATAATAGAAAACCGATAAAACAACTATCTTAGTTCACAAATGTAGTAATAACAATTTAACTCGTATACACATATCGTGTAATTATGTAAGTTCAACCTCGTTTCAGTTTGCAGTGTGTACGTCCCTTTATAAAGAAGCTTTTTCCATTCACCTTCCAAATGACCATCTACGAACAATACTAAATAATTTTTAAGCGTTTTTTTTTTTATTTCAATTACTAACCATCGGATTTACGCTTAACTTTTACAAGTGTCTACGATATTTTAATAACTATGCGTTTTATAATTTATAAAGCCTACTTAAATCGAAGTTACTTAAGTACATTTTGTTCGATTTTTTATTCTCGATTTTTTATATATATTTAAAAATAAGATGGGATAAAGTTATATTACTAACGACAACCTTATTATGTAAGTAATCTTAAGGGGACTACGGATTTAATGAAATAATGTGGGTTGAAGTTATTGCACTCGTACTAGGGTATATTTAATGGAAATCAATATAAAATCTCATATTCTAACTACGTATCCATTGCTTTAAGTGCACGACATTCAAAAATTTTAGCAGTTACCAACAATCAATGTATAGAAGTCGTCGAGAATGGACCAAATAGAGGCAATATTTATTTTGTAGAATTCTGGTGGCTATTTTACTAATTTACTATACCTTTTTCGTAACCAAAACTAGAGGCATTAGTGAACATTATTTCAGATTAATTGCCGGATATTATATAATCACAACGTTTTCCTTTTATTTTAGCGTCACCTAGCATGTAGAAAATTTGTATGTTTTAATATTTTATCACCAAAACTTTAATTTTTCAACTGTCCATGTTGACACAAGTTGCAAATGAGTTGAGTAAACTCGTTTTTGTCTCAATGACATTCGTTTTAAAATTGTGACCCGTAATTTAATTTGTATTAATTTGTGAAACGTGAAAAGACTATACGAGTTTTCATGTTTTTATATCTACCGACGACTTAAATCTTTCCTAATGATATCATGACATAAAATTTCATGTTGCTTTTACACAGAGCCTACAGATATATATATTATTTTTCGAATAACACAGTGGACAGATATTGAGAGGGTGATTTTTATAAAAATTAAACGAAGATTCCAATTTTAATACAGTTATCTATTAATTTATCTTTTTAATTCTACCCTGACATTAATTTACGTATAATGGTGACTATCAAGACTAAGTTTTTAAAATTCTAATTTTTTGCTCAGTTATTACGTATAGTTGAAAGAACGAAGTATTTTAAAAACTGGTTTTGGACGCGGAACAAATATTTCAAAGTACGTGTTAATAAATTATTTTAATTATGTATTTTGGCACAACGTGGAATTGAAAGCGAATATGGTGTATGGAATAATTTCAAACCGGCCATGTTTAACAAGCTCGCGTTTTCGCGAAAAAACGTGTGTATTTTTGAGCTTCAACCGAGCTCCATTTAGTAATACCGTTTGTAGGCATTTTATGTATGAAATTACTGAGCTGGAAAATTCAAATGTGCATATGGCTACGTAAAATTGCAGGAAACATAATTTCGCCACCGTTCTCACTCGAAATACGGTGTCTTTTTACTTTCGTTGAAAAAAAGGAACTTAATGACATCAACTCTTCGCCTGCTAAAGTGCGACCACTGTCTATTCCGACGCACATTGGTTTATGTTGTAGGTACCTAGTCTTAGCAATACTTCATACAAAGTTGAACCTATTTACCTATGTATAATACACTTAAGCTACTCAACTTTTAATATTACGTGTAAAATTTATATTTAGTCACATTATTGTAATTTATTATATGTATCATCGTTACGTATATAATTTTGAACATCAGATGACTCGGGATGTATGGACAACACGCCGTATGCAGTACCGCTCCATAATCTTGTTTGTTTTGTTCATATGCTATTATTTTATTTCATGGACATGGTATTTTCAACTAGAATTATCAAAAAATACCGTCTACTTTTTAAATATTCATAATTATTGAAGACGAAAAATATAAAACACAACGCTCGTCACGACGAAGACCTATTTGCAATTGTACTTCCATACGTATTTTGTTATAAATATACATTTTAAGTTCTTATGGAATTAAATATGCAGGTATTTTAATATTTGTCGATATTATTACCTATAAATACTATCGAAATCAATGGATTAAACCAAACAACAATTTGTGGACTTAAATTACTGAAGTGAATCACAATCTGGTCAAAAAGAAAAATAAAGAAGTAACTCTTTTCAAATCAATTGATAAAATACAACAAATTTTACAATCATAAAAAAAAATGTGACCATCAAAACATAACCAGTCCGCTAACAGCGGACAAATAATAAAATATACATCAAAATGTACATAATATAATATCTATTAATAAAAAATATAACATAATGGATTAAGAGTAAGTGGTAGCAATAAATACTATGAGATTCACAGATTTAAAATCTTAACTAACAATACCGAAGTTCACTCGGGCTCCTATTTAAACCTTAGAGCGATTCTAACACGTTTTTGTATATTTTAGTAAAATATTATTGCAATACAAGGTGTGGTTATGGCAACAAAATAAATGCTTAAAGCACATCACCAGCCTGTCCACCCAGCGAACGACACCGAGGCAAGTCCTTCGCACTAAAGGAACATTATTACATAAACCGGGAGCCGCACTCCACAACGAGGGCGACTCCGACGCGAAAACATAAAACTAGTGGATACGAATCGACTAACGCCCGCAGGTCCGTATGGACGTAACACTTCCTCTCACACTATATGATACAGAATCAGTCAAGATTTCCTATACGGCTTCGCGGACACCTTACGTAGGGACCTTGTTCACTTTGAGTAGGTCGTTGGAGCCCTTGTCGATGGGCATCTTCATCGGGTCGTGATGGTGGGTCACGTGGTGGCCGTGGTGCTGGCTCTCCAGTTTGGCTTGCTTCTCTTGCTGTTGCTGCTTCATTCTCTCCTGCTCCTCTCTGTCTCTGCGAGCCTGCTCGTTGATCTCCTTCACGGCTCGCAGCTCTTTCTTTAACTTCATGCGTCGATTCTGGAACCATATTTTGATCTGTCTCTCTGTGAGGCAGAGCGCGTGTGCGATCTCTATCCTGCGCCGGCGTGTCAGATAATGGTTGAAGTGGAATTCCTTTTCTAGTTCTAGCGTTTGGAACCTCGTATAGGTCTGTCGGCCCCGCCTTCGTGGACATCCGTTTGGTCCTGGAAATAAAGAGAAAAATATTATTAGACATTCCGTTTAACAAAGTAATGATATATTGCGGTATAAAAACAACGTTAATCTGAAATAAATTATATATAACGGTTAAATTGGAGTTTTTAAAATCGATTTATAGCATCATATATCACGTTCCAACAGCTTCGATTTGCAAAAGGCTTCGAGAGAAACCATTAAATTTCACTTTTATACCATTTTAGATTTTAATGGCTCATTAATATTTTATAGCGCAGTAAAGTTAATTTTAGAGTTATCCGCTACTGAGACCAACCTCAATGGAAATTAATCAAAGAGCGCCGAAGGAGCGCAACCCTTACGTGTATCGATGGATACGGGTTCTGTCGTCCCGTAAGTTTGTGCTTACAATAAAAATAAGTAAAAACAATATCGCCAAGAAGCAAAAAAGTAACGGAAAGGGTTAGAAGCAAACGGTCCGCGAACAATAGTGTCCTTTCTAAAAAGAAATCGCTACAAAAAAGTCAGGGATGCGTAAAGAAGGGTTGCGCAACTTTCTAATGCTTTGTAAGGTGTCCCTTTATTTGGTTCCTGTAGAAGACGTTTTCTTAGAAATTGAGAAAGTTTACCCTTTAGCGTCGTAAAAATCTCGTACGTAACACTTTTGAGACTTTAACGGTTCATTTAACTTTAATTATAATACCTAAGATTTCACGAACGGCAAATTCTCATCCAGCATACGTGTCGTAAAGTCGAGTATACATAGACAGGTAAATACCAAGTCCCACAAAGCGATCGGGTCCCAAGACTGGTTTTCGAGTCAGCCAATAAATAAGGTAAGATAAATAGCCTTCCCACCGTGTATAAAATTGATAGCGGACCAACAGTGTCTCGGAATTCTTGACCGTGTAGGCTGGCCTTAGTTACCTGATCGTTTTAAAAGAATACAGATACGATATAGCTAATGGGTTATTTTAATTGGTGTACAAACACTTTAAATTGTTGCGCGTTGAATTAAGTAACGTGACCTGAAATGTTAGTTAATTATGTAATTATTCTAGAATTATCATTCCTAGACGTTGTTTTATTGTGCTATGATAATTGTGTAAATTTAATTACAAGGAAGAAAATGGATTAATTACCTAATTTATTTCCCTCGCAATGTTCCGTTCTCACATTATAATTTCTGTAAAACGCTTTCCATAACCTATTAAAATGCATACGATTAAGTTTGTTGTCGTTCTTTAATTCCAATGACGATAATATCAGTATTTTCTTAATCAACACACAAACGAATCGTTTAATTAAAATGTAAATTTTGAATTGATTCGTACTAAGCTTAAATGAAAGTAATCGCCTTTTAAATATTTAATACCTTACGAGGGCACGGAGTAACCCAATATTTTATGTAACAATGTGAATTTATGTTCACTGATAAAAAATAAAATATTATTCTACTTTTTCACTTTGCTCATTACAAAGTAAAAAATATGCAGCAACTAAATAAATCAAGTGACTCGCCCGAAAGTTACATGAGCTATAAATTACCGAAACTGCATTTTTACTGCCGCAATAACATTTATGGTTCGTGCTTATTTCAACAAAAACTTAAAAACTGTTTAAAATGTCATAAACAGACAATGGAATAATTATACAAGTGTGGTTAGACGAGCAAGGATAGATAATGCTCGTACGATAGAGCAAGAGAGCGATAGACATTCTAATTTTAAAAAGCAAAGATGGAACCCAAAACACAATACACGTATCCCAATAATGCGATTACAGTGAAAGGTCGTAAGTGATGACCGATGACGCGTCAAAAGATCCTTCTGCTTTATGGGGTAGAGTCCAAAATCAGATATCAGGAGGGTGAGTGTGACCGTTTTTTGTCGGGGTCGGTGATATGTTAGGCAGGTTCACCCCTCGTACGGTCGCCATGACAACGGACGTTAAGGCACCTCCCGTCAGCTGGCTTCCATTATTCTCTACAGTATTGTAGTCGGGAAGAGGTTTGACTATCGCACCGTATTGTACCTGTAAGAGCTCATCTTTTTTTAACGGGAACTTGGGAACCACCGAATGTTCCCATGATAGGAAATAACAATCCTACGAATACTTCACATGATTATAGTTCGTCAACCTCATTTGCATTGTTTTTCTGTAATTGGCGTCTGATCTGATAACTCTATTTTGGAATAAAAAAGAATATGTTTATTGTTTTGTTTGTGGCTCTTGATAATAAATTGTTGGTACCTAATCTTGAGATTAGAAAAAGAGGATCGTGAGTTAAAAAGACACTGGCATGGACACGGTATATCTCCGAGAGCGAGGTATAGCATTAATTAGAGCCGTACATTGTGGGCCGACACCGACGCGGACAATAAACATACTGCGACATGACCCGGCTCTTACCCTGCCTTTTTTCTTCGAAATAAATCTCACGGAATGCAGCTTATTTATTATTTTATTTAACTTGCCCGCCTTTGTACAAACCCGTTCCATGTATTTGATTAATGCTCACCGGTCGGATCGGGATATTAAAGGTCTGATTGTGAATTATAACTGAATTTTTGTCCAGTAAGAGGGTTATTTATGGAACGAGTAAGCCTTGGTCAGTGTCTCAGATTTGTGGAAGTCATGCAGTTAACTGAGCCAGAGAAAATATGGTCTGCGAGACGCGTTGTGTTACTGAGGTGCTTGATGCGTTAATGCGAGACGAAATTATGTTTATAGCGCGTTTGAGTGATGCAAGTATGTGTAAATAATTTGGAGATAAACTGGATCATATAATTAAAAGCTGGCAATAAAACTGGCTGTAAAAGAAATCAATAGCATTATTAAGTATAGCTTATATCAATTAAACGAACATTAAAAGCTTTAAGGGCTGTAGCGGCGTGTCGGCGACACCGCACTTTATTGGCTCGTAATTCGCGAATCGTCGTAAACTCTCGTGTGCGTTCGGGACGCCATCTTAAAATAGTTCGTGTTCGAAATTCAAATGTAGACTCTCTCCTATTGTTACCGGATCGATGTTTGACGTTTTGTAGTGTTGTGATGTGCAGTTTCCTGCGCTTTAAGCGCTTCAGTTTTATATGTGGAGTGTTGTTTTGAATACAATGTGAAATCTTCCTTTGATCTAATTGTAGCTAAGGAAGTTTTACGGTCTTATTTCATTATGACTAAATAGGTAGGTATTATAGCCCATCATCATAATGGTTTTCAAAACAACACACAGTACAATACACTAAAGTATCGATAAAAGCATGTTTACCTAAAGTTCAACGATCAAATTAAAACAACGTTTCTATATCGCATGATAAAATTATTTTAAATAACAACGCGTGACAATCGATTTTCTTGCATCTATTGTTATTATCGGTATCGTATCTGAGTAACGATATTATCGATGCTTTTCTTACGATTAGTGTAAATCGATCCTATGACGAAATGATTAGACGGCACGCACTATCGTAGTTAAAACACAAAATCTCTATAACGCATATAAAACTAGTCTTGTTTCAGTATCATTATTTTAGAGATCCATTGTATGAGGTCGTATAGTTCCGTTAGTATACAGGCAATTAATTTAACATGGCGCGTTTTAAATTAGAATAGGAGCGTTTAATTTGTGTTAACAGGCACCTATTGACACTATTTTCGCTTAATTAGGTAAGTACGTAATTTATAGACTTTGATTTAAATAATGAAGTGTTTACTGGATCTTTTGTGTAATGAAATGAAGTAGGTACAGTCAGCAAAGTAGATAAGTATGCAGAGTCGTCGAATATATGTAGTTGTAGTTTCCTAAGAAACCGATTGATGTTTTTGAATGAAATTTAATAAGATAAATGAACTGTTTGTTTTCTATTAATTAAATTAAATTTTATTCGAAAACATCAATCGGTTTCTTACTAAATTTCAACTATATTGGACGACTCTGCATACTTATCTCCTTTGCTGACTGTATAACAAAACTCAAGTAATTTATAACTTTAGTTATGAGAATGTTGAGTGCAAGTACATATCACACTTGGTCGTGTCGGAAAGAACTATTTTCACTCATTGTGAGTGACTGCTAAATCATCACAATGTTGTTCTGTGCCTCGCGTAGGACATTGCCTTTACCGTAGGGCTGGCCAACTCCGTCCTCGTCCAACTGAAATTTTTATCTACGAGTAAACTAATAATAAAGCTGAAGAGTTTGATTAACGCGCTAATCTCTGGAACCACCTATTCGGATTTGAAAAAGTTCTTTTTGCATTTGATAGCCCAATATTTGAGATCACTCTAGGCTCCTTAGGAACCGACCAAAAAAAAAAATTAAAACGGTATGTGAATACGAAGTAATATCGCGGACAGGCGATGCGATGCGACGGGGTGGGTCGGAGAAACAAGAAATTTCACGAGAACGAAGTCACGGGTAGAAGCTAGTAATAATAATCGTTGATTCTTTAGTTTCTAACTGATTTAAATTATGTGGATACAAATGCTATGTTATGCGTGGCATGCCTCACAGAATCGTGGACCGGTTATCGTGACCAGTATGTGGGTATGTATCTACTAAGCGAGATGAGAAACTGTGCCCTTTGCCCTGGCACCTATCTGAGTTATCAAGTAAATTTTCCATAGTCAATGATGATCAAAAAAAAAAGTTGATTACGATAAAAATAATTTTATGAAAATGTAGGTATATAGAGGTAAAATTATACCTACTTGAGTGTCTAGGAAAGTTGTTTAGCATGTCATTGAATTCAGGAAAACAACGGAGGGGAAGTCGCAAACATATTCTCCCTATCTCCGACTTAGTAAAACTTTGTCTTTGACAAAATATCATAAGTTTTCGATGGATAAGATAAAAGCCCAAAACTGTGGAGACTGTTGCGTTACAAAATGTTGGGGAAAACTTTGAAGTAGCATTTTACTTGAGCTGTTTGTAAGACCAACGTGGCTTACAAAAAATATTAGAGGCATAGAAATTGACATGAATTATTTTTATAGTGACACTCTCTAATCTTTATTACCAAACAACGGAGGGTTATGATTTTAACTGGTATGAATGTATGTTCATCTGTTACCCCATAACTTCAAAAGTATTTATAATAATTAGACAAATGAGGTATCGTTAGAAGCGTCTTCACCGTCCGCTAGCTATAGAATATGTGACGTCACACTAAATTAAATATATAGCGCCCTTTAGAGGACATAAAGTCATGAATTTAAAAATAAATATTTTGGGACGGTGCCTTGTTGGGTATCAAATGAAAGGGCTTAATTAGCACGTTTCAAAAATATAAATATATAGCCCCAAAGTAATTCAATAAAAAATAAGTTTAAAAACTAAAACCCGACTACTGAAAGGGATGAAATAAAAAAAATACCTTCCCGTGGTCGCATGCTACCATAGCTTACTCGTATAAGGATGTTAGTATCTTAGCGGCCTGCGACCACGGGAAGGTACTTTCCTATTTCATCCTTTTCAGTAGTCGGGTTTAGTTCTTGAACTTATTTTTTATGTTTTAAACATAATATTTCACTCTACACATTTTTTCTTGCTAATACAAGTTTTCTTATCAAAATCGATAAAAACATTCGTCGACGTTGTCTGTATCGTTAATTTATTTCACCGGAAACCCAAAATATTGAAAATTTCGATACAGGAAGTAATTATAATTCCATTCTATATTTCACTCTTAATTAGGTACGTATTCGATTTTTTTGTTTAGCGACATCCCTACGCCAGTTGCGCACACGCACAGTGGTGTGTTCAAGCGAAACGATCTTTGATCCAAGAGCGGCGCGCCTTCTCTGACGTCACTATTATTCATCCCGACTAACTGACTGTTAACTAAGTACTAAAAAACATGCATTATGTAGGTGTGTTATGTATACGTAGGGGAGATCTGATCATTTGATAAGTACGCAATAAGTGGAATTGTACAATTCGCTGCTTTAAACTAACATTTGATACGGTTTTGGGCATTGTTAAATTACCATTAAGTATAGAATTGTTGGCTGTTTATCAAATGCCTAGCATTAGAGTTATATTAGGACCACGTTTAAAAGCTGTCAGTGTCATTATGGTTATAGAATATTGACACTAACAGCTCTTGAATGCAGTTTAGATGTGCTGGTCGTGCTCACTTTCATTGTTCAAATTGGCACTTAGCGCAGTTAGCGAAAAGTAGTAATTTTACTGGTGGGTTGTAGCTTTGCTATCACCGTGAATATTGTAATAGTAGAAAACTGCTATCATTTCTTATAGTTGCGCGCGCGTTCAGTTTCTTTCATAAAATCCGTCATATGTCTTTACAAAAGTATCTCCATCTGAATCAATGAAGATCAATAGAAACCGACAAATTGTTGATTACAAAGGCGATCAGTTAATAATCAAACAGAAGCTAATTGCATTGTACATTTCATTAGACGCTCAATTACCATGACATGACTGATTGAATAATTACGGTACAATTTTACAATTGTCTTATTTGTAAGAATATAATTCATGCAAGATCAATTGACAGGAAAAATGTTGCAAGAAAATCTTCAGTAGCAAAACCATTACGGCACTATTTTGTTGTATTTATGTCTGGCCATGTTTGCCGATGACCGGTGGAACAGACGAGTCCTGAAGTGAAGGCCGCGTATTGGCAAGCGTAGTGTGGGGACGTTAGATGTACGGACGACCTAAAGAGGTGGCTGGGGTAGACTGGATGCGGAAGGCGAAGGACAGGGTGTCGTGGCGCAGCCTATGTCCAGCAGTGGACTGCAATAGGCTGAGTTGAAGTCTTAGAACGTAAGTAGGTAAGTATTTACCGACTAAAAACAGTTTTGCCAAAGGATAATTATGTGTAAGGTTACTCCTTAAGTAATCAATTACTAATTAAATTCAAATGAGAAACAAATTAGGATTCTTAGAGTATCAATAATTAAACATGGTAATTAAACCTGTCGTCGCGTTTGACGTGGGATCGATGAGTGGAACAAGTTCTTCGTCTTGGGGCTCACCTGCTTGCGACAAACTGACAGCATTGTGTAAACATTACGATAGATAGACCACAGTCTGACATACATACATACGTACAGTACAGACCATTATAGGAAATTGACCGCTTTGACCACATTTGCTGGTCAAAGCAGTCAGATTGAAGCATTGTGGCTTTTTTCATTTTCTCTCTCTTTTCTTCTGTTGCAACTTTTATTCTTTTCGTAAGCGTGGTGTTTTCAGTTATTTACTAGTAATTATCAGTAAATTAATTGAAAACTTTGGTACAGAGTACCCTCAATATAATTGTATTCTAAATATTTCTGTTGAACTTAGTCAGGTACCCAATAATAATATATTCAATCAAATTAATAAATAAACCCCAGCTGTAACCAAAGTAGAAGAATGAACTAAAGCTGATACAGGAGTTGGAGCAGCTATCTACTTAGATTGCATGCGAGAATGAATGAAATGTCGTATGGTCTATGTCGGGTATATTGAAACTTGTCATTGGTATTACCAACGTGAGGGGAAAATCTTGCGAGATCAGTATTATAAAATTACTGGTAAAACGACTAGAAGAAGTAGCTAAGACAAGCGATCAACACTTTAGAATGAGCTTGGAAGTATGCATGTAAGCACGGTACTACTCGAGACTCACTTCCCAGACTGCAAACTCCTAGAGGACAGGACCTGGGAAGTTGTGCCCGATTGGACCCCAACGGAGCGAGACTGGTCCAGTGCCCACAGTCTAGTAACAGAAGACCGAGTAAAGTGGGCTATCAACACTTTCCAGCCTTATAAGTCCGCAGGACTAGATGGCATTTTCCCAGCCCTGCTACAATGGGGGGTTGACCATATAACACCATGCCTGGTAGAAATCTATCGGGCCTGCATAGCACTCAGATATATACCCCTAGCCTGGCGCGAAGTGAAAGTTATCTTTATACCCAAACCGGGCAAAGCCGACTACACACAACCCAAGGCGTACAGACCCATAAGCCTCACATCCTTTCTACTAAAGACCCTAGAGAGGCTCTGTGATCGACACATCCGAGACGGGCCTCTACGGACAAAGCCACTCCACAAACAACAGCATGCGTACTCCACAGGCAAATCAACGGAATCCGCACTGCACAGCGTGGTATCCAAAATTGAATGTGCGGTGGATCACAAATGCTCAGCACTGGCCGTCTTCATTGACATTGAGGGTGCCTTTGATAAAACCACCTTCAAAAGCATTGGCACGGCCCTAGACAGACACAATATAGACCCACCCCTGAGCGGTTGGATCACCAACATGCTCAAACAGAGGGCGGTACAAGTAACCGTAAACGACACCACAAGGGCCATCGTGGCGAAGGGCTGCCCGCAAGGGGGTGTCCTTTCGCCGCTTCTATGGAACCTGGTCGTAGACAGTCTGATCAAAGAACTGAACGACAAAGGTTACTTTACCGTAGGCTACGCCGACGACATAACCATAATAATAAATGGCACCCACGAAAACACTCTGTGCAACCTAATGCGCCAGGCCCTGAAAATAATAGAGAATTGGTGTGGAAAACACCAACTATCAGTGAACCCCACGAAAACCGATTTAGTTCTCTTCACAAAAAAGAGGAAAATGGCAACACTAAAATTACCAAGTTTCTTTGGTACAACCCTAAGCCTATCAACTGAAACCAAATACCTGGGCATATTCCTGGATAAACAGCTGAATTGGGCGAAACATATCAACTACATTACTACGAAAGCCAGCATATCCCTGTGGCAATGCAAGCGTATGCTTGGTAAGAATTGGGGCATTAGCCCCAAGGTCACTCACTGGCTGTACACCACAGTCATCCGACCAATCATCACATACGGCTCACTAGTCTGGTGGCCCAGAACAGACCTGAGCACAGCCCAGAGAGATCTCGAAAAACTGCAGCGGTTCGCGTGTGTGGCAATCACTAGCTGCATGAGAACTACACCCACTGCTGCCCTACAGGCTATGCTTGGACTGCCGCCCCTACACCTCATAGTGCGGGAACAGGCGGCCCTGGCTGCCTTTAGGCTCCATATATCAGGTACCCTAAGCAGAGATTCTAGGGTCAAACACATACGTCTAAAAGAAGATGCGATCAAATGGCAGCCAATGATGGCATCACCCTGCGACAAGGCCCCGAAACAATACTGCTCTCAAAAGCATTACAACATAGTGCTTAAAGAGGAGCAGTGCGACTACTCAGGCCCGAAGGAACTGAGAATTTACACTGATGGTTCAAAGACCGACTGCGGAACTGGAGTCGGAGTCTTCTCACACGACCTCAACATAAAAATATCCAGACCGCTGGGTATGCTCAACACTGTCTACCAAGCGGAGTGTGTGGGCATAACACAAGCGGCTTATGCCATAGCAGCCAGGAGAGTTACGGATGCCCGTATTCGCATACTCTCTGACAGCGCCTCAGTCCTTCAATCCCTAGGGAAGGAATGCATCACATCGAAACTAATACTAGAATGTCACAATGCGCTTGAACAGGTAACTGTTTTGAACCGCAATATAGTGACGCTACAATGGATAAAAGGACACAGTGGGTCGCTAGGTAACGACGCAGCTGACGAACTGGCCAGAAGGGCATCCAGTGCGTCAGCTTGTGGACCGGAACCTGTCGTACCCATCCCCTTTAATCAACTACGCAGGTGGCTACAGGAGCACACCCACACACAAGCAGTAAGTTGGTGGACGTCGTCACCAGGCTGCAGGCAGTCCAAGGAAGCTATGCCATCACTAGATGGCAGGCTAACCAGGCGCTTATTGCGACTAGACAGGAAAGGCTTGCGCCTGGTGACGGGGACCATCACGGGACACTGCTCGCTAAATAAACACTTCCACACTATAGGAATAACGGACAGTCCCCTGTGCAGAGCATGCATGGAGGCTGATGAAACTGTTGCGCATGTGCTCTTTGAGTGCACAGGCGTCACCCAGATTAGATCAGAAACCCTCGGGACACCCAGATCGTACACAGATGTTCTCAACAAACCAGGAGACCTAATCAGCTTCTGGAGGGAGGTGGGCTGGTTGGAATAACCACCGACGGCCGCCATGGCCCACGCACAATGGTCTAACTGAAGGACTAAGTGCGGAAACCAAAACCCATAACATAGAACATAGAACATGCATGTAAGCAAATAAAATAAATACTTATACACTAAGAGCTGTCTAGATATATTATTATTTGTTATGTTGCAACTGATCAGGTCCTGTCAGGCAGGTAGACACGTATTTGCATAATTATAAAGGTTGAATTACATAGATAATGTATTCATTTGCAACAATGTAAGGAACTAAGGATACAGAGATCAATAAAATATAGGACGCGGTATAACGCATTCCCTATGTTCTTGTTTCAGTCTTTGATGTCGTGAAATATATGCGTTTCTGGCTAATATTGTGAGAGGTTGTGCATTAAAACTAGTTCATTTGGCAAGCTTAGGATGAAACGAGAATGATATAGAATTTGTAATTGTATTATTTAAAGTTAGTAGTTTAGAGATATTTGTTGGCTTATTAAAACAACAACTCTTGTGTTAGGTTATCAATTTAATTGATTTTACGCAATAATGCCTGAATGTCAACTTGTTAAAGTTTTGTACCACGAAACATGATAGAATTTTCCTATTTTCATAATTGTAAGGTGTGATAATTCCTGGCATCAAGTGACAATAACAATGATAGCCTGAGACCAATTATAGCAGTGGAAGAAAAATCAAAAGAAGCGGCGCAAAGCGCATTCAATAAACTCCATCGTGTGCCTGAAACCTTATCGTAGTAGAAGGACTTACTCATACATAGTTTAAAATTAAAATAGAAATCACGTCATATATGTTTGTTGTTCGTTTTATTTACGACCTGACTTTGACGACTGTTTTACTGAAAATTACTTAATTTATTCAGATGTATACCCTAGTTACGTAGGTACTTACGTGTGAACTACGTAGTTCCATTATTTTAGAAAAATGTGAATAAGATGGCAGTCGCTTTATTAGAAAAGTAGTAACTTAAGTATTGCAATGTGTTAGAAATACAGTAACGTAATTCTATTAGATTCAAAACCAGTTAGTTGAAGGAACACAATAAGTCATGAAATTCGGAAAAGATTTAAATGAAAAAAAAATAAGCAAGAACCTGAAAGTATTTTCTTAATAGCCAAACGTGGCTTAAATACAGAGATCGCGAGGTACCAATGGAATAATTCCGGGTTCCTTTAAAGTTAAACTATCGACCGCTGTCGGTTACAATAGTATGCGCTATAAGGTAACGTTTACTCACGAACAGTTTCGTAACACTTTTTGAATATCGCACTCGAGCATGAGAAAAATAAATATTTCACGAGTTTACCGTAGGTATAAAATGATAATCGCTGAAGCCAAATGCATTCATTGCATAAGTTATTCATGTTCCTTAATTACTTTTATCTAACAATCTAGAGATAAAACAAAGACAACACAATGAAATTAGTATTTTATTATGTGCATACTTGTCATTAAGAAATTATAAAAATAAATTCTTGGTTTTATAATAAAGTTGTACTATGCACTTTGTATGCGACTATGCGTATGTTGCTGAATAATTTATTTTCTTCTAAGAATTGTCGCTGTAGGTCGTGTTAAGTTATTCTAGAAGGCACTGGAGAGTGTCTGCGAATGTCTTTGTCTGTTTGTTTATAAGGGATTGACTCGAAAATAGCTGCTGCGCCTGAAGTGAAATCTATCGAATAATTTATAGACGAATCGTTTATAATGCATGACGCATTGCTTTCGGTGCCGTCACTCTGAGATTTATCATGAGTTGTCAAACTGTTTGGATTTAAATGAGTCAATTGCCATCTTATTAAAAATAAAATAAAATTCGTTTAATTCAGGCAAAACGCATATTACCTATATAAAATAATAAAAATTCACAATACTGCAACAGAGTAGAATAAAATGTGATTTTTTTGCTGGACTTTCAAAATTTGTCTTCAGATATATATATGAAGCTTTAACTTCTTGATAACATCTCCTTTTCACTACATAGTAAACGGTGATCTCAAAAATATTTACAACATATGGGACCTATCGTAATCCCGATTCGCACATGACCGGTTCCTTATGTATTGAGTTGTCCCTTGAGCGCCATCACAAAATATAACCAAGGATTGGCAACGGCATGAGCGTAATTTTATACATAGCTTAGTAAGGCACACTTTCTGAACTCAGCTTTAAGGAATAACCGACTCTATAACGTTTGAACAGAGCCGAAAATTGGTTGTCGATTGGAAAATGTAAGAAGCATTGTATTCTATCTTCTTATGGATTAAATTTTACGATTACGGCAAGCCTTTTGATTGAAAAAAAGTTTTTTGGAGTAGGCTCAGACTCGGACTCTCTTGTTTGGTAGGAAACTAGTTTTTACCACACACGCGTTCTAAGAAGTATTCGACCTTCTGACTACGTGTTTACGAATAAGTACGAGTTTTAGTTTGATCTAGTAAGTATGAAATCAGTCATTCTTGCTTGAGAATTGTTCTAGAACACAGTCCTCAAACACAAACACCAAATTTAGATCAGTCCTCGCTAATTTCCTCAACAACTTTGACTGCGAAAGGAACTCAATACTCAACATAATCCTTCTTCGTCGCAAAAACAGTCCATACACGGTCAGTACTACATTCACACTATTATATTGTATGCCCGAGTTAAGTGCAGCTGCATCTTGCAAACGCACAAACGAACTAACAGCCACAGACAACTTGATTTAAAGCAGGTCGACGCCCCTTGCTCTCTCCACTTAAGGACCTTCAGTCCTCACGATCAAGCCAGTTTGTCAAATATGCTTGAAGTAATGGGACTGTTAGTGATTTGTAGATTATGCTGTGCAGTTATCTAATTGAAGGCAATGGACGTGGATCGATTTATTTGTATCTGGTGGTCGAGTTTGGATTGGCAGATTGTATGAGTTGTGTGAATGTGTTTTATTGAGATAGAGTCACATTGGCGTGGGTTTTTAAGATTGGTGAAGATATAAAAGCTAAAGTTTAATCGAATTCTTATTTCCGATTGATGATATTTCCTCTTAAACAAATATCAACTTTACGCTAGTGTGACTTAAGTTAATTTTTAACCAACTTCAAAAAGGAGGAGGTTCTCAATTCGACTGTATGTTATTTTTTGTATGTTTATTATAGAATATCTATTACTATTGAAAAAAGAAAAAGTAGGCACTGGACATTTTATCGATTTATTCCATCAATGAAAATGATTTATTTTTCAATCGAAGTTATTTCTTACGTTTTTCATAGGTACTTAGTGTAACAAATCTACTAACCTAACAAAATAAAAGGGTATGAAGTAAATTTGAACAATATAATTAGAGATAAAAAATACATAAATGATTAAAAAAGATACCAATATCACTCAGTAGAAAGAAGAGAGGTTTTTGTAGTCGCAGTCCGTTTTTCTTTTTTCAAGTGCGAAGCCACAGGTCACAGTAGTGATAGATAGTGGAGAATAGATGAAGAGAAGATGGTCCTCTGGACTTCAGCGTAGTCACTCCGTCAAGATATGAAGTCAAAATAGTAGTTTAGTTAAGTTTAGTTAAGGCTTGACTTCTGTTGTACTTTTCCTTTAGTAATTGGACGTGGTCTGTAGCGGAGATGTTTCTTTGAGTGAAACCAGAGCAGAATCATCCAAATAATATGTCAGAGGTCCTTTTATATGAGTCTCCCATTTGTTTTTTCATCTTCATTTCTTTTAGCTCTTTCGAAAATTGAAGTTTTCTTCATAACATATGCTCCTGTCATGAGCTTGAAGCGGCCAGAAATATTTGTTTAAAAACCTCTTTGATGAATACTGAGAGAGTGTTAATTATTTTTATGAATTTAAATTAGGATACAGTTATTCAATAAACAGTCACAATTATCTATAAAATACAATATTTGAGCTAACATAAACATAAAAATAATTTAAAATTATACAAATCAAAAGCAACCTTCATGGACTAAGTCAGTAAGAAATTATGAGAGAAAATTTACAGAAAAAAGTAATAGCAGTTTGACAGCCTGACGTAAATGTCATAACAATGAAAACTATAGAAATATTTAATTTGGTAAATAAATAAGGAAATGAATCGTTTTAGGCCGATTCGCAAAATAAAATGTAAACCTGATAAAAGAGTATGATGAATAAATGTGAATGTATGTAAAGTGTAAGTATATACATAGGTCTGTAGTAGGTAGATGCTATATTTCCCCATCGACCCCGAGAAAATTTTTGGTCTAGAACAAAAATTTTGTAAAGGTTAAAAATAAGTCCTAGATCTAACACACAACCGCTTCCATGCTTTCGTCGAACACTCCCATTCAATCACACATAGGAGATATGGTTCACATTTAATGACGCATACTCCAACAAGGAAATATTTATTTATAATTACGAAGGCTTTTTTTTTTTAATTAGGTGTCGTAACCCGCACCTGTTTGAAAACCCAATTAGAAAGAGCATTAGGGCTTTTTTAACGAGTTGCTTATCCGCTCGAAAGGTTCAAGGTTTAAGAAAAACCTCCAGTTGAGAGAAAACTCAAGTTAGTTTTGAGTTTAAGAATCACCCAAGTTTAAGAAAAACTTTGAGAGAACTCAAATTTGAGTCCTAGTTTAAGAAAAGCTCAAGTAAAACTTGAGTTTAAGAATTAGAGGGTTTAAGAAAACCTCTAAAAAAAATTTGCATTAGGGGCTTATTTAATGAGTTGCTACCGCTCCGAAAACAAGGCATTAGGGGCTTATTTAGTGAGTTGCTACCGCTCAAAAAGAGAAAGATGGAATAAGATTTTACCAAATAGGTTTTAAAGGAAAGCTGAGTGTTTTAATGTTGATGAGTGAAATGATAAGTTTAAAATGATTCAGTAAGTTTAAGATAATATCTTCAGAGAAAATATTTCTAAAAAGTCTAGTTATTGATTTAAAGAGAGAGTTTTTACCACAAATCAGTTTTTATTAAGAAGAACAGAAAAATCCTATCAAATTATTAAATGGTTTAGATATAATTTAAATCGAAAAGGTAATTGCAGAAGTTTTTATACTAGAGATAGTATTTTTTGGAATTTTGAAAAAAAAAAACAATTCCTACAAGGAATTGATCCAATCAACTACAATAGTTGATGAAGACAAATTAGTCATCAAAGAGAAAAATAAGTCAGTCAAATAATAAAGGTTAGGCAACATATCTAAATAAAATTATCTGAAAAGAACAGATAAAAAGAGAAATTAAAATAATCTTCTGAATGGTTTACCAACCATTAAAAAAAAATCTAGTTTTAAGAGAATTATTTACATAATTATATACATTATATTTTAAAATCTTTTATATGCCATTTAGCTTGGTTGCCATTAGGATCCTCTAGTATATAAACCAATGGGGATAATTTCTGCAACACAGTGGACTTAACATATTTTGGCGCTAATTTTGCGCTGAAATAAGTTCCAGCCTGACTATTTACATAGTTTCTTCTCCAGACTATATCTCCCACGTTATATTCTTTAAAAATGAACTAAAATACTTAGGTTTCATTGTAGATGAAAACGGTTTACGCTCAGATCCGGCTAAAATTAAATCAATACTCGAATTTCCTATTCCCACTACTCGTAAAGAAGTGAGAAAATTTATTGGAACTTGTAGCTGGTTTCGTCGTTTCATTCCTAACTTCAGCACAATTGCAACTCCACTTAATAAATTAACTTCTTCCGGTAAAAACGCCCCGAAATTCATTTGGGATAATGATGCTACTCTAGCTTTTAATAAATTAAAAGAAGCTCTTACTACTACTCCTATACTAGCTTGTCCTAACTATGATCTTCCTTTCTCTGTACATTGTGATGCTTCTAACTTTGGCATCGGTGGTATGTTGACCCAAACTAAGGATGATAAAGAAGTAGTTATAGCCTATATGAGCAAATCTTTTAATAAAAATACGTCGTTGGAAACGGTTGTTAAAGAATTAAATTTTGATTCTAAGGTGAAAAATCTCTCTTTAGTTTGAGATAAACGATTTACCTCTGAGGGATCTAAATCAGTATCAATCCTCTCTAGTCGATGAAATACATGATTAATAAAAGTTTTAATTTTTTTGTTGAATCTATGGTTACCCTGTTCTAACAATAGTAGTTTTGATTCAATATAATTTAGTGAAGTGATGAGTTCGTCCAAATCAGTTTTAACTTCCAATATTGAATCTAAAATATCTTCAGAGGGAGTATGAGATGCGAGTTGAAGAATTTGTTTTTTAAGTTGTACTACTGTATCTTTTGGTTCCTCTAATCTAATTTTTATTTCATACTCAAGCTCAGCTTTGTTTAGAAGTTCAAAGAAAATAGTCCTATCCATAATTAAAAATTAATGTTAAATGAGGATAAAATAGTGTTAAAGGGAGGTAGATGATTAGAGTGCTAAAGACGACTCGGAGTGAGTGCTAAAGACGAGTTTAAGACTCGACTACTCGAGAGTATTTAAGAGGACTCGGGAGTTTAAGAGGACCCAAGAGTGTTTAATTTAGGGAGAGTGAATCGTATGATACATGTGTTGTGTGTATGTAGAATAGTGAAGTATTTGTTAAAGTGTTATAAGTTTAAGATTGTATAAACTACCACAGGATATTGTCCTGTAGTTGTCGTGGAGTGTACCAGTCCTCAACTTGTAAATGACCACAAGTGGTTTTAAGAACACTTACAAGCAAAGACTGGGTACGATTACCAGTGGGTAAACGTAGTGGTGTGCAAGTGTGTGGGGTGCAGAGTAGTGAGGTATAAGTAGAGAGTTATGTGTAAGTGGTAACGACTACAGGATATTCTCCTATAGTACGTCGTAGAGTAAGCCAAACCCAACTTGCAAGTGACCACGAATGGTTTTAAGAACACTTCCAAGCGAAGAATGGATGCCAATTACCAGTGGGTAAAGGAATGTGTGTGGGGGTGTAGTATAAGTGAAGTATGAAGATGTGTTGAGTAAAGGAGTCTTCAAGAGGAGTGCTGAGGGCCTGAGGAGGAAAAAATAGATATTAAAAATTTGAAAGAACTAGCTATTTTACATTGGGCGCCAAACTGTAACAAATCTACTAACCTAACAAAATAAAAGGGTATGAAGTAAATTTGAACAATATAATTAGAGATAAAAAATACATAAATGATTAAAAAAGATACCAATATCACTCAGTAGAAAGAAGAGAGGTTTTTGTAGTCGCAGTCCGTTTTTCTTTTTTCAAGTGCGAAGCCACAGGTCACAGTAGTGATAGATAGTGGAGAATAGATGAAGAGAAGATGGTCCTCTGGACTTCAGCGTAGTCACTCCGTCAAGATATGAAGTCAAAATAGTAGTTTAGTTAAGTTTAGTTAAGGCTTGACTTCTGTTGTACTTTTCCTTTAGTAATTGGACGTGGTCTGTAGCGGAGATGTTTCTTTGAGTGAAACCAGAGCAGAATCATCCAAATAATATGTCAGAGGTCCTTTTATATGAGTCTCCCATTTGTTTTTTCATCTTCATTTCTTTTAGCTCTTTCGAAAATTGAAGTTTTCTTCATAACATATGCTCCTGTCATGAGCTTGAAGCGGCCAGAAATATTTGTTTAAAAACCTCTTTGATGAATACTGAGAGAGTGTTAATTATTTTTATGAATTTAAATTAGGATACAGTTATTCAATAAACAGTCACAATTATCTATAAAATACAATATTTGAGCTAACATAAACATAAAAATAATTTAAAATTATACAAATCAAAAGCAACCTTCATGGACTAAGTCAGTAAGAAATTATGAGAGAAAATTTACAGAAAAAAGTAATAGCAGTTTGACAGCCTGACGTAAATGTCATAACAATGAAAACTATAGAAATATTTAATTTGGTAAATAAATAAGGAAATGAATCGTTTTAGGCCGATTCGCAAAATAAAATGTAAACCTGATAAAAGAGTATGATGAATAAATGTGAATGTATGTAAAGTGTAAGTATATACATAGGTCTGTAGTAGGTAGATGCTATATTAGGTAGAAATGAAAGTAAATACTTACTACCTATCCTATATATTATTCCCATTTCTCTCCGTGTGCCTACAGAATTCAGAGAGATCCATTGGGTAGTTGTTACTTCTTACGTGATTGAATAAGAAGCTTCCGACTCGCTTTCCTTCACCTAGGAGTGTTACATAAGTCATGACGATACTTATTAGGTATCTGCAATATCTTTCAACATACGTCTTGGAAGGTAAAATGTGTAGGTAGATGTAACATAGGTACTACATAATACATTAAGTCCGTGATTATATTGATAGGTAGGAAATGGCCTCACCTATGTAAGACCATCTCTTCTCCTGACTCCTGACTTTTTCTCAGGAAAATTAATTGCTAAGCAAATTCACTAGCTACTTAAATTATAACCCCGGCAAGTTGACGCAGGGAGTCAGTTTTCTTAACAATTAATTTCTCTCAATCAATCAACTCAGCCTATCGCAGTCCACTGCTGCACATAGGCCTCTCCCGGGCTGCGCCACAACACCCTGTCCTCTGATTTCCGCATCCATCCGTTTCAGCCACTATCTTTAGGTCGTCCGTCCATCTAGCTGGGGGACGTCCTACACTACGCTTGCCGATACGCGAAATCCACTTAAGGACTCGTCTGCTCCACCGGCCATCGGTCCTTCGACAAACATGGCCAGCCCACTGCCACTTCAGTTTGCTTACTCTGCAAGCTATGTCGATAACTCTGGTTCTTTTCTGGACAATTTCATTCCTGATTTGAATTTCTCTGACTGTATCTAATTCTATTATGAAATTGTGAATCGTAATTCTTGTACATAGGTAGTACCTATTACGCCTTGGAATGGGTAACTAGCTTCATGTTTCTGACTTCCGACCGACCTTGACAATTTAAAAATGCCTGTATCTAATTGGTTTATTTGAAGTAATTATGTTTTGAGTATGAGTTTCAGTTTTCTAGCTTTAGACCACGTTGTCTTCTGATTAATTACCCAAGTTTGGAAAGTAAATAAAATTTGAAATAAAGTGATTTAAAAAAAAGTGATAAACGTTTTTTGTATTTTGCAATTTCCTTCTTTCAGTCGTCTTTTACGAGCCACCTAAGAACATAAGGTCAAAATAAAATGTTTTTCTATATCTCTAAAGATATGCGTTTGCTTCTATTTCAAATCCCAGCCAAGCAAAATTATACAGTTCACTTCATCATAAATTTTCTTCATCGTCCTTTGCCTTGCGGATATTACGGTAAATTAGTATAAACTTTATAGAAATAAATAGTGTATATACACGTTAATTAGTAGTTGATTAGCATAATAAGCAAGTGATAATTAGGTACCTGCTGTTATGGTCAACTATGATTGCGTTCCCTTTCTTAATAATTTGATTGCTTGAATATTAGCATCGTTTTCACGTTATTTTGTATGTTTTCACGGTTTTAAGTTTCCGTACACTGTTACGGTTAAGCGACACCAAAGGAAAAGCCGTTCTAAGGATTTTAATAATACGTTTATTATCCTTTTATTTATACAGGGTGTCCCTGGAAGTATGGATCAAATCGAATAGGGGCTTGGTCAAGGTCATTTCCAAACTTTTTGATCCTGAGAATGATTGTGATTTAGAATTATTTTACGGTTCAAAAGTTGTGACCAATTTTTTTTCAATCGTTTCGCATAGTGCTCAAAGAAAAAAAAACATTAAAAAAAACTATCAGGCCTGTCTAAAAACATAAAATTGACAGTTACTGGTAGTTTTTTTTTTAAATGATTTTGTTCTTTGAGCACTATGCAAAGTGATTGAAAATAACAAAAGTTGGTCATAACTTTTGAACCTTAAAAAAATTCACCAACATTCTCAGGGTCAAAAATTTTGGAAATGACTTTGCCCACGCCCCTATTTGATTTGATCCATACTTCCAGGGACACCCTGTATAATGGAAGGTGTGTTTTTACTAAATAAAGTTTTATTTTCTTTTTGAGTAGTTGCTCTATTACATTTTTATCGTAATTTGTTTCAAGCTATACGATCCTACAATGTAAATTCGGAACAGTTTATTATCTAAGCTATTTTTGCGGACTTGCAAAGTCTTTATAGTTTGAAGCAATCAACTATTCAAATAAAATAAGAAATAATACCTATAGGTAAATAAATATAGGCTCCAAATGACTACAGTTCGAAAGTTGAGCAACACGTTAAAAAGACAAGTGAGAAACGATTTAAAAGCGCTGTGATAACTGATGGCCAATTCCCATAATTTAAAAGGTTCAAAATCTACTCGCAGTTACATCTCGGCGACAAACGAACGTCAAAAACTTGTCAAAAAGTAGGGAAATCAGAAGTATTTATGACAGATTGGGACTGAGAGCAGACTGTGAACGTTCTTAAAATTACGAGAATTGCCCCTCATACATAGCGTCCTCCGCTCGAATGCTATTTATACAGCAATAATTTACCCAACGCATAAATAATTACACAGGCTTAAATTAAAATATTTCATAGTTATAAATACGAAATACGGTAGGTCATAGCAATTAAGGTAAATCGTAAATAACTAGTAATTACATTTTCGCGTCTTCCTTTGTCGGTAAACGACAATTAATTTCAATTTTCTTGCAGTTTCCCTCATTACATGCAGGTCGTATGAAACACATAAAAAGGCACAATTACAAAGTCTTATTATTGCCAGAGTAGAGTAGCAACTTAGTAATTAAAACTCAATAAAACATAACGTAATTAAATACATTAAAAACTCCGCAAACTATAATCGTCAATGACTCAATTTTGTACGTAATAATGAACAGTGGATACAGAAGAGTTCTGCAGATTGCTAATATTACATACTAGTTATAAAACGCTATTTATTATACTTCGCCCGTACATTGTGAACGTTATGACATTCATTATTGAAATGGATGACTTTATTCGAGATAAATAGGTCAAGTGGTATCGCAATCGACATATAATGTTCGATTTAATTAGCCTGAATGTTTCCATTATCGAGTCACCTATACATAATTGTACCTACAGTAATATCTAAGCGAGGTATTAAAGGAAATGTTGATTCTATCAGCTGTTTGTATTCCGTGTGGTTGCAGAGGACGACGATGAAGGTCTAATAGATATGTGTGTTATAATTATCTAAGTTGTTTAGTATTATAGCTATGACACGCAGTGTGGTCTCTGGTTTGGAACAACTGTTTGCGTAGATGTTACTACGGAAAAAACTAGTATCTACGTTTTAGAATTGATTTTGACGCACATTGCAACACGACTTATTAAGACTTATATTTTTTTTCTTTTAATCATAGACTCTGCCATTAGATACTTAGTTATCGATTTTTTTGGGAAGCAATCTAAAAATATTAGTTTTGCGTAAGTCAAACGACACCTGCTACGCCGATCTGCTACGGAAGTCGTAGAGAGTGCTACGGATTTTGCTACGTCATTACCTTCAAAACCAATAACAAATTACACTCTATACTTTAGCTAATGATAACTATTAGAACTAAAACAGTAGTTTATGTTACGAGATACCGCATTTAGCAACGATTACATAAACTTTTATCTCCTATTAGATATATTTCTATCGTAAAACCAGTTTATAGTAGCCACTCGCTATGTTATATATGTATATGATTGAGTTTTTGACAGTTATGTATTCAATCAATAATGTTATGGTTGAAGAGAGATAATGTACTCGGTGGAATGATTGCCACACTAAAACTTATTAGAAAACCAAATTTGGTCAATCTCACCTGTATACCATGCGTCAACATACCTAGTCACTACAGTCCAACCGCCTAGTGCGTCAACCTTCTTAATATGAATTGAAAAGTTGTAAATAAGTATGTCGCGGACATCTGCTTAACAAAAAGGAAAAGTCAACATAAACGTTCAAGTATTTACGTACTATACCTACAGATAGTTAATACTGATAATAATTTTCTTATAAGTAAACTAACTGTGGAAATAATTCTTTAACTTAAACTCAAGGATTAAAGAGTAAACAGAGGGACAGCTGCATACGTCTCGATTTACTGTCACAGAAATAAAAATATATATGTTACTCAAACACAATATTTTGTAACTCGGAGATATCTAAGGGATTAAAATGGTGCACACGCTTTGTATAAATAGAACTGGAAGCTTATCCCGACAACGAATTTAAAGTTGAAAGTACTGGCCAGAAAGAAAAAGTTATTAAAAACTGGACCACACAAAAAACGAAACGTCCTTGAAAAAAACGAATTTGAAAAATAGAAACTGTATCATCACTGACCTACTCTGATTATAAAACTACTCAAATAGTGGACTAGACTCGGCCTTAGATAAAATCTCCATAATATGCTACGTAGTACCTACATTGTACAGCCAACAAAATAGATCGGTATGCAGGCCAGAAATATGAACATCTTTACACTATGCACATAAAATTAACGTAGCGTAACGTGCGTAATAACTTTTTAAATATAAGATACACACAGGCAAACTATGTCTGAGATTTTACTAATCAGTGTATACAACATGAGTTAAAATGATTTATAGAGAAGCCTCGTCGGCATTCGGAAAAAAACTCACACAGCATTGTTTCAACAACATATTTTTGAGTTCAGGAATAGTTTCTTACTTACTGCTTGAGTATAATACATGTTTCTAGCAACACAAAATGTTATCGCTGCAGCAAAATACGGGGTTTTAGCTGGTTGCATGCTTCTTTTGTTGACAGTACACAATTTGTATCAGCGAGTCACAGTTTATCAAGCTTCCTATTTAAGAGCGAGGGGAGCGCAAGCGCATACTTTTGACAGAAATTTATCTCTGGGGCATAGATCATTGTCATGTCATGAAGTGTTCTCAGTAGCCTTCCAAACAAGTTTGTATGCAAAGAAGTCACTCGTAACATTAGCGGAATGACCAATGAAGAATGCTTCTGGGGAACTCATGCCGCGACTGTTTTGAGATTTTTGTGACTCACGAGTTTTAGTGTTTGTAGTTTTTTTTTTGTGAACTAGTTGTGCAGCTGTTTGTGTCAAACGATCGTTTTGATTGCGTCCGGTGGTTTAATGATGAAAATCATGTGGTTTCTTTTTAATTTTATTTCGCGAAAAAGTGTTTTTAATTTAGGTTTCATCCAAATGATAAAAAAAACCGTCATAATATTTTATTTATTGAGTTTTAGGTGTCAAAAATAAAGCAAATAAACTAACTTGAATTTATTTATATTTTTGCTTGGTTTTGAATTTAGATACACTTCTCTTATTACAAGACGAAAAAGGATTCAAGATCCACACAAGGTTTGTTACACTACACTATAATCACTTAGAAATCCACATACTCAGTTACGCTAAAAACTCTTGTATTCAAAAGTCATAATAAAACTAATCGCCCGGCGTAATTGAGGATTAAAATTAAAACTATTTAATTTAGTCAACGTACTCATACTTTATGAAAACTAACAAAAAATCCATTAAATTGCTTTTGAACGCACGTTTACATAATTCAAGCAACTCACTAATTGCTGCAACGATGCCTCGCTCTAGACAAAAAACACCGCGTTGGTGTATGTGAGTGCAAGTTATAATTACATTGCTTCCAAACGCCAAATCCCACAGAACGTAATTATACAAAGTCTGCACAGGGCGGCCGCTTACCTGACAAAAGTCAAAACTCCAACAGACACACAAACGATTCCAGCCCCTATCTCTAAACATATAAGGATCATTTCAGCTTCGTAAAAAGCAATGGGGGAATTTTCAGCAAGGATTTCCCCCTTTTAAGCTACGTCTGAAAGATACGTTAGCGACACAAATAAAATAGATGCAGTCTACCGCCCACCACAGTGTAGGGATTAATTCGCTTTGTCTCTGATGTTTTAATTAAGAACTTTTTGCATTCTTCCACTGCTGACTCAGGCAACCATGTCTCTGCTTCTATACCTACTTACAAACAGTTCATATGTTCAAAGCAATTGTTTTATTTAATTTAAGCCCCGAATGTTTGAAAATCAAGTCCCGGAAACAATTGACTTACACTGCTTTAATTTTTTCGACGTCATTATTTATATTAGGAGCCCACGTGTTAACACTATAACAGGATGTTTGAAACACCAAATTGCTTCGCTAAGTACATACTTCATTTCCTATTAGATATTATTTGTGAGTATTCGTGTTTGTAGATAAGCTCGCTCGTAAGCACACTCGGGGCTCAGAAAGCGTTATTTTGATAATATATTAATGTGAAGTGGTCGTATATTCTCATCGCAAGAGGAGAGGGCCGTTTTATTTTTGAAAATGACTCCATCAGTCACAGATAACGTTCCAGAGGCGTCACAAAAAAAACTGAAATGCTACGTATTAAGTGTCACGTACGGTTCTGAAGTAACTAAATATTGTTCAGTTCACTCCTCTGGATATTTTTGTGACGTTATTGTTATTTAAATGAGCGACAGTCGTAATTGATTTATGAACTAGCGGCACTAGAAAACCATCTTGCTTCATAATAATACAATTCTATGAGATTGCACAAAATAAAACAGTCAACACTTCTCGTTAGACTTCATTTTTTCCTCCATTTTAATAGATCGAGATTATATATTTGACATCAAATCATTATTGCATTCATAAAATACCTATATTGTACTTTGAAAAAAAATATGATTAACAACTTCATAATTAATTGATTTCAAACCAGTTCCAGACTTGCTGAAATCAGACCAATAAATAACTTTACAAACGCAAAAAGAAAATGAGAATTATTAACATAAATATAACATGAATAGAACTCTTATACGGGAGCAATAAGGAAAAACAAAAACGAGGACCGTACACAATAAACAAATGTGTTATAACCAATTACAGTTTTTACAACAGTGGTTTATTGTAATTAAAAATATTATCGTCGCATATATTAAGAAATATTAGCACTTAAATGCCATTGTACGTTGTAAAAATCCGAAAGAAGTTATGAATCACAGTGACGCTCGATGTAGGTAGCCTCCGTTTTGTTCGCAGTGACATTTTTCCGAGCAAACATCGTTTTTACGTCTCACGTAATTGAGCACAGAATACAACAACACAGAGCCGTCCGAGCGCACATTTTGTATTAGGTATATCGGCCGCACAATAAAAGAGCTTTTAAAACATCGTATGGTATCTCTGCGGCCATATCAGACGCTCGTGTTACGCGTTGTTTTGAAAGCGCATAGACCGATTACGATTACGTTTCCAACGAAGTGTCGACTTCGGGTTACGTTTTATACCGTCATTTGAATCTCTCGCTCGGATGTTTGGTCCGAAACGCTCGTTCATTAGCATTTTATGACTGATACGACCGATAAAAGTGTAATAAGACGCATTCAGCGGGTCATATGATGTGATAGACGCCCCGGACCGGCACGCTGGCACTCACGAGAGGAAGTTGGCACTACATTATTGGACCATAGTCATTCATTTCGACGCTTTCTGATTCACTGAATGGGAATTATTGTACATTTCATATGTCTAGATGCAGATTTTGTTTGTTTTATGCGCTTGAAAGCTAATATCCGAGTCATGTACCGTATATTCTCAACTGCCATGACTCATAAGTTGCGGTATAATGTTCACAAAATATTTTCTAACTGAAGGGCTCACAGATATGATTCGATTTCCAAAGGGCTTCGGTGAAGAAAGAAGCCGAACATTAAAAGTAAATTACTGAGCTTATAAAATAATTCAGTGGAGTAAATAAACATGAAATTTAAATTGTAATAAAATCGTTCGCCACTTCACAGGGCGCATGTTGCATCGTAATTGCTTCATCGTCGCGTTTGAGTAACATACATAAATGAACCATTCATATGCTCTGAATATCATCTGATATCCGTTCATTCAGATGGTAAGTATGAGGAGGTGTATACGTGTATGTTGGTGGAGTCCTAAAATACCGCAGCCTCTTTGAAGTTTTCCCAATGTTAATGTCAATGTCTATGCCAAAAATGTTAACGCCGAACTTGAAGTAAATGGTCTGATGGTCGACACTAACAGGGTATTAACAGATCAGCTTATAGGTCCACATCTTGTAGTCAAGGCAGTTTTAGACAGGTGACAGCTTTCCGTGCGACATCTGCCAGAGCGGGTCGATTGTCCACGCTTCGATCCGTCCTGAATGGCTCACACCCCCAGCTAGACGTAAAGTCAAACAGACTAGGGGCGCGGAAGATCGTAAAGTTTTTTAGAACGTCTCTCGACAAAACGCGAATCGTAAAAGTAATTGGAGCCTATTCATATTAATAGACATTTACGAGGTCTACACCATAAAACAGAGATTGTCATCACGACTTACGCAATATCAGTGCGAATAGCCGATCATGTCGTATTAATTCGTTTTGTTTGCTGAATAGTTTTTATTGGCGTTAAATCATATACACCGGATATGTTTTTATGAATAATCGTGGAGTTCGTTGAAATTGGCACAATTTCTAAGAGATGCGTCTTCGAATGTCATACAGAAAGGCGACGATTATGTTATTAATCGCGTTTATTTTATATCGACACATCTGTCGCATGGAGCGTCATAACGGGAATGTGATATACTTTACTGTTATGATGTAGTATATAGATATGCCGCGTTTCCCCGATCACAGATAAATAGAAAGGACATTAGGCTCGCAGCTGTCGCTCGCCTACCTCCTTGGGGACTCTCGCAATTTTCCTACCCTTAGTTTAATTCGAATCCCGAAAGGTTTTCCACCGAATATTTATTATTATATCTTTATTAACGTTCGCGTTTCGTTTCGTCTCGTTTATTGCGAATAAGATTTGTGTTCCGGACTCGTTCGGTGAGCGTCAGAGTGATAGTTTTTATGTGTTGTTTTATGTTCGAAAGCTAATAAAATATGCACCTGTCTAATAAATATCAGTGCGAACGTGTTGCGATAACAGAGCTACACTTTCGCAGTTATAAATTATGTCAGTGGGTGGATAACTTGATTTTTTAACTCCGAATTTCGGAATGATTCAGTGCCAGTTTTAAAATATATTCATATTTTTTAAGGTTAGATATGTTACGAAACGAACTTTAAACTCAACGTGTGAAAGAAAATATAAACAAAAAATAAATTCAATTCGAAGAAGTTTGTTATCTAATAGCATCGGTTTAGTTTGTTTAGGGTAATTCCAGGATAGGTGCCCCACTTTTTGATAGGGAGCCATAACTTATTAATTAAAAATCTATTGGCAATACGTCTTTTGCATATGGTAACTTTGATCTTTAATCTAGGATGGTACCCCTTTTGTTTTTACATAAGTTTCATAGATTTTGAGGAAATTGTGTCTTTTTTACCCTCTCAAAAGTAGGATAGATGCCTAAAGTGAGGGATAGAAGACTCGTAGTAAAAATGCTTCAAGGGATAGATGCCTAACGTGAGGGATAGAAGACTCACTGTATAAATGCTCCAATATTAGATGCTAATTGAAATAAAACATACTATAGTTGCAATAATCAGTTTGTATTCAGTATTTAACATTAATTTGTGACACCTTTTTTAATGATTTATGTCTATTGAGCACACACAATCTGCTACTGTTGCCATCAAAGACAAGGCAAGGTATTTTATTATATCTTCTGTATATTGTACGCCTAAACACAAGATAAGTGAGTATATGTTCACCCAGTACTTCTCAACTTTGGGCGGACGCTTCATAGCAGGGGAGACTGGAATTGAAAGTACCCTCACTGGGGATCAAGACTAGTAACAACCCGCGGAAGGGAACTTAAAAAGTCAATTGACAGCACAAAATCTCATCAAAGAAAAGAAAGAAAAAGTATTTATTGCGACTCGTACAGGAGGATCACAAACTAAACTAAACACAGTCTAAATTAAAATACCAAAATAAAAAATAAAAAAATAAAGTAACAAAAAGAAAAATGAAACAGAAAGTTCTATACGAGACCAAAAGGCTCCTATCTCAGCATGATGCTGCGATATTTAAAAATAAATTTCGCAGCGCTGGTATTCTGATAGGGCCCGCACGCGGACATTTCTTGGAAAGCCTTTTCCAAGCTTTCTTCAGTCCAACTAATGTGACTGGGGACCACCCCCGGTTTTCTTTTATACGAGTATTTTTGAGGCATTTCTTCCACCTGCAATATATATGAAAACATTTATAGAGACACTTAGGGATAGATGCCCCTGAGGGCATCTATCCCGAACAGCAAATGGGGCAACTATACTTTTAGCACAGGATAGATGCCTTTTTTAATTTAAAAAAAGTTAAAAAGAAAACTATTATTTATAGCATTATTTCGTGTACTTTAAACTGTAATATCATCAAATAAATTTAAAAAATATAGAATTTATAACCGAGTGAAAAGATATTCGATAGTAAGTACTTACGATTATATTTTCAACGCTTGTAATGGTCTCGCCGCGGAAGATTTTTACACTCACGGGCAAAACGAATGCGCTCTCGCGTGCGGTTGGCGTGGCACTGGGGTCTGCGGGGGGAGCGCTTCCTATTACGTAGTACGATTTTAGCCCACGACATTTCTAATATACAGTATTCAAAGCCGCGGCACCTATCCCATTGGGGCACCTATCCTGGAATTACCCTACATAATGTGGCTAAGGCGGTTCCTTTGTGTTATCAGCTAACAATAACAATCTCTTTATTACAACACTTTTAGCAACCATTAATTTACTTCTGACTAATTTGAATACCCAGATAAAACTACAGGTTCACCTAGCCATGTATTAACATATTTAAAGGTTTTCCTTCAATAAATGAAAAATAACTCATATTAACTGAAGTCCATTTGAATATATTCAAAAAATTCAGAATCATATACTCCGACTCAAATTGCGATACGTGTGCGTATCTAATAGGTAATCTAATTATGCCGCGAACCTGAGTGCCTTCTAATATTTTATTCGAACCTTCTCCCGCTTGTTTATGTCAGCTATATTTTAAGTCGAAACGCAATATCGTAACGTAATTTAAAACGAATTAGTTTACCCCTGCATAGCTCCCAAATTTGAATACCGCATGGATGCTCGCGCCCCATCACATAGGTACGATACCTTTAAAAAACAAAGGGCGCATTGCTGTTATATTTTATAATTTCGAGCCCGCCCACCCCTGTCGAGAAACGAAAATGTTTTTTAGAATAGACCCCCCTAATGTACCGAATGTCTAGGTAGAGAGCTTTCGCACAAAAATGACTGCTTTTATCTGCGGAGAAATTGTTGTTTCGTCTGATAGTGTTGCGGAATACGACTATTTAATAGCTCCACTCTTTGGGAAAGGAGAGCATTATTCTATCTGCTTAGGTCTCGAGTACCCATTTAGTTGATCAGAAATGGGCTCGTCTGTACTATCGACTTAGCACTTTAACTCGTAAGTTTGGGGGAAGTGCGTAATATTTCAGAGCCTATTTTACGGTAGGTAGGCAACGGCTGCCGAGTGCGAAACGCTCCCAATTACAAAACTAAATCCGAAAACAAATTGCTTGCCGACCACATTATCCCCCAGTGGTTCACCCCACCACGGTCAGTCTGGCCAAAAATGGCGGCTGCTACTAATAACTCCCGTTCGGACAGGGTGGAGCGAAGGGGTGTTATGGGGTTGCAAACATGCAAATTTAATTTGCTCGCATGCACCCAGGCGGTCGCCGCCGACTGAGCTCGTTAGCTCGTCTATTGTACACTTATTAATTCAACTGTATAATTTATGGCGATACAATTTTCAACGTCGGAACACTGTGGGTGCATAAATTGTTTTAATTGAAAGTTAATGCGGGCGGAGATATAGTGGAGATATATCATTAATGCTGGATATCTCTTATTTAATTAAGAATAAGGTTCACAGTATCTTAATTAGTAAACAAGTAAAATGTAAATAATGTATGTAATGTAAAATATAAATGTGTTTGTAGGCAGCAGAAATATTACCAACTAATTCTCAGTACAAAATGTTTCGAAATATTAAAGAGATCAAACAATAAATAAAAAACATTATAAGTACTAAACCAACTTTCTATGATCGCTGAAATCTAGACAAACAAAGAATACCGATCTCGTATACAAAGCTGCAAGTTCTATTTGATACTCTATCTACAAAAGATAAAGTCGAAAATCTTTTAGCACAAACTATACGTTTTAAAGTTCACGCAAGTATATATCGTTAACGTGCTTCGAATGAATAATACAATTTAACATAAAAGACGTTTCAGTTGTAATTTGCAAACTAATGAACAATTGGTGCCTATCTAAGAATGAGCAATGTAATGGCTACGGGTGTCTATTGCATTGCGGTTTCCCTTGCTATGAAATTTCATAGCAATTTCTCCAGCATCTAAGCTGTTGAAAGGCTCATAGGAGGCCAGCGTGTTATTTTCATAGGTACTTCGTAATTGTCAGTTTAAAGCGTTTTAATTACGGAGGCGCTATTCCAAGGGTGTAATGCGCCCTTAACCGCCCGGCGACGGAGCTCCCTTATGTGCTTGTAAACTATGATAGGACCACGTTCCACGCGTGTTACCGCCTAAAAGGCCCAGTTTCGTGTTTGTATTACTGTGTTAAACAGTCCTGTGACTGTTTACCCAGTTAATTATAAGAGGCTATCATTTAACTGTTTATTAGTAGGTGGGTACCTATGTGTATTTAGTTCATCGTATAAAATAACTCTGTGTGTCATACATTTTTTATTGACGCCGGATATGTGATGACTTTGAAGTGAAAATATAGCTCTCCTAGTGAATAAATAACGCAGTTCACGGTCTAATGTTTTTTCTCATCTAACACTCGTTTCGATGGAAAGCGCAGATAATACAGAAGGAACTCCAACGTTGATATTAATCACCCCGTAAGATAGCTCGTTCCCGTCACGCTACTTATCTCGTTCATTCAAGTACCTCCTTATAAATCTTAAGTATTTAATGAACCAGAAAATATCTAAGCGCAATTAAGGGGCTTTAATAACTCAAGAACGCGCTTAATATTTTCCCCCCTAGTCCCCCCTCGCCCTTGTTATAAGACGAGTGATTAAATCGCGCCTCTCACGCGTTCCAGCGACGCCGTCCGCCATTTGCAATGCCGCAATTATAATTAAAAATTAATCCAGATTCATGAAGTTTCATTAAAACTCTTCTTTGTAAATTTTTGGGTTCTAAATCAAGGCATTAATATGAATGAAAATGTGTTTTAGGGTCTGTTTGTTATGTAAAGTCTTGAAAGTAAGTACCTACACAACCCACTTCTGAAAGACCGCGCTCATTTTCTTTGGCTTATCTCTTCTATTTATTTGATGACCAAAATATGCAAAAATGATAGAGAAATTCAAATTTCAGGAGTTGTTTAAGGTGCTCCTTTATTTACATTACGGGGTCGTGATATAAGGCCCTTAACGCAGAGTTTCAAGCACACATACGCGCTTGGGTAAGCTGTTATGTTCATAAAGCTACACGTGGGATTGCCCAACATACAGTTATGTTAATGTCGGACCTCCCTCACCGGGCCAAAAAGATAGGATTACAAATTTGCGGCGGACAATTTATGATGGCCGTATACACCCCTCGGGGCGTGGGGGTAAAATAGACCTATTGGCATTTGGGTAAGCTAGGCGCGCTCGTTGTCGGCCAAAATGACCCTAAACATTTTATTTGGTAGCATCGCTATTCACGTAACGTGTCGGAATGGCTCCGACTAATCTTGAGCCACCATTTAGGGGTGTATTCGCGCGTTTTTCGAATAAATATGTCTGGAGATTACACGCATTCACATGGGGCTTTAACGAGAGTGTGTAACATAAAATTATACGTTTTATTTTTGGTAGGAACATATTGCGTGCATAACGAACATTTTGGTAGAAACAGTCAACCATCACAAGCACAAAAGAAGCGAATTTAGTCAGAAATATGGAAATGATAATGTGCTATTTAGCTAGCTATTTTCAACTGTTAATATTAGTACCTACCCCATTCGAATGGCTATGAGCCCCATCTGAATATTATCACTATCTTCACAGCTAGGGTAGGCACTTAATTCATAGATTTACATGCGTTTGCACCCCAAGGCTACATCACATAACACAGCCGCAGGGTGCAAGAAATTATGCGTTCAGAGTTCGCTCGAATCCCAATTTATTGGCAATCGATTAGCACCAGCCAGAGGGCTTTGTTTAATTGGAGTGCTACCGTGATTGGATTAACAGGCTCAATGGCATGCCTCTATTACTTCCTTAAGTAATGAACCAAAAAGGTAAATGTATCCACAAACATTTCAGGCGGAAAAATTCAACCAGCGCGTATGTATTGTGGTCTTTTTATCCCCAAGTGCACTTTATCTCTTGTGTTATATCCGTAGATTTTTATACCACTCAAACAAATATAGTATATGGAGAAAAATAGGAACATATTGTGCTCACCACGTAAGTACACCAAAATAAGTAGTTATCTGTATTCCCACGTCGATATCTTCCCGAATGTAAATATGACACCCCATAAACTGAATGTTTTATCGGCTGCCACTACCATCCCAATTTATTCTGGTCATTTTTGTCTACTTCGAGGGTGATCAATTTTTAGGGGAAAATTTATGAGTTTTATTATGCCTTTTTTCGAACTAATACCACCTTGGAACTAGTCATGTGTCCAGATTTCGAACGAACAAATGATGTTTACTGAAACCTGCTCCACTCATTGTGAACTGGAAGTTATTGAATCACTCAAATGGGTTAACTTTACGGGTCACCTCCGAAGGTTAATCAGTTAACAAGCTGATTTACAATGTGACGAAGTCAAAACTCTGACAAAAACCTTTTGTAAAAGGATTTGTAAAACATAATTAGGTATCATTGTCCGAGGTTAAACAAGTCGCTTTCGTGTGTCGCGTAAATGTTTTACATTAAGTGTCAAGCGACACGTAAAACCCATTAATTCGTATCAGCTTTACAATTTATCAAGTAGATACAGATCGGTATCGCTCAGTAGTCGCTTTCCCGCATTGTAATCCGTTGTTTAGGACAGTATGCGATGCGGAGCGAACTAACAAAATATTCTGATCTCGTAGCGAAGTAACGCCCTCAGCCGCCGGCCCCCGCTATTTATACCTCTGTTATTGGCACTTCTTCAATGTCAGACGCACCCTGCGCCTGTCCCCTAAACCCCACGGATGCCCCTTTCTATCCCTCCAACATACATTACACAACACCACTCGAATACTAACGGCTGTATAAAATTATATCAATTGCATGGATTTTATTGTCAAATTACAATTTCAGATTCGGCACCTCGTTCATCATCTGCAGCGAAAGGGCTATTCTAGCCCTCTCAGCTATTTACCCCAACTACAAAGTAACATCTACCGACTCATTGAAATCTTGTCGTTCATAACGGAGATACATATCGTAATGTAAACATGGAATTTATCGCGACTCAGTATCCGGTCCGTGGATACTAAGAAACATGCTAAATAACCGGTATTATTGAAAAAATATAGATATATCGCCTTAATTACGTTAAAGGGCTGGGCACTCATACCCGTAGGCATGCTTCATTGATGTATAAAATCGTTTACATTATCGATTATCAAACAGAGCATATTTTAAGATTGCAGATGTAAGCATTACTATTTATATCGAACGATTGAGCTGCAACACGCGTATCATGTTTGACTGCTCCTGATGAAAATAGGTTGTGTGTTTGTGTATCTACACTAGGACAGCTATACTCAAAAGTGTAATAGAATTTTCTTTACTTTTCTGAGTATACATTGACGCAATTTTCATTTCTGCTTAAGTAAATAGTATACCTAAGAGTTTTCGCAATAAGTTATGATGGCTTCAAGAAATAGAAAGGCTTCTTCTATCCCTACATTCAACAGAGCAAACGAAACTCTTTCTTTGCAAGAAAAAACAACATAAACTTATCTCTTAAAGTAACCAAGTTAAGTCTACCGGAAACTTATGTTAACTGCCAACATAAACTTATGTAATACAACTTATATAATGGATCCCATAGGTATAAAAAAGTAAAGATGTAGAGTATATCGCATACATCCGGACCAAATAAAATTTCCTTTACATAAATAATAAGAATTACGAATAAGTAACAAGTCGTGGGTGGTAACCGCTTGTAATTAACAATTCTTGATTACAGTTTTCCAAGCCTCATTTCCATAAACCGTAGGCAATACGAGCGAGGCCTAGATTAAATACATAATTCATGTTCGCAACATGAAAGCAACATGAGAATGACATCGCAGATGCCATATACCTAGATAAAGTCATTAAATTGTTTTAATTATTAATTCGAATGGAACGCACTAAAGGACCTGAATACAGGCGGCTGACCTCAAAAGGCAGGCGCGTCAAAAATATCCGTATCGTACAATTAAGCTTCTCTACAATAAAATCACGTTTTAATTTCTTATTAGTGGCGATTAAATTACTTTAAACGTCGCCGTAATTGGCCGCAGCGAGCCAAAGTTGCTTATCCCAGACAGGACGAGGCGAAGTGATTTTTCTTGTAAATAAACAACAAAAAATGTCTTTGGTATTCCTTTTGTACTTTGTGGACGGGACTGTACATTTTTGGGTCACGAAATTTGGTTAATTATGACGTCATTAGTTATGTGTAATGAGCAAGTGGACTCATTGATGGTGTGAAAACGTCATAAAAGTTGTTTCGTATAGTTTCATAATACTTTAACATGCATAATATCGAGGTATTCGTTTGATTTTACAAAGCTTTTGACATAAATCTAAACGAAACGGTTGCATTAATTTTTATTAACCTCTAGTAGAACGGAACAAGAAACAAAAAAAAAAGTAGTTTATTTATAGTCTGTACGGCAAAGTAAAAATAATGTGTGAGACAGCCATATTGTATTTTATAAAAGGATGAATGTCTATTGACTACCGAGCTTTAGGCTGTAACAGATTTACTGAACTTTTATGTGATTACAATAACTTCTGGTTTTGTAAAATTTATGGTATTTCATATTTTTATGTTTTGAGTAGGCAAAGATCTGAAACAGTCTCTAATGGCGGAAACACAATCTACATAGCTACCCATGTAACCTACAGCTAGCAGTATACCCATTATTATAAAACAAAAAGTTCGGCTGAAACAAAAACGACCAAGATCAAAAGATCGATGCCACTCCATGGTCCACCATCGTATCGTAAAGAAACAAAACAACCTCACACGATACGATCCGAACAATGCCGAGCCCGTATCGAGCCCGAGGTGTCGTCCTGCAAAAGGCTTACAAAGGTGAAACGTACCACCACTCTCCCCCGCCATACATTAAGATTCCTATCTGAGATTTACGAAGCTCGCTGTGACCGCGATTGTATCTTTTAGATTAATGCGCAAGAGTGTCGTACAGCCCTAACTGCCTATAGGTAACATTACCTACCTACCTGCCGTTTCTTTCTACACCTTATTTACTGATTTAATTCTACTTGTTGTTAGTACAACATTTTTGATGTTTACTGATAACACGGTGTGGTTAACTGCCTATTAAATGTTATCAAGCAACTATCTGTTAATGTAGAAATTATTTCATTAACTAGGTATTAGTTATGTACGTATAGGTTTTGATTGGATATGGCTTTTTAAATGGACAATTAGATGTTTAGATGATGAAAGAAATATATGCCTGTGAGCTTTGTGGCTGTTGAGTTTAACACGTTTTCCTTATTTAGCATACAATGAGGAATTAAAATTTCCTCAACATTGTACGCCTAAAATTATTGGGCAGAGAATGTGCACCTATAAACTTTCGAGATCGCATAATACTTATAGGAATGTTCGTGAGCTTAGAACATAATCGTAGTTTACATCTATTTTCCATAACCGTTCGAGCTTAGTGGCATGAAATGTCAGTAAATCACCTCCGGGCATGTCGCTCCGCTTCCTCGTACGTGTGTAATGCGCAACTCTGGTCAGCGAGCCAATTTGTTTTTATTGAGACTACCCTCGAGTTATGCAAACTGGTCGGAAACGCTGAGCCCGCTGTAAACAAACTTAAACCCGACTAATATACGCTGACCTCTGAGGAACTACGACGCGTTACCAATTGGGCGAAACCATGCGGGTCAGTACGACTCGGCTCTTGCGGCCAGGTCCACCTTTAATCTCGCAGCGAATGTTTTCACAAGCGGCTGCGTTTGGCCTCCGAGGCCGCGGTCAGACGTGTGTAAACAATACTCTACGTTAATAGAGATATAAATTGTACGCATTCCATTTAATCCCTTTGAGAGCAATCGACGCCTTTAGCGTTACGAAACGACGCGTTATCGGACGGAACAGACGTGCTGCCACGATGTTTCGTCGCCTACATGTGGACTTTCCGACTTTAGACCGCGCTTATGTGTAACAAACGTCAGATCAAACTCTCCCGGGTACTCCGAGTGATCCTAAACTAACATCTCGTTCATAGTAACGAGGATAGAGCGCGCGATTTATTTGTAGCGCCATACGTTCTAAGTAATGATAGAGCATCAATTTTGAAATAACCAATAAACTGTCTAGATAGAACGTAACATTAGCATTAGTTGGTACCTAAATTACAAGTCATAGCAGACGAATAAAATAAATTCGTAGTAGCGAACTGGCAGACGACATCGTATCTATATTAGCATAACGTAGTTGGCATAAACGGAGCAAATCTTAGCTTTCAGAAAGTTCGTCGGACTGTTGAACAATGCCTCCGTTCACATTCATGTAGCTATTGGAGTCACGTCTGTGAGCGTTATGTGTTATGTACTAATAACACGCTGTATAAGGCACATAGCCCTCTGTACCTATAACTGCGCAAAACATTGTTGTTCACTCCATGATTTCGAATGAAAATTAGCTGTTTTATACATATAAATAAATATGGAATACGTTATCTGATCTCAAGTTGTATAAATCAGTCATACAGAATACACGTATCATTAATTCAGTAGAGTAATGTATTATGATATTTATTTATTTTGAGCTTCAGGTAAACGTGTTGGCTGTTAAATATTTATGTGCAAACACTATTTTTAACACTAGGTACGGTCAGCAGCAAAAGTCGATTAACACTTCAGTGTTTTTAATCTCAGTTATTGCGCAAAACATTTGTTCAAAATTGCAGCTGAAGTACAATGAAATTTCGAATAAATATTTTGCTCAATAACTGAGATTAAAAAAACTGAAGTGTTAATCGACTTTTGCTGCTGACTGTAGGTACCTATACTTTTTAACCTTGCTGATTTACCTAACCTTTTTGCTAATTCTATCGACATTCTGAGAAATTAAGACACCTTTTGTTCGAAAACAATATCGATAATGATTCCAATCACGTCTATTAGATACTAATAATATCCTCGTTTCTTCGAATCCATACATCTACGAAAACTTGGCAATGATCAAGACAGAAGAACGCCTGCATTCATTATTCATTTGTTTCAGTTAATACATATTAATTAAAGCAATTTCCAATTAATCTATCGCAAGAAAATGTTGGTTGAATGGACAAAATGGATATATTTACATGATAATGCAATTATTTGTATGGGTGGGAGTTATAGTGTATTCATAGCATAATTTCGTATTATGTGACTGTGCCAGCATTCATGAAGTTAACAGTGAGATGGATAGGTTTACATGCGAGGTGTAGTTGGCAATTCTCATAGTAAATGAGAGAAAATCTTACACTTTGATCAACGATTTATTTCTACTGTTACGGACTCTTTGGTTTTTTATATTTTATTCTTTATATAATAATGAATATGAAGAAAAACACACTGTTTGACAGGCAAAATTAGTAACAACTGACACAATCGAAAAAACGCAAAAACAATTTAAATTTAAAATAATAATGAATAAAATATAAAAAACCAAAGAGACCGTAACATATACAAAACAAACAACTTTTTGCCACTTAAGTATCGAATCCTTAGTTAGCTGCTATCTTAAATTATTTACATGTTACATATGCCAGCACATCAAGCTACCCGAAACTGACAAATTTTCTCGATCAACCTTGAACCTTATGCTTTAGCGATAAAGTTTAAAATCTATTAAAGAAATTAGACAGATTGTAGTAGCTTAATTTGCTGGCGCTGTACCATTTTAGCGGTATACCTATACCATAAGATTCGGCCATTCAAATTGTTATAGTTACTAGTCCAAAATAAGACCCAACAATGCTTCTTTACCAAATATTCAATTTTCCTTCCCTCACAAAGCTTAAAATGAAGAAAAAATAAAAAAAATCAGAAGAAAAACCCTGTATTCAGATACCTAATAGGTTAAGTACACCTACCGAGCAAAATAGTAAATTCATTCAGTGCATGCGACTGTACTTCACATTCACAGTAATGTTTGAATGCATTGCTTGCACCAGCTTCGAGTGCGAAATGTATTATTTAGCGAATTTAAACAAAACACGTTGATCAATAGGCTGGCAGCTAATAAAATATTAGTTTTATGCCAACAGGATGCAAATTAAAATTGCAAAGTGACACCTTTAAATATACACATTATTGTATAAAATAAACTGAAGGTTTGAACTTTCGTGTAAAACCTTATCACATGCCTATCTATTGAATGTTTTCAATACGATACGAGGCGTTTATAAGGAAGCAAGCTGTTAGTACCTACCTACAACTACAGACGCCTCCGATATTTGTGTCTTCGAAGTATGCACTCCCGTGCCGTTTTGTGGAAATAAACTACTATAAATAAACTACTTATATAGGAGGAAGAAGGCAAGGTCAGCAAAATGCTTTTTATGGGTTTAATTCGCATTCTAAGAATTTTATTTAATTCTAAGAATGAACATTTGTGTGGTTCGAAAAAATTTGCGCGAATTCAAAACGTGTGCTGAAATTGTGCCGTGTTCTTAGACCCTTAATCGACAGCTAAAATTCAAGACGGAGGCATGTTGTCGTGATTTCCTCTTCCACTAAAAAATCCAAGAAACATGTAACATCCAAAAAGTGTCGACATCGTACGTACGTGGTCCGTTTGCAGTATTAATAAAATCATTAGCTCGCTCCATTTCCTCGAACCCAATGAAATATGAGACTCAAGTAAGTACATTCAGCTGTGTTTATTAAATTTAAAGAACCAGTTTCATTCATAAAGCGTAATAAAAAAAATGAATCTATGCTTTGATTGTTTCCATAGTTAGATCTGACTATCAATTTTGTAGGATAACTGTAACTAGCCGGCAGGCGGCACGCGTACAATTAACATATCAAAACCTTCCTCAGAGCGGTCTAAGTGGTGATTGAAATCGTACAAAAATCTATCGAGTAATTTTCGAGATTATCCTGAACATACATATCTACTGACAGACAGACGAGTTGAGGAACTGTTTTTTACGGGTGGTGTTGAAGTGTAAGATGTTTTTACTGCTTTTATATAGCGCAAGACTGTTTAAAGACCTCGATATAATTTGGTCTTCTCTTTGATAAAATATTTAAGATTCACACGTTACGAAAATGTATATTCATTACAGGAAGGTATTTCTAATATTACATCCCACCAAAAACATTTTCATGTAAAATTTGCCGAGACTATATGGCTCGCACTGTCAAAAAGTTATCAGTAGGCCGATTCTGCTAATTTAAAACGTTCAAAATCTAGTCGCAGTCTCATCTCGGCGACAAACAAATGTCAAAAACTTGTCAAAATGTGGGGAAATTTTAAGTATTTTTGACAGATTGAGACTGAGATCAGACTGTGAACGTTCTTAAAAATTACGAGAATTGCCCCTCAGATCTCATGTAGAGCCAAACTTCTAACTCTACCCGCCCTAACTCTACAAGCTTCACAAACTCTACACCTTAGTCAAAATATATGAGGCTTGGCCGTTTCATTACTACAAGGACTATTGCATAACAGAAATGTGATGGTAGCGAAACGGCCAAGCCACATATTTTTAATTTTTTTTTTTTGCTTACATACCAAATGTCAGATGATGATTATCAAAATCAATCAATGGACTTATTGATATCTCAAAAGGCCCGATTTCACTAGTCAGTGAAATCGAGGTTTTTGAGATATCAATAAAATCTAAAGTATAAGACCTATGTAATTGAAACTTTATATGTTTAATAAATCCATTATTGAAATCATATCCTAAGAATTTTGTTAATCTGGTATAATCCAAACCCAAGATATGAGGGTTTAAAAAAAACGATGGAGCGCTTTGAGAAAAGGTAGGTAGTGCCCTTGCGCTTCGCTTGGCTCGTCTTGGCGGGAGCACTACTGTGCCCCCAGATATTATTTAATATCAAGAAAGTATGAATAAAACCTTTAACTCTGGTGCTAATTAAAAATATCCAAACTTTGTGGACTGCCAGTGGATTTACAATATTTAACCCGTTCAGGGCCGTGTTCGGTCGTGTATGCCATAATTTTAATCTATGAATTAGAATATTCATAATCTATACGGTTCCAAGTCTAAAATTTAATACAGTATCAATTATTTATCTAAATGCACTGGTGAGGACAGCGAGTATTAGCGGGTTTAAATGTTAGTATCTACTTATTGTAGTTATTTAGATCTACACCTACTCATATTAAATCTATTGGACATTGAACATGACTGTTCTGTCTTAGAATATATGTATGTGTACATACAAAACTGTGTAAATTAAAATGATTTATTACCCATATTGACGTTCAGGCAGTAAATATAAGAAATCTAGACAGCATCGAAATCAATTTTCGTAACTCAAGTTTCAAATCACCTACCAACTCCCTAAATCTGTCCTTCGGAACAAATTGAGTAACCAAAACATTAATATTTATAGGTAAATATAAATACTAATGACCAAGTTATTAAGCTCATAAATTAATAGAATTAAAGCCATAGCAGTTAGTTAACTTGGTTACAGCGAAACATGTTTGCTGATCAAGAGATATGACAGTTTGCGCTGGAGTGCGACAGGTCGAAGAACTCTAAGTTTTCTATACCAAAAATAGTATGTTACGTAATGTGTAGCAGCATCAACAAATACAACCTTGGGTTGTAAACTAGGCGCAAGCGCTCAATTGTCTTGTTCGTCTAATGAATAGGCATTTGATACTGTGTGAGTAAGCGAGCACGACGCAAACCATGTTCAAGATATAAGTATGACATTGACATTATTTATTGGATGAACTTGAAATAAAATTTATCAATACAAACTTGTCTCGAGTCTGTTAAAAATACTAAAAGTCGATTCTTTGATATTTTTTTAGTTTCAGAATTTATGGTAGCAAAACTGTCGATGTCGAGTAAATTATATTTTTTTCTGTTTGAAATTATCTCAATGATATTTAATTTTAATTAAAACGTTTTCTCATGCGGATCACATGAATTACAACTATGATACAAACAGATCGTTGGAACTACAAGATTGTATGCAGCTATTTACAGTTTTTAATTAATATAAAACCTGCTGACCTTAAGAACGCTGAATTATGTAGTCCAAAAAGTGGTTAAACGACAAATAAAGCAAACAAGAAAACATTATCTCTTACATTACTTAATAACTTGACGCCCTATATCCTTTCACCGAGAACAAGTACAAAATAAGACATCTTAACGTTAAAAAAATACAGTAGAGTCAGACAAGAGATAACAGAATAAGGCATCGGTATCTACAATATTATGCATGTAAGACTTACAGAGTTAACTTATTTGGCGACGCGACGGTGAGTCGTGCTCGTGCATTCACGCATTTGCAATGCGACACGACAACGCGACTTGGTGGTCAAATAGACCATTATGGAAATTAATTTCCGTCTAAAATACTTTGGCGCCTACAAACCATAAACGTCCGCTGCTAATATTAAACTACTCATCTAAAACGATCGCATCGAATTACTCCAGACGAAGTTATTATACTGTTCAGTGCTTAGACATTAAAATATCGAGAATACAACTACTATAGTCGATTGTAAATCAAATATTAGAAAAACTAAAACAATAAATTATCGATTGGTTTTACCAAACGAGTTTACGCGAAGAAGATATTAAATAGCGTGAATAAATCAATCGTTGTTTTCCAACTCTTTACTTTTTTAATGACTGCGTCTGTCGCTGAGGCGATACCCAGATGTGGGCCCAGCTGTTTCTATGACAGTCACGTTCACGAATCTGACAATGTGTTTGTACTACACTACGCCACGGGCTTGGCTCGTTAAATTTTTATTGCCACAAGGTCGCCACTTTATGGTCAATTCTCAACAGTTATTGTTTGCGGGCAAACTTTTTTTTACAACACTAGCGTCAATCACTTTATAACGGTGAAGTTACGATTGACAGTAATTAAACCTTAATTGTTATGACGCTATAAAACTCATTTTTATATACTCTGTAAGTGTTATGATTATCCATTTTTCACGTTGATACCCTGTTTGTATTTTTATACTACCTACTGATGATAAAATTGTGTTGAGAGCGCACTTTCTCAATCGCATAAACGTATGTAAAATGAACTTCAAAAGTGATAGATTTATGTTTGCAGATGAACATAATGTTCACGACTCTTTCAAGCATGCAAGATAAACGCGCGCAAACGTCACGGTTATGTTTACTGTGGCAAGTACGGGTTCGGCCCTTACTTCTGGCCTGTGAACACCGTGTGATAACAAACGATGTTTTGACTACGATTTTGGCGATATCGACTTTCGCACAACTGCCGCAAAGCGTCCGTAATAAAGCAATTTGCGGGCGTGCCAACAAAACAATGGACCCCTTTCTAAGCTTGTTTTAAAAGCTTTCGACGCCGTGATTTAAAACTCTTTGACTTATACCTTATTTGTAAACATCTTGTAAGCACAAAGGATCGCTGTTTACAACAAAAACGAGAATTTGCACAACCCTATTGCCGTGAACCCTTTGTTTAGATTTTTCAATAAATTTGCAAAAAATGGTGAAAGTAGCTTCTCTGTCGGTCCTGATTTTTATGGTTCCGTGAGCTGCATTGTATGTAAAACCAAAACCGTGCAATGCATCAGTGCAATACTGATATAAGACAACATAATACATATTTTATAAACAAGAACAAAGTGTACTCCGTAGGCAAAAATGGTAAATCGTTTACAAAACACGCTCCGTTACAAGATTGCGTTTGAAGGACCGGGATGTTGCCATCAACTAAAAATTTATTGTTATAGTTATTAAAGATGGGGGATTTAAATGCTACTCGGGTGCTCCCGGCTTGCTTATTTATATTACTTTTGGGAGGAAAATACGCCCGCTTTATAAATATGAAAGGAAAACTGCTAAGGGAAATAATTGTGCGGCTTATCTGTACGGAACAGAATTGAAGGTCCCTGACCATTTTTGTACCTTAATGGCCGGTTGTACAATATTGACCCACTATTAAAGCTTTTGTTCTTGGAGAAAGTTTGTGTTTATTGCGAACCTTTTAAACCCTTTTTCAATACTTTTTGCGACAGAACAATAGATTTGCAATCGTTAAAGTTGTTAATAGTAAAAAATACAATAATGGAGAGATTTTTTTGCAAAAAGAACCGAATAAACAAACGTGATACATGATGCAAAAGACAGGTAGCGTTTTAGGGTTGCACCTTTGACCTAAAGTAATTCTTCAGTGTAAAATATGCAGATGAATACAGTCATTTAAATAATAAATAGTTCGTTAACTTTAAAACCTTAAATAGAAACAAAAATATATATGACAAAAAGTTCTTTGTCAATTAAAAAAGGTTTGATTGCAATAATTCCACAAAGCCATATCAAATGAATAATTGCAACATAATTTTACGACAGCCTTCAAAGGATTTATAATGTGAATCATCGCACACGTTCGACAATAATGCTGCTTTATAATGATTATGATGACTTTTTGACAGTCGGTATTAGGAACTCTATACTCAATAGGAACTGAAATAAGTTTAAAATATCAGAGACCAATGTTGTGACTAAGGACAATAATGATTTGTCTATCACGTGACCCGGTTTCGAACAAAAAAAATCCCATTAGAAAAACCTCAAACTACTTTTTCCACATAGTCATTAACAGCTCAACTATAAGCCATTGTTTTACTCAAAATTATTTACTAGACAATTTCTAACATCCACCATTTAATTGTGTCACTATCACAAGTGGTTTTAAAAGTTTTGCCATTAAGGGTTATAAATATTTCTCTTGTCAGTCCCAAAATTGAGAATTCCAAAGAGTTTGGGTGGCGATAAGCCATTAAAAGCGTTGTTTAGTCGAATGTGTGTTAAGATTCCTACACCTAAACTAAATAAAGGTACTTAAAACTAAAAGAAAATAAATTTGAAACGATAAATACCATTGAACTCACCGCAGACGACCCGATCGAAGGGGCTCATCCAATCTGGAAATGGAAAATCTATTATCAATCGTATTGAAAGATCTTTGTTTCGGCCAAGTCGCATGCACAACGAGTAAAGCCTATTATATTACACAAAAAAAAAACAAGTCGCTAAAATATTGTACAGTGTGCGTGCCTCTTGAATTTTAATGAAATAAAGATAAATGTAATTTGGTTTCACAGTGCCTTTTTGCAACACAGTTTTAAAGCGAAAACTCTTCATACAATTTCTTTTTATGAAACAAAAAACAAATGCTAGTACAATACTAAGTCTACGGAGACAGGTATACAGTATCTACAGAAGTCTGTAAAAAAATCAATCAATAAATGGAGAACCTACTTTAGAAATTCTGAAAGAAAGAAAAAAATTACAAATGACGATCCTAATACGTCTCAATTTTCATTATTGTAGTTTTTTGTGGGAAGCGAAATCGACGTAACTAAGATCACTGTATTTTAAAATGATTTCCGCATACCTGTCAGCCTGTATAAGTATAGTGTGATACACTATAATTTCACAGGGTGATTTGTGGCAATCGTAAAACTAGAACAATCCTGAAACCTTACACTGAACCTAAATGAGAAAAAAACAGGTTTAATTGCACAGTTCAATAGATAAAGTGGTCGTAAATTTCTTATAGTTCACCACATAGTAGATTTTCACAGCAACATTGCTTATTTGGAGCGAGCATCAACAGCTAGAACAATTGACTATTAATTACATTTATAGTGAATCTAAATTACGAGTAAAACATTTTTAATTACGCTTTATCAATTAAAACTATTATTTAGTTTTAATTGAGCACTACGTTTAACAATGTTGATTCAAATAAATGCCGCTGCGTCAAGAGCTAATTGCAAAATAGTATTGTGGAGTTACTCTAATATAAGAATCTTCTACAATGAATCACGTCTGCTGATTTCTATAAATATATACGAGCTATAGGTACTACAGATGATGTAGATACCTATTTAAAGGCTCCTACAGACGGATGCGACGCGACGCTGCGGCGCGATTTTGGTAGAACAATTTCCGTGTAGTTTTTATAGAAATTACTTACTACACTACTATACTATTATTGTCATTGTATTATGTATGTACTATTATTGTTCTACTAGAATAGCGTCGCGCTGTCTGCGGGATCCTTAAAGAATTGGTTACTTAAACTTTTACCTAGATCTAAAAACAATATACAAATACAGAGTAAGTTGAGTTTAATCTGATAGTATAGGTACCTACGTAAATTACTTTCTTCATTATGTATTTAAATATTTTATACCTACCCATCATGCAAAATTGCCCTGTAAATAATTAAATCGTCACGAAAATCGGAAGCATAGCGGCAATTCGTAATCACTTCTTTATTAATTTGTAAGGGTTAATCATTACTTGTTCTGTATTCAGAATATTGGCAACATTTAAAATACCTAATTGGCTACCTGTGAAATTATTTCGTTTATACGTATTGTTTTTATTGTATTTGTGGGTATATTGGCGTGGCAAGCTAACATATGGCAAATAATTTAATTTAATGTGTTCTGTAACGTCAATAACTTTGCATATCTAGTATTATATACAATTAAATATTTTCTAACTGAACAGACAGCTGTGCTGCTGGGGAGTTTGTTGCGCCACTTCTTCTCCTCAGCGAAAGCACTAGGAAGTGGTGAAGGGCGGGCGTTTTGGGGGGACTGTCTTTTGTAATTGACGTTCGAAAAGTGCTGATTCTCAGCCTAGTTTGAATAAATGACTTTTGATTTTGATTTGATTTTCTAAGAACATGATAAAATTAGAATTATTGTTTACCCTACTAATCCTACTATCCTACTAATCCTACTTCCTACTTTCCGACTAATAATATTATAAACGCGAAAGTTTGTGAGGATGGATGGATGGATGTTTGTTACTCTTTCACGCTAAAACTACTGAACATATTTTGATGAAACTTTACAGTACTATAGCTTATACATAAGAATAACACATAAGATATTTTTTATCTCGATATTCCCACGGAATCAAAACGTATGCGGGTGAAACCGCGGGGCGCTGCTAGTAATATCATAAACGCGAAAATTTGTGAGGATGGATGGATGTTTGTTACTCTTTCACGCTAAAACTACTAAACTGATTTCGATGAAACTTTACAGTAATATAGCTTATACATCAGAATAACACATAGGATACTTTTTATCCCGATATTCCCACGGAACTGACACTTATGCAGGCGAAATCGCGGAGCACTGCTAATAAGTAAATAAAATACACATTTGTATAAAGAGTGACATGATCTGCCACAAAATGCTATTAAAAAATTCTGGCATTTCATCAATATACAAAAAACTGAGAAGCTAATAAAATTACTGTAGACAAAAAACATTATATTAAAAATTGTCTTAGCTATCAACATCACAAATAAATTGACTCACAAATAAATTTACGTCCAATTAAGCACGCATGTAGAGCTACTCCGGTATTAGCAACGTTTAAATTTAACGAGTTTTACCTATCGGAAACATTTAAATTGTCTCGATTGAGTGCAGCCGTTAATTACACCGCGAATACATAAAAAATTCGATTACACGAATCGAACGCCGTATATCGATACTCGAAAATTCACAACTCATTCCGAGATAACAACAGGCTTTCGGTCTCCAATCGAGAATTAAAAAATCGACTGTCAAAACTTTCGAAAGGCGGTGTAACCCTAAAATGGATAAGGTTAAGAGTTCTGTATCAGTGGCATATTTCATGGAGTAAGATAGTGTTGTTATTTTTCAAGTTAAACGATTTTTATTGTTTTTAGGAAACGCTGCAACAGAGTAGAAGGTCGTAAATTTTCGCAAGAGAATCAGGATTCTTTGAAACATTAAAATCAACGTAAATTGTTTTGATTAGTAAACAAATGTAGGTACCCAGTAGGTAAGTACGTAATTAAATAGCTAATAGTTTGTATGAACAATACGGCATTAACAATTTAATTAATAACGTGCTACAAATAGCAATCAATAGTATAAAGGGCTTTTGATGGCATGTGGGTTCCGATTGCTCACGGCGCGCTCCGATTGGCTGTAATTGACGGCCATATTTGTTCGGTGCATGCGCTCTACGCGCCGCACACATGTGACTGGCGCTCTTCTATTCCGCGGTACACAATGTTTACTGTCAAGTGCGAGTTGCATTCTAAGTTTAAAATGACTCGTAGCTTTATAAAATTTCGATTTATTTTTTTGATATTTGAAAAGATATTATATTGTTTTGTTTTAAGTAACTACTGAAATATTATAAGTACATTTATGTAAGTTAAGATTTGTTTTTATTCTGTAATTATAGATACCGACGTTTTTTACACTAAGCCAATCGATATTATTGACACATAAAAAGTTTGAGAAAGAAGTAAATAATTCTAACCGCACATGTTTAGTTTTTCCATTCAACGCTGCTAGAATGCTGAAAAACAAAAAAACATTAAATCGCACTAAAGTTCATTCCATTCAGACTAACACCCGCGTAGTGTTTGAACGTAATACGCTCTTATACTGTCAAATTGTTGTAGAATGTTGCACGTTACGACTTATAACTGTCGGCTACTGACAAGTCCGCCATTTTCATTTCGTGTGCGCGCGCGCAAGCACCTGCCACGTTATTTTTGTCTTCCCGAGACGAATTTTCACCTACATCAGCCCGGACATTTTTATGCCGACATTGCCGACAAATCACGAAAATAGTCCATTGCTAAACAAAAACAAGATGATTATAGGCGATTTTATATAATTTCAGTGATCTACGAGGCTGTTATGATGTTCCATTGGCTTTGATAAGTTTTTTTTCGCATGACAACTACTTATATGAGTCAGTCAGTGCCAAGAACGTTAATTCGGTGCTAGATAAAAAAAAGTTTGATTCACACATTTATAATATGTGTCGTATCGTGGTCTAAGATAACGTGCGATTTTTTTTGGCATAATTATGATTCGTTTATCAAATTAAGTAATGCGCCAATATTGTTTTTTGTTAGGGCGTTATAGGTAATTACCCGTAGGTATGTTTTAAAACAAGAAGTAGTAATATAATTGCTAGTACCTAGGTAGTTAAGTACTCTGTCTATTTTTTTCAGTTTAACACAAGCTAGGCTGGAATTTTTGGATATTATTTAAAAAAACAATATTGACCAATTAATAATAAATATTATTTAAACATTATTTTAAAAAATCTAATGGTAGCTTTTATTTATATTATTGTCTTTTCTTGGTTTTTGTGTTGTTGAGCATTCAAATTATTATTTTCCATTATGGTTTACTTTTTTCACTATCCCATATAAAATTGGTTTTCAATTCCTTGTCTACAGAACTCTAAAAAGTATCTACCTATCTACTTGCCTGATTTGGTATGTAAATAGATACAAAGGCATATAAATATTATGTATGTAATAGCCCTAATTGATTTATATAGAGACCATATATTGTTAAATGAAGGTCATAATTCGGTATTGTAGATAAAGCGGGCAATAAATAAATATTTATAGGCTTATCAATATGAATTGGGCAATATATCGACAGTTGGAAACGGTAGGATGGAAATAATATAATAGACATATATATTATGTTATACATTTTTCAAAACTCTACATGTGACATTCATAAAAAAGGTTATTGTAAACTACTACCTATTTTTAATTATATGGTAAAGGAGAATGGGTGACACCGTACCCACCTAGATATAAAGTTAATTGTAGCATTATGAACTATTAGCTTCTGCCCGCGACTTAGTCCGCGTGAATTTTTTTGTTTCCCCGACCCACCCTGTCGCATCGCATCGCCTGCCTGCGCTATTACTTCTTTTTCGCTTAGCGAAAACTGTTTTTTCTTTGTGCTCAATTCCTAAGGCTCCTAGCGTGATGTTTAATATACCTTCCTCAAGAATTGGGCTATCAAATGCAAAAATATTTTTATAAATCCGACAGATTCTTCCAGAGATTAGAGCTTTCGAACAAACTCTTCAGCCTTATTATCAGTATTATTTTAAAATTATGGTATCTCCTAAGATATTCATTGAAATCAAATGATATCAAGGCCAATTTTGTTTGAAATTAAATACCTACTTGTGACGATTAACGTATTTATTTGGATAAGAATTAAAAAACACCTTCGCAAATAATGCATTATTTTAGAACATTTGATTACCATTAAAAGGTTATAGTAAGTCAACATTAAAAGGCAGACATGCTGTCGCGGACTTTTGTTTAAAGGGAAATAATTCCGTCATACATGATTGTTGGGTGACTTTAACCGTTTACGCAGCGTATAGTCACGAACAATATCTAGGTAAGTAATACAGAAACGCCCTTAAAATTCGAATTTGTGTAGCAATAAATCGCAAAAATATACTTATTTTTGCTAACTGTGTCCAATAATTATGTACTTAAACGTTAAATTGTGTCAAAATTAACTATACATTTTATCAAACTTTCGTCAGCATTAAATCACCAAAAAATAATATTAACTTTTAGTTATATAATTATGTAAGTACCTAAGGAAATTTCAAAAACATTTACAGTTTCAAAATTAAGTAAACAATTACTAAGCAGCAGTTTCAAGCAGCTTGAACTCGGAAATTAGTCGCAATTTGTATTCAAATGGAACCCAAGTTGTGATTTTATCTAATTGACAAAATCAGTGTATATAGGATCTAATATAGGATCTTATTATATTATTTATTTTGAGAATTTTTATCATTAATTTGCGTTACAAAAAATAAAATCGTGTGGCGCGTGAAATTTATATCAATAGTCAACCGCTAATATCATTATAAATGATATTTACATATTTGCTCAGGTTACGCTAGGCCTCGTGATTTTATTTTTTTGTCTGATCAATGCCCTAGATTGATGAGGAAAGTGATGTGATGACTGGTAGATACCTAGGACCTACCGAATGATTTTTAGCTTCTATTACATTACCTGCATCATTATTTTCATTAAAACCGTTTAACATTAAAATATTTTTTTACTTATTTTATTTTCAAGTTTTTAGTTTTTATTTAAACTCTATGATCCGCCATGCACTGTGTTCTACTTGTAAAGCTCTTTCATTTGATTCCTATTACCATATTGAAACAAATATGAAATCTGACATTTTGTGCCGGCGGCCACTTTAGATTTGAAATTTTTCATAGTGTAAAGTAATCTACTCGCCAAGCCCTTTTATTTGATACCCATATTGGGGGGGTTATGAAAAAATTTGTAATCCGCCATTTTGTAGTGGCGGCCATCTTGGATTTGAAATGATACTAATTAAATTGTATTGTCATTAAACACTAAAGGAGTGTACCAAATATCAAATCTGACATTTTGTGCCGGCGGCCATCTTAGATTTGAAATTTTTCATGGTGTAATCTTCTAGCCAAGCCCTTTTATTTGATACTCATATTGAGGGGGTTATGAAAAAATGTATAATCCGCCATTTTATAGTGGCGTCCATCTTGGATTTACAATGATACTAATTGAATTAAATTGTATTGTCATTAAAAACTAAAGGAGTGTACCGAATATCAGATCAATCTGCTAACAGGAAGGGGTTAGAATTTCAAATACTATATTTGACCCAAATAAATAAACAAATAAATAACAAACAAGGCAAGCAAGTACCTAGGTATATATCTTCAACGTAATTTTAATGTATCCATGACAATTTCTATAACACATTTAGACAATTTGTATTACATGTATATATTTTGTATCATGTTAACTTTTTACTGATGTAAACCCAGTTTTGACACAGTTTTGGTCAGGTAATTTAGAAAAAAATTTAGTACTGTATATTTTTCGAATGGTAGAAGTTAAGATATTTTAGAAAATGTGACAATGTTTAAAAATATATTATTGCTCATGACTATACGCAACGGAAGCTGTCAAAAGGAATATTTTTTCCCGTTTTATGCAACATTTTTCATTGATGCTCCGCTCCTATAGCTTGTAGCGTGATATTATATAGCCTTCCTCAATAAATGGACTATCTAACTCAAAAAATATTTTTCAATTCGAACCAGTAGTTCCTGAGATTAGCGCGTTCAACCAAACAGACTCTTCAGCTTTATAATATTAGCAAGTATAGATGTTGATTTTTTTTTGTCCTCATGAAGTAGTTTAATTAATCCTAAGACAGCATATTTGAAATCACTTGGAGAAAAAAGATAAGTGAGGAAATTAAATTAATTTAATATAGGGAAATATTTTGCTTATCCTCTCAAAACTTATTGACCTGCTAATGATGGACACTTTTTAAAATTAATGAACCTCCAAAAACAAAAAACAATATTGCACTTTTTTAAAATAATTGAGTTTCGTTTTAACTTTTTGTAATTTTTTGGGGTGCATGACAGAAAACAATATTTAATGGAACCATTAATAATTCTCACTATGCGCTGCTAAAAATATTATAGAATAGTCTAATGCAATGTGATTGCTACTGTTTTATTGAACCTTTAACCTATTTTAGGGCCCTAAAATACTAAATGGCCAAGTAACTGCAATCAATTTGGGTGCAGCGCTCGCTGGCCTCTGGCGCGGAATCGCTCGCTTCGCTCGCTCGGCTTGCGCGGTTAGTCATAGTTCCAACCTATCCTAACCCGTTTGGTCGGCGTACCCCAGCTTAGTTACTACCACCTACTGTGACAATAGGCTAGAAAGTTAAAAAGAGACCCATTTATTTTTTTTAAATGCATTATTCGATGCGCAAAAAGTTTTTTGAGGTTCATTAACTTCAGAAAGGATCCATCATCAGCAGTTGAATAAGTTTTTAGAGAATATTATATATTAAATCAATCTTACTTCTTCACTTATCTTTTTTCTATGAATTCAGAGATGCTTTCGTAGGATTAATTAAACTACTAAAATTTTTTTTTGGGTACGAGTCCAATTAAACATTACCCTTTGTCCTTTTAGACCTGTTTGACAGTCTGTGGGTATGTTTAATTTGTATTTCTAAACGATAAAGCAATAAAAAATATTTATTGATCCTTAATTTGGTAATTAGTATGATTTTAATATTGTATCCGTTTGTGTTTTTTTTGTTTTGTTCCATTTTTGCCGAGTTACTTTTAAATGATTTATTTGTTAATTTCTGGTTTCCGTATCTACATGAATATGTTTTTAATATTTTAAAATACCGCTATGGATAGGTAGGTTGTGTGCTTTATCAGTAAATTGTTTAAATGTGAAATACTATAGGTATAGGTATCAATATTAATTATTTATATACTTATAGATTTAAATAGTCCTCCTCATCAATTTCGATAACGGCGACCCTTTGAAATAATATTATTTCCTAACGTGTGCTCTAATATGACTCGCCATATAGTTTTTTTTTTTAATGTTTAATATTGTAATAAAACTAAATAATCAACAAAACCTAAATTAAATAGCTCCATTTCGCACTTGACCAACATTTGTATTAGGTATACTTCTTCATAGTGACATAAGATTTTACTGTAATTATCTGCTGACCTGCAGAGTAATTGCGTAACACACTATCAGTAGCAATGGGTTTCATTTTGACAGTTCAACAACATTCATTGCGTTATTTACGTCGTTGAGCAGACACACTTTTCGAACATATGGAGCAATGGATTAGCAATATGCTTCGAAATGATTCAAATTGAGAGTAATAGTGTGTTACGCAATTAGGGTGCAGGCATTATGTTAAATCGTGCTTTTTTATTACTTTTTACGGTTCTGTACCATAAAAGGAAAAACAGAACCCTTATAAGATCACTTCGTTGTCCGTCTGTCTGTCCGTCAGTCAAGACCTTTTTTCTCACTTGACTGTTTTTTTTTTTTCGTTACAAATTGCAGTTTTTACTGAACATTAATTAGCTCGATAGCAATTATGTATTTTTCGTCAAAATACCGCAAAAATATAGCTCTACATACGAAGGTAGAGCTCATATAATTTAATATACTCTACATAGGTGAGAAGGTAGGCTTTGATGTGGCTAGGTAGCTACACCAAAATATTATTTTATAGGTACCTAAGTGACCCAATAGGTAATTGGAAATAAAAGATGATAATTATGCTTAAAACAAATAAGCGTTTACCTAAGTTACCTATTTCATTTTCTTTATGTTTTTTTTTGTTAATTGTTTTATTAGGGAAGGTAAGTTTCTCAACATAATTCTGTGAATTGTTTTACTACATTTTATTGTCTTTGATTTTACTATTGTAAAATATTTTAATTTTAATACATATGTAACCTTATGCTTAGGTAGGTAGGTACTATATCAATGATTTTCGTCATTTAGCACCATTTAAAAAAATTGAATAAATAATTTATATCGTTCACTTCAATTGAATATGATATTTAACCCAGTAATAACCGCGGAAGATTGATTCCCAGATAATAAAACTTCGAATAAAAATAATAGCACTATTGTATGCAAAACGTACAGGCACTTTGAGTCTGTAATCGTTCGCCTTTTTTGAGTACTAAGTAGACCTCACAAGAGTTAAATGCTTTATACTCTAAATTCATAGGCAATTTGGTACTGTCCATTCTGACCTACTATTACCTATATTTCCCGGTTATATTTTTAAAGTCAGCTACAGAATTTGAATTTGGCTACTTATCCGTTAAATGTTTTAATGCATTTGCTTTCAGAAAGGTATGTGCTTTTAAATGTCAATTTTCCTATTAGCTTGTTATTTTTATAGAATAGGTACGCAGTTATTTAAATTTATTGTTATTGATATTTAATCAATGCTCAGCCAATTTTAATTGGTTAATTTTTAGCTAAAACGAACCTACTCAGTAATTAAGAAGTTATTTAAAATATTTCCATTAAATGTTTTAAGTACTAATCCGTTTTAAAGCAATTGGTCATTAAACATTTTATAATGATTGTGAAATTGATTAAAATAATTAATTTATTAGGTATACTTAATAATAAACATTATTTTAATTACCTAAACAGTAATTAAAACGCTAATAAAAATATTGTGCAGTTAAAAATAAGTTTTAGGTATTTAAGTTCTATGTAAAGTTTGTAAGCATAATAATATGGACCCGCCCATTGCCGACGGCGGAATGGGCGGTGCGAGCGACGACGACCGACGGCCGAGCCGAGAGAGAACCAACCGAACTGAAGCGCCCGCGCAACATTTACGACCTTTACTCATTGTTTTATAGCCTTTTTATACCAAAACACCCTTATGCTTTCTTTAATTACCTTATTTATATTCAACAAAACAAATTACATGTGATCAGAATTAACTTTATGCTAAGTATTTAGATTAAAACAGCTGCTAAAGTTTTGCCCAAATTATTATGTACCCATAAAGGTTACATAATGTGATTCATTGTCAATAAAAATAATAATGGTCAATTTTACTGCGTTTATATTGCACTGTTTGAATTATTTTATTATTAATTACCTATGTGTTCAAAATCGTATTAGAATCGGTATAAATTTACAAACAAAGGTAAATGACCACTTCTAATTGGAATAATAAGTAAATGACTACCTAAAAATTCTTTTTTTTAAAAATATTTTTACCGATGTGTAGCGTTAATGAATATCAATAAATCATAATAATAATCGGCTAACTAAAAGTACATTAATAAAACAAAAAAATAATAATTCAGGAGCTACTTAAAACGGTAAAAGCGAAACCAAAAAATGCTTTAATAAAGACAACATAAAATCAACAAAAAATAACAATTCTAGTCTAGAAACAACACCTAAATAGATACTAAACGAAAACATTAAAGCCAATCTAATTGCTAAGTACACAACGGCCTGATAAGACTTCCTACAAATAATGAAACTTATCTTCGGCTTTATAAGCAACACAAAAACTAATTCGTAACAATTGTTTCAGGAACGCCAAGAGCGCAAACTGTCATGCAGTGAAGGAGTAAAACATTTACCAGTGATTGACATCCAGGGGTACCGCGGTATGTCTGGCAGGGGCTGAGCAGAGCCTGGCTGTGAGCACGCCGCTCCCATGGCGTCCACGGTGGCGGCGGACGCTGCCGATGCCGCAGAAGCCGCTGCTTGATGATAGAACTGTGCAGCGGCCGCCATGCTGGCTGACGCCGCCGACACCGCCGCCCCACCGTTGTGCTGACCCAGCGCGTAGTTCACCATCGGGTCTCCTCCCACAGCCGTCCGGTACTGACAACTCTTGTCATCCGCCGCAGATAAACCGCCACCAGCAGAAAACGGCACAGAACCTCCGAACTGCTGGTGATGCGCCACGTAAGGATACATCCTCGACGAAGCACCCGGCGATGCCGATGACGAGGACGAGGACCGCTGCGGGCTGCCGGCGCCCGGCGAGCCTGCCCCCAGCGCTGCCGCTCCCAGCCCGCCAGACAGCGAACTTGACAGCGACGTCGACAGAGACGACGACAGCGAAGATGACAGCGACGCCTCTATAGGCGACGCCCCAGCACCCGCGAACAAATTCTGGTGGTGGAACTGCTGGTGGTACTTCGGGAGCATGCTATCGATGATGAACTTGGAACTCATCGCTCGGCGGCGACGCGGCGCGCGACGATCGCCTCGCGGGAGATGCGTTTATCGCCGGCGATTCGGATCGATTCTCGCGCGTGCACCTCTACTATGGCCGCGGATCGTTTATGACCCGCGTATGAGGCTCTACGACTCCGAATTCCCCGTCGTGGCGAGCGTTACCGCTGCCGCGCGCCGCGCTCGAGACAGCGAAACACGCCACGTGCGTGCGAGCGAGACGCAACGATGATCGGGGGCGACCCGCCAGAACCCTCTCCGTCTCATTAATTCCTACCTGCGTGGCTTATATTAGAAAGAGATAAAAGCTATTCGCTAACGACCATTCCGACGGCCATTGTTCGTAATGGCGCCGGGCGCCCCGCACCTCCGCACCGACCTCGTCTACACCAATAGTGATCCGGTGCAGAACATTCACCGCCAATCACAAACCATTCCGGCACTTCTAGCTGTCAAATTGAATGGCTTTAAACAGAATTGCAACATTACTTTTAATATTAAATGTAATTTTTTGTAATTATCTGGTACTGAATAAAATTTTATAGTATACAATTATTTCGCAAACCTGTAAAATTTTGTTTGTTTTTACAATAATATTTTTTTTTCTTGAATGTGTAATTTTAACTTCCGGAATGACTTCAAAATATGCCATAGTTTAATCCAATAGAGATACAGATACCTATATACATAAATTATTTATTGGTGTACAAAAACATAAAAAGTATTGCTATTGTTTGGTGGTATTTAGGTTTTACTATTTTGTTTGAGAATAAAAAAAAATAGAAGTGTGTACCTATTATTTAAATTGTTTTACAGTCTGAAGTTGCTAAATGATTCTTTTTATTTTATATCTTACATGAATTAAACAAAAACACGTAATCAAATTATATTTGGACTGAGTTTTTATTATAATGTTTTTGTTTAAAAAAAAAAGGAAGTGAAGCAAGATCATATTTTTTTAATATCTTCAAAGTGTGTTTTCTTGACACAACAGTTATTTTTTTAAATCACGAATTGCAAAAATAAAAATTAAAAAAGCTAAAAATATTAAATTCAAAACATGAATTGCTCTTAATTGCTTTACGCCGGCCACGTGGACGGACGGGTACTATCCATCTCGTTTCATTGAATGTTCCTTTCTCTGTCACACGTTTCATTCATACGTATTGGTCGTAACTACACCGAGCACATGTGCAATAACAAACTTTACGACTGTTAAAATAAAACCGTTTATTGCCTGAGAAGTTTATTTATTTGTTACAGTTTTGATTGTTAAACGTGTTTAGTGCATGGTTTTTATAGGCTTAAGTTGCCTTTTCAGCTTTATCAGGTCGGTGGTACGACTGTGAGGCAGTAGAACATTGCATAAGTATAGGTTTTATGTTGTTATTGTGATGTTTTCGCCGTAAACGTATGGAATGCATGATATGGCCAGTTAAAGCCGTTTATTTCGCGATATGAGCAATTTTTTTATTGATTTTTAATGAGGTTAATGACAGTTTAATGTATCGCTCCGTTGGAGGAAGCTCTTTAGACCGTTACATTTTGCATTTTGCGTAGATAAATTGTTTTGACAAGTAGATATCGCTTTTGTATTGCGATATTTTCTAAGAAAAATATATCAAATTGGTAAATTACCATCTCATAGGTATGCAATATTTTTTTAAGACCGTGGATGTTCTTAAATTAGAAGACTATAAATAAAGAAGCGAATAAATATTGGAAATAAGACAATAAATAAAAATGATAGACGGTTTAATACTCTTTGATGAGTGAATAAAAAAAGCCACTACCCACTCGCTAGTTTGGTTATTGTTTCTTTATACACATTTATTGAAAATGGTAAGCAAAGAAGTTTGGTTACAACATAAAATCTTTATTTAAATCTTCCAATTTACTCAGAAAATATAAATAGAAAATAAAGAACATGACGTAGCAGTCTCCATTTTCATGTCTACAACAATGCATTTTTGCCTGTTGTAAAAATCATAACTTTTTAAAAGTAAAGGTAATTGTATTTAGGTATATTGTTTTAAAACATCTTTTTACAAAAGGTAAAGAGGAAAAAACAACACTGGATGAACTTCATAAACTAAATTAACTAAGCAACAAATATTAGCATAAAAATATAATAACCCAACCTAACTAAAAAATGGTGTCCAAAAATTCTTCCGCATCGCTGTCGACTGGTAGGTAATATACCCAAGAGACTGGCGGCATTGCCACGTTGTATGGCAATAGGTACTTAGCTTCTGGCCAAGGTAAAAGTCCAGCGGGATTGTCCGAAAGGGTTACCGCTACCCCGGAACACAAAGGGCTAAGGAAGGAACACGGGTGGGTTTTAGTCAGTAAGAGTCTGACACTCCCTTCTGCTCCACCCAGAGCGGGAGGGGTCATTGGATGATTTCCCATCCACAAAAAAAAAAAAAAAAGCCCTTGGGTCACGGGAAGTGTCAACCAGCCGTTCGGAAATTTCGTAGAACAAACTACCTATGAGCACTCGGACCCCACGGCCGGTTTTGCTGGTGATATTGTTTAAGAAGGGCCTCTACACACAATCGATGCTTTTATGTCAATAGCACTGCTACTTTCATTAGTTACTTATACACCTTTCATTAGTAGGTAGAGCGACATAGGAATAAAATTGGTCGTGTGCATCTCTCTAAAAAATCTCCTGTTCGAACATCACTTAATCGTGTGTTTCGAACCTCACAAAGTTATTTTCTGATTATTCTATTTTGCAAGCTGTCCCAGTAGTATCGGCCCCGACTTAAGAGTTGTAGGTCGGAGTTCGAACCCAGGCAGACGCTTTAGGTACCTACCTACTTTGTGTAAATAAATTCATCACCACTGCTCTCAAAACGGTAAAGGAAAACATCGTGAGGAAACCGGCATGGCTTAGAACCAAAAATTCCAAGACTTGTAAGTAGCATCTACCAACTCGGGCCTGCGTGGTAGGATACAGCCCACTATCTCTCAAGAGAAAGAGGAGGCCTGTGTCTGTGTGTGTGTGCTGCTGGTAGCATAATCTTATGCTACTTTACAAGTAGGTATTCCTCATAATATCTAATAAGAATACCCTTTGCGTCATCAATACCTTAGTTTATTGGTACTTGGGTACTCAGTTAGTCACCTTCTCATAAAACAATTGTGCAGTACCTAACTATTGACGATCGATAAGTAATTAAACGAAACCAATTAGCACTTCTGACCACGATTTCAGATACTTGTTAGTATAGGAAACGATAACTAACCTGTGGGCTGATCATGTTGTTCCTGATTGGGACGTTTAGGAAACTAATAAGAGGAACGTTTAGGAAGCTTACTTATAAGAAATTAATGTTACTTAGGTAAGTTTCTAACTACCCAAAGGTGGATTCAAATAAGCACTTACTGAAAAAGTTACTGAGGGAAATCTAATGTGTCCTCGTCATATAATAAAGACTTTGTACATTATCTACAGGAAAAAACACACATTAAAAAAATAAAAGAAATAATATTACACATTTATATTTTTTTCATTTTTGTATTGAAATTTTTAATTTTTTAGGGTGTTCCAAGCTTAAAAAAATTGCATACCTAGATGATTATAATGTTATCTAATCAAATTACAATTCGTATTATGTAACTCTAGTCGTTTACAAACACCAAACAATGTGACAGCAAGAAAAATCCATCGAATTTCGAACAAGCAACTTCGTTGCTTTCAAATCAGTCTGCTAACAAAGTCAAAACGTCTTACACAGAGTACTTTGTTAAGAACTAGTTCAAGAGTTTGCACTTATATGGAGCATGTACCAAAAAAGGCACGTTCCCTAAAAAGAACACGAGCGTTGGTGCAATCACCCTTATTTTATAGATGTATCGGTGTACGGGAACCTCAATATTGCAAGCCGCAAAGTCGCCGGTGGGCGGAGCGACGACCATCGTAAAAGTGTTCCGAAGTCTTTGGAAAATTTACAACTATCGCTTGTGAGATTTAACGACCAGTTTATAGATCCAACGCTTTTAAATTCGATATAAACTTGCTTTGTCTCAATGAAACAGCCATCAATGTGACAAATGTACCACTTATGTTCTATAATATAGTAGTGTAATTGTGGGCCATGTTTTATGCTAAACGGCTATCAGTTTTTTACTGCGCTCCAGTTCAGTCATTCTTGCTGGATCATTTTCATCATTTTTTGCTGTCTTCATGCCAATTTTCACTGTTTTTCGTAAATCACTGTTAATAAATGAAAAAACTTACCTACTCGAGTTAAATAATATTTTCTTAAGTATCTTTTCTTTATTTTTTTATTATCACTATATAATCATTATTAATCTAATTTTAAGTTATTTTATAATTTATGACTTTCTGCAAAATGTATTCTGTTAAGAAATAAATGACTTATGACTTTGCATAGACCATCCTTATTATAAAAATCTTGTTTACATTAAACAAGGCTTTAAACATATTCGTAAAACATGACCTTCATCAATTTAAAAGCAGTCAGTTCGGTCTACGAAAAACACGTCGGTAACTGATCGTCGGAGTATATTAAACCGCAACATACCTTTTATACACCATAAATATTAAGATTCCGCCGAATATAGTAGTATAGGTACAAAACATCCAGAGTTGTCAGAAACACAGTTTTGAAATGGACAGACATCAAAAAAATCCTGTTTCAAGCCAATAATTGTTAGACTCTAGTAAGCTTGGTCTTGAAGAATTCAATTTTGTACTCACCCCAGAAGCGGTCATCGTCACCTGAAACAGAAAAACTTCTATTAGAATCATCGTCACTTGGAAGTCCTCGAGAGCTTTTATCTCACTCCCATTCATTCAAGAATGAATTACCATACGTACCTAAGTAAAAACACAATAGCATAAGGATGGACAAGAGGCACTGTTAAGTAATAAAGCGAGTCCACATTAATGAAGATGAGTTGCATTGACAAAAACATATCACCATACCGACTTCTTAAAATTCTTCATTTCGCAATATCAGAAAATACTTTAATTCAACCTTATAGGAAAATTCTCAGCCTTCACTGAAAACCTACTTAGATTCATTTACACTGATAAAAAACTGTTTGTTACAGGATCAATTTCCTATTCGTATAAGTAGCTGTTGGACCTTGGGTATAGGTACCCAAATTACCATTACCAATCATCCCAATTACTTCTTAAGATTGTCATGGGAGATAAGAAGGAAAATTATGATATGATAAAAGGAAAAAGAGCAGCATCTGTGCACTTATTTCAATATAATATTGTGGTAATTTATCTACCGCCCTGTCAAGTGAGGTGTGTGTGTAGCACCATTCATCCAAGATCACAACAACAACAACACCTATAGTTACAACATGTAGGTCTTAGTAGATCAGCAATGCAGACATCGAGATTTCATTCACAAGTTTCAACTGTTTTCATGTAGAATGGTTTTACACACTAATTTAAGTATCTGTTTCAATAGGTATGGAATTGTTTAGCTTTTCCGTTATTTTCATACAAATTCAGTTTAATTTATGCCTTTGTCTTGAAGATACGGATACGTCCGGGTTATTAAACTGGTTTTGAAAACTTATTTAATGTTCTATGGCACCACCTATGTATTTGTTCAGGTTTTCAGTTGTTTTCGTACAAATTAAGTGTAATACAAATTAAATTATGACAGGGGAAGACACTTTTAGTTTAGCTGCACTAAGTCAAATGAAGCTGGCAAGTAAACTGTAAGAGTATCACAACTTCTAATACGACTATTATAAGTAGATTACCTTAAAATTCTTCATCGGATCAAGAAGGAATACTCCAATTTCTTAGCTCAAAACTAATAAGTACAAATCCCCATAAAAAGATAACGTAGCCCGCGTACTAAAGGTTCTTAAGTAGCAATATTTATTTAGCTATTCGGCTCGTATCGTATACAAAAAGGGGGGTAAGTAGGAAATTTTAATTTCACGTCTGGAGTTGGGCGGGGAGCGGAAATTTGTGTGGCATAATAAGTGAGATTGTTGCGAAATTTGCTACAAGAAAAAGAACGAGGGCTCCCATCGCAGCGCCGCGACGTTTAGATAGTATGGATGTGCCGCGAGATGCTGGGGATTATTGGAAGGTCTTGTTTTATTGCTCGAATCGACAGAGTAAGTTTCCACCATTGCACATGCAATGGTGGAAAATTTTTAAGCCATTACGCAAGATGCCAATTCTCTTTGGAATTGGTACTTTGCTGACTGGCTTAATTACTTGATTTTTTGGTTAAAAACCAAGCAATCTTCAGAAAACAACTACCAAGCAATTTTCAGAAAATAATTAGCAAACTCAGGTCAAAAATACGGTAACATGAAAAAAAATATCGATACCATTAAAAATACATTAAGTTCAGGAATGTGTAGAAGATTCATAAGTAGTTTTTTTCTGAAACCCGACACAGAAGACGTATGTGCGACAATACCGCAGAAGGCGGTACTGTTTGATTTTAATGACCACTTATGAGACAAAAGACAATAAAAAGCTCATTAAAAGTTTCTTCGTTACAGAGTTTGTAAGCTGTTTTTGCTACTTGCCTGCAATTAAAAGTTACTAATACATAAAAGAGAATAGAATATTTATGACATGCTTACCTTTGATTAGTTGTGCATGGGAAAACTTGCAATTATCTATCAGTGCAGTGCCTAGGTATGGCAGAGCATCGTTAAATATCTACATTTTCCATGTTAGTGTGTAATCATAAATAAATTGAGAAGACGGTAAATCCAAAATGATTCTCTAATAAGTAAGTACCTACTGAAGTAACATTTAAAAAATGAATCTGTTTGATATTTACCTACGCCAAGATATTTAAATATACCTAGTCTAGGCATTGTAGAAGAAATGAAAAATGTGCAGCACGTCTTTCATTTCTTGGAAGATTCAAGACCTCAAACAAGTCGTGAGACAAAGTTGAACAGATTGTGAACATCCTGGTACAAAATGAATTAATCTCACAGTTGATTGCCGTGATTTACACTGTCGTGCAGACCAGCACAGGACGGTGGACTAGTGATGGAGGCAAGATGAAGAGAATAATCGTGTGCCAGGCAGTGGGTTAGTTAAGGCTGAGTATGGAATAAAATACAATACAATAATAATATAGGTATTTATGAAGCTGTATTCTGGAGGAAATCATCATCATCTTCCTAGCCTTTTCTAACTACGTTGGGGTCGGCTTCCAGTCTAACGGAAATAATAACTATTTTTAGTAAGGTTTACGATATTGGTAGCAGGTTCTCTACACATACTAAGTAATATCGGTCAACAAGACCTTATTAAATATAATGACTTGAATATCACGATTAATAGATACCCCCGTTGGGTCTTGCTCATAATACACCTAGATCACACAATAAGTTTCATCATAATCATAATTTCAGCGGAAAAACATTCACTGTTGGATATTAGTACGTCTCACTTCGACTAGTTCTGTACTTCTCGCATCCAGCGGATTCAGCCTTCACCAGGTCATCGGTCCACCTTGTAAGAGGCCTTTCAAAGCTAGGTTTAATATACATTAATGTATGAGGTATATGGAAAAGCGTGAGAAAATTATTTCTGAAGAGCGATGTTCGTTCAACAAAAAGTGGTCGTTCATTTCATGTCTGGAAATTCTTTTCCTAAGACAGTTGAAATGTTCAAAATAGTCGATGCTTAAACGTGAAAGTAATGTTCGCTGACTCTATTTTGACAGAGAGTGGCAGAGGTTAGATAGGTATTCTAAAATAAAATTGTAGGTAAGTAGGTACCTGGTCGTTGGCTTTTAAAGAGGTATATCCTATAAGTCCTAATTTAAGGTGATAGCATTGATTAAAGTTGCAACTATGCTTTTCTAAATCAAACTAGCCACAGCAAAACCGCTTTTCATGAAAATCAAACATCAAAAGCTCTAAAAACCCTTACAAGACGTCAAAAAAATGGTGCCTTATCCACACTAAGCGAGCGGCATTCGGTGGGCGCACGTGTAAGTGGCAGCTTCAATATTTATGTGCAATTTTTCCAGCGGCCCCTCTCGCCCCGCGGCAGCCTCACCCCCCCGCGCCGTGATAAAGGATGCAACGCGCGCCCCGCATCGGACTGAAGCACCCGGAATTGCGTAACAATGAACACCGTTTATAATAATTTTATTAATAGGAATTATTTTGTACCAGACTTGAATACGGAAACACGCAGAGTTTGAATCAGAAAGGGTCTGAAGCTCTGAATAAATGTAAATTTAAAAGCAATATTTTCAAGGTTTTTGTCTGAAAGTAGGTAAGTCATCCATGCGAAAAGCTTAGCTATTTTCAACTGAAAATTTTGTCCGTAAGATAATTTATAAGTAAAACCGGCTCATTCTAATTAAGTGTACCTAGGGGAGTTCGCAAAAGGGCTTTGAACCCCCGCTCCTGCGTATTGTAATAAATAGTGTAGTCCTGTTCCTTTTTGTTTCGGTAATTATTTCGGAGTAAAATGGGTACGTCAACCAATAATGCTACCGACTGTTACAAAAGACTTGAAAGGAGAAACAATGGGATTTTTAAATGGCGATGCCTTGAACCCAATCAGCAGCGAATATTTACTTCAGTTGTTACTAATATTATAAAGCTGAAGAGTTTGTTTCTTTGGTTGTTTGTTTGGTTGATCGCGCTAATCTTATGAACTCCTAGTTCGAATTGCAAAATTCTTATTGTGTTGGGTAGTAAATTTATTGAGGAAGGCTTATAGGTTATATAACATCACGCTACAACTAATAGGATTTGAGCATCAATGAAAAATGTTGCAAAAACGGGAACAAATATTCCTTTTGAGAGCTTCCGTTGCGTACGCTGCGTAAACGGTTAAAGTTACGCAAAAATCATTTAGAACGGAATTATTTCTCTTTAAGAGTTATAAAATAAATTTGCAACAGCATATGTCTATCTTTTAAGGTTGACTCACTATAACCTTTTATAAGGTAATCAAATTTGTTCTAAAATAATGCATTATTTGAGAAGGTGTTTTTATAAACATGATGTTAATACTTACAAAAATAAATACGTTATTCATCACAAGTATTTAATTTTGAACAAAATTGCGTGTGACATCGTTTAATTTCAATGAATATCTTAGGAGATATTATAGTTTTAAAATAACTCCGCAAGGCGGCCGGTCATGACCTGAAGACGCAGTGACTGCAGTCGAATGGGCTAGCTGTGTGGTAGAGAACCCCCGTTTCCCAGCAGGCAAAGATCGGAAGATTCTTCTTTTTCAATAAAGAAGTGGTAATTACATCTTTCCTAAGCGACACATTATTGTTTTCCGACATCCACGCGAACGAAGTCGCGGTCACAGCTAGTATTTCATGATATGATGTTTAAAATAATTCTTATGTCATTGTCTTCGGTCTAGTCGGTAATGTTGCAGTTTTTGAAATGACTACAGAGGGGCAATTCTCTTAATTTTTAAGAACGTTCGCAGTCTGATCTCAGTCTCAATCTGTCAAAAATACTTCAAATTTCCCTACATTTTGACAAGTTTTTGACATTTGTTTGTCGCCGAGATGAGACTGCGACTAGATTTTGAATGTTTTAAATTAGCAGAATTGGCCTACTGATCGTGGTACCTTTATGTTTGGTATCAGGTAAGTGGCAATCTCCAAGAAAGATAATGTTGATCAGGTACTGGCAGATAACTATGTTGCACCACTTATTTGAATAAAGATCAGATTTCCAACACATAAGCTAATATATTATTACCTGTTTAATGAAAGATCCGCTTATCTACGAAACACGAAATTCTCCCACGAATAAAGATTACGATCAGTATCGTATTCAACAACAACATTTCGTTGTTAAAAATAATGTAATATCATAACTGGCCATTCGTGGATACTACAGCGACTGTACAGTAATATTATTCAAATAAAAACAATTTCAATTTGTTCCCAAATTGAAACAGAGAGCTGGCGGCGCGTTATTACATTTGGGCGGAGGTTAGCTGCGGTAGAGCGTGTAAAGTGCCTATAGAGCCTCCCGCCTCGCCCTCTCATAGCCTATAACACCAGCATCGGGGCTTTCCTCAAAAAGCCTCAAAGAACGCTTCAAATTTAGCGACTTTTCGCTCTCAATACTTTTACGGGACGTTTAGAGGCTTACGTTGAGTATGTACGTCATTTTTCTCTTTGTGTTCAGGAGGTAAGAAATATAGTTTTTGATAGACGCGCGTTCCGAACGTTCGGTAGTGTCATTTGGGGGTGTAAAAGGGAAGGCGATGATGGAGGTATTTCTTATTTAGCGAAATATGCTATAAGGTGGTCGTATGTGCGCTTATAAAAGTGTCGTTGCGATCCACGGACGTCTCGAGTACCTAGACGTCGATTCTATGGTTCAATAAGTAATATATTTTACGGTTCATTCTTGTTATAATTAAATTAAAACGTTTTCTTATTTTTCTCTGAATTAATGCATACATAGTAGCAGCTGGTTGTCGTCCCACACTGGTTGTTTGGTAAATTGAAGTGGATGGTTAACCGTAGCCTTCGTAGACTATACGCGAGCAACCTGTCAGTATTGTAACACAATTTAACTGTGATCTTTGATCCAACAATTAAATGTTACACGTGCCTTTGAGAAACACCGACGCACTTAGATTCTACTTAGGATTGAGACTTTACTTAGTATTGGGGCGTTTTAACTCAGATTAAATATTCTTAATGGAAACACAATTAGAAAAGTTAAAGGTCCACATAATTTTAAATCTGAGAATACTTATTACTACAATGCTTAAGTTTTTCTATGGGTACTCTTGCAAATTCCTTGGCTGTGGTAAAAATTTTAGAAGATTTTTATACATTTTACTAGCAGCGCCCCGCGGTTTCACTCGGGATAGTTTCGATCCCGTGAGAATATCGGGATAAAAAGTATCTTATGTGTTATTCATAGTTATAAACTATCTGTGCAAGTCTTTTCTTCTTTTTGATAGTTTTACCTTTTTATACCTTTTGTTTATGCTTTTGCTACTTTTTGGTTTTTCTTTTGAGTGACATATTATATAGTTTGTTTTTTACTACCACGAACCAACGCATTTTATTTCGGTAGTCAATACAATCTGTGTGCCAAATTTTATATTTAAATCTGTTCAACGGTTTACGCGTGATTGGTTAAGACTATGCCGACCGCACAGTGGCGCCCTCATCGTTTGTTTGGTTATTTCATACAATTCAAAATGAAAATGCAAAAAATAAGCACGTTAAGTTGTGCTTCACAAGATTATACGTTAATATTATTAGAAACGGTAGTTTTACATTGTTTAGTTTTATTATAATCCTTTAAACGGAATATAGTGGCCACTGTTATCCGTTTTAAGGATTATAATAAAAATAAACAATATAAAACTACCGTTTCTAATAATATTAACGTATAATCTTGTGAAGCACAACTTAACGTGCTTATTTTCTGCATTTTCTTTCTAAATTGTATGAAATAACCAAACAAACGATAAGGGCGCCACTGTGCGGTCGGCATAGTCTTAACAAACATCCAAACATCTTCACAAACTTTCACATTTATAATATTAGTAGGATTTGCATGTTAGGTACTCGTATTCTTCTTTTTTATTAGCTTCCTCTTGTATCTGTCAAAATGTATGGTTTGTGTTTCCAATTTATGTTATAATCTTAATTTTTAGGGTTCCTTACCTCAAAAGGAAAAACGAAACGGAATCACTTCGTTGTCCGTCTGTCTGTCCGTCAGTCAAGACCCTTTTTCTCAGGAACGCGTAATGTTTTCAAGTTATAATTAATATCAAATACTCAGGGTTGCAATCCCTTTAAGCAGTGAAAAAATCAAACTTCTAAGTCAACGTAATAAAAAGATACGGGTGTTTATGTTCCGAATTCAAAACCTATAAGTAATGTACTTCCCATTGACCTAAAATCATTAAATTTGGCAAGAAGCAATATCATGTAGCGCAAGTAAAGGGAAAATCCGAAAACCGTAAATTTGTAGTTACATTACAAAAAAATAATTTTAAAACTATTTACATACATACAAGGGCTTCGTACAAGCCCTCGGTGCGCGAATCCGACTCGCACTTGACCAGTTTTTTCCCACTAAAATCATTTTATCACTCTGAACTTTAGTTTTATTTCATTTCACCAACCACTAATACATACAGTCCACTTTCAGGTAGCTTGAGTAGGTTCCTCAATGGTATAATAGCAAAAGGCTTAACAGAGTTAACACAACTATTCGGGTCAGTAATATTACTAATTGTAGTAGTTAACCGTAGTATTTGAACATTATGTCAAGACCGGATCCTTATCGGAAATTATTTATGTAGGAAAATAATTCAAGCAAGTACCTAGAAACAACACTATGGAAATAGTTAAGTAAGTACGTCGTAATTGGCAAAAAAAAGTTGTAGGTTTCGTAGCGCGTAGGCCGTGGGGCGTAGACCCTCTACGAAATCTAATCGAGCAGCTAATAACAATAGTTAATTTTTGTTTTCATGATTGTTTCCTACTGCTTTGTAATATTGTAACCCTTGGGACTAACACAATTATTGTATATGATGATAAAATAATAGAACATAATTATAATTATAAATATTTAAGTGGGCTGATTTTCTTGGTGAGAATAGAAATGGTTGTAAGAAAACCAAAAACCAAATAATTAACTCCTTTTTTTTCATTAGTGATTATTAGGCTTCATTTCCGAGTTCCAAGGTAGGTCGAGACTTGTGAGATGTTTGTAATTATCCAATAAAACTTATGTAAAGGTTTTCAGCGCAAGCAATGGCTACTGAATTATTTTGTAACAAAATTTTATAAATATTAGGTCGGGGCAAAAGTATTTTCGTATTTTTCATACAAAAAAAAAATGTTTCTTTTAGGTTTAATTTTTTATTTATTTACAATATGTATGTGCCGTTATGATTGATGACTTGTTGCCATCTTGTGGGCAATGCCATGATCCCATTGCTGTTTTGAGATTTTTTATCAAAAAAATCTGACAGGTAGTTTTCACAGTGTTTTTTTGAGGTTAACTTTATGCTTCCTAAAGAGTTCTGAAGTGACCGAAACAGTTGGAAATCTGATGGAGCAAGATCAGGGCTATACGGAGGATGCATCAACACATCCCAGTCAAGCTCTCTCAATTTTTGCTGAAAGGCTATAAATGAGTGCGGTCTGGCGTTGTCGTGATGAAATACCACGCGAATCGATAGTTTTACCCGGCGGCAAAAACTCATAGTGGACGATTCCTTTCCAATCCCACCAAACACACAGCATCACTTTGTTCCGAGTCAGGCCGGGCTTTGCCACGGTATGTGGGGCTTGTCCATGCTTCGACCACGATCTTTTTCGGACATTCTTAACGTAAGTGATCCATTTTTCATCACCCGTAATCAACCGTTTAAGAAATGGGTCGTAATTATTACGTTTCAACAAAGAATCGCAAATGGAAACACGTTGCATTAAGTTTCTCTCGGTGAGATCATGTGGTACCCAAATATCAAGTTTTTTCTTGTACCCAGACTTTTGTAAATGCCGTAAAACTGTTTTGTGATCAACATCCAGTTCTTCAGTAATATCATAACTACTAATATGTTGATCTTGCTCCACTTTTTCAAAAATGGCACTGCTTTTATCCGTGACAGGGCGTCCAGAACGAGCTTCATCCTTCACACTAAAATTTCCTGACTAGAAACGCTTGAACCACATTTGTGCTACTCGTATTGATACCGCATTAGGTCCGTAAACCACACAAATTTTAGTCGCGGCGTTCGTCGCATTTTTACCTTTTTTGTAATAAAATTTTAAAATGTACCGAATTTCTTTGTCACATACGTTCATGTTGCTTGCTTGAAAACCAATTGAGAAATGTCAGGAACTAGTTTTTTTTTAATTTATTGCATTTTTAGAATGTCAAAATTTAATAGTATTAAAACCAGCCAGTTACATTCAGTACTGCCAAAGAGGTTTGATTACTAACAATAGATTCAAAATACGAACATATTTTTGCCCCGACCTATTATGTTTATCTACTTACGTACCCTTTTAGAGTTCGAAGCAGAAATAAAAAATAAAAAGGTAAAGTAAATTAAATTTTAAAGTTAAGTAAGTATGTATATGGGCTTCTATAAATCACATATCAAGTATTATGATAACGTAAACGTTTATTATCAATGCTAATTCCTACACACTAATTATACCTAATTCCCGTATTTATAAACCTAATTACAATCGTTTTAATCCTACTTCGGATTTGCATTCATTATAATGTGATTAATATTTTTTATTAATTATTATGCACGTCACGATTACGATTTACGTTCGTAAAACGCTAATAAAATATTTATTATAATCCATATTTTATTGATCATAAACTTTTGCGAACCGTTGCCGAATTTCGCAAGGATAGTGCCATCTGTGATTTTGCTTGACAACTATTTAGCAAGGTCAACATACGAACTCTTAACTGTGGAACGATGACTCTTTTATTATTTTATTCGACTACTAATAGTCAATTTCTATAACGTTATACGTTGATATTACGTATCAACACGTTTAGTATGAATAGATTTGTACTATTTTGAGTGTAAAGAAAATAGCGCCATCTCTGAGAGGGAGAAAGAACTGTTTGTGTGAAAGGGTTGAGATTGCAGTAGAGGGTGCATTGTGCGCCCTCTGAGATAAAACGGTGGTTTGTGCAAACTATTTGGTTACGGTGGAATTTTTGTCCAGATTCCTAATTTGGTCCTTCAGTACCTGAAACTTTACAACCAAAATATTCAAGACTTTTACATCTACTTACATAGATAAATAGTAATTATTTTGCTAACTTTATTCAAATTGAAATTTTCGTAAGACACTTGTTTATCAGTTGTTAAGGTCATATTATTATGACTAGAGCTCTAATCTAATTTAGTTAATAATTTGTCAAAATATCAACATTACATTACTGACATCGACTCGAGATAATCACCCAACAACCGTAAAACTACGTCAGAGTGACGTATGAGTTTAAAAAACATCGACATTCCAACCGTTTTTAGTCAATCGCTTAATCGGTATCTAATACACGTTTACATAACCGAACAAGTTTACGCAAAACTCAAGGAGATCCGTATCTGTCGGGAATCATCGAGCCAACGGCCCGAAGCCCGTAACTAGGTAGATAGCGTAGGGTTGCGTTTGGTAACAGGGGGTTATGTGCTGACAACTTGAGTGGTGAATGTCATTAGTTCAAAAATGTAGAATGTAGGTTATGTGTTTTTCTTTCGACAAGGAGTAAGAGTTCTTAAGAGGGGCTTGTGGCTAAGTAATAGCAGCCGCACGGGTCGGTCGGTCAGGTTAAGCTACGCATGCCGCGGTTGCTCCGTGGATGGGTGACCATCTTCACATACCAGGACCGTGCCTCGGAAAGCACGTTAAGCCGTTGGTCCCGGCTGTCATTCGTAGATCTTTGACTGTCGTTAAGTAGCCCGAAAGTCTGACAACCAGTCTTACCAAGGGGTATCGTATTACCCAGTAACTGGGTTGTGGAGGTCAGATAGGCAGTTGCTCCATGTAAAATATTGGTATTCAGCTGCATCCGGTTAGACTGGAAGCCGACCCCAACATAGTTGGAAAAAGGGCAGATGAAGGGGTAAGATAGAGTTTTAGAGGACAGATGAAAGATTTTTTGAGTTATTATTGATTATAAAGTGAGCAATTTCTTGAACTTATGTTGTACATAATTTATTCTCAGTTAATCAAATTTCAGTAAATATGAGTTATTACTAAGCTCAAAGCGTAAGTTTCAATCTCACGACATAGCTTCCGTATAACGTCAAAGTTCGCTGAAATCTGTGCGAACACGTATAAAGGCAACCCTGCAAACGGTATACGAATCTCATCTACGTAAACGCCAGCCACGTATCGTATATTGTCTAAATAATGAATCCATTCTCACGTTCTTCTCTGATTTACGGCCGCACACAAAACCGCTATAAGACTACATAATGACACCTACCGCAGCCACTTATTTTTGGACCTTATACAATTTTTTTCACACGCGACTATTTAGAATTTTTATCACGTAAATTTTCCGCTTGAAAGGGAAATCCCTATTGTCATTCTGTACGCATGGCTCGTTTCCTTACGAACACGTGTTTGAATATATTTATATATTGCTTGTATATAGGAAAAGTATTTATTTCTGTCACGCAATTTCTTGAATTTTGAATTTTCATAGTTCGGCGTTCTTTGTTTTTGTGGGAATGATACGAGTCGATACTGAGTCGATAAAAATGAAATTTATCTGACGATGGCACGTTAAAAGGAGTTTGGAAACATTGAATTACTTTTAATGTAACAGCGAGTAGACAGGAACGAGGAGGCGTGTATAAAGTGATTGTGTTATGGTAGCTGTAGTTTACTTTGTGTCAAAAATGGTCGATATCATTTAAGTAGCTAATGGATGGTACAGGAATTTCCTGAAATAGGATTCTAATTTCCGTGTCTACCGGTGTTTGGTGTTCTGATTTGGAAGAATAAATTGCGGTCTGGTAACTTCGTTCGATTGGGCGACCTTTTTCATGGGACCTGTCTTACCCTTTCGGCAAACTGCAACGTACTACATATCTTTCGATCACGCATGTGATATTTTTACAACAAAGTGTAGCTTTATTTATCATTTTCTTTATATTTATTAAGACTACCTACTAGATTCAAGGACAGCATCCGCTTCTTAATACGGTTAAGTAGAAGAAAATGCAGTCAATCCAGCGTTCTTCAATAAGAATGTAAAGGTCTAAAGCTTTATTGAATAATCCAGATTATATTATACTAGATTCATCTAAGATTTAAATAGATACATGTCACCAAGAAGGTTTTCTAGTTCTATATCTATGCGGTTGATCTAGGCTTAAACTAATAATCATGGAATGCAGTAATAACGTGTTTAATAAACAAATCTTCTGAATTAACTTTCATACTTTACTAGGGGTGTGTAACCTACCTACATTGTATCAGGTACGCCATATTGATTTGAATCGTATACAATTAAAAATATTACAGCCTCGACGAACAAGACGATTAATAAATCATTCGGATTATCATAATCCTTTGAAAAACTACAAATTGAGTGTTTCACGATCGATATGTTACGGGTGAATAAATAATACTTAGTTGTTTTTGAGTTACCTAGTACCAGTATCGGTTTTGATACCTTTTTGGAAGATCGTTTACGGATTTTATTGTAGCGTTATCGATAGTAGAGTGGTCTCATGTTTACCGTCTCTTAGGACCAAAAAAGATAAAAGGGCATTAAGGCTTTAGTCGGTACTGTTCTCTTATAGAAATTCAGACAAAGAACATAGTCAAGTAGGTTATATTTTCAGTTATTGTTTTATACAATTTTATTTTATTTTTTTTTATTTAAATTTTTGCTCAGAATACTGTTGATAGGTAGGCACAGAATAGATATTGATAAGCTAAATGAATAGTGGCAACGGCCATTATTACGTATTAAGTTAATTACTTATTTGATTTGATTACCTTGAATTTGATACCTTTAACATTATCTTACATTAAAATCTTATCTTTAACTATAGATAAGAACTTGCTTGTTGAAGTACCTACTCGTAAAGTAAGAAACATAATTTTAAAATCGTATAATTATATATCTGCGTAAAACGAGATAGGTGGGTGTAAACTAAATAAATAATTCAGCATAACATCCTACATGAGGACAACAGAGTTGCAACCGCTTTGCTGGCCTCGTAAACGGTGTACTTTACAGGGACTTAAGGGTACCTACATTTCCATAATACCCTCATATAATTAGGTACTAGCATCCACATGTGCTACAAAAACATTTCAGGAAATTTTACTTTTACTTGTAACATAAATTAATATCAAAGTTGCCGCATAAAAAAATGATGGACAACTTTTTTCTCCATAAAGTGAAAATTTATCTCTTACGAAGTGCTATCAACTGTCTCTGAACTTATCGGCACATATCGTATACAACGGCGACCCAGATTTGTCAAGACAGAACCATCGAAGCGTGACATCAATGAAATTTGTCCCAGAAAATATGGTAACAATTCATTTTCGCGTCATGGCCGAACTGTTTCATCTGGATAAACTTGAGCTTTATTGTTCGCGACGCTTTTCCGTCATCGTTGCGATGACAATTAGGATATTCATATGCAGTTCAGACAAATAATCAAGATAAAAAATGTTTATGTGCCGTAAATCTAAATACAATAAATGAGGATAGGTAGTTATTAGTTGTTTGAGTTCATTCGGGGTTGGCGATAGAGTTGGGTCGCCTTGCCGGGTCGAAGGCGTTTGTGATACGTAATGCAGCCGCATGTTTGTCACCCTTGGCTGCAGGCGAGGGTTGCAGGGGGTGGCGCATTATTGCAAACACCGTCTGTCCCCAAAGATGGTGCTACTGTTATTTTGCACTAGACAAGCTAGTTCGTCTTTTGATACACAGATGGTGCTTTTCTACATTTTGGCCCTTGTGTCTTTGGTCCTTTGAGTCCAGCTTTTTGTTAGCAAAAAACTTGAATTTAATTTAGTTGATAGAACTTTCTAAATCACATACCGTTGCTTTGCTATCTTGTACAAGTAAATACAGCATGAATAATTAAATAAGGGTTATTTATAATTTAATTACTTGCTTAATTTATGTGAATCGTTAATTGCTAATTATGTAGTCATATGGATAGGCGTCTATCTTTATTTGTTTATAATTGCGGCTACTGGTATTAAATCTGCATCTGTGGACCTTTAATTATGTTATTAGCTAACTATTGCCTTAAAAAATATATCTACGTAAAATTAATGGGCTCTTAATTAGATAGGTACTTATATAAAAACAAAACGTAGGTAATAAACATTCTATTGCGAGTTCAATGTGTGATGCTACTCATATAAAAAAAAAGAGAAGACAAAGCTAGGTTACAAAACATTAAAATCTGATCTAAGTATTTCTCCAACAACCCGACAGAGTTCAAAATATTCACGCTTTAAGAAATTATATTTATGACAACAACAACCTATCTCTATACCTACTCCCAAAATAAATGACTCAACCTTGAGAATTCTTAACCATTCAAACGGAACAGGTAAAATGCACCGTAATATCTGAACGGATCACGGTTCGTCAAACAATAGTCAGAGTGAAGGATTCCGTTGTTCCGTATTGATTGACAGGTTAGGTGTTCTAACTGTTCCAGTCACGAAGAAAGGGTTACGTGAAGTTACAATGGTTCCATTGTCGATGGTCGCCTTGCTTTGTTGATGGTCCAGTGGTTAATTGCTGGCTAAAACAAACATATAGTCCGACTGAGTTGGTTAGATACTTGGGAAAACGAAAAAGCAAACTATTTTTTAGTAAAGTGTTAAATGAAATTATTCAAGCAATGGCATAGTAGGAATTGACTTTTATAATATTCACTAAATTTAAATATAAATACCTAGTTTAAAAAAAACAGTTACAAAGAAAGTAGGTATCTAACTTGAATAGCCGCTTTGCCAGCTAGTTTCATTATTAAACTAAATCTCAAGCTCTGTTAACATTTACAAGAATATTGCCAAGTCGTATTTTACAAAGAAAAGTGTTTAATAAATAATTTTCAATCAGAAACAATGATACTTAATTATTGAGCTTTCGTCGTTAACAAGGGCCTAATCGTAAATAATTTACCTTTTATGGATGGCATAAATTACTAAACTATAAACATCCTTGTATCGAGATAATAAAAAGTTATAATAAAGTTATATAGTTAGTGTAGTAAACTTAGTTTGATATTTTAGTTTTAGACTTCACACATTCATATTTTTTCTCTTCTTGTTCTCACACACTATTGTCTACATTTCTTTTTTTACTTCTCCTTTCGCAGGTCTGCTGGAAGAAAGTTCTTAAGAAATAAGCAGTACCTTTGTACTCAAATTATAATTATGTCATATCCCTATGTATTTTACCGTGTGTACATAAATAATAAAATAAATAAATAAATAAGAATACCTTTGAGGTTTTATCAGCTTCTTGTTATAGTACGTAACTAAATATCAATAATATAATATAGTTGTCATTTTTATTAGAGAAGATGGCGTCATCTATACCGAGAGGTGTATTACATTGTAATCTGCGATTTCTCATTATTATTCGTAATAGGTATTTTATGTGTTATAAAACTAATATAGTGATTCAATGCAAGCCAATGCAATAGGTATATTGGGATATTTTATGATGCGAATAACTTTACGTTTTATTACGTCAATAGATAATAAAATTTTAGAGCCAAATGTATCTTTACAATTCCATGATTTTTTTGCTGGCACTATAATTTATAATTAATATTATTATGTCATAAATTGTATTAATATACTGCTGCAATTCCATTTACTAACCACTATTTTTATTTGCATTAAGATCAGTTTTAAAAAATTGTTTGTTATTTTTTAAGTTTTCTGTGTGTTTCCCACAAAATTTTGGTAAATATGAGTATGTATGAATTTTCTTGATAACTGTTACTGTAGTTAAGACATTTTTAAATAGGTAAAGTAATTCCGGAAACAGATTTCTAACCATGTAATGCACAATCTACTAAAATGTACAAACAATAAATTGTTAGTACCTACCTATTATTAAATTCAGCTTTTCATAAACGCACTCATTCGATTCAAGTATCAAAATTACACAACGTAGTATTTAACAATACATCAATTTAGTTGTACAATGCAGGAAAATTGCACAACGTAGAACCATAAAACCATAACGCTATACCCAACCCTTTGAGGTGTAATAAATATTTCTGTCAATGCCTTTCTATGTTTAAGAAAATTCAGCTTATCCGCAACCCTATTCACTTCTAATAAGGTTCAATATAAGTTGCGTTGTCGCACTTTCAGGTTAGAGAATTGTAAAAACATAACTGTGAAGGTAATTACTTGACAAAGGTGCGGTAAAGGTAATAATCACAGGCATTAGAGGGTTGGTAAAGGTGAATCTTTGCAGTGCAGGTTTAGTCGCAAAGCATTTTGCTCGTAGCATTCGTAAAAATAAAGGTGGGATCGTGTTTTTAATCAAATATTTGTGCCAGTATGTGTAAACAACGCTTAAATCGTATTAAATGTGTGGTAGCCAAGTCATTTCAGTGCAGTGTAAAAATACATAAGTAGATAATAAATTGGTATTCTAATGGTTACAGGTAGGCGAAAATATTATTAGTGGAATGGCTTATGGATGATCTTTGAAGCGTTGAAATATTTATAATGTAATCAAAATATTTACTCAAAATAATAAAATAACTTCAGTACGTACTTACTTATCATCATTCAAAGCTATATGTACTCATAATAATTTATTATGACAGCAGCTGTTTCCAAAAAAATTGCGAATCAAATGCGTCCAAGCGCTACGCGGCTACATGTTATTGAAAAAAGTTTAAAACACTACTTATTTTTGTTGACTTTAAACTATTTGTTTTTATCTCTCCCATATTTCAATTAGTCATTCATAAATCTGGACCACACAATAACTCCGATATTCCGATAACACGAGGGGCACTCACAATGTCATGACTTCCCATCGCCGCAGCCATTCGTTGAAACGTTAGAAAATAACAGTAATATTAAGTTAATAGCCATCGGAACCACCGATACATCTCATACCGAACTACTTCCCTCACCTCAGCCTACTTATATCAATTCTGTATGGCGCTTAGATACCAATAAAAGCATTTTCTGAGGTTGCAACACTAAACTGCCCCATAAAACGTTTTATTGCCCATACATACACACATTAAACAGATAGATGTATTACAATAAATCATTATTATTGTACACTTTAAACAAACGCGGCAAGGGTTTTCCTGAGTACCTAAATAATTTTATGACATTTTACAACCTTGAAATTGTATCACGTAAACTTGATAGCGACAATAAATCAAAACATGGCAAGTGATTTAGGTATCCTTTATTGTTTAAATCATCTTTACATTGTTGCTTATCAAATCAGAGCAATAAATCGTCCTATAACGGACGACTGATTTGTGGATAAATATGGCGTCTGCTCCTAAGCAGATATAAATGTAAATAAAAGAACTCCTATTATTACGTCATTTATAGTTATAACATTTCTAAAAATAACGCGCCTCTACGGGAAACGATTACAAATAGTTAATATCATCGATAACATTCTTTTGAGCATTTTCACTTAATAAAAACGTTATATAAATGTGTATTAAATGTAGATACTTGCTATCTAATAACAGAAATAAATGAATTCGATATAACATAAAATTGATAGCAGTATTAATAGTCCACTTGAATCGCCGATCAGGCGTGAGGACAGAACGCAGCAAAATTATTGCCAACAGCGCTCCGTGTGACGTAACTGGAGCGAAAAATAACTTAAAAGTGGTTTAATTTTAGAATTGCGATGACCTATAAGTTTTTTTTCAATCCTTTCAAGCAAAACAGTGCATAAAGACGTTGAAATACAACTGAATGTCAAGAAAATGCTTCGAAAATGATAATAAAGTTACAAAAAGTGACAGTAGTTGTTTATGATGATAAATAGTATTTTGACGCCATTTATTTTAATGATCAGGCAATTATTTACAAGCTCGAAACATGATTTAATGTTAGACGCATGTAATTAGCTTGATAATGGTACGTCCGACCAACCACAACATACGAAATATACGATACAGGAAGATATATTTAACCGATTGATTGATTTGTTGCTGTTATAAATGATGCTTTAGCGCCATTCTCGGCTATCAGAGTGGCAGAAGCCAATGCGTAACCTCTACTTGGCATCCAACTTTTACTTAATAAATAGTTAGGTACCAATAGGTACGTAGCAAAATTTTCTCGTTACTAGTTTTCCCATTCTCTCGGCGGAGGGTAGGTGATGGTGGAAACCAATTTAAACTTGGCGACCGACTGGTTAAAAAGCAAAAGTTCCTTTTGAACTTTACCCGTCGTGCCGCCGGCGAGCCCTTTATTTTTACTTATTTTACAACTCCGGCCCTTTACGACCGTCCGCCATCATGCGAAACGCTCGGTACAGTTGGCAATCATATTTGGTTAGGTTAGACAATTTTTTGTTGCGTTTGCCATTATGTAAAGTGAAATTTGATGAGCAGAAATGGCTGTTAGACAGATTTTTTGCTGCGGTCATAGGTTTTAATAGGTCAATTTTATGCATTAAACATAGGTTGGTAATTAAAAACTCGTAAAAAGAAGCTCCTTAACAGTAATTAAATGATGTTTCTTATATTGTAATTAGCTTTTAACGCGGAAAAATACTTTCCAGGCGCAGTTATAAGCTCTCAAGAATAAAGTGGCTATGAAAAATATTATTGCTTTAAAATTACATTACAAAGCGTGTATGCTGACATTAATTAAGTATGTATAATTATTAATTACGCGAAGTGTGAGGTTAGCGAACTCATAAACAAAAGTTTACTATGTAACAGTAATTGTGTTATGCGGCCGACTATGCGCACGTTTTGCGAACCTTAGCTATGTTTATAGTTAACTGTAGTTAATTTAGTGCTTGCACTGTCTATCTCATTATATAGTTAAAAATCGTAAAACTCTGCTAAAGACAGCATTACCTAAGTAGTTATGTTAGTTCCTTCATATACACACATCAAAAGTGTCTAGGGATCAACATATATTTTTGCAATAACTTCTCTCCTGATTGATATCAATTAAAATTTTCTTTAAGGATTCATCAAATAAAGTGTTTTCGTTTGTCACAGTAACGATAAACCAAGTCACCTTTGCATTAATAAAGAAATTTGCCATTTTCCTAATAAAGGGATTTTTGACATTTGAACCACTAACACAAAAATTTGGAAAAAAGACTGAAATAACAGTTTTCTCTAAAATTTTATTGGGTAACTTAAACAATTAATAATCCGTGTTTCTACCGCGAACACTAACAACACAAGAACATCGGTTTGGCATACTCAAAATGAGTTCATCCAAATCACGCTGTGGAATGGCCGCCCATGTTCGTTGCAACAACAAAAAAAGGTCTTGTTGCGACTGGATACCCTCCATATTCGGCAGAGCTCTTCTCTGTAGCATATCCCATGCATGCTCAATCGGGTTCAAGTCTGGCGACTGAGCAGGCCAGGGCAGGACATTGATGTTAGCTGCAGCGAGAGTCTGTCTTACAACTCTTGCGGTGTGCGGTCGTGCATTATCATGCATTAACTGAAATAAGGGACCGATTTGCACTTGTAGAGGAACGATGACGTCTGATACAATCGTCTCAGCATAAATTTGAGCGTTGAGGTTGCCTCTGATCCAAATCAACTCAGTTCTTCCGCCGATCCAAATACCCGCCCATACCATGATGGTTCCACCACTATAAGGATGGACTTCCTGGCAGGATTTTAATCGCTGTTGGCGTCCAGGGGTTCTCCAGTGTCGTATACGTCTTGTATCCGGTCTCATACCAAAACGAGACTCATCAGAAAAGCACACGAAACGCCATTGTTCTTCTGCCCAATTTCTGTGTTCAAGAGCCCATTGATATCGAATCCTACGATTGTGCATTGCTATAGGTGGTACCCGTAGCGGTCTTCGGGAATGAAGGTTCACTTCATGCAAGCGGTTTCTGACTGTTTGGTCGCTAATTAAGTTCCCTGAAGAGTGATGAAGCCTCACGGCTAACATCATGGCGGTTATTGTTGGAGCTCTTCGAGTTAAGATTTGAATGTATCGGTCTTGTCTCCGTGTGGTGCAGCGATACCGTCCTCCATGGCGCTCAGCCACGGTACCAGTGCTTCGGTAACGTGTCCAAAGTCGACTGATAACACTCTGACTTGTATTCAGAGCTAAAGCCACAGTACGTTGCCGGGAACCAGCTTCTATCATTCCCACGGCTCTGAGCATTTCTTCCCTGCTTAAATGACGTCGCCGCTCCATAATAACGTTGGTTTTAATCAGTAGTAGGGAAACAGTAGCACTAATAATGTCTTCAATGCGTTGTATGTTTTTATAGGGAAAATATTGACAGCTGATTTTCATCTTTTACTCGAATTTGATTCACAGTTCCTGATTCAAATTATGAAATGCACCAAAAAGGATCCATATAAATTTATAAAATCATAAATTTATTACAAAGCCACATCTCAATCTCAAGAAATCCGCATAAAAATGCTTGATCCCTAGACACTTTTGATGTGTGTATATATATAGCCAGGTACATAATTTGGTTCTCTCTAAATGAAGGTGGCATACATTAGAATGCGATATAGAAGACTATGTACAGACGCCAGCACATCAAGCTACTACAATCTGTCAAATTTCTTTAATAGATTTTCAACTTTATCGCTAAAGCATAAGGTTCAAAGTTGATTGGAAAAATTTGACAGTTTCGGGTAGCTTGATGTGCTGGCGTCTGTACTTTGTAGGTATCTAATTATAAGAGAGGGGCGGAAGAAATAGGTACCTGCTCATTAACTATTCTTAGATATTGCATTCGGAAGGGTTTCCTTAATTAAGTAGGTAGGTGTGCTACATCCCCCGTTAAATGAAACGTGTTTGTGCAGATTTCTCATTCACAGGAGATAATCTTTTGCTTTCTGAACTAAATATAGATGTAAGTTGGTACCTACTGAGAAGAATACAAAGCTAAGAAAGGCATGACCTTTCTTAGCTTTGTAGTCTCTGGGTTTTTATTCTGCTAGGTTCTGCTATTTGTGAAAGAGTTCATCCAGGGAAACCTAACCATTGCCTCTTTCGTCTGCCACCATGCAGCCTGGTAGTATTGGATGCTGGTGTAAAGACGGTCATGATAGTTTTCAACCTCAACCCGTAGGGCTTATCAACCTTCGTGCGACTTTCTTTGGATGAAAAAAACATTTTAGATAAGCGTGGCGTAGAAGCCATGAAGTTATCTGAGCTAAAGACTACTGGAGCGATCAGCCTGTTACGTCATTGTCACATTAATTAAGCATCATTTTTGTACCTATTTTTCTGTTCTGTTTTTTTTTGTCTGTTTATATATCTGTGTACAGAGGCCAGCACATCAAGCTACCGCAATCTGACAAAATTTCCCAATTGAATATGAACCTTATTCTGTTGTGCTAAAGTTGAATATATCAAAGAAATTTGACAGATTCGGGTGGGATTGATATGCTGGCCTCTGTACATAAAAGATGAAATAAATAAAATAAAATTAATGTGGTAAGAGAGGCTTAGTAAAAATACATATAGAGTGATCTCCAAAAGTTAGTTGATATTTTTCTACTTCAGCTGTGATACCACATTATTATTTAAAATAAAAAGATAATCAGGTACTCGTTAGTTTTAATAGTTAAAGGTAGTAGAAATGAGTCAATACAAACGTTATAGCAGTTCAAAAATTTGGATCACTAGAATTTTAAATCATAATGTGGTGTATCACAGCTGAAATTAAAAATTGACAACTAACTTTTGGTATGGAGGTCACTGTTTATTAGAAGAAACCCTCTGTTCTCCCAGAAATGGTTTCCACCAGACAAGAAGACAAACAAGAAAAGACGACCGAGTAAAAAATTAAAATTCCGCTTAAGTATTCGCCATCCACGCTAAGGACAAGAAATACATAGAATAGCAACGTGATTAAAGAAAATTAGGAAAGTTTATAATTAGGACACACCATTGTACAGAAGCCATGGGCTACCGAATAATGTTAATAAGCAAGTTTAGACGCGGCCCGCGCTTCCCAAGAGCAATCATTACTTTACGGACCCCAAATTAATGAAAGCAACAACGTTCAACTCATTTTGCTCGAGTTACATGGGTTCTGTACTGTTAAGGTATTTAAGAGTTATTTTTGGAGCGTGTGAAACCCCATCCTAGGTTAAAGACTTGGACCCAAAAGAGTACTTAAAAACCGTTAAAAAAAGCCTAGTTTTAAACACACAAACGTGTAAAGTTGTTGAAAGTCAAATACATTACAGCATCATAGTAAATTCACCAAACTGTGTGCATATAGTGATGATTATGGCAATAAACCCAACAATTTTCCTCTAATGAGTTGTTAATTTTCAGGCCTTGTACGATTATTGGGGCTGTAGTATATTCCCTCAGAAGAAATCTTGATTGTTTTGATGAGTTCCTCCATGTTATTAGTAATAAACCTTTTTATTTATGTATTTATTTATATATATATATATACTTTATGTAGTACATCACAAAAATACATAACATGAAAAACATACATCAAAACTACAAAATATACAATGGGCAGCCTTGTCGCATTTTAATGATTGTAAAACTCTGAAAGAGTACATAGTAACTACCATAAGGTAAATACCCGGATGTTAAAGGAATTGGAGAGACTCTGAAACTTACTATTACTATCTGTAACACGTGCGGATTACTTTCTTTGTTATTAGGGAAGTCGGTAAACTTGTATAGGTTTGTGTTTCAATAAAATGTAAATGTAGGATCCTGCAACTTTGAAACTTACTCTACTCAGAATTTAGGTACTAGCAATGCTTCAAATTATGCATATTAGACTATTGTTTATACTCATTGACATGAGTTTTGAAAATTACACTACTTACTGTCAATAAATCCCTTTTCACGATCATTTTTGGGTTTAATTTTTGTCTAAAAATTATGTCTGTACATGCCTTGAAATAAGTATACAATATCTAAATGTATAGGTATGTATATTATACCTTTTCTCATTCCCAAATAAACACAGACAGAAAACTTTAAACATAATCCATAAAAACATAAGTTATCGATACTTTCAACATTAATAATATAAACCGCCTTAAGTTTGCCCCTACGAACCCTCCCACGCTACAGTACATAGGTACAAAGATACAACTCCTAGACACGATAAGCTTCCAACTTTCAATTACATTGGATGTAATTAAGTGTCGCGTTAGACGACTGGCTTCGACACTATTAAATTGCTAAACTTTGAACGTTTACGGGATCAACATTTTTGTAAGTCGGACCCAGCACGAAGAAGGATCGTGGAATGCCGATTTAGATTGGAATGTTAATTATAAAGTGGGATATTGTTTTGTTGTTTTTTCTAGACTTTTTGGGCCTTCAAATGTTTTTGTATCTTCTTCCAGTTTGTTAGGAGGCTTTCTTTCTTTTGTCTCTGAAAAGTCCCTGCTAATTCGAATGCCTTAAAAAATCTCAGATTCCTTCTCATTTTCGTAAAGAAATGAAATTAGTTGCGTATTAAATTTTATTAGTGTCTATCATTAATACAATATATGGGGCTATTCGATGTATAATTTGTCTAAACATTATATATTTGGCACATAAAATTTTTATAGACATATAAAGTGTATCAAAGTCAATAAACTCATCCATTACTAGGCTTCATTAAAATTAATCGAACAGGTTTTTGATTTAGATGAAAAGTAATTAAATTGCGTGTTGAGACATCCGTACTTATATGAAATTATATTAAATTATGAACACTGTCAGTTTAGTTAGTAGACAGATCGAAATAATATTCATGTATATAATCGAATGTCTTAGAAATTAACGCCTTAATTACTTTAAAACTGAAAATTGATGTCAAACAATCTAAAGAACACAGACAACAACATGATTTCTCTACAAATATTTGTCAAATAGAAATATGTAGAGAAAACTATCACCAATACATGAATATGTAAACCTGTAAGTATCCACTAAAATGACGTAACAAGGCATGCTTAAAATGAGCATAAGTATTATCATTCGTTTCATAATTTTATATCACTCAGCAAAAGGGATAAAGTATAAGGATAAGTAAATAAAAACGTATGTTGACAGCAGCCAATGTCATCTGTAGAAGCCAGAAAGTAATAAAAATATGATTAAGCAATTTTTTCAAGCAATTTATTGCTTAATTACGTGTGTAATCCACATAAAAAGCGGTGTCTATAAGCCAAAAAACGTGCGTATGAGCCCAAGGTTTAATTAAGGTATCAATACCTATGAGTTTATGTAACGTGAAAATGTGGGGTTTATTCGGGTAGTCATGGCGTCTCCCTTATATGATTCAGTATTACAGTAGACATGTTGACGACCTCTGGCGGCCGTCGTTAGGGACTAAATAGATTCCTTTATGGCAATACCCGATCAATTTTCCGCACTATTAATAGAGTAGTTAATTACAATACGTCTGGCTTTCTTTGGTGATAACTGTTTATGATAATGTTCGAGAATGTATTATGGTGAATACGCATATTTTGCTAGGCATAAAAATAATAGCAAAATCATTCGCACTGCTGGGACACTCCTGTCTTTGAGAGGGAGTGGGCCGTAATCCACCACGCGGGCCCAGTGCGGGTTGGTAGATAACTAGATATCACATGTATTCGAAAATTTGTTTCTAGGACCTGCCGGTTTCCTCACAATGTTTTCCTTTACCGTTTGAGAGCAATGGTAATGAAATAAATTAATGTGTTAATAATTAATTAATTAAGTAACGTGCCTGCCTGGGTTTGAATCAACGACCTATGACACGTAAATACTAAAACGAATGAATAAAAAATCTAATTACAATATTAATGTCATTATAGAGCTTTTATAGAAGTCACGCAACATACTATAGAACCATTTACCTACTTGAAAACTATCAGTTATGAGTTATTTTTCACACCCAACTATGTCGTTTTTATCAATTGATTTCTATTACGGATGGTCATCGATTTGTTGAGCCCATTCCTTTATAAGTAATGATCCGTTCTGATCGATACGTGCTACGGAACGTCTTTTGAACAGTTTGATTGTTGAGGCGAAGTGATTTTCTTTATAATTGAGAAATGATTCATGAACAAAGTAGCTATAAGCTGATATTACATCTAATCCCTATGATATTGTAACTAGTATGGACAGGTAAGGACAGGAAATAACGATGTTAGAAATCACTTTTAACAAATAAAAATCACGTTTTAATTTTACCGCTAACCTCATCAAATCAATTTTAATAAACATGTATATTTTTATAAGGGGATACCTTTTTCTAACCTTTTCTGTAATCACAAAACAACTAATGTTACAATAAAATTACGATAAAACCCACTAACAAGTTCAGTGAACGCCTACGTTATTATCAAAACAGTTTAATTATAGCCTCACACAATAGTTGGAGTGAAAACACATAAGGCGACTCACCCCTAATTTAACTTCGGCTAAGTTTGGAACTGCTTGGCGCCATGTTGTTCTGACGGCATTTATAATATGCTAACGAAAATTACTAATAGGGATGGGTTCATTGTAAAAATAATAGCATCGATTTTAGAAGTTTGTAAACTTGACAAAAAAAAAAAAAACTTGTTTGATCGTTCAGTTTGGCATTCCAGCTGATCGATACTGAAACATGTCACGGTGAAACTTAGGTGAAGTGAGCTATCAGTAAGTTTAGGTTTAGAGAAACTTTATTTTCAATGAAAACATAACATGTCACTAATGTACTTGAGAACAATACTAATCATAATTTGAATTTACAAAAAGTTCGATTTCACCAGTTAACAGACTAATCAACATATCCGAAACCCGACCTACTCAACGCATTTATTTCTCCAGAAGTCTAACATACTGGCTGAGCTGAGTTTTAAATGCATTGAATTAGTGTACCTACATTTCGTGAGAGTATTTTATTATAGTTGTGCTCCTTCAAATGTAAGCATTTTTTTTTGCAATAGTGTCAATCCGTGGCGTCAGGTGAGATGCCAGCTCACTTCATCTGAGTTTTCAGGTGTGATTTTTACAGAATAGCACCGCAGTTTTTTTTTAATAACCTATCCAATTCCACCTTCTTATTTTTTTCTTACCTGCCTGACCAGATAATAAACGACATATTAATCAAATTGAAACGTAGGTATAAAGTAACAAATACAACAGTGCGACTAAGTTATTCTGACGCTATGCCTAAGTTGTCATTTATATAAAACTTTTTTATCTTATTTTTTATTTTAACTATTCGTGAATTAATCGATAAAACTAGCAAGCTTATCTCCTCGTACCACAAAAATTAAGTTGTATAAAGACATGAATAAAATTATATTCAGCTGCCTATTGATGACTGTCATTTCAGTAAGTAACTATGACGATTCCCATTCGAATTTGATATTTGATAGTGTCTAAGCATGGCATTTATTGCTAATTCGTAGTATTAGCGTGACTTTAATTATTTTAATGATACCATATTTCTGTCGCAAATGGATCAGGTTATCTTTGAGTGCATCTATTGATATTCGAATCTAATTTATTTAAACTGTTCTTGGTGAAATGAAAAATATTTTTTAAAACTACCGTTTTAAAAATAGCATAAAGTAAGAGTGAAATAAATTCCACCGATAAAGGAACTACCGAACCCATTACTATAGAAAATTATTGGAATTCCAACAAACAAAGTAGTAATAAAATCGAATAATTCGAGTAGTAGGTACACGACCATTCGATTACGGCCATTGCTACATAAAGCCTTAGTTACACTTACCTACATGCAACATTGTAGATCCACCGCCATAAGTTTTTCTAAATTATCGTTAGACTTTTCATAAATTATGAAAAATATACGCCAATGTAAATGTAGGTACTACGCTTACATAATAAACAGTGGTTATTTAAATAAGGAATTCAATTAATATACATATACAATGAATATTCGTATGGTGAATACAGGCTTACAGCTGGTCGATTAATAAAATGCATAAAACACATTTTTTTATCATACAACTTTAAATTATAAATTAATGGTCCGGATATATTTTGTTCAATTCCAATGCGTATCTTATCTGTAAATAAAAAATGAAGTGTGAAAATAAGACACACCTCAAAATGTGAACCTATCAAGTCCAATGTTACACCTGTCGCTTTGAAGGCCTCGATTCACGACCGATTTTTGTTCATGTATCGGTTCGATAGTGGGTATTGATACAAAGGTTGTCTTTAAAAGATCGGTGTCTTTAAAAGACCACCCATTGTGTCACCCTTGCAAAATGTCGACACTAATAACTGTAATATTTATGGTGTACATATAAATAAAGAATATTCTATTCTATTGGTAGCATTAAGCCAACTTTATAATTTTGAAGACAATTAAAATTATCTAGCCAACATATTACGGCCAAGAAATTTCATTTACAATGAACTAACAACCTACACCTACCTAATTGAGACATCTAGGTTAGAGGGGCAATTCCCGTATTTTGAGGAACGGTCGCATTCTTATATCTGTCTCATTCTGTCAAAAATAACAAAAGAAAGAAAGAAAAAATGATTATTCTGCACAAATAACACACACATAATAATAACGACCAATAACCACCGTAAGTACCTTCCTATAATTTACTTATAATTTTAAAAAGTTTTCTAAAGTGGTTGTCACTGAGGTGAGAGAGTGACTAGATTTTGAACGCTTTAAATACGGGAATTAGCCTTCTATTTTCAGCGGCGAAAGCTATTACGAAACCAGCAAACTTCAAACATTATTTCAGGTTTGAAAGTATGATGTCCCATTCAAATAATAAATATTTACTACATCTATTACGAGAGCCTTCACATTTAACGGTTGTGTATGAAAATTAATTACTCAGAGTAATTATTATGAGCAACATTATTACTAAATGTTACGAGGTTGTGGGCCCGTGTGTTTCAAACTCAGTCCTGGGTTTAGCACGGGCTGTTTAAAGTTACGGTTTAGTGATTCTAACAATCGGCTTAGGTTATGGGTGGGACACACTTAGGACGTTACATACTTATTATTTATTAGCATGTAAAATTATTATGGCATGACCATTCCAGGGACCTTGACCCCTAGAATTAGATTCGCCATTTTCTTCTCCGGGTTAGTCAAATAGGAAATGTCGACTCCATCTACCATTTTTCTTTAAAAAGCATGACGTGTGAATGTGATTTCGACATCCTATACAGGGTTATTGTAAATACATTAATAACAACCTCTTAAGAGGTCATTGTACTCATCATTATGAACAACTTTTACTATGGGAACAAACCTGAAATCGCAAAAAAAACAGCTGTTCCCTACATTTATGTTCGTATAACTCGTCAAAATGTAGGGAACAGCTGATTTTTTTTTCGCGATTTCAGGTTTGGTCCCAGAGTAAAAGTTGTTCATAATGATGAGTACAAATAACCTCTTAAGAGATCGTTCATGTTTTTCCAATAACCCTGTATACAGAACAAAAAATAAATAATTTTATTTCATATTGTTGTAAAAAAAATAATTTCATTTCGTATAGCTTTATGTGTGGAGGGGCTTGTGGTTAAGAAATAACAGCCGCACGGTTCGATCGATCAGGTTAAGCTACGCTTGCCACGGTTGGACCGTGGATGGGTGACCATCTTTACATACCAAGACCTCTCTGTACCTCGGAAAGCACGTTAAGCCGTTGAGGCTGTCATTCGTAGATCTTTGATAGTCGTTACGGCTTGTCAGAAGCGCGAAAGTCTGACAACTAGTCTTACCAAGGGGTATCGTATTACCCAATAAGTCGGTTTGGAGGTCAGATAGGCAGTCGCTCCATATAAATTACTGGTATTCAGCTGCATCTGATCAGACTGGAATTCGACCCCAACATAATCGGGAAAAGGCTAGGTAGATGATGATAACTCTACGAATGGGTTCGAAAACTCCAAAAAAATCACTCACGATCGTCTTTACAGTAAAATAAATCTAAGGAAAATACCGGCAGTATCTTTACTAGGTACAGTAGACCGCACAACAGGCTAGGCTAGCTCAAAGCCAATGTGTTACCACGGATATCTATGGTTACCACCCACCCACATGCGGTTGATTGTACCCGTACACGATACCTAACTACATACGTATTTAGTAGTTACAGAAACCTTTCTGTAAAATTACATTGTATAATATTTGAGATACAATACTCTAAAGCTTATCTTCGAAACACTTTCTTTCAATACCACTTGAAACTAATTTCATTACAAAAGAGAAGTATATGTTTAAATTCATGACATACTTTAATGTAACTCTATGAATACTAAAGATTAAATATTGGTACAATTTATAGAGAATATGGAAATCCTGGAGGGTAATACTCATGCCAATGCTTCTGTTCTTAGAGTTTATCAGTCTTTTTATTACTCTAGTAAAGTAAGAATGAATGAATAAATAAGAATTTGGAGGAAAAACAAATAAATATCTGTAACGGACTACATTAATGCTTACCATACACCTTACAATTTATTGTTACGATTCCGTGGCTTTTTGTCAGGAAAAATTTCTCAATGTAACGATATTTTCTGTTAGGAACAAGATTTCTTAGCGATATTGTAAGCAATAAATTGAAAGGTGAATGGCTGAAAATGCCTTTTCGTTCCCTTTGATAAGACCCGTGGTTCAGTGAAATTTTCTCGGTCAGTAAAATTTTAGCTAGCGCAAAGGTTTCTTCAACATGTGTAGGTATAAACCAAAAATCCACTTACTTGGTAATGACCTCTCCTTTTAATAGTTTCCTTAATGGAATTCGTGAACCTTTTTCTTTGGAAGTATTTTCGCTGTGTGGCCATGATTTTTCTCAGATGTTATGTGACTTGAAATTTTTTACATGTACTGAGGTATTTTCTTAGAATGAGACATGGTAGTCCAGACGTGTTTTACTACGCAAACTATTTAAATGAACTAAAATTTTATTTCCAACACGTACACAGCACACTGGTTCTTTAAGGACTGGTAACGAATATTTCTAATAAAAAATATGTTATTGTCTCCAAAGATTTGTATGTCGCTTGTTAAATTTACGACGCAATAAGGAAGTGTCGATTCTAGTCATATTTTGACGAAAGGGTTGAATGGTATATTGTGTGTTTTTGTTGCTTTTTTACTTTTGTCTACTCTTTTAACGTTTACGTTCGTGTCTTATTGTTATGTGACTATTGTTTCTGTTTTAGAAGTTTTATTATTTGTTTTTATAATTCTGAAGTGCTTTTTGTGTTGTGTCCTGTGTTTGAAAGACGAAATGTGTTTTGGAATACTTCGTTTTTATAAGCATTTTATATTCAGTCGGGTTTATCTATTTTAAATATGTTTGCTGTGGGGTTTTTAGCTAAACGTAGGTCACCTCCAAGTAAACAAAATTAGGTACCCACAATATACTGTATAGATCAATTTTCACTTGCTTGCCGAAATTACTTGCCGAAATTAATGGACTACTTACCAATGTGAAAAACACCAAAAGAAAAAACAAAAGGCAATAAAGGAGGAACAAACAGGGAGGAACTTGTTAATAGACCAATAAATAATAAGTCTGCAGACCTCTGGAACTAGTTTCAATATAATAGTCAGGTACCAAATTGACCGGGGCTAATTTCCCATACATTCAGAAAAAATCGGACTACTCTGTAAAAACTCATGCGTGGTCATACATAAAAAAAAAAAAAAAATACGTGTTGACGTGAGAACCTCCTGCGTTTTTTCGATGGTTAAAAATTGGATGTTTTAATGGAGTAATGGAGTATGTAGATAACGACTCGATTTTCATACTTTCTGATCTTTTTCTGTTACAACTATGGCATCCAAAAATATATATCTCTTTACAATGTCGCCTTGTGGGTAGTAACCTCATTTTTAGTTTTATACTTCAGGACAAAGGCAAGTCAATTCTGTCTCGTATTCTAGGACAAAGTTTGTAAAATCTCTTTTACAGCCTGAGAAATCGTTTCTGATAAAAATGAATCGCTCCCAGTAGGTACAACTGTATTTACGTCTTACAATGATACTTATGTACCTAAATTCTATAGTAACTAGACGCATTATGTTATGTATTAAGTATGTTGCTTAAGGTGAAGGAACAGCTATCTATTTAACGACTGAGCTAAGCTGCTGGTCTTAATTTCCGTCCGAGACTCCTTCCAAAACTTCCAGATCGATTTCCATTGTTATCTAGATGACGGTATTAAAACAACAGTAACTGAACGCTGCATATCAAAAACGAGGAATTAGAACCAATATTATCTTCAAACCTAACAAAAAACAAGAACCTTGTCTCCAATCAGACACAATACACAATTACCTACCTATAACTATGCAGATAGTAAGTATCAACACAGATGAGCCCACGTTCATTGGCAAGGGACATCAGTGCATCCGCATTGCACGTTCAGGTCCATACAACGCTAATATACCGCAGTCAGGCCATACATCAGTCCATTACGGGTGATTGTGCACGTTGCCTGCATTGATTAAGAAGGCCGTCTGGACTTACATTGTTGTATGATGAATTGAACTTAGTTCAGCGGGAATCTGCCGTCTAGATTGGTTTTGATATGCGGTAGGGAAGTTCGTGGTTTGAGTGGGTTTAGCTAAGATAGGTACCTAGATAACTAGTTTTGTTGGAAATGTTCTGAGAATATGCATATACTTATTGTTAGGTATAGCGTGAGGATGAGGGTTTGTTAGTCAGTTTCGGTAAATGTTTCAGGGGAATACAGGACCTAAACGCAAAAAACACAAGTTTTATAATGCCTAAAAGTATAACGATCGACTAAAGTAAACACTAGTAAACAAAATCAGAAAAATATATGATATTCTTCAGGATATGTGCTACTTAGATAGTCTGTGTAAAAACATAATACAACTAATTTGATATGATAGAAAAAAAAAACATGAAGACCTCTGTCAGATTATTCTACAAGCAACATACTAAAGCACTAGTGTTTTAATTTTTTAATCCAAACAATAGATGTTTGGTAAATAGATAATTGCTTCATATTTTGCAATAAATTACCAGCGTTGTGTCATCGCGCTTCTGTTTTTTTTCTGCTGTCTAACAGTGACCGCGCTTTAGCTCATGTAGTCCCCTTGAGACTTCTTTGTACTCAGATATTTCACAAATAAATAAATGAATAGGTTTGTAACCTAAACGACTTGCAGCTCAAAGATTCCTATTGATTCCTTTGACAAACCAATCGAATCTATTTCTATAGATAAGTAATGAAATCTGCTCATAAACAACACATAGAATAATAGTAGTATCGTTACTTACATGAGCACTTAACGCAACTATCGAATATTGCCTATAATTTGTGTCATACTCAAATACTTGAAATTGCTTATTTCATTGTAACTGATAATTTTCTGACAGATTCCTTGTTCAATTACGACCATAGGTAATCGTACGATTCCTGAGCCACACAATATAGTATTTAGATAGTAATTCAATAGTCAAATAAACAATGACAATCAAACTAGATATTAAACCGTAAATAAAGGAAATTATTTTCCAAATTACACCAACAGTTTTTGCTGTGAAAAAAATAACAGAACTAGGACAACCTAACCATTAAATGAAATAATATAAGTACGATCAATGATCCCAATGGTCCCAAAGTGAACGACATAAAAGCTATTTGTTTGTTATATACTAATGTATTTACTTCGAGAAACAATAACAAAGCAATAATTCCATCCCAAACCATTATGCATGTTTCTAAAATGTAAAGTGGTATATAAATAAATCCATCAATGCTCTGAAAAGATCCATCAAGTGGACATTTGATGGCTTCAGAACACCTGTGGCATTACATATAAAGGTAGTTTACATTAGTACAGGGGATTATATTCAGTACTATAATTATATTGCGTACTTAATCTGATGGTAGAGACTCCATGGTTTCTTAAGTTCCAGGATCGAACAAAAAAATCTAACACGCGACTCACGAGTTGTTAGGTCATAGATTTGACCCCAGACAGGCGCTTTAATTTGTGTAAATTAATTCATCACCACTGCTCTCAAAACGGTGAAGGAACACATCGTGAGGAAACCGACATGCCCTAAAACAAAAAAATCAAAGACATGTGACATCTACCAACCCGCACTGGGCCCGCGTGGTGGATTATACGGCCCACTCCCTCTCACTAAGAGGAGACTGTGATACAAAAAAAATTATGACGTATTTTACGCTGATTTGAATTTTCGAATCATTTCTAGTTCTGCTATTGGGTTTTTCCATTTGGATTTCTCAGTAGCAGCCCGAAGTCTGGGTTTGCCGGTTTATAGTTATAGGCTCGCCATCCATGATGTGGGTGTAAGTACAGACGCCAGCACATCAAGCTACTACAATCTGTCAAATTTCTTTAATAGATTTTCAACTTTATTGCTAAAGGATAAGGTTCAAAGTTCATTGGGAAAATTTGTCAGTTTCGGGTAGCTTAATGTGCTGTCGTCTGTGCTAAAGGGACACCACAACCCCTGCCTCTCTCTGGAATACTACAGGCATGATGTTATATCGAATAATCAACCATTACAATTACTGATATTTTTTTCACGTTATCTCAGCCAGCTGCTTTGCGAAATCGAAATTAATTGTTGCTACATTTTATATTGATAATAACTACTTAGTGAAAATGCCAACAATTAGCATAACAATTAAGACTAACTGCCTTAATGGGTTTTGTGATAATTAAGAAGCATTTTGTTTTTTTTTTTCTGTGCCTCAAGTAAGCTGATATTTCCTTGTAATCCACGTATTTTTTTAAATACGTGGATCTGTCGTGGTATTTCGAGTCAGTATGGAACCTTTCTAGTGTTTCTTATTTCCAGAATGGATTGATCGGATGTATTTATGGATAGCACTCGTTTTTGACTCTTCCATGCTCAAGGCATTGTGTTTTTGCGTTGCGCTGAAGACATATTTCCATATGTCATATCTAAACCATTTTACGTCCTTACTCATAATTAATATTGGACAATCCAATATCTAACAGTATCAGTATTTATCAGATTCATGTAATTTTAGTTATAGCTGTAGAACACAATTCCTTTGGAGATTTAAACCGAGCATAACTTTGTCGACTCGACATGAAAACAATAAATATCTGATTCTTGCTCTGAGAAAATTTCGCATGGCTACTCTACTTGTCCTTTTTGTAGTACATTCACGTCACGTCGTACTGCACTTTACTGCAACATATTGGTATTTGTCCCGCACTCGGTGCGTTGGCGCCTTTGGGAAGCATCTATTTTGACGTAATCGCCCCTACGCGATATATTTTATTAATGCACTGGATCAAGTTCTCACAGAGCGTTTGCTAACTTTATTGGAACACGTTCATAATATATATTGTGTTGGTCTTAAATATGATTTGCTTGATTGTATTGATTTTACAATACCTACATGAAAGCAATTGGTGTGCATTTTGTTACTTTATGTTATGGTCATTGAAAAATTCTATTGTCTTCTAATGTTCCATATAAAGAAATGTTGTAGGTGCTTAAACTACGTAGGTATATAAATCATTTCCTGCCATTACAAACAGCCGGAATAAAATAGTTCATCGAAATTATGTTGTGTTTCTTCCTTCAATTGTTTTTTTTCAAATCTTCGAAATATATTTCTATGCAACATTAAAATAACAGCACGAAGATAAAAAGTTTTACAAAAATGTTCTCAAATATCTCTCTCTCGTGAGTCATAATTTATTTTTCAGTCTAGCGTAAGTTCTAGTTTTAATAAAGAATATGACCAATTGACTGCCAAAATTCATTGATTAGAAACGGGTCTAGACAAAATAGTAGACGAAAATCAAGCAGTCTTGAAGTGCCTAGATCTGAAATTATTAGTTGGCAAAGATTCGATAGTCGTTAATTAAATATTATATTTATTTATGAGTTATTATTTATTGCAATAGCTTCAAGAACTTGCTCCAGTGAGAGAGGATTGGTTCGGCAATCACCAGTTACATTTATCATTATTTATTTCCAGTCTATCTGCTAGCTGGTTTGGTAGCTTGTTATTGGCAAAAGTAAGTCTGGATTTAAACTGTAATTGGTTTTATAAAACTTAATTATCGACATTGTCCCATCACTAATGGGCCAAGGTGTCTTCTTAAAAAAAGGAACGTTTTGGTTGGAACTGTTTTCCCGATTTCGGTTCACTAAGTTCAGGTTTGTTTTCATATTTTTATTATCATTAAAAGCTTGTAATGTCCCCACTGCAGGGCAAAGGCTTCCATCTCGTTTCTCTCCACTCCGCTCTCTTTCTACTTCTCTCTGTTTCAAACTGTAAAGGACCAGTTTCAGTTGTTGGCTTCCATAATGGTCAATAAACCCGCCAAGCCTACTACCTATCTGATCTGCAGAACCTAGTTACTAGGTAATTCGATACTCTTTGGTAAGACTGGCTAATGACTTTCGGTGTTCTGATCCACGAATGACAGCCGGGACCAACGGACTAACGTGCTTTCCGAGGTACAGGGATTTTGGTATTTAAAGATGGTCCACCCATCCACGGACCTCGGCAAACGTAGCTTAACCTGATCGACCGACCCGTGTGGCTGTTACTACTTAGCCGCCTCGGTTTGATTTCCATAAGATATATTTAAAAATAAATTAACACTATTTTAAAAAAGGTGTGTGCTGAATCTGCTGTATTTGCCTGTGTGTCTACTTACCAGATGTACTTTTTTGTGTCCAAACTTCCTGCTGCCGTGTCAAGATGTAACATAAAATGCGGACAAATGGATAGAAACAACAAGGTTTCGTTTGTTTCCTTTCTTTTATTATATGTCTGCTGACCTCATTTTTAAATAGGTTTAAAGTTGGTTTTCTCACTGTTTTTATTACGTTCAATTGTGAATTAAATATTTGTTTTGATGACTTTTGGATTGCGTATCTTACTTGCCAAGAGATTGTCCTGAAAGAAGTAAGTCTTCTAAATACACTGTGATTACGAGTACAATGTTATAAACATCAGTATTAAAAATCAATACCTGTATCGTATAACAATAATCCATAAACAAGCTAATTTTTTAAACAAATACAAATAAAATTACTGGGAACAATTAATATTCAAGTATTCAGCGAGCTTCCAGACAAACTTACAGACTTTTATACAAAACGCGGGCTTATCCATCGGCGGAAGCCGCCTCCCCGCACCCCTCGGGATCCGACTCTCATTGTAATGCAAATGTGTCCGCTGTCTGCCTCCAAATTACCCCTACGGTCAAGCGAGAGTCGACCGATGACCAGACATTAGAACCCTCCCTTTTAAAACAAAATCGTCCCCACACTTGTAGTTTTCTACCACGCAGCACACAATACTCGCCCGTAATTATGACGTATAAGGAATAAAATTGTTTGGGACACCATCAATGGACAGTCACAAGCATATTTCATAGCAGATATAGTGTTATGAGACTTGCTAATGTGGTAGTAAGTACGTAACGTAGGAATGGCGTAGCAATTGTGTGGACAATAATTAAGGGTAATGCGTCGCGTTAAGCATCGTAACGATACGGGTATAATGTCTTGCGATTTTGTTAACGAGTGTCCTTTGATGATGCTGCGAGCCCTGTTATGTATATTTATATTAATAATTTGTATTTTCCATATAATTATGTTACTAGTTAATTAATTTCGGAATTGGCAGGTACGTTAATTAAAATACAACTAAAAAAATTTATCTCAGAAATAAACTAATTTATTGCAGATAAAAAATCTTATTCAATGTCTTTCGAATAGCCAATTTAAAAAAAAGAAGCCATTTTTAACTAATTCAAATTAAAATGACGGTTTAAAGTGTGTTTTATGTACTGCCATATAACGTTACCACTGAATATTTACATGTCATTAGAGATATTGGTCAAAATAATGATGAGATACACCTTATGTCAGTATTTGGTCAAACCTTGTCAATATATGAAAGAAAGAAAGAAAGAAAGAAAGAAAGAAAGAAAATACGTTTATTTGCGGTGAACATGACGCAAAAAGAACAAAAATACTAAAAATAAAATAAAATAGACGGTAGAGGGAAACATGCGCCACATCCACGCAAAACGGCTATCGCTCAGCATTATGCTGCGACCCTGTGCAAGACAGAGCCCCAGCGCTGGTTTTCAGCGACAGCCGGCGCCGACGTAATGACGTCTCCCGGTGCAGCAAACACTTAATAGGATACTTTAACGTCACAGCGTACTTAAAGAAAAATTATTTAATTGAATATAAAAGTGATACAATATTTAATAAACAGGAAATAGACATAGCCACATGCTATGAGAATATCATCCTCAATAAAATGTTTTACTCTTTATATTAGTGGCAACATTGAACATTTCGAAGCGTCCTCATTTGACATAACCTAACATGCACCAAAGAAATTATGATGTCAGAATTTACAAAATGGCCAAAATTATGCAATGTGTTAAGTTAGTATTAATTATGCAATACCTTTATGTGTCACTGTCAGTGCGTTTATGAATGAATGTGTAAGATGAGATGGACCCATTATAAATTACAAAACAAAAACTTGGTGTATATCACGGAGGTGTCAACCACTAAACAATATTTCAACTGTATTTATAAGTAGATATTCACATAATATAATCTGCAATATATTGGTGTGTCACAATGAATTTTTTATTAAGGTATAATAAGCGCTTGAAACTAGTACTTACCTACCTTCCATCCTTTGAATATATTTAGCGGACACCTGAAAAATGTTCTTTTGTGTCCATCTGGCCACTTTATCTTCTTTATAAGCGTGAATTAGATGCGGCTTAGTGCTGGCTTCCATAAAATATATTAATATAAATGTAGGCACAAGTACGTGATGTGCCTCGTTTTCTATTGAATACTGGTTCTCCGAATGGCGTGGAATTTAATTGTCGTTTGTAAATACGTGTTTCAATGAGAAATATAGGGTGGTTATAGTGTTGAACAAAAATAATTTACGAGAATTTATCGTGGTTACAAGAGTGGGATTAAAAATTAATATTCATGAGTTTGTGGGCACTTTTACGAATTTTCTGTTATGTAATTAATTATTGAAGTGACTATGTATGACTTGAATATTTGAATATTGGGCATCTCAACAGATAGGTTTGGACATAATACTTACACCCAAGTATTTTTTTAGTTTGATCGTGTGATAGCCCTTTTAGAATGATCCTTTTTACAATTTGGTTGGTATTGGTAACCAATATTTGTTCAAGAGTTTCCTTTTAAATTGACTTTCCAAATATACCCAGGCCAGATCAAAGTACCTACGGTACCTAGGTACTACAACAAAGATAAAACAAAAACGAGGTGTTTAGTCCAGACGCTTTCCCTTGGGCACGTCGGGCATACTCCAAGCTTCTTCGCAATTTCACAAAATGCGATACACACCTATATAATATACTCACTACATCTCTATATTACTGTCCAGTTTACAATGACCCACCATCCCTTGAAGTTACAGAGGATTACAGCGGCGGCAGAGGATCACATTTAAATGGTCAAGTTAGGTTAGACGGAAATAACTAGACAGACCGAAACTAAATTAGAATATTCTCTAGAGCTTTAAGCTTCCGCTAATTTAATATGTCTTGAAGTTAAAACTACGTAAGTACCTATATGTTTCGCTTTTCAACTGTTTTATCTTAAATATATTGTTTTCTAAGTTGTGTAAGAATATGAGGCACTTTTCTGATCATAGAGTGCAGATTAGCTATTTCATTTTAGTTATTTTGTGGCTATGTGAAGAGTACAATATTGGCATAAGTATTCTTTTTTACTGAGCTTTGTAATCCCATTTTTCCGGTCCAATCTCTAATGAAATGCTCATAAGATGCCTTAATCGTTGATCATCTACGCAACCCTTTTGTTACATATCAAACCATTTTCAACTTGTTTAGAATTTCGTATTAAAAAGTTCAGTATATAATTAAAACGCACATAAATATAAAGGCCAAAGATGAACCTCAGCAGTATACAAAAAACCAATTTCAGTAATGATGTGACCAACACTTTAATATCATCTTTTTAGAGATATGTATGTATGACGAGCCTACCTAGATAATAGATTATAATAGGTGTTCGTATATCACCGGATTAGACAAGACATTCTACTCAAAATTGTCTTGTAAACTCATCCATTTTATAAATAGTGAACTCTCATGGCCACTCAATGCAGCACTAAAACATCAAAAATACATGAAATTCCATGAATTCATAGAGGCCAAGTTAAAATGGTTATTGGCATTCATTCTACAGACGAACTGCGGGCGGTATTATGTAAGCAGGCCATATCGATTTATTTTATCCGAAACTGCCGCAATTATGACATTAATTCAGTTCATAAGAGCCATCAATGTTCATATAGAATGTTAGAATCGAATAACTTTATCCTAGTGAACGATAGCGTATTCGGGCGATATATTTTTTTAGTCTTGTTTATATTGGAAACAGGTAAAGGTGTGGGACGATTGCCGAATAAGGCGGTCGTGCACACTCGGTCGAACACAGATAAATTGTATGGAACACATGGATCGGGCGCACACATATCGCTTACCCGAAGGCACATAGGGACGTAGTTTCCCAGTCCTAAGACCGCAATCGAACCCGTTATGTAGATGCATGTGCTACAAGTTTAACATTTAAACCTTTGAACATACTATATTGGATGGGCAATTATTTTTGTGGTTTAATTTGCAGTCGGCTCGATGATTATCATAGTAATTTTTAACATTATGCTTTTACCTTTACGCTGGTAATACTATACGACAATCCTTAGGGATGGAGTTTATTTTTATTTCTCTTTTAAAGCCAATATTAAAAGGAATTGATTGTCTGAGTTCCGTGGGATTCTAAACGTATATTGGGTAAACTTAACGGCGTGTCATGTGGCTAAATGAACGATTGTCAGCTGCTACTAAAATCGCTAAATGCTTTTAAAATGTTCATATATTTATTTTATATTTTATTTGTTTGTTTCTTGCGCACTGCACATACGTTCGTCATGATAAGTAGGTATAGGCATGCCGACGTTCTTTCTGAGAATATTTAAATGAGGATAAAAAGTTGTGGAACGTGGTCTACGCAACAGAACTGAAAAAAATACATAAATGTTTCTTTCACGGTCCTAATTATCCTGCTGAGCGTGCATTCATAATTTAGTGTCTACATTCACTCTTAGCTACGACCCCTAGGCCTAAGACGGGGCTCATTTGAAAGGGTGATTAGCTCAGAATTTAACGGAAAAGGGCTGAATTTGTGGCGGACAGGGGCTCATTAACTGACAATCTCTTTAAATCACTTGTGGATCCTCCCTGTAGACCTCGGCTGGCTTATTACCGGGGGTGGCTCCGAAATGGCAAGATGTATTAAGAAATTTTAGCTTTTGGGTTATATATAGGTACTTACCGTACTCAATGTGCAGGTATATTATGCTACTTTTGGGGTGGATAATTTTCTAGTAACATTCTTTTATATTTCTGGTGTTTCATTGTTGTTGGACATGTAGTTTTTACGTTTTACCTAATACATAGTAGAATTATAAGCTTTAGGTAACCATTTTAATGTTTATGAGTTTTTTACTTTAAGCTATTTGCAATTATGACCAATAAAATTGAACAGTTTGCTCTTAGCTTACCAAAAGTACCAATAAAATAGCTAACCAATAGAAGCATAGCAATTAACATGCATTTACAGACAGTCTTCTGTCTTTAATATAGAGGTAAGTAACTACGCAATATCACCTAGCACCTCCATAAAACCCAATTTAGGAACATAAACTTTACTTTGTCCAATATATGTATATTCATTCCTCATCAACTTTAATCACTCATAAATGCACAACAAAGAGCGTTTATAATAGCAACGCAGACTCTAAGTAGTATGTGAACAAGCTTAATGATACCACGAACAATATACTCTTTCGCCCCGCTATATTATTTTACGGCCGCGAATTTTATCTCGTTGCCTCAACGCTGAAAATAAACGCAAAATATTTACATGCCATTTGCATTCGCTTAAACAGTTTCGTGTTCGATTTTCGACTTTATTGTTTAGTACATAATGATTATGACATAGTGTGTCGTGTTTGTTTTCGTACACATGCTGTAAAGTATTACTGGCAAACATAGGGTTCCGTACTGTGTAATGTTGTGTGTGAGCAGGTTTTATGTGCAAACGCTGCTTGCCGCGTTTTGTAGCGAGCGACGTGTTTTGTTGATTTTTTTTCTTAGTCTAACCGATTATTGCCTTTTCTTAACAAAAGCCTTCGATATACTGTGAACTTGTAACCTATGTAGCAATAGGTTTTTTCTCGTTTTATGTGTTGTTGTATTAATATACAGCTTCTCTAGAATTCTCATAAGACCAAAAAGCTCCTTTACACAGTCAATATCTGCTGTTTATTCCTTGACGTTTCAGAATTAAATTCTGACATTCCTTTTCGGTCAAGATATGGCCTTATTTTAATATGTTCAAAAAACGTTACAAATTGACGAAAACGGTGATTTTTCTTCGGTGGGATCTTTTTTAGATGATCTCGTTAACGTAGAGTCGTTTCAAGCACATTGCATTGTGTAGCAATAAACATGGGATGACATCTGACAACCTACCCAATTTAAAACTGCTGTACCTACCTATCTACAAGGGTACCATTGACCTTCCCCTAACACAAGAAGGCTATCTACTTCATCCACTACGCACATGAATACTAAGTATCTAATTTTGATTTTTCAACAAAGCCAACGAGGATCCGAGTTCCGCTGATCGATCCGGCCCCCTTGGTTCCGGTCGAAGCTAAAACTCGCCGAGCGTTTTTAAAATCCCCGACTCAAAACCGACCAGCGTATCCTAGGACCTCCGCCCCTGGCAGCCAACATAAAAAAGTAACGAAAGACTACGCCGGATAAGTGTCAAACGGGATCATATTAAACTGGATACGTTATCTGCAGCAGGTAGCAGAAAGCTAATTGTGTATTCTTTCCTCGCTTCCAGCGTCCTTAATCTGGCCTGTTTGCCGTTTGCTCCCACCCCTTTTCAACCCCCGGCGTCGCGCCCCAACTAAGCGGAAAGTTTTAAAACACAGTATTTATGCAGATTTTACGCACTTGTTTTTATTGTGCGAATTAGGTAGATTGCATGATAACGATGTCGTTGAAATAGGTACGGCACTTTAATTAAAAGCTAAAATGAATGGCGTGTATGCAACTATTTATTAAATGAAAATTGTAGGTAGCTAGAAACATCGTGTGTTGTACAGCCATAGAACTAAATTAAGTTTTATATTATTAGCTTTGTGCAGTTAGTCTAACACTGTTGCAAGCTTAAATAAAGCAATTGAAAGGTTAGGTTAGCACAACTAAACGACGATGCTCAAATTTTCCACCTTATTTAAACAAGCTGTAATCAACACTCTCAGAGTTTACCTTTCAACGTTTATTAGTCAGCACCACCACTAAAAAGCAAATACGGCTAATAACGTCAATGGCTCGGTGCTGTGTAAATACTTTTACCATTACGTTTAACTTAACTAAGTGTCAATTTAAGGGGGATTACACTCCATTCTTGCGCGCGAAAGATAACCGTAATTCGATGGCGTACATTAACAAGTAAATTGAAGCACTGTAGGTACGTATATATAGATAATCCACCTCTGTAGGTATGTTATAACACTGCAAACCCAAACATAATGCGGTAGGACCCAATAACGGAGGCAGCTGTAGTGAGAAGGAAATTGCTCGGGAAAAATTTGCATTTTTATTGAAATTTCCACTCTTGGTCGCGGATGAAACTATGTCTCTAAATACGTACCTTAAGCTTTGTATAAGCGTGTTTGTTGTACGTCTGTGTGACTCTTTGCTCCTACAGCTCCCGGGCGTGTGAGTGCGGGGGACGTAGGGACGCTCCACAGGCTCGCTAACGGGATTGTCGAAACTGTTCTTAATTAATCCTTATCAAACCCACTATGACAATTACCGGATAATTGGAAAGCTATAAATTGATACTTTATGTTACTTTTATGGACGCTACCGATACCTGAATACCATGAATCTTCAATTATATACGGATAGAATATTCAAAGGTTTCTAATAATTATGAATGTATCTGAGACATTAGCATACGAATTTTATTATTGCTTTATTACGATATCGATATAAGCACGTCCCTATAGCGGACGGTAGACAATTGTTATACAAGTCTATAGGTATACGTAGTTGACTTTAGGGAAGGGATCATAATAGGAAATTTTCTCTGGCGAATATGCGCACAGTATCCGATACCCTTTTCACTTGTATTGTTTTTATTTTCCAACCCTAATGAAAGAACTTGCCTCGTCTGTATTGCAATTTCAATATATTGGCTTAGCAGCGTTCGATTCGCCACGTATTCCGTAGCTATTTTTTCTTTTCGGATATAGTTTTGACATAAAAACAAAATGTTTGGGAATAGATACAGATGACTTTAATGTATGTTGTATGTTCTTGTTGCTATAACGCATAGCAAAAAGAATACCAACTTAACTTTATATACTTAGGTATACCTAGAAGGCCCAAATTTCATGATTATGTCAAATAAAATGTAACAAATTGGCAAAATGTTTTGCACGCTTTTAAAATGAAAGTTCCAGATATGAATGCCCTTATTTTTCCGATTCATATCAAGGTAAACCCGCCAATGTGGGAAACGAAAACGACAGTTGTTTTAAAACAGCAATTTGTGACGTCTTTCCAGAACATTTTCCTTCAGTTAAAAACAATTTCCAATATGTCTTCAGCGCTCAGATTATTTTTCAAGTTCGGTTTTTATTGTTATTAGGTAGAATGCGTTACGTTCATACTCCTCGTGACACCAATATCTATGACAGCCAAAAGCCAATACCGATACAAGATTTATGCTCCGACAAACAAGGGCATGAAAAATAAACTTTTTGTTCATCAGCTGTAAATGTCCCCACAAATTGACCATAAATTTCTGCTCTATTAAAATTTATAGCCCTCAAAATGTTTATTGTAACATCACGTAACTTGGTAACCCTTCCATAGTCATAAAACAATGCAGGCAACATGGGTCATGCGAAAAAAATGATTCCAGGTTACATAACACCTGGCATTTAAGGCCATATTTGCATGACAGACTCGATTCGATTTTATGACACGGGGGGCAGTGTTTTACGATCTCTTATCGAATCAAAAATTTTCTCCAGGACAAACAAACGTGTAACTTCTATAAAGACCTAATTTGAATTACAACCGATAGCACGATAGGATCACTCGCTCACAATTTCGTTTGTTTTTGTTAACCGAAAGGCCTTATTGTTTTATTAATGTCATAAAATTATCGTTAATTATATAATTACGTGTGAACTTTGTAGATATTTACATTGGTAATAATATTCGCTTATCTTTATTCTTGACGGTCGTTAAATTTTCATGTTCCATATAAACTTGTGTGAATAAGACCGTAATCAAAGGATAATTAAATAAACACTGTAGTATGGAATGTCACAGCGATACTGCAACTATGGCCGCCCTATGTTTTTCGAACTCATAGCCAATGTAATCACTTGATGTGAAATCCTGTGACAGTTGACACGTATCTTTCTTTTTATTCAAGATAAAGCAAACACCGCTCTGAGCAGATAAAGAGGAGAAATCGACCGCAACTATATAAAGGTTTGCGGCGATAAAAATACCGTGTTTATTTGCACGTCCTACATCAGCTCCCTTAACCTGGAAAACTGACTTAAACGCGCGTAGAGCGATATACAAAAATAAATCTCACATGGAAAGATATACGACCGATTTTCCAATGTAACACCTCATTCGATAATGATATTTTAAAACTTTCAGCAGGTTGAACTTACATTCCCCTGTATCAGTGAATTCGGATCCCAATCTTGAACATTTTTTTCCTAAAATCGTGATTTAAAAACGCTCCCAATGTACATTCTTTAAAATCGAGTACTCGGGGTGAGTTTTATGCATTTTATTGTTTTAAGCCCAGGTGGTACATGTTACGTCAATTAAAAGATAAAAGGATTAAGCGCTTAATACCGTTCAATATAAATATTTTCCTTTGTTTACTGCTTCAGATAAGGATGTTTATTATTTAATCGTTCTTCACTTTCAATTTTCTAATGCAGACTTATTTTTGTAGCATGTACGAGTTTCAGAACGAGTAAACAGTACTAAATTTACAATACTTGGGTATACGATGTGGATTTTCCAAAACTGATAGGTATAATATGTGAGACTCGTATAACATTTGAATAGCTGCGATATTGATATTCGCCCTTTTCGCCCTTCATAAAAATGTGCAATGTGCTATCGTAAAGTGATCCACTTTACTATTACGAATGCGTTTTGTAGATAAAAGCAACTGAACATACTGTGTTCGTTCCTTTTGTGTAGGTTAGACTCACTGTTGGTGCGGGACAGAGATCAACCTATTTTGTGAACTCGGTGTTTATACACTGTCGCGTATTTTAAACGCGCTACGACAACAGTCACGCCGCTTGAAATTTTCTATTAATTGGCGTTTTTAGTGCTTTTTGTCGATGCCATTCTATGGGTTAACGTGATTTTGTATCTGTATTGTCATGTAAGTACAAGTTTATTTGACAGTGTTATGACACATTTAAATTTATGAACGACGAAAATCTACTTCAAAGTAACGACTTGTTTTCGTAGAGCTAATCCTACACAGATGTAAGCGGTTCCAGCGGTTTGTTACTTAACTAACTAGATTTAATACTATTTTATTCTCGTCATCGGCTACTTTCCGGCTTGGAGTCGATTATTCTCTAAATATAGTCTCATTTATTTTTATTCAGCAAATAAAAGCAATTCAAACGCCGATAAAGGCTCGTTGAATTGAATGCGAAATGTATGCTAATGCCACCGCCGAGTTGGTATAATTGACGAAACTTCCTCCCGCAGTATCGCTCGATCATATAGATAGACGCTAACACGGCCGGTTATCAGCGGAGCTCATACGAAATTCCAATAAAGAACGCCATGAAAAATTCAATAGGTCGATAGCCGAAGTACGAAAGTGAAAAAAAAAACGAAAACAATAACGTAGGTACATTTAATCAGTATTCAGAGCGCGCTTGTGTCCACAGCTGGGATATTTGGCAAGGGGACAAATCCTGCGGTCGACCGAGACGATATTCGGGCGGCTCAGCAGTGCACCGTCACCCGGCCGCCTGTTGACGCTCCATGGATTTACAACGCGATTAACGACGAACATTATGCAAGGCATCGGCGTCAGTGATCGCTGGACCAAAATAATCAGCACAAGTATTTTGAGTGTACACTGATTTACAGAGCTCTGGGATGCCACTGAGTATTGCTATAATCGCTCACCCAGTTTTGAAACAATAACGGCCAACAAATGGTAAAATTAATAAAAAGTATTGCCCACATAACAGTAACGTCTATATAAATAACAGTCTCGTTTGTTATGCACTTAAAATTCGCTCGATCAATTGTCGGGGATCGCCACTAATCATGCCAATAAAAAGCCTTGTCCGCCGGCTCTATTGTCGTAAATAAACTCATTACTCGTAGCGGGCGGCGACTCGGTCAAATACCTGTGTTTTAAATCAAATGCAATGTATTCGGGGGCGATTTGTTCGCCCGAAATGGTTCCTTTGTTGAGGCTAATAAATAATTTAGTGGTCGGGCGGACGATCCATGAATTCATGCTCTGTTGAACTCCTGTAAATTTTCATTTGCAGTAGCAACACGATTGTGCATCTGATATTATTTATGAAGCGATTTTTAAGTGGGTAGTGACATCAAAATCACGATTAACGTTCCGTATAAACACATGACCATTGTTGAAATAAACATAAAATCTTATCTTGTTTAAAAGTTCATCAATACATGCATGTGGGTACCTATGTATGTATGTAGTTACTCGCACATCGCACACAATATAAAAGGGTAAAACGCAAATGAAATAATCCAGCAAGATTATTATCAGCTCGATGTATTATTTATTTACCTTTATGATGGTAGTTTAAGAAAACAAAGAGTGTATTACATTTAAAATTCAATGTAAAGGCACGTTCAATTACGGACAAAGAGTGTGTTTTAACATATATTTTCGTGAAAGAGCAAACGTCCCGCTTGCCTCCCACGATTTGCATCCACGTAACGCTATCTGCATTGTCGTACAAAATGCTTTTTATTCAGAACACACACCTATCGTTGTAAACACAAAAACTAAATTATCTATTTACTATACAATTGTTGTCAAGTTGGCCGATAACGATCGTATTAGCTTTATGTACAAAACATTGTACCATGTACTAATCTTTTTATTATGTAATATATTCTATCGGAAACTTATCTTTTCTATTAGTTAGGCGATAATTTTCTTCTTGTCAAATAACTTATTGATAAGCTCGAGTAACGCGCTGTCACTATTCTGCTTACAAAATAAATTCTCAAATAGAAAACAAACCTTATCTACAACTTTTTTTTTATTCTGTGTAATAATTTACGCAAGCACTAATAGAGTGCTACAAAAAGTCACGGTAATATTTTTTACAAGCGAAATACTAGGTTAAACGCTACAACGTGTAGATGTTGACTAGATAGCGTAGCAACCTACATGTACAGTTCGGCGACCCCGCAAGGCCGGAATCCGTCATTCGTGGGTCAAGGTCACGTCGCCTCATGTCACACGTCACACGAATATCTGCATCTGTGATCGTCTACATTGATACTCGGATCCAGTGATGCATTACAGTGCGAATGAGGACTTTATTCCACCGTATTAAGACTTATATAGTCCAGTGCATCGACCCCGCCACACTGTATGGCTTCAAGATGTTACTTTCGTTGGTATTTTAGATGTTGATAAACTTAGGTGCGGTTATGTAGTTTGTTTGTTATATTTCTTTGTAAAATTACGTAATGTTTTTGTTTAGTGCGTTGTTGAACTTGACCGTGGAGACCAGGAAAAGAAGATTTGGCTCTTCGGAACTGTTAGATAAGTATCGTATCAAAACACGTAGTTGTTAGAGCAAATGGCGTTATTTTTAGCATTCGTTATCATTATATTACGTAGACTCATGAAAAAGTAGGTTATCGCATTCTTTCACGCATGAAAACGTTTCAGACATGATAATACTGTGATTTTTTGTGGATACATAAAAAATGAGTAATTTTAGTTAGTATAACAAATATGCTCGCTGCTTAGTAACCAGTAACCACCGAGTCATCCAATCAATACAGAATACCTACCTACGTTCACGGTACACATGGCGGGTGTTGATTCACCCACTTGACTCCCCGTAATGGCATCCCATACAAGTTGTCGACTGGCTCGATCTCACAGATGGCTCAGATCCCCCTTAATGTGGGGACATCGCTTCTTTGTGTAACCTACCGTTATATTATACCGAAAAGAGTGAATATACCTACTTATTTAACCTGGCGATCCGGGAGCGAAGATAAACTTTTTTTGCTGACCAATTTTTTTTTATCAAGCCGACCTCTATCTCAATGTTGTGTCTATGTTTTACCAAGTAGTTTTTTGCGTGCGGTACCTTCATATAAATACACAAAAATGATTCTGCCAACGTAGTACCTACGCATGTGAACCAGTTTTGTAAAAGCTGGCTATCTAAACGAGTATAAATTGATGAAGTAATTACCAATATACTACTAGGTAATGCACTCGATTTTGATAACAGTAATTGAAATGGCAAAACACTATTTTAATTGCATAAATACAATTTTAAATGGGTTAGAAACTTGTCTGTGCATTCAGAAGCAATAATGGGATAGCATTTTAAAGTTACCTACAAATAAAAAAGGTAGGTAAGTTAGTAGAAGGCAGCAACACAAACAACGCAGCCATACATAAATCGATTAAAACTTTTGATAGCCCGTGAGGCAGAACCTGATTATAATCATAAATTGGCGATTTTAAATAAAAATTATACGTACACCGGACCAATCCATGAACTAATCACATAAATATGGGAGAACAACAGATGGTGTGCCCCACGTCGCAGCCCCACCTACATTTTTATTGGAAATTTCATATTTTACAACAATAAATTTTAGAAAAGAGTAAAAAATAAAAGAAAGAAACAACCGTCGGCATCACAAAGAGGCGATATAGTTGTTAAGTCCAAGTGGTCAGGTGGTCCTTAATTATTTAAGATAAAAATATGATAGTACTTCATTAACTTTGTTCGGATGTTTTTTTAATAATAAATAATCCAGTGACGCTTTATAACGAGCGCTACGATGACTTATGGTAGCTACGTCAGTGTTCTACGATAGATTAATTCGTAGAGATAGTTTAAAATTATGTAATAGTTATATTTATTTTGGTGTAATGATTAATAATTGCGTAAATTGGCTGTTTTAATGTAACCTGTTTAACCAAGTTGTTAATGAATTGCACCTTTGTTCCGTTTTGACCTTGTTTCGGGCTCTACGAAAATTGGGTCTACGGCGTAGCACAGACACCTAGCCGTAGCAGTATTTAATCAATTTTTTTTGTTGATAATTTTGTATGTCATGGTGCATAAATGAATAAAGGAAGTGTGTAAAAGACCCAAAGCATTCTATTTACAATAAATGGGATGCACATGAGTGTCTTCAAATAATAAAATCTACAAGTTTCTTGCAACAAAACTTAGCTTAATATTAGTGACTTTTTAATTATATTCACCACATAGGTACATTAAATATAATGGCTATGTAAAGTATAGGTTATAACCAGCAATGAACTTTAATTTCTGCCTTTCTACTATTACTTATAGCCAACTCCGATATATTACTTACAAGTACTTAGGTATAATTTAGAGACCGTAGGCAGTTTGCAAGAGTACATAAATTCCTTTCACTGGAAACCCTTTCTATGTTAGATGAAGTCGGGCTACAATGTTGTTCATTCATTACCTATGCTTAGTACATCGTTACATTTTAAGCTCTTTACGTAGGCTGAGAGAACTTACCTGCATCTGGTAACCAGGCTATAAAAAGGCAAGAAGTACTGCTTACGCATACGACCTTTTGTAAATAGAAAAAAATCTGGATACGCAGTATGCATCTTTCATTTATTTTCCAAGACAGATTATTCCTTTTATAATTTCTACAGCTACTTGCGCTCACAAATAGCTGTTAAATAGAGAAATTTCACGTTGAAAGCCTATCCTAATACCTCGATGTAAATTCTACATTAGGTACTTACTTTAGAAAACATCTCGTAATTTAACACTAGTTGAGTCGGGACGACAAAAATCAGCAGCCAATTAAAATCTCTCAACCTATCAGTGTCGAGTCACTTGAATTTTAAATGTTCCCCCTTGCCCGATTAGGGTGCATCCTAAAAGCTTCTAAAGCGATAATTCACAACGCAAGAATGCGAGCCGACAAGGATAGGCGCGTGTACCAAGCTACAAATTTAGTAGTGCGGGCAGTGTGACGTGTGTGTCCGCCGCATAGTGCTTAGTATTCAGTGTGCGAATAGTCAAGAGATATTTGTTAGTGTGTAGTAATGGTGGAGTGTCATGGCGCGGTTGACGTCACTCAGCCAATGAGCGTGCAGAGCGACGCGACAGCAGCGCCACAAGATGGCCGCCGTCGGCCGGCCGCCGCCGCTTTTGTTGTGTTTAGGCCTAACCATGGAAAGAAAATTCAAAATAATATTGAATTCATAGACAAAGACGTGTCGAAATGATCAAAAAAAATATTTTAAAATGTCTAGCATCTATTCAATTTGTGAAACCAGTCATTTTTGTAGAGGAAATAGTGTAAATTCTGTGATGTTTTGTTACTCAGGTGAGTCTTTTATTTATTTTTTTCAATTTTCCTTTGTGTTTTCTTAACCAAATATTTTTTAATTTGTTTCTTACGTTTTCAATGAAATTATGTTGGCTTCGCCGTAACATTTGTCTTAATTTTAACGGTAATCCTATCTAACCAGATGTTGTCTTATTGGAATTGTTTTTAATTTTATTATTTTGTCGTTACTTATATATTCCTATTTTTTACATTAAAATTACTCCTGCTTAATTTAAAATAAATTAATATGCATAAATGACTGTTTTGGAAATTATTGTTACCTAATAAACTCGTGTGACGACTTTTAAGTTTATTTATTATCATTCTATTTCTTAAACTAGAGTCGATAATTAATCAAGAGGTAGGTAGGTATTCAAACTATAGAGTATAGCACTAGCTGTTATTTTAAACGCTAATTTATATCATACGGACGCCATTTATTTCAATCGCAGACTACATTCGATCATAATTATATCGTTAAAGACTCATAAATATATCGCCGATGAGCGTTCATATGCAAGTCGTATTGCAAAATTATTAAGCAGAGAACATGACAATTAAATCTTGTGAATTTATCGCGTTCAGTGTCGACTCACGAAACAACGTGGGGATCAAAGACATCCCTTTTTAATGCTGTTATTATTCATACAAACTTGATTAGGAGTTTCTGTTTTTATTCATAGCATATGGCGTGAAAAAGCGCATTGGTTTTGGGAAATATGAGCAGTCTGAATAAGCAAGCTGTATCCACAGCGATACAATTAGAAATATCTTGTGAATTAGATGCAACGTGTGAGTCACGGTGAAGAACTGTGCTCTGACGACCTAGTAATTGTTATGTATTGGCAATTAACGTATCTCTGTTTCTAAATGGTTAATTGCAAACCAGTTGTCTGATAATTAATGACAGAGCATTTTCTGGGGCACTGGTATAGTAATAGGCATTAGATTAAGTTGTATAAACAGCTGATTTGTAATTTACTTAACTTAACAGGTGCCTACATACCGGTTTAATTACCTACTTACCTATGGTTGTTTAGGTAGATTCTTGCCGATTTCTATAGCCATAGGCAAATATCTACCTACATATCGGCAATAGACCATCTCTTGTTAATTATAAAGCCTTTGACATTGGCAGATTTTGAAGAACATTTTATGGGTTTTTAATTGCAATCGTGGAACTTGGCCTGCACTGCCGTGCATCCAAATACAATAATAATACAGCCATTATTACTATTACAAAACGTGGTATTCGCAAATAAATCTTCATTTTTTGTTGCAGGGGTCGTCTGGTGTCTGTCCCACCCCATTTTTTTTCCATTTTCGGCCCCACCCTCTGGGCCCTGGGGCTGAGGCCGTTTATTCATTCATTTGACCATCGACCGCGGAAGAGCACACTTTCAACTGGAAAAAATGGTAAAATTGAACTTCTTATATTTCATGATGATGTCGGGATGATCGTTTAGAGGTAAGTTATCGGGATCTCTGGAGGAGAGATTTACTGAGGCTGTGGAGGTGAGTAGGTACGTTTCTTTGTTAAAATAAGGTTCCAGAGGGGTTGTATTTTATGTCTTCTATGTTTAAAGAAAACTGTTTAATTAAAACACCGGAACTAGAATTACTTATCACCATGTTTACGAGTAGGTGGTTGTGTCTATCTATCATAACCAAGGTTACTTTGTCAAGCAAGTTTCGAGCTGAAACTGAGACAATTTTTAATGTGAAACCTTTGAAATTTTGTGCAACTTGTTACCGTCCGTTTTGTTGGTTAGGTTTAGGTGTCTTCCAGGTCTTCAACCAAATTCATCTAGGAACCTATAAGGATCTTCGAGTAAGTAGGATACCTCAGGTAAATTATTGGTGTAACGATTGTCTACGCCCATCTCAACGTAATAGTACCAACTTATAGATACCTACAATAGGTCTTTGTAACCTATACCTACAATTTAGGTACCTAAATTGTCGTTAGGACGAAAAGGGGCCTGTGCGACCCTGATAAGTATTTTAGGCATCTTAATGGGATCAGAGTTCTAGAGATTTAGATGATAGATCTTTTGTCTGCAAAGGCTGAACTAATTATAAGGACCATACGATTACCTAAATAGAATGTCAACCTTCCTACTGGAAGAGAAATGCTATAAAATTTAATTTGTTACTTGTGTTTTTACTGAGCACTGGTATTCAGCTGCATCCGGTTAGACTGGAAGCCGACCCCAACATAGTTAGGAAAAGGCTAGGCAGATGATGACTTGTGTTTCTACTTAGGTAGAAACACAAAATATGTTTTCTTTCAACTACGTAATAGTATTATCATTAATCACTACAAAACCGATCACAAAGGATGTATTTTTTTCTTAGAACCAAAACAGTGCAAAAATTTTATATGAAATCTCATGGTTGCATAGTTTTTTATTAATGCACTGTTTTTTATTTTGTATTTAGATATAATTTTACCAGAGAGGCTTAATGTCTTCCAATAAGTTTAATATAAAATGTATGCATTAGATCAAAAAGATTCTGGCTGAAAATAAAAATCGGCTAAATAAAACCACCTTGGTGAAAAAAAAAAAAACAAATGGCACGCATTTGGTATCATTGTAAAACTTTGATACTTCCTATTTAGCAAAAAAAGTTTAAAAAACATGAAAATAGGCAGCGATAGCTGCAAATTTCACTTTTAATAACTGCACATTTAATAATTGTAAGCTTTAAATGTTTGAGAAGATGAAGTAAACTTTGTTTCATTAAATTGAGTTTTTATTTTGAGTAGCTATATTTTATCACGGTAGATAGATTGGTAGTTGAAAGAAAAGTAGATCACGCATCTTGCTAAAGTGTGTAATTATTGCATTCGTGTTAATTTAGTGCAACATAACACTCGTGCATTAATAACTAACTTTGCACTCGATGCAAAAATCTACTATTTTCATCATTATCTAGGTTGTAGAAAAAAACTTTTGTCCTAATATATTTTCAGCCGGAGACAAGGATGCTAATTTTCTTCTTTTTCCTGATGAAAACATCCAACAACAGTCTCAACCCTTAAATTAAAAAAAAAAACGATTCCGTGGTTACAAGTGCTACGCGCGCGTAGCAAAGGCAAGCGCCACCTGGTGCGATCAGTCGGAACCAAACATAAACGTGCTTTCTGAACACTGTGGAGGATTAGGTACGCATTTAGGCGGTAGCCCATCATATTAGTAGCCTGATGATCCGTGGCTTAACCTGATCAAATAAAAATAAAATAGTAGCAAAAACTTGGTGAGTAATTTTAAATTGTTTGTTTATTTACAGGTAGGTGACTTCAATGTTTGACTTAAATGTGAAATAATGGCAAAATAATCTATTCTTATCATCTTATGCCTATCAAACTTTGGGTTTTTTCTATCTCTACGCAGCAGGTAGATATTGAAAATCTATGCACCTACCTAAGTACTTAGGTACGTAAATAGATACAGTTTTTGCACAAGACACGATAATTAAAGCCTACGTACTACCTATCTAATAGTCTCCCAATTAAATAATAATAGGTACACCCATCTGATCGAACCGGAACATCAATTATCGTTGACCTGGCTGCAAGATCTAGATAGATCGTTAAGCTACCCACCTCCTAGTCAGCAATATTTTATGGGTAACGGCTGCTTGAATATCTAGGACACCAAGTTCCAAAATGGCTGAATGAAATACGACAAATAGGGAATTAGTAGCACACTGATAACACTTTAGAATGAATAATTAAATGTCATATTTATAGAATCCAGTCTTTATTGTAAATGGAGTTTGTAAAAGTAAGTATGTACTTCATTATGTTTATTTTGTCAAAACTTAAAATAGATGGTGTATGAAAATAATGATATATCTAAGGACGAAGTAGATGCTGAGATGATGCTGGTGTTATATGAGGCTGATAGCATTGTACCTATGGAAGATAAGACGTGCTATGCAAGCTACGGCAATCCCAAAACTCAACCCAAGCTCAAAACATTTATTTCAAATAAACTAATTACAGGCACTTGATTTTTTAAGGGGTCGGTTAGCAGAAAGATGATGCTAGTTGCCCATTCCAAAGCGTAGTAGGTACTTACATAAGGACAATAACTGGCAAAAAAATATAACCAAATAAATTAGGATGAGGGTAGGTAATGATAACGTTTAAAAACCTCTAAAGCCTTATTTCAAACATCTGAACTTTTTGATGCAAGATTTGGCAGCTGAGTTTTTTTTTTAAAACACCTCTACAGTCTTAATTTAAACATCTGAACTCCTTGATGCAAGATTTGGCAGCTATGAGTTTTTTTATTATCAATGATGATGACGACAATCATTAAAATTACAAAAAATGCTGTAAATGTCAAATAATATTTATGAAATATTTTAAAAGCTATAAAGTTTTATTTTAAGGAGCCATAGTTCCGGTTTTGAAAAGACATCGTAAATGTTGAAATTAGGTCATCGCATTGATCTATCTCGTTCGTTTTGAAGATTTTTATTTTATTGAGTGTAAAATACCTACTATACCTATTAGATATCTGCAAGTTGAATATGAAAAATATGCTTTTTTACCGTCACTGAAGTAGTTTTATTAAAGAAAATTGTTTTGTTTGCTGATCGAGCAGACGTACTACCTTCTTAGTATTTATGTAGACGAGAAGGTATCTTACAAAAGGAACTAAATGACTCTATAAGTAAAAGTAAAACACAAGTAACAGTAAAAGTTATTTTTTTGTTAAACATAAGTGTTGTAAATAAAATATAGTTACAGATATCTCAATGTTTTGCTATTAACAGTGTACAAATATCAAATAGGTTTATTATTATATAGGTACTTATATATGTACAGCACTAGATCCTTTACCTACTTGCAGTTGATGAATCATCACCTACACGTGAAGGACGTTTCTGCTTTATCACTGACATAATACCTATCAGAAAGGTAAGTACCGGAGTGATTTACCGGAGGATTTAAATAGGTGGTGATAGTATAAACATATTTAAGGCAAACGTTAAGAATAATGTATGTACTCTACCCTGTAACGTCGCCAACGAGATATGAGGCAAATATGATATTATTTAAATGTAGGTAAGCTCTTTGTATTGCATTTTAAGTGAACTGTGTTATTTAAGTTCTTATGAGTACTCAATTATCTTTAAATCTAAGTACTAGATACAGGTACACCTCTGCATAACAGAAGGCCAATTCTCGTAATTTAAAACGTTCATAATCTAGCCGCAGTCTCATCTCCGCGACAAACAAATAACAAAACTTGTCAAAATATAGGGAAATATGAAGTATTTTTTGACAGATTAAGACTAAGATCACTCTGTGAACGTTCTTAAAATTACGAGAATTGCCCCTCTGGCTTGATGGTATGTTAAGTTATATTATAATATCAGAAACATAAATGATACTTTACAGGAACGTACGAGTTAGGTACAACAGCTTGTAAAATAATAGAAACCTGAAATTCTCGTTTCTATCTAATTTCCATGAAATTACAGCAGTTGTTATTTTGGTAGGTATTGAGGTTACCTGAAATTGTAGATGCTTATTTACTAAGGAGCAAACTGCTTTGTATAGTTACAGGCTGAAACATTTTAAATGCAAGACAGTGTCATTTAAATGTTAATCGTACACAATATTTCTGTGAAAAAAAAAATGGAACAACCATTTTTAGAAGACTCACAGGACCATGCAGTTAGATGAATATGGTTTTCTCTCTCACCCACCATGTAAAAAGTCATAGGTACGCACACAGGATAATACACACTTACCAAAGATTATTTATTCCCTCATAATACGTAAAACAATGGACTTTAACTCTACCTAGGTAAAAGCATGAATAACAAAAGATTCCAACGCAAAATCGCAAACTTACTGCCATAAAAATTTCCTTCGTAAATTACGACTAAACGATTACTTGAATACCTCGCGACTTGACGTTTTACTATTTTTTCATTACCAACCTAACTGGAGGCAATAGAGAAAGAAACGGCGCGTAAGTAATAAACAACAATACGCAATCTCGTTTTATATTTTCTATTTATAAAATTGCCAAAATATACCTACATTACCCACTTATTACGCTGCGACATAAAGCCGACCTATGTTAGTATTAAAAATCCCGAGCGCTGCCGCAGCTCGCAGGGCGGAACGGTAATCACCGGGAGAACAGGAACAGGTGACGCAGCCTGTCTACTGTTTAATATCGACTTTTTTATCAGTACTGCTACATACGTAATATTATAATAAGCCCGCCGACGAGCCTATATCGAAATAATAAGTAAACGTAAATAGATATTCGTAATGTAAACGGTCGCGAAGCCTAAGCAAACTATCAAAAAACATTACGGGGTGCAAATAACAACGATCATGGCGTATGTAATGAAAATCTTGCATCGGCATTAGTCGTGGTGTGGTTCGGCGCGCGCCGAGCGGCGACTCGGCGAGGGCGGCAATCGATGGCGGGCCGGGACGCGCGCCCCGACGCCCAGACCGGCAGACGCCCGGCGACGCCGTCCCTGAACACACGCTCCTTCCAACCGCGCGCCACCCCATCCGTCATCCTTCAATGTTTACTTATCGGACGACGCGAACAGCTGACCGACCGGACCGGTAAGTCACGTGCTATATCATTCTTCTCCGCGCCCGCCACAACTCGCGTATCCCTTTCGCCCCCAACTTCGCTCCAGTGCTATTTGCTGCATTTTGTGAATTTTATATCGGTGCATAGAGAACCTTTCGTTTGTGCATTAGAATCAATAATGCAGGCCCGGTGTTATGTTGGCTCGCGTCGTAAATTACGAATATAATACACCCTTACGCCTTTTCATGTTTTTCTATTCAATCCCCCGGCTGACACACACATAGAGACTCGGAATTCTTTAGTTATCTTTACGAGTGGTGGTCGAAACTTGTCTTTTGTAATTTATCCTTTATGTTTAACAAAGGCCGATTGACAAAAGGCCTTTGGCGTCTGTCGTTTTTGCCTCGGTGGATAGGTTGTAAAAAACAAAGAGATGGCTCGCTACCGGTTCGTAGGTTTGCGAAAATAATTTTTGCAAGCCAATCGCGTGTTTTCGCGAGTCCATGTGCTCTCATTGGTGGTGGAGTACAACAGATTGTTTTGAGTCTAACGCAGCTTAAAGTTTTAAAACAATTTCGCATTAGATATTTACGATAGCGCATATTTTTTTTCATTTCAACCGGGCAGTTGCGATAGCGGAATTCATGTGCTATCAGTGTTTCCCTTTTCGGTTTGAAGACCCAGACGTGTTGTAAATCGGTTGTTTTATTTTATAGATGGTGTTCCCTGAGGAGAGGTGGGGGTCCGGCGTGGAGTTGCTTCGCTCGGTGAGCTTTTAAGATATTGAAGGGGGCTACGTGTGAACCGTCACATTTAAATAGTGAGCTAGTAGGGTTAACATTTGGGTGGTGTGAGAGTCAAATTAATATTAAAGTACGGTCAATCTTAGAATTACTTTTAGACTATTCTTACCATATTCCACAGCGTTCTTCGAAGCCCAGAAGAGAAGAGAAGAGAAGAGTACGCGTCGCCTTCTGTACGTATACTGAATGTATCCTGAGTGCCTCATTCTTTCCGGTATACCTTCAGTATACGTAACAGAAGATGACACTGGTCGACAGCTGAGAAGATGGAGACATGAAGACTCTTGAACAACATCCATTTTTTCATTGACGTTGCATTTCACATGTGTTTTTGTGTATTTATGTTCACAGATCACTTGGGCAGCTGCAAAATACTCCAAAATAAAACATATCTCTTTTATACTGTATAAAGTCAATTGTTTTGTATAGACAAAAGTTTCATACCTAATTGTATAAGTATTACAGTAATCTTAATGCACATCACATGTAACATATAGACATCACGCGATTTGCACGTTATTTAGTTTTTGTAACATTAATAAACTATAATTATCAAAGAATGCAATTAATTGAGTCAATATTGTGATGGTCTTCATTTATATCACTCACGTGTCTTAACATTTAATGACTGTTTGTATACCTAATCATTATGCAATAAATGACACTTATATATATTATGTACCTATTGAAAGTGTACTTAAATGGTCTATATTAATCTATTTCTTTTTATACAATGTTTTAGGTCCTACAGGTTATCTTTATACTTATTAATAAATAAATCCACCATTAAAACATGTTTTGGTTTCATTTCACAATCTATTGCTAGGCATTCAATCTTGATACGTAGGTAATTTTATAAAATTACCTGTCTATTGCAAAATGGCTACTTTTGACTTAGGTAGAGCTAAACAAAAGTTAATTACTCAATTAAGTAACTTAAACTTACTATTCAGCCAAATTACATAGCTACTTTAAACAATAAAGTTAAAAATCTATCACAATAATTTAGATTACATACAAAATGACAAATCACAAGAACATAAATATAAATGTCATAAACAAATGCCAAGTATACCCAGTTTCTTCGTATCTTCAAGGATTACGCTCACATTGGGTAGTCAGTTAAATATTATATTAGTACGAGTACAGATGTAAGTACAGTTCCGCGATGTTATGTAGATGTCTAGACTTATGTAAGATGTCTATAAGTAAACGGCTAATAAATAAATGGTTGAGCAGACTTTCCGTTATCTACTTGGGATAGAGAGAAAATTTTCTTTAGGTGATATAAGTATCTAGATATGATGATAATATTATGTTACTGAAGAATGAACTTTCTTCTACTTACATTTTTATTTGAAAAATCCTAGGGAAACTATTTTTTATGACTGGGTAGTTTTTTGAATTTCCCCCGAAAGTCTGACAACCAGTCTTACCAAAAGATATTGTATTACCCAGTAACTGGGTTGTGGAGATGAGATAGGCAGTCGCTCCATGGAAAAATTCTGGTATTCAGCTGCATCTATTTAGACTGGAAGCCGAACCCAACATAGTTGGGAAAAGGCTAGGCAGATGATGATAATGTAGGTATCACTAGTATAAAATTATTTTTAAAAAATGGTGATTATTATCCCTACCTACCTATATGATTTTAGGTATTCAGTTAATACCTCAGTTGTCTTTGCTATTGAAGAAACTAGCATAGCATAATCAGCCTAAAATGTTCCTGCTGCTGAAACTGAGGCCTCCACTGTGAGAGGGAGTGGGGAACTATTATTATAAAAATAAACTTCTAATAACTAGATATTATCTAAAATGATGATACCAGGGTTGGATCCTGTTGTTAAAGAAAACTGCTGGAAAATGCTGTGACGGGGTATAACCAACATTTTGGTAAGTAAACTAATTATAAGTAAGTAAGTATTGAATACGAGCCTAAAATATGTTCAACAGAGCTTAGCAGAGTGTATGACTTTTAACAAAATATCTAACTACCTACCAATCCTCTAAAAAAATAAATACTTTTTAATTAGTTGCATATAAGAAAGCTAAAATGCATAAATATTAGTAAATAAGTTATTTTATATGTGCTGACTTCCTGAAAAAAGATAGGACTCTATCTGAAACTTTGAGTAGGTAAGTATTGAACCTCTTTCTACTCGAAAAGGAGCAGCTTTTTGTTTAGTGGGTATGAATAGAAAGATATAGATAACCAAGTTTTTTAGATAATATGACATTATTGGAATAGATGGAAAATAAAAAAGAAATTAGTTTTTACCTAAAATAATATAGCCCTATAGAAAGCTACCTATATGAACCTTGAAGCTATGATTCTTTGTAGATGAGGGTAGTTATAAAACTGATCGAAGGCTTTATAAGTAGGTAATTCAGTCTTCGAAGCTGACCTCTATATTTTGAAGGTAAACGAGGTAAGAAAATATTTTATAAATGCATGACAATACAATTTATAAAACCTTGCAAGCTTTTTTAATTTACACAGGGGTATTTTTGGAAGCATATATTGCATGTAGTTAAATAAAAAATATAATTATACAACCTACCTAATATAAGAACCTAGAAACGGATATTGTTCTTTGTCGAAAAAATCATTTAAATTCTTTCCATCTTTGTAGTACACAAAGTTTAATAAACAAATAAAAGCTACTGCTATTTTTATCTAAGAAATAGGTATAAAAATATAAATTCTGCTTTCCAGATATTTTCTAGGTTTACATCATAGAACTTAGGTTTTTACCTGACTAAGTATTTTTGGGGTCACCTGTGTGACATAAGTAACTAACCTCGTGGAAACGACCTAATGCTACAGTCTTACCAAGTTAACCCTTCCAATTTCGCTGGTCTTAGTATATTTTTTTACGAGTCGCCAAAAGCGCCATCTATGCAATCAAGGCCGAACTTTTTCGAAACCGTAGAACATAGTAGAGCTTTTACGGTGTAGACATTCAAGATGTCATGATGAACTTTACTTTTTTTGTGTGTGGTAGATTTGAAGTTTGTTAATAAAATAGTGTTGAAATATTGAATTGCTCTACTTAAGTAAAGATTAAGTATCTGTTAATCATTTAATTGGATACTTTGAAAGTGCTGACGTAAAACAAAGTTATTTTATTTTGGATTTTCTGGAAATGTTCTTGCACACAAGACATTATTGAACTATAGATTTTTATTTTTATACGAACAAATAAACAGGAAGGTATGCGAACAAAATATTAATGTATCATCGATAAAATGACGTAGTAGGTGAACATGTCAAAATTGACATGAATATGTCTATATGAATAATAGATTAAACTTCACCTATGACACAAAAGTTATATTTTAGAAATAATAACGTGTCTAATAGAACAGTTTTTTTTACAAAAAAAAAAAAAAAAAAACACCAGTTGTTATTGTCTACAGTTCCAAAAAGGATCGAACACAGTAAGCTATTGTTTCAGGGGTGAAAGTTTTTAAAAACCCTTCCGCATTTATAGGTACGCAACCAGGAAGAATGAGAACTGTAACAAAAAAGAGAAAGTTACTTCTAAGGTGAGGCAAAAAATATAACATTTGTGCAATCGACCAATAGGGGAGCCGAAAATAGAACTTTCTAATTTGTTTTTGAAATTGCCCAAGTTTTGAGTCATTTGCACGGTAGCTTTGGGAGATGAGATGTGATAAAGTAGTGGTTATTATCGTATTTTGCTGTAAAGTGAATCTAGTGTTTATTCTGTATCAATAATCATGTGGAAAGTTAGTTTGTGAATTTGCAAAAGTTTTCAGTGAAGTGAATTTTGATAATTATGCTGTGTTCATGTGTGGTTTGCTAATTGACGTCAACCATGCATCAAAAATGCCTTTATATGCCCAGGTAATATTGCAAATATTGTGTAAGAAGAAATCAGATGACGAATTTATTATGATCATAGAATAAGAATATCCTATCTAGTTATAAGTGAGTATAGATATACTCACTTATACTTATAGATATACAATCAAAGACCTAACTAAAATACGATCAGATCGGCCTATTGTGTTGTAAATTATGTACGAGATATTTGCTCTAAGATCTCATATTTGATATAATCTATATACAATCCGTAGTTCGATGTAGGTCAGATCGGTTCAATATACTTATATCATTTACATTCTTGTTCGACCGAAGCTTTCCAACAAGATGCTAACCCTACGAACACTGGCATCCAGCCATCGCCGTGCGAATACGACGATCGTCCAAATCCGGACCCAGCATCTGACTACTTAAAGAGTAAGCGAGATGACTGTAACTTTGATTGTGCGACTGCGAGTCCCCGGTATCGAGCGGCCCGTTGTCATGGCAACAGACAATGGTTTTTGGGTGCATAATATTTTAGGCTGCGTCAGGGTGCGGGTTGGGGAACGCGCGGAGAGGGGGTAGGTCGAGAGTGGCAGCCATCTTTAAAATTATATTTCCAGTTTGGACGAACTCCTTCGATTCCAGCCCTACTTTTTCTCTCTTTAGAGAAGCGCGGTGGTGTAGAATATGCAGAATTGGGTTATACTATGAGAATTTTAATCGTGTGAACTCATATACCTACCTAAAGGAAATTCCGGATACAGTAAACGATTTAAAAGTACATTGTTTAACCAATTAATATTAATTGTTATTACTGAAATTAACATTTAACCGGCATAAAATTATGCAGGTATTTGAATTGAATGAAGTATACTCAACAAATAAAATCGTTGGCGTATTAACATGCACTTAAAACTATTTAAAATCGTTTAATAAAATTGTTTTAACTACCACATTAAAATATCTAACTGCAATTTAAATTTTATTACTATTGTTAACAAAATTATTATGTCATATTTTGGTGAGACGTATAATACTTAGAACAATTTTTTTTCTCACACTTTTTTATATTATAGTTTTATTCAGCTTCAATATATTTTATCTGCAATGTTCCGCTATACGCGTTCAATACGCTAAGAGGCTGACGTCGTCTGCGGCTCGGATTCCCGTCGTAAAGCCTCCGATTAATGTCCCTTCTCCGTCGGAGCCTCCCGCCACGATTAAGCGATATTCTCTACCTGCCCTTCAGTATTTCAGACGAAAAATGTTAGGTAGGTAGGTATGATACGTACTTTACCAGACATTTGGGGATAAAGATTTCTGTAATAGTGTGTTCGCGAAATTGAGATCTTAATGAAGGACAATAAGTTGAATGATTTTATTATTTGAGCTTGAAATGTTAGGAACTGTGTGTGTTCAAATATTCCTACAAAAGAGTAGTTTAGTTCAGTATGTGCTCAATAAGAAAGCCTTTAAAATTAAATACCTACCTACTCAAATACGCCATTAGATCAGAATAGTGATTTTAATACCATAATCGTAGTGCCATACCTACCTGAAACAAAGAAAAACAAAAAATGAGTTATCTACACTTTTAAATAGCGTTTGTCACAACCCATCTATGAACTTAAAGTGCCCATTTAAAGTATTCCATATCTGTCATCAACCCTTTTACAAACACTGTGTGAAAGTACTTGTGAGTTCCGTCCAATTTAAACATATTACATAGCACATTTAAGGGTATCTCGCGTAGATAACATGTCGTAAAATAAAAGAATGAGTGGTAGGGAAATGCAGGGAGCGGGAGCGGCTGCAGCGAGAGGGTTGAGTAAAGCGAGCGACACACTGACGCAAAGACGTCAATACCTGGCCAGAGTGAAGTGTAAATCCTACACCTAGTACTCGAGCCAAATCTCTCTAGCATAGCCTGTATACATATTATGTTTGGCAAGGCATCTCCTTATTATCTCGTTTTCGTTTATCAGCTGACTGTGGCGCAGCACTAAGCTGTCTAGACGGGGGTTCTTGGTTCGATGTCCGGACGAAAGGTCATCGCGAAATTGAAAAGAAAATACCCTTGAAATGCCGCAACATTTTGATTTCTTTGGCGGGCAAAGTATAATTGAAGGCCTAAACGTTATTGCTTATTTGTCTGGTGAATTAGAGCTATCTTTTATTTATTCATGTAAGAATGTAGGGTATATCTTAAAAATTACGAAATTGAATTGCTAGATTGAGAGAATTGGTTTAAGCCGCTTTAAGAGATTTTTGGAATAAAATATTGGATATTTTCACCCTTCAATTCTCTGTGGAGTGTCATTGGAGCTTGAAAAATATCACTTGTTAAAGTGAGTAGGTAGGTGTGTACAAGTATTTACATATGTAGGTATGCATCACGATAACACGGTAGGATAACCTGTTCCATGCGGCCTCGAGTGATAGGTACTTACAGGTAAAGGTTTTAAAATTCAGTTGATGAAACGAAAAATGCGCTAAGGAGTGGTAACATAACTCTCAGGAAAATTGCTTTTGTTTGAGTCAACAATTTAATCATTTAAAAGTACATTCTAAAAGTAATAAACACAGTAATATGTAGGTATTAAAAAATAACTAAATACCTACAAAATCTAACACATCAAATCATCACGCCTGTTTTACCCGACGGGTTAGGCAGAGGTTCACCTACACCTATATTTCGCGTACTACAACTAAATGCTAATACTAAATAATAACAATATTACACTCCTTTTTTCCACACTTCTAGGTTTGTATGATTATATGGGTATGGTCGGCTAGTCAACTATAAATACTTACTGATATGACAATCCTATTCTATCTAAGTACCAACGCAGACTCAAAGCCATGGTGATTTTACTGCATATTATTGAATAGATACCGCATACGAATCCGGATCGGTTTTATTACTTTTTAATTCACAATTAATTCAATTTTTAGCTGTAAAATTTTAATAGTATACATTTGAATTTATTAATAGAAGAGAAGCGATATTTTTGCTCTATAAACGGTCCTAAGTACTTTGAAGCCTACGAATTACTGGTAATTTTCAATGCCGGGATCCTAGTTCTATTTAAAAGGACCAGAGGACTGGAAGACTTTGACCTTTGACCTTCACTGAAGGTCAAAGTACGGGTATCTACCTACCTAATCTTTACTTAGAACAGAACTGTAGTAGGTAATAGATAGGGTTGGGTCTCGCGTCGTAGATATACATTCTTGTACCCATTAGGATTTGTCCGAGAAGGTTTTGTTAGCTTCTTTTGTTTCTGTAGGTAGGTATGTGAAGATACCTAATCATTTATTAAGAATCATTTCTACACCTACTTATTAAATAGGTACCTGAAGATTAAAGTCACACGTGAAACATATTACAAAAACTTAGTCAATTTAATTTATCCTACAAAGGTGTCTTGTAGGTAGGTAAGTATCGCCAGAACCTCTACTTACATTGTATAATTTTCCCAGCCCGCCCAGTTTGCACAACTATCTCGGTCGTAAAATTACACATTTAAAGTTCTAAAGTGAATGTTTTAGTTAAGCTGAACTTAAAGTCTTCAGTTTATCTCGACCTAAGTGTTAAGACGAGGCTCACAGCCTGCAAAATATACCAGTATGATAAGACTTCGAGTCTGAGATAAAGTAGAGTCTGAGTATTGGCACTCAAAACCTTTCTCTATGTAAATATGATAAAAAAATCAATGTGGATAAGTAATTTATTCAGAGTGGACCCTCCAAGGTCTGCACGACCCCAGCTTGGAAAATATGTTCCGGATAATACCATTCTTAAGGATCAGTTTGGGACACCTGATACCCACAACGCCACCTTTTTCGGGGGACGTCAAGGGATTTTCTTAAATTTATAATACCACCGATATTAAACCAATAGATTTTCTTGCAATGCCGGAATGGACCGTTCCATCCCCTTCAAGATGGAAGTGTCCCCGAAGCCCCTAATTAAATTATTCTATTTTATTACTGCCGGCTGTACTTCATTAATGAATAACAAAAACCATTTATATAAAATATACGTCCCACAGAATTATCTTTAAAAAATTCGACGGTTCTCGTAAATTATGCACTTTGATCTTCTACGAGACCGGAAAACAAAAGCCGCTCGTAAGATATGGCAGTAGATGGTTATAAATATGCGACACTTAGACAAAACAAAATCCGCGCCAATGTTTAGGTGTTAACTGTCTGGTTAGAACTTATTAGGTGATTCCATAATAAGTGAATTATAACCAACTTACACAAAAAACATATATTTTCATAGCAAGTGCTATGCAAGCGTATGTCCTAACCTCATTCTATCACTAAAAGAAAGATTCCAAACAATTACTTTTTTTTTAAATTTTGACCAAAATACCAAGTCCCCGGAGCCAACAGAACAATAAACCAGCTTATCCTTGACACTTAACACCTGTTTTCCTCCAATTCCGCAATAACATCAGTAAGTACGCCTTAACTTAATAAGCACGGTTCTGCACCCCTGAGCCTACATTCTCTAATTATGTTAATTACAAAATAAAGTTATGCCACCACACTTGTAAGGGATGATCCCTGCCCGTCCCTGTTTCGGCACTTCTGCCCAGTCGTGCCCATTTCCCGTGTGTTGCTTACAAACAAATTATTTTTAAGGGTAAGGCGCTGTTTGTGCATGTTTCTGTTTGCAGTTTAAAATGAATTTTAAGGAATTGTTTCAGTAATTGGGTTGATGGTTTGTTTTGTATTATTCGGTGGGTATGAATAAAAGGTTTTAGGTGTTAAAAAGAAATAAGGTGTTTTTCAAATTGTCATCGTTATATATTATTTAGGGTAGAGAGAGTAATAAAAAGGGAATTTTGTTAACAACGTCTTTATATATAAGACTTATGTGAATTAAATGTTAATGAATTCAAAGCCCGTCTTCCCTCTATACTAAAGAATAATAAAATATCATCAATATATCACATGTAAAACCTATGATATTGACATAAAACATCATAATTCAGGGATTTATAATAAACAAATACTACATATAAGTGTGTTAGAACGATTAAATCCGCCAATAACTTGCTAATAACACGCAATTACGAATAAATAAATATCTAAATAAACACATAAATAATAGCATTTCATTAGCATTATCAGTATTAAGCCTAATTTATTGTAACGATTTCAGACTAGACTTAGCTACCTAAGGTTCTTGCATTTAATTAGCTTTACAGTTAAGCAGCAACTGTCATAAACTATGCATCCTTAGTAGGTATGAAATTACTTCCATTTAACAGGTATTGATCCTTTATACTTACATACTACAGAAAATTTGGTCCTTATTATATTGGTAGGACCGAATTCTCCCTGCCTCCCCTCAGGCGTTTAATTTCGCTCCCAGCTTTTGGAGAGATAAAATCAGTTGCTCTCTTTATCTAGTGTAACATCTATACATTACATGGGTATAATATATGAGTAGGTTTTATAATGTTGAGGTTTTTCCAAGGTTTACTAAATTCTGTATACTTCATAAATATAATAAATACCTACTTATTAGCAAATATAAAATACTTTTTTATCAACCAATCAAGTCAAACGGATCTGGATAAAATTAAGCAGATATGTAGAGGTAATAATGTCTCTAACAAAATGTTCCAAAAGTGGACGAAATCGTGGCCAAATCTTAGTACAAATAAAATGACAAGACTGTAGTTCTACAAATAGCGACTACCATCTGATGTCTAACAGCTACATATATGCAGGTAGGTAGATGTATCTGTCCACCTACCTAATATGATTCTATAGTCGCTTGCTACGACACTCATGGGATAAAACGGGGTGGCCAGTCTTTGGAAGGGGAATACGAGATGAAAACGTAGGAAGTTATAGGTAAAAACTTCTGTACCAAAACACACTTCCATTGATTTCTTTTAACCGGTTAAAATGGATTTTCTTTTTTCTTAATATGTATGGAAACTTTTTTAGAACGGACCTTTTTGGATCGGATATTTAGAGCTCATTGTGGAAGAGTTTTTCTTTAATGTTTTTGTTCGTGCTTTGTCCATATTTGCCCTCACGCAGAAAAACAGCTTTCGAATTTCAAGGCGTTTTTTTGGCTCATGCATTTACAAGTTATAAATTTGTTCGTAGGTAGGTAGGTACTGAGTCACGACAAAAACTACACAATACGAACCCAACCTTTATTTGTATTCAACGAATCTAAAATGCTGAACGAATCTAAATTTTTATCTGTATCTCGAAGATTTCGATAACTTATCCTAGGCAATTTTCTCAAAGTAGACTTTTTCTTATTTTCTGCAAGCAGGTGCCTATCTGTAAAAAACGTATGAGAAATTCGTATGTTTCGTTGTGAGATTCCCTTGGGAAGTTTGAATTCAAGGGGTGAAGTGCTTCTGTCAAATATGAATAATGAAAATCGTGTGGTTACCTACCAATACTCTTAGCCTTTTCAATAATTTTTACCTACATACCTACCTACCTTAAATATAAATGAATTCAGTACTTAGCTTTAACATTTTCAGTACCTGTAAATCTGCTTCTAAACTGCAATACTTAAGTATTTTCTGCCAATCGCGTGTGCAATAAAATATGGTTCATATATCAAAGCAATTATTATGGCCAGTTAGAAAAGCCAAACCCACAAAACGCAAGGGAACCATTAACAGTTTATTTATTTTAGCATTAATCTACAACATTGTTATAGGTTAATCTGAATTGCATGCATTCACCCGCTATGCAGCACTAACGTGTGATTCTGTTCAATCAAATTGGTCAATAACAACACTTTCCAGTAAAATACACAGCGTGAACTAACAGAACCAACTCATCGAATATTTAATTCACCCACGAAATGCTTGAATCACCTTCCAAAAATTACAAACACTTAAAGTGTGAACATGTATGTAGGAAATTAATTTATTTTACCCGCGAACTTAAGTATGTGCTTAGAATACACGGATTTCTTGTATAAATTCGATGCTAACACGAGGTATATCTTTTAAAATTGGAGCGTAAATCGTACTTCGCTTTATAAATTGGTCGAGAACCCCAATTCCCGGTTTCAGTGTTGAAAACTTTGTTAGCGTGCCTTTGAAATGCTGAGACAGATATTGTTATGAATTTATATCTTAACATCAAATTATTCCAAAGAAAATTTGTCATTCCGCGCCGTTTTAAAAATGGAAAAGTGTGGAAACTGAATTGGATACTGCATACATATATACGTGTGTTGTGTATGAAAGCTAGCGTTCAACAATACGGAACATGTGTGTATAGAACAGTCGGACATAGGTCTGGAGACTGTCTCATTCAAAATATAGCTGGGGAGCGCGAGCCGAATATGAAACAGGGTAGCGTTAGAAAATAAACATGATGCCTCTCACGGTCTGTTTAGAAATAAACTCATAATCTTATCATTTGCGCAGATTGCTCCGAAATTTGATATTTCGCAAATGTATAGAAGTAGATAAGCGTCAATGCAACTTTTGTTTATTTGCCATAAAACGTTTTACACGACACTACAATGTAAAATGCATATTAGCTAAAGCGGTTACAAATTTAATTAGGCGTATATCTGCCTTATCCGACATGTAACGCTATTCGTACCTATATTTATATTTATGGTGATAATTTGCCCTTTAAAATCCGCCTCGCAATACGGCGGTATGAAAGCAATGAATATTAAATTAAATGTCATACGTTGCAGACGGTGTTTGTGAAAGGGCAGACGTGTTCATTCTGTCGTTGGGAACGCCTCACGCCGGTGCAATCGCCCGTTGACGCCACGAAAATGGCCGACATTGTTCGTATTTTACGTAGTTTTAGTTGAGCTCTTAAGATACATATTTCGTAGCTATCACGGTGTAAGTTTCGAAAGGACTTTATCCTCTTCTGTTTGTATGTACAAAATTTACGAAATTATATTTTAAACCTAGCTAAGTCGAAGAAAAATCTGAGTTTATTAAACTGCTACGGCGTAGCACGCATGTAAAATACTGTATTATTTTTGTCACATAAATTGTCCATGTTTCCAGTCGTAATAAAATGGCAGAATTACTTATCGGTTTACAGAGTCGTGACAGACGCTGGTTCAGACAGAGGAATAGTTTACAAAAACTTGAATATTAAGACAAGTTTGGACGCCTACGTAGTTAGTTAGAAGTTGAATAAAAGTACTATGTGGGTTGAATTACGTGAATTATGTGCTTACATTATACATAAGGTTTATTGTCATATAGACTAGATATCCACTATAAACATTGTTTATACCTATAAGTTTATTGAAATGATGAAATCTACTTACACCTTTTCTGTTACCTTACAAATTTAGAAACATTAACTTGATTTATTAAAAGTACAATGAAAGCTCCTTCCAAGGTGCTTTAAAATAATTGTTTCCTACATCACCTTTAAATTGGGGTTGTAATAATGTTCATTAGTTACAGGCTGTTAACCTCACAGTTAGACTTATCATTATTATAATAAAATAACCATGTAATTTTAAATGTGAGACTCTTCGCACTACTAGATAATACATATCTTGTATTTCTCCCCTTAGGTTTCCGATGGTTACAAAGTTTCCTCATGCTCTGCTGCTGGATTAGTGATTCTATAATGTTGCGGGCTGCTATCCTTATACTTACCTAATATAATCCCTGTAATGTTACTCTTACAAAATCCACTGAACGATCGAACAAATCTATTTATATACCGTACAACATTGTGGTTAGACAATCTTACTGTGTAAACCAAGATACATTTTCGTATAAATATGACTATCTAGTATATATTTTAATACTAGGGCACTTTTTGCAAAAACGTATCAATATTTTTAGTAGGAATCTTTTTTGTAGGCAGTACAATACACTCTGCGATGGGTGGTGCTGATAACAACTATCAACACAAATTGTAACCCCTTGTTTCATTCGCCAAATTGGGTACATTTCCGCACGAAATTTTAACACGATACCATTGTAAACAGCCAGCCCCATTGTGTTAGCATGTGCTCTGCCATTTTGTTCCTCGACTGTAAAATAAAGAGCAAATAACCCCGTACTCTAAAACACATACGGAATGAAAACCTAATAATTTTCGTCAAGATTTGCCACAAATTCCTAAGGAAAAAATCTCATTTGCATAACTTTATTGAAGAAGAAAACTATAAAATGTCATCTGTGAAGCGAAGATTCTCTTTCAAATGAACATTAACGTCCAAATAGCCCACAAAAGTCGTAAAACTTACACATGGCACTGAATATGAACGGATTGACGAATTATAAATACACAACTGGCAAAGTCAAGGCTCGTAGGCTCATTCTCAGCGGCGAGGGAGGCGATAAACATATCACCTACAGCGGCGATAAAAATTAAACTTTATTACTAATAAAATAAAGTTTAATTTACGATGTGATATTGTTACAGTTAAGTTTTTTGTAAGCGGACGCGTGTTAGTAAGTAGCCAGTCCGCAGCACGGGCTGATGACAGCGCGACCACAACAATCGGTACGAAGAATAATCGCTACACGTTTTATAGGTCGTAATTGTTGTCATAAAATGGTAACAAAAGTTGTTTTTACGTTCGGCACGAGAGGCGTATTTATCATCCCGTAGTAACGATACAGAATTACTCAATGATTATGGTGGGAAACCAACGCTTTTATGGCATTTTAATTGTTTTACTCGATTTTTAGGTGTTTCTCACGCCACTATTTGTGGCAGATCAAGTTGTGGAACTTTATCCGTACTATTTTTTCCGCCGTTTATGTTAATTTTAAGCTATAAAGTTTCCGTGAATGGCCATCTTTACATCGAGAAATACGAAACGTTCCATAAGCTCGCGTAGCGACCGTAAATGGGTAGATGCCTACCAAATTATGTTATTGAGGAAAATTAACCAATGCATTTTAATTTAACTTACCATATATGTGTCGTACATATAGACGAAATAATACCCAGAACGGATGGAGAGAATATATTAAAATATTTAATTAGGGTTCGAGCGAAACTGACTTCGCGGTATGTCCCATCTGTTGGGATTCAACAATGCAGCATTTCTTTGAAGGAATCGCAGCTTGCATAAAATCATTCTAATCAAAATTCAGATATTGTGTGTTCCGCGTATTTCTCGACTACGATTACTATGAGTACAAAGTTTAATAATGAATTCGATTCGAGCGTGACTTCAAAAAATAATGGGCTCGTACGTGCAGGGAACGAGCGAGACGGGCGTTGCTTATGTAGGCAACGAGCTCCATGTTTATTTAGTAACACATGGTAAGGGATATTTTCCGATTTGTAGGCGTAGTTCGACGTCCGTCCTCGGGCGCCGACTGACTCACCGACTGCGGCCGATTGTTCGACACTAAACGTCGATCGAATCGGTAACTCAAGCATTTTATGGCCGACTTAAATAATATATGGGGCGTTGCGTAATTTTCCTTTAGTTTCGCCTTATGCGAATGTTAGTGCAAATATTGGCTTTGGGCGTGGTCTCGGGCGCGATATCAAATATTGTTATAGTAGCGTACATCCGTAAATAAGAATAGTGCTAAAGGCAGGCGCCACCGACGTTAACGTTCGCTCTCATCAAACGAGTGTTGTACGACACTGAACGTAAATATTTTTGCTCGTTAATCCGAAGACTGCTCGGACGCGATTTGGCATTTTTTTACACTATAAACAATTCCGAACGCTCGTTAACAAGAAAGATGAGCTCTAACACTTCAGTTTATGGTCAGTAAAGTCGTCGGCACGCGTGTGTTTGCACGACATTTGCTACTTGATAAATTCAGTTTAACTGTAGTTAAGCTGGCCGGAAGAAATCAGTGATCTTGATCGCTGGGCCCTAGAAATAAATAACCCTCTTGAGCAGGTGGCGGTAGAAATTAGAAAGCTCAGGATGAATGTGGTTTTTAACTTGTTTATAATAAGATTTAAGTATGAAATGTAGATGTAAAGATTGTGTTGCGTGTCGTATTCTCACCTAGCGTAAGTATATTAATGAAATTAAAGAGGATAAAGTTTAAGAAAAAATATTTATAAAGAGCATACTGTAAATTCCGATTAATTATGTAAAATAAGCGAGGTTGAAGACCGTTTGGGAGCATGTAGCGAGGCTGAGTGTAACAATCCTATCGATGCATCGTGTCAGTGACCGTACGGCGCGGCGGAGCAGTCTGCTCCAATACATTTTCATTTAGTCATATTACACTGAAGCCATTTGCAAACCTCGATAAATATCTTTAAAAAAAAACTAACTAGACAGATTGGTAGGTAGGTACCTAATTATCATTTATTATTTCTTAATTCCTTCAATTCTGCCTCTTTTAATTTAATTAAGACGATTTATTCCATATCTTCACTACGCAATCTTATTTTGAGTCTAATTTCATTAGAATCGGTCTGACAGTTACGAGCATTGGGAGCATTAATTGTAGGCGCAGTTATTTTTCATTAAAATCTACTTAAGCGGGAGATTATTTGCGCAGATAGGTTTAAAATACCTCTACAGGACGAAACGAAAGATTTACAACCCACGCTGTATAAAAATAGAACGAGAGTTTTCTCATGCACTTGCATTTAAATCACAAAATCGATTCTTGACGATCAAGTGAACCACTCCACTAGCCTATTTCCGAAATCTTCTCGTATCTACGCAGCGAATCGAATTTTTCTATCGAATATAATATCCGTGTGTGTATCGAATATATTGAGAGCTAACATCGGGACGGCGAGCAGGTAGGGAGTCAGATAGCTTGGTTTATAAATAGGTAAAGAGCGTAAATAGAAGTGGTTGTATCGGCTTTGAGCCGCTACCAATCGATACGTAATATAGTGATATTAGGTCATAAATCCCTGCGTTTTCCACTCAAAAATAAACCTTAGTAGAGAAAAACTAAGGCACATTTTCCACTGTGGATTTTCCTCGTGTTTGCTTCATACCTACACATGTTATAGACGGAAACACACACATAACTATAGATATGTGTGTGGATGGATAGTTAAAAGTTAAATACCAACATGTTTTCATGTTGTTGGATCTTTTCTTAATCAAACTAATGGAAATTGCCAGGTTTAAGAGTCAGTAAGTAATTTCTTTAGTTATAGTGCATTCTTTATCGGGTTTAATGGAAGATGGAGGTAGTTTTGTTCCAAACAAAATTAACTGTTATACTTTTAATGTACAGACGCCAGCACATCAAGCTACTACAATCTGTCAAATTTCTTTATTAAATTTTCAACTCTATCGCTAAAGCTTTAGTTTCAAAATTGATCGAGAAAATTCGACAATTTCGGGTACCGTGATGTCTGTATGATTTTGATAGAGCATTCATTTTTGTTGCCAAATACTGTAAAGCTACTGGAAAATTAACTAAATTAAAAAGTGTACAAATATAACAGGTGTATTTTTGATAGGTTATGATATCTCTCACTTTGATCCCTTAGATATTTCCGTCGAAGTAACTTTCTCAGTGAAATTCCCGGAATTTCCGCTCACAGCTGTCGGAGCTAGGTCCTTCGTAATGACGTCATAAAAGACACGGACTAAATCTTATCTTGTTATATCTGTTGGATATCTTCGGTTGAGGGAATGAACAATATGTTGGCAATCTTTGCTTTCCTTCTTTGTATTACCTACTCAATGTTTGCGCTCACTGAGGCAAGGGATGTTGATACGTCTAAACAACGCAGTTCCGGACAAATATATCTACAAATTTACCTTATACAGGTAAGCCTTGCCGACTCATTTTTCTTGGAGGCACTGGACGGAAAATATTAGGTTTTATCTCCCCTTTTCATGTAATTTAAGCTTTGTAATTGGATTTGTTTAGCTTTGTTGATTAACACGGAATTCACTTTAGTGGCTAGGTAGGTACTTCCTACTTTGCATTGTGTTAAAATTAGATTTGTTAATTACATAAAAAAAAAATTGTGACGTCAGCCGGTAATTCAATAAATTATAAAATGACAGCTCACGGCTATTCAGGCTTCATAATCATCGATATATATAAAAATCAAATCACAAAGACATGATGATGCTAAAAATAAATTAATCAATAGAAAAAAATATTATCTTTGATAGTTTCAAATTAGATTTACTCTGCGTAGTATACCTAAGTAAGTACTGTAGGTAGGTATCTACGTGTTCAGTTGAAATACCACTGCCTTGAATCCGGGGTCGTTACGACCAAACTTTGGACGAACGGGTACCGCCTCTTTAATAAAATCTTAAAACTTTTATCTTTTACTTTGATAACGCACCTATTCCGAGGCGGAACTTCTATTACATTCGCCGTTCCACGATTCTTTGTGAGAAAAATGTAAAAAGATTCAAGGAGATCCAATAGCGGAGTTTGTCTTTTCAATATAAAATACTGGTACTCTGCCTTTTATCCTTTTACATAATCTAAAAGTTTTGATAAACATTTGATAAGTACCTATTGCTCGTAAAACTAGAGTGTGTCATTTAATAACGCAATAAAGCCACTATTATGCACATACATTATCATTGACGAGATAACTAAATACGTCAATCTAGAACATATCACTCTAAAAAGAAGATAATATCTCAATTTTAGTACTTACTCTTAAAAGATCATAAAAATCGCCACGCGCCTAATATGTTGATGCAATATTGTTTTTGACCACATCCAAGGGATTTTTTTACTGCTAAAAGTTTCCACTATAATAATAATTAACTAAACGGCGCAGTATCAGAAGTAGAGACCAATTTGATTCGATACCGTGTGGAAAAAAATGTGCACGGGACTTACAATTATTTTACGATCGGATTTTATAGCATTTTTATGTTTTTCCAATTGCTTTCGGTTGACAATCCGATCCGTGTAAATTCTAGCAAAATATGTGTGTGAAGAATCCGAAGCTATTAAAATGCAAATTGGAAGTTAAATTTACTATATTATTATGTATAATAATGATGACCGTAGGCTTTGACCGCATGAGGTAATTGATATACCATGACCACGTTATAATCCGTTCATAAGCATTGCTGTATACGACTTTGAATACTTAAGGTTGAAAGGAATATAACTTCAGGATACTTTACAATAATTAAGACTAAAAATAATAGTTGAAATAGAAGTAACTATTCAATAAAATTAAATTAAGCAACTGAAAAGCGAATTCTATTGTAATTCGAAGCTTAATGCATGAATAATTCTGTGTAATGTGTAGTCTTGTGAAGAGTCCAAAATAAACACTAGACCCTGCTTTGTATTCATAAACAAAGCAACATCCGCGATAATCGCAAGGAAATCAGCCATAATGACGGGGAAAATATGAGCGTTTCCTTATTGAAGATTACAGCAGCAAAAATGTAGATTAGGCTCACAGAATTTAGGTAAGTATTCGAGGAACAACGTCCCAACGAAGGGACGGATTCAGGCGAAATTAAATCATTAGAAACATCTGCGTTCCTGGAGCTTAGTGCCCAAACGGTGCCAATAGGTACTTACGCACGGATTATATTGCTCGCCCTCTCCTTATCCCCGTTTTTAATTCCGTGTACCTACATGGAGGATATTTTATATTTACCTGCCAAACACAACAATATTTCATGTAAATTCGAGCCTCCACACTGATTAAACTCGCGAGGGGGCTAAATCATTACGGACAAGTATAATCGAAAGATTAGTTACACGTGTCGACGTAGCTTTTGCTTAATATTTATTACACCCCAAATTTTTCCCGACCCCGGAGATTTTTCTTAAAAATATTTATCCAATATACACAATCAGTGCCGCCTCATCACTTATGAAAAATCGTTTCTCTTCAGAGAGTCCTCTATAAAAAGCTCATTCCAAATTAAAATTAAGGTCTAGCGTAACTAAAGAGAAGAGTCTTATATTTTATAAAAACATTTCAATGTGAAATACACTTTAAGGCGGTGCGTTTGAGAGAAGTTTCGCTCGTACGATGAAGCGGCTTACGATCTATTTTGAAACGATGGTTGTCAAAATAACTGGTTGTTTTTCAAGATCCATTTGTGTGGTGCCCCACACTAGCTCTGAATTATAGATGTAAAAGAACAACAAAACATATCGATATTTTAGTTGCGTTTAGATAAAGTGTTAATAGTAATATTAAACCAGCGCCGAACTGGCATCTACCTACGAAATAATAAGTAGGTACTGTACTAGATATGAGTTTTGTAATGCTAACCAAATGCGCACAAAACCCATTTAGGTATGCACTTGGTAATTGTTTTGATCGCTAACTACGTAATTTCGTAATTTAAAGAGATAATTAATTAGGTATGTTGATACACATGCAGTTGAATCATAACCCCACACTGAACAGTTCATGGTCTTGTTATCAGTGAACCTGTGAAAAAACACCTAAACGTAAAACAGAAAATAAAAGTAGAATAAAAGCAAGATAATATAATATATAGTTCACTAATTAGATAAATATTATATTTAATACTCTTTATCTGTAGATCGTACGGTCGAGTGAGTACGGTCGGTTGTCTATATAGCGAAGAGGCTCATTACAACTTTAGTATACTGGCCAGAGTATATAACACACCTCCATCGGGAGAGTCCATTAACATCAAGCGTTATTGAGGCCGTATCTCGAACCCCAAGCCACTCCGATAGCCCCACGTTCCATTAAAAGAAACCATAAAATTACATTATTATGTGTTAATAATTTCAAGTGAAAGAACGCCTTTTCGAGTTTCCCTCGTGACAAATTAAAAATTCATATTCATTTCGTGCTGTAAATCTTTCATATACGTCGTACAATTAAAGATTTAGCACCGGAATATCGAGATGCGAAATTGAGTTTCGCCTTATCGGGTGTGAAAATGCTACTTCGCCAGTAGCTTAATCTTGAGTTCGCGTGCAGTCGATTTCGTCATACTACGCTTGAGAAATAAAAAGCTGTTTCACGGTTTATTTTTTAGGTTTTTCGAAACGGTTTTTATAATCTGGTCATATGTTAACATGAGAGTCTTCTTTAATTCTTTTACGATCTTAATTTCGATTGTAAAAGTTAAGTACCTGTTATTGTTCGTGACAGCCTCGGTATGAAGGTCGGGTTTCATCACATACAAAATTATATGTACCTTTCGAATCAGGGTGCACCTAGATAAATGCAGATATAGCATATTCTCGATAGGCCCTCCACGATTCAGATAAAAATATGTTTCGAGGCGGAAGGCCGATGTAAATTTAGTCGGCATACCTACCTGTGAAAGCCGAAAGGCGTTTACTTGGGACGTCTCATAAAATTAGTATCTAATTGCTTTGCGTATTATCAGACCTGTTTTGAGGCGAACCGAACTCACAAGAAGCACGTAGGTATTTTAGCAGATTAAGATTACATTTGACACGTTATCAGTGAAGGAAAAAATACACTGAATGCAAATAACCCTCCTCTTTTTTCGTAAAATATCATCGTGATAATTTCTGCGTCGGTTCATTACCGCCGCCGGTTCTCCCTATAGGATTATTTTAATTTAAACATTTTTTGTTCAAATTATAATATTAACTGTTTAAATAAGCTATCTGTGCTGTGAAGCCAGTAACTTAATTCTTTTTTTAATTTGCCCGGATGGGGCAAAAGCCTCATTTAAGTGCAAATTTGTTTGATTTAAAAGGACCAGATTATTAGAAGAAACTTATTTCGAGTGGTCGTATGTAGTACCTACGCGTTGTTTCGGAAGCCAATAAGAAAACAAATATATTACACAAACAAGCATTAATCTCTCGAATGTTTTGGAATCCTAACACACAACTTTATAATACTTCTTTATAGTTATTTTCAAAACGAGACCAATTCCGTAGAACAAAATATAATAACAAAGCATAAATTATCTATTAGCGGACTAAAGAAGTCTCAACGAAAACACGTATCGGAATAAAAAGTTAAATCACTCCATCGGTGCAAGATCATTTAGTTTCGAAATCGGCAACTCATTCAAAAAGCATAGCACTTAATCCAATTAAGTAATTGGTGGCTACCGGTGTATTATCCCGAATGCTCATTGCGGCTAACGGGACGTGTATGTACACATTAAAGATAATATCGCATCTGCGAAATCGATACGCATTGCTCCCTAACCTACCCTGGGCGGCGGCGTGTAGGTAAGTTATGCCGGCGAGGCCAATGTTTGTCCGCCAATCAAGTGTCGTATTTTACTGCTACAAGCCGACACTAACTTACCACAACGGGCACTGCCTCTCGGTTAATGAGACAGCATCGTTTTAGTGTCAAACATTACGCGGTACGGGAATAAAGGTACCGTATAAAAGATATAATGGAGTATTGATGAAGGAAATGAATAAGGGCGATGACTTAAAGTATATTTGGATGAAAAAAATTTAATTGCATTGCCTTTTTGTGACTGTGTGCTGCGATAAATTCGAATCATTTTCGGATACTGAAAGAATTTTATCGACAATATTTTACTTAATATTCCTATTTTTGCATTAGGAATAATGAACATAAAAATTTGCTAGATAACTCTATGTTTTATAAGGAATTAGTAAGTAAATAGCTTCTCAATAATAAAACTAACATTTTACTGACCACATATTGAACGTTATTTCAAATGATATATACTATCTGTTATTATGCCATATATTACACACCCATAAAAATAACACTTCTACGAAATAAATTTCGCAGAAACAGATCGACAGATTTATTTATTTGTAAGTTGAAGTACTAAAATGAACGCCCAAACTCTCTCCGCTACCTAATGAACGGCTCTCTAATTTGTGAACCGCGCTACACTCAAATAAATAGAATCTATATCTATAGCATTACGTACCGTAGGTATTATTGCCTTAAATCAATTGAAACATTTCAGTGTTATTAAACGATAATTTGAAACGGCGTCCGACAATAAGAAATTATACTGTTGATGTCATAAATATATTGGAGAAATGTCATAACATTTGTTACATTGAATTACTGACAATTTTTCTTAAGTCTGATTGGTATATGAACGTTTGAGAATAAATATTCAATTTATACACTGTATATCTAATGGAATAAATATAAACGCGATGTTTATTTTATACATATTTATACCTTCTTTCCAATCTACGTATGTTCAATAGAAAATGGCGTTCATTCTGAAAAGTGATGCATATTCCGCAAGAATCTATTTAATGTCTACTGACAACCATTCAGTGATAATGGGATGGGTTCAGAAGTTTCTCTTGTTAGGGACTTACGTGTACCTACCTTCACAAAACAGGGTTGCTTATACGGATATACAGATACAAAGGTACAAGGTCCTGTCTTAATATATTGTATGGCCCATAACGGAGGTACTACGAGACATGTACAGGCAAAACAAACAATAAATTCAATATATGTCATCGACTAAGTAAAATACACCTACAATGTCTTGTTCGGGTACAATGTCGTACAAAAAGGACTATGTCTTAGTCTTGTTATCGGTAAAAAGAATAAAAAACTCAAAAGAATTTTCAGTGGGAAAATAAATGCATAGAAAAATTCTTTCTTGTTATAGGAAAGGCGAGAGAGGGCGAGTACGTCGCGTCTCCTACATATTTTATTGACATGAATGGGACACAAGCAAGGACGCTGCGAGATAGATCCAGAGATAGATAACTTATTAGGTAATGTAAGTGGGTTAATAATGTAGCTGATGGACTGTTATTATGTAATTGGAAGCCTAAATGAATATAGATCTTTGACTTTGTATGCTTATCTCGAGTCGAAAAAAACAAAGTGTAGATAACCACGTTGGTTGGTGATCTTCGATTTATTTAACATAATTTTAGTAATCAGGGTTTGAATCTACCTACTGCTCATGTTACAACTATGTATACACTTGAAATTTTCTTTTTTGGAAGCTCAATTAAACTTTATTCTACATTTATTTGAAAAGGGCAAATGATTTTAAACATTATGTCAAGTACCTATGTAACTATTATACTTAACAAATGTAGGTAAGTGTCAAAATTAAACGGCTACTGACCTTATTTCAGAAGCCAATGACAGCCAATACAAAAATAAATTATAACAACAAACCACATACCACTCAAAGATCCCCATAAAAATTCAACATACATACTTCAAAAGAAAACACAACCAAAACGGCTCATCAATCATTTTATGACATCATACATCAATCAACGAGAAATAAAACACGACGTAAAAACCGATATATCTCGCGACACATCCGTTGTTCGCTTTTCGTGTACCACGCATCTACTTTATGTGGTATCAGTCCGTGCGGTATTCCCTAACTGCACTTCAGTTCCTGAACCGACGTATACACAAGTATAAATATATAGGTACAATCTATAGAAAGCTATACACGTGAATATAGTACGCACCTACTCGCATTCACGACACGTAACTTATGTTTTAGAAGAATTTTTCTTGGGTAGTACAAGTGTAGGTAGAAGGTTATTTTTTTTAAAGATACGATTTCCAAAAGGTCAACAAAGGTTAGTTGTGACTGGTGAGTCAGAGTAAAGGAGAGCCTAGTAACTTAATTGCCTTTTAAGAAACCTATGGTAAAAGATACCTAGCTGCTCGAAAATAAGCAGAGAAAAGTAGAGATGATAAAAAATGTAAGGACGTTAATCTTTGTGGTTGTTGTTGTGTGTAGTTGTTGGGGTTGTGTTGTGTTGTTGTTCGGGTTGTGTTGTGTTGTTGTTCGGGTTGTGTTGTGTGTTGTTGTATGTTGTTGTTCTTTTGTAGAAGGCATTTGTTTATGTACAGACGCCAGCACATCAAGCTACTACAAGCTGTCAAATTTCTGTAATAGATTTTCAACTTTATCGCTAAAGCTTATGGTTCAAAGGTGATTGTGAAAATTTGACAGTTTGGGTTAGCTTGATGTGTTGGTGCCTGTACATATGTGTAAAAAATTGGAAGTAAGTAATTGCCGAGCCTGCCTAAACTGTGATTTTTTATTTGCTAGACTAAAATGACATTTGCGATAGGACTTTTTTGTCAACATGACATTAATGTAATGATCGTAGATGTAATTATGGTCTAACAATTTAAAAGTCAGAAGCAGTTCTCGTAATTTAAAACGTTCAAAATTTAGTCGCAGTCTCATCTCGGCGACAAACATATGTTAATTTTTTTTCAAAATGTCGGTATTTTTGACAGATTGAGACTGATATCAGACTGTGAACATTTTTAAAATTACGAGAATTGTCCCTCAGAGTTTAGACACTTATATTTACCTATTTATAAGGGTTGGGTAGACTGAAAACAAACATCATTTAGTTCAACTGAAATAGGTATACATTCACAGTGAAGTTTTCTATAGATAAAGCCCTTTCCTATCTACGTAGTTTTCGTAGATATTTCCGTTTGGTTCCTCAAATTGGGTTGCCACCTATGGGAATTTGATGAGGTTAGTCGGAGGCTTGTGTGGTCAAGATCTACGTTGATAAGACCCTCATTTAAGTTGGGTAAATAGTTGATACGGGTTTGGATACCTACCTACAGTTTCTACCTTTGTATTTGTAGAACAGTGTTTGAATTGGTACTACATGTAGGTAGGTATATGGTGACCTTTATTGTACTTCGAATTAACAAATAAAATTCTAACAAAGATAACTCTAAATGGATCAAGAATCGAGAAACTGTTTATTTCGTTTCGAAGGACTGAAAAAACAACACACAAAGTATTTTTCAGAAAAAGCTATTTGTTTTTTTTTGTTATGCCTTTATTTGTAAAATGTTAATAATAGTTCTACCCACAAAACCAATTATGACAACCATAGCTGAAAACACATGTTGGTTTTTTTATATTAAAACGTGATTGAATTCTCTGAAAACGATTATTAAGAATTACCATAATGAATGGAATGAGTTAGTAGCTAAGTATTTGTGTACAACCCATAAACATATCATAAAACCCATTAGAGGACGTAGAATAAATTGAAAATCCTACTCATTAAATATATATTTTAGAAAATATATACAGTCCTCATTCGCTTCAGAACAAGCACAGAAAATGCTTATTTACGTAGATTATACCTTATAGGATCTAGTTTTCACCCGCCCGAGCTATCCCAGTGTTGTCAAATATTTTAAAAGGAAGGATATAATATGCACTGTTTATATAGCTGAAACACTTGTTTATAACAACAGCAAGGTGTTGTTCAATAAAATAAATAAGAAATTTAATTGCGCCGCACTCCGGACGAACATTGCACACGTTTGCGTTTCAAAATAAAATAATACGTTTAATTACGGTGGCGTAGGTATAATGTTTTTTACGGCTTAATGTTGGATTTATCAAGTAATGAATTCAGGAATAATTAAAAGACTAAGGTATATATAGGCAGTGTAAACGTGTGCGTTGAGGTCAAGTTACATTATCTGTAAACTTCTGACTTTACTGTCTTTGTCAGACGTCGGCGACGCGTTTTTTTAGAAAACGATAATGTAGCATAAATTACGCCCACAGACTATTAAATTAAAACTTAATTATTACACTTAATCGATGAATAATATAAACATAACACTCTTATGTACTACATTCCTGTGTCTTTATAAGGTTATTATATGGTGAAACAATGGCCTTTAAGCTTACGCACTAATGTTGATACTAATATGTTATGTACGATATTATCTTCATCATAACCGAATAAGGCAGGTGTTTGTTTTTTGCATAGAAACGCATTTTATGAAACTGCCTATCCACTGAATAGAAACTAATTTAATTGATTTCTATTTATTTTAATCACTTTTACCAACTGAATATTAGCTTAGGCATTTCTGAATTTACTGTCTGCGAATGTAATTAAGCCTGAGATTTCCTCTTTAATAAAATCATTTTCCTTTTTTTCTAGGAAGACATAGGTATTAGATCGCACACAGCCTGCAAGACCTGCTAAGCCTGCTCCGGACTGCATTACAATAAATTGTCTTTTATTTTCATTGCAAATGTACCTAATACCAATCCACAATATTTTCATAATTCAATAGTAGACTTGAGACCATGCCAACTCATAGTTATCTCGCTCCTAAAACCCAGCCGCTATCGAGCCTCATAAAATTATGTAGAGTGGGCGAAGAGTCGCCACCCGTCCCTAATTTCGTGGGACATCCAAAATTTGCCGCATTGACATAGTGGTGGCGTAGTCCGGTTAACCACTAACGCTTTTGGGGACGGTTTTGTCAGAAGATAGGGAAATCTGTCCAGGGCTTTTAAGGTTACATAAAAATAAGAAAAACTGGCATTGTTGACAATAAAAAAAAATACAGATTGTAAAATAATATAATTTTAGTAAAATATAAATAGAGAATTGTTTTTGATTTTATGTATTTTGTTTTTCATTCTACTCTTACTGACGTTGTCTACTTCTCTTTTTGTCTACTCTCCTATCACAGGCAGGTATGCTGGAAGAGATCACTTTAGAAATAAGCATTACCATTGTACGTATTTTTCTGATCCTTTCTTATTTTAAATACCTACCTATTTCTAAGATTACTGGTCACCTATAGTGTTTAAGTTATGTTATACACAGAAAATGTCGGTGTAAGTACCTTAATAAATAAATAATATAAATTCTTGTCTGTTTACATGTGTGTACAGACGCCAGCATATCAAGCTACCCGAAAGTAATAAATTATCCCAATCAACGTTGAACCTAATGCTTTAGCGATAAAGTTGAAAATCTATTAAAGAAAGAAATTTGACAGATTGTAGTAGCTTGATGTGCTGGCGTCTGTACATAAGAGGTTAAATAAATAAATAGACAATATTAATAGATTGAACCAATAGTTAACTACACCTATACACTACTTATACAGTGTGTAGTGAAAAGTCTGTTTAATATTTTAATCCGTAGGTACTTAAGTACCATAAAAAGGTAGTAAGGCTACAAATTGCACATTTTCACTCGAGCTAATTTAATGTAAATGTATGTAAGGAAACACGGAGCCATAACGATTGCATCACTTCCTGTGTCAGGTAATTAACCACTAATATTCTAAGAATTTAATCCTAATAAATTCCTTATTATAATTGTATTAAAGAATAAAACACACAAACGTCTGTTTAAATCGTGTCACTTGTAATTTATAGAGTTTCGCCTCATTTTCGGGGACTTGTCTCAATTTATTTATTGTTGTTGGCAACACTACAAAGTGAGGGAGATCATTTTGATTTCGCACGGCGTAGTAAGGTGGTTAGGTACAATTAAAAGACTATTAGTAGACATCTAGTTAACTTTGATGTATAATATAAAACATTTTTAGAAGTATATGTTATTTCTTAATGTAGGTAACATTAAGAAATAACATATACTTATTAAAATGTTTGTATTTTTCATGAATGAAAGATAAATTTTTTTTTGTGGTAAATAAAGTTTGGTGTTTCCGGTTGTTTTTATTTTTGCTTCGCCTTGTTCCTGTAGTGAAACATGATGTTTTTAAAACTTAATTCACCTCGTATTCAGGCAATAAAAAATTTAAACTTTAATGTTCTTATAGTTCAATATTATTAGCACCTGATACTGAAGTCTTTACAGTAATAATTAGAGCATGTACCATTTACAGTATTACCTATGTTATAAGTAAGTAGATAATATCAAAGTAGGAACACATAAGGTGTCAAAACACTCAGATAAAGTAAATAAGTAATAGTTAAGCAAATGCATACACGATAATAAGTAGATCAGTGCCTATAATAAACTTATTTACTGTTTCAATGGTAGAGCAATATTTGAAACTCGACAAAATCAGAGTTTAAATTGTTCGTTTTACGATTATTGCGTACTTCGATGGTAGGTATCTTTTGAATACAAATTTGCGACTTTGGGATATACACGCGAGCCATGACATGACTATTCCCCCAAGCAAGAACCCACCTTAACTTCTGAACGATAAAGTAGAATTTCAGAAAAAAAAACAAAATTAAAACACACTTATTACATACGTAGGGCCAAGTTTACACGATAGTACAGGCAGTAATATTTTAAGAGCAATATTGACAATTCAGCTGATGTTGTGCATAGTGCTTACATCGGTGAGTTTATGGCCATAGATACAAAACATCTCGTGTTATGCCCTCCGTGATAAGCCCCAACATTTTGTTATTGTTGACATGACAATGAAAAATCGTGGAACAGAAACACGAAAGATATTATATATGTAGGTATAGCTATGTAGATATTTCTGTAGGGAACTTAAAGGAAAAATTCGTTACAGAACTTTTGATGAGATGGTATAAAAGTTCTAGGTTAGGAAAGCTGAAGTGCCGAACAAACTTCTTTAATTTTTGGGCGGGGATTTGAACCTACGCTTGGAGATAATAAATTAAAATAAGGAGGGTTAATACTTCTAACTTTAGGCTTTGGGAAATAGTTGATTTAATTAGAAGATTTTTGTTAACTTCTTGCCCTTATTTTGGTATCTAAGTAGGTAATGAAGTACACATTCTATCTATCCTGATCTATCTAAAATAGAATAGGTACCTCTAAACCAGATAAGAATTTTGCTCATGTGTTGGCACTTAGAACCATGAATTCTAACTAATATTATAAATGCGAAAGTAAGTTTGTTTGTTTGTTGCGCTATCACGCTAAAACGGCTGACCGGATTTCAATGAAATTTGGCACATGGATAAACCATGACTTGGAAAAGGACATAGAATAATTTTTACCCTGGGTCGCAGACGAAGTCGCGGGCAACAGCTAGTATTTCATAAAACAAAATTAGTTAGAAAACTGAATAGCTTCTCCTTGAGAGAAATACATGCTAGCCTACTTTCCAAAACTTTATTGAAACACTCATCAATTTGAATAGGCGAAAAACACAAAAACAGAACTTTTCGAAAAAGATACTTTCACAAACTTCTAAAAAAATGTTTAAGGGAGAGCCTGCGCAACAAGAATGTTAGGAATCCACCTAAAACTGAAGTAACACATATTTTAATAGATATGCAATAAAATAATACGACCATGAACTTGATTTTTTATACCTACAGTAATAGCCCCGCTCAATGGTACAAGACCCATACAATGTTGCTATAAGCAATCGATTTCGTCATTCGAGATGTAAAACATCGATTTACCGGACTAGAAGCGAGTATAATCGGATATAGAATCGTTTTTATTGCCGATTGACTACCATATTGATGATGGAGTATTGATTTTTATTTTTTGAGTTGCCGCACCAAATATGGTAAGTAAGTACCTGCCTAACTATACGAGAATAGACTTCGATGCCTGTGGGATGCATTAATGAGAACGGGTTGTCCTGCTCAACAATGGGACACTTGGTAAGTTGTATCTTTTCAATATAATAAGTTAAAAGGAATAAAAAGAAACTTACTTAATGATACAGGTAGTACATAATCACTTAGATTAACTAGTAGGTAAGTAGGTGCTTACTTTAGCAAGTTATACCTACAATTCAATTCAATTCATCTTTATTGTGGATCATAGGAAAGTGTACATAATACAGCTGGTGTTAATTTAGTGTTTTGCGAACAGCTATGTCCTGCCCTTAGGGCGTCCAATAAAATTTAGGTACATAAAGTGAGCTTACATGCAAGTCAACCATAACATTATAACAATACATAAATTTTAGACCATTATGTATTTGTTAGAATAACGAATTTTAATACACAAACAGTTACATAACATGTTTAAAACGCATCATGTATTTACAAAACGCATCATGACCTAGGCAGATTGTATTCTAACAGTGATTTGTCGGCAAAGAAGTCATTCACAGAGTAATAACATTTGTTCACTAACAGTTCATGGAGATTCTTTTTAAAAGATTTTATTTCAGTAATTGCTCTTATATGCCTTGGAATGTTATTGAAAATACGCGGAGCCGAGCAGAAAACACTTTTGTGCAGGAAATACGTCTTACTAGGCACTATGTCTAGCTTGTCTTGATGCCGTATACGCGTTCGATATTTAAATAGATCAATATTATTTTTAACAAAAACTGCGACCTCAAAAATATATAGACACGGTAATGTTAATACGTTCATCTTGAAAAATGGTTACAGCAGCAAAAGTATAGTAATGGAGCTTTAATTTCAAATCATATTCTTGAATAGTCTCAATAGATATTAGAACTTTTTTAGATTAGAGAAGACTTTAGTAACCCTACAACACAAAATAAGCCGCAGAAGAGATTTTTCTTGCCAGTAGGACAACGACACCCGACAATCGATCGTTCGAATCAAACAAGCAGTTTTCGTACTCGTGGCCCTCTTTACATATCAAGATTAAATCTACCATTAACAGGTTCACCATAAATATTAGTTTTTTTTTTTAATGACATCAGTAACACTTATGACTTTTTTATAATTATAGGATTTATTACATTGCAAGGTATTATTTATTATATAATTTTGATCATGAAAAATTTAAAAGTTTTCTGACAAAAATTTTGATCTTTTGGGCAGACGTCATTGTTGTTATCGCAGGCAAAGCCTGGATTAGGCTATTACAAGAGCGTGGTGATTGGCACAACAAAAGAGAGGCTTATTCCCAGGTGTGGGTGAAGTCGGGCTGCAGCTGATGGTGATCATCATCTGCCTGCCTTTTCCCAACTATGTTGGGGTCGGCTTCCAGTCTAACTGGATGCAGCTGAGTACCAGTATTTTACATGGAGCGGTTGCCTATCTGACCTTCACAACCCAGTTACTGGGTAATACGATACCCTTGGTAAAACTGGCTGTCAGACTTTCGGACTTCTGACTACCCGTAACGACTGTCAAAGATCCACGAACGTCAGTCGGTATCAACGGCTTAACGTGCTTTCCGAGGCACGGAAGAGTCTCGGTAAGTAAAGATGGTCACCCATCCACAGACCAACCGTACCAAGCGTAGCTTAGATCGATCGACCTGTGCGGCTATTGTTTAGCCAGGGGATGATGATGATGATAAACAAAAATTTTGGCATGTCAGAATAATATCGAGGGATTCAAACTTCTTTATTATTAACATAACTCGTAACATCACGCTTGTAACTCCTGAAGGCTTAAGCAGAGTTGTAAGTACCTTTAGTACCTACACCCATATTTCGCCAGTTAGGTAGGTGCATTTTAAGACCCATGTAATAGGGGGCGATCCTATTGCCATCAACTTGGCACAAATCCAAACTCCAGATTTCCTGATGAAAAACCCAAGATCAATTATGTAAGTATTATTAATTAAAATGACTACAATCACTTGTGAAGTAAGTAGGTGGTGTTTACCACAGTGAAATTATGATAACCTACTTAAAAAATATTGTTCTATAGTGATAGGTTAGTAACAAATAGTTATTACAAAGGTCATTGACCAGCTCTATAACCAACACAGATAATAGGGTTCGTCAATCTAAATGTGTGAATGAGTAAAATTAACGAGAACATAGAACAACACTACACAGGTGGTGACTGCAGGATCTATGAGCTCATGGATGCACAGCGTGAATGGTAAGTGAAATTAATATTAGAACTTGTTTTTCTTTTGTCTCGGTAAGTAGATAAAAGAGAGAGTTACCTACGCACTGGTGGAAACAAATGATGCTCATTATAGAATTACCTTTAAGATTGGTTGTAATAAAATAAGTAAAACTCCCTTATTGTCTTGTTACTTAGTTTTATGCTTAGTTTTAAATATTGTAAATGGCTAATAATAATGGCTAAATAATAACAGCCGCACAGGTCGATTGATCAGGTTAAGCTAAGCTTGTCGCAGTTGGTCTGTGGATGGGTGACCATCTTTACATATCGACCCCTCCATGCTTTGGAAAGCACGTTAAGCCATTGGTCCCGGCTGTCATTTGTGGATTTTTGACAGTCCTTCAGACTGGTTGTCAGACTTTCGGGGTCCTGACTACCTAGTCAGAACCCCGAAAGTCTGACAACCAGTCTTACCAAGGGGTATCGTATTGCCCAGTACTTAACTGGGTTTGGAGGTCAGACAGGCAGTCGCTCCATGCTCCAACAGCTGTATCCCGTTAGACTGGAAGCCGACCACAACATAGTTGGGAAAAGGCTCGGCAGATGATGGTGTAACAACGTTAATTTAAAAAGTTGAGAAATCAAAAGTAACTTTTTGCTCAAATTGAGTGTTCATTAACAAATCATTTTTAAAGTTTTCGAAATTCTTCTGTGACAAAAATGTATGTTTCCTACATAATGTGTATTTTCTTGATTTAATTAAAATGAATTGTAATAAGAGTTATAATCTGAATTGTTTTGTGTGAAAACGTTAGTTATGTTAACTGAATGTAGATATTTTGTTCATTAAAGTGGTAATAAAACAAGAAACTTACTTTTTGACCACTACTTAACCTTGAGTGTTAACTCATAAATCAAATTCCACTTGACTTAAGTATCTACTTATATGATAATGCTTAAACCACTTATGGAATTTGCTTACTTTATTTATAGTAAAAATTAACCTTTTCAGGGATTTTAATTCTTATACTTAGGCAAAAAAAAAATCAGGGAAATGGAAAAATACAGGGAAGTGTATTTTATATGATTTATTAATTATTATTACATCTCTCAATAGATGTCTACCTATTTATATTTTATATTAAAGCTATTAATTTATCTCAGAAAATACTTACATTATTATTATAATATACCTAGTAGTTTGCTAAGTAATGTTATATAATTAACAAATGCTTCCTCTTCCCTAACTCACTTATTTTAGCTGTGCCTGGCAGGGTCCATTTATGATCTAGTTATAAGTTTACCACCTAAGAATGTGGAATGCAATAAAAGTATAATTGAGTACTGAAATAAATAATAATATTTTATGTTTATTTGAGACATAACCTATTAGGTACCTACAGTTCATCTGTCGACAAAACATACCTATACATATATGTAAAAAAATCACTTAGGTCAGTTAAATAAGCAGAGCCAAACTAGAAAATATACCTAGGTATATTGGTTCCTGCCTACGTAATCTAAATTCTATACCTACTTGCCTGCTATTGGGTTACCTACCTACTAGCAGGTTTCTAATTAAAAACCTGCTCAGAGAAAAACTTTTAGTAACAGGTTTCTCCAACTCTAATAAATTATCATTCTATAATTATTAAAAGCTTACAAAATTCCCACTTAAACTTTTAAAAGTATTTATTTATAGAACATTAGTGCATAGATAACAACAGTTAATATTGGTTATTAATTCAAATTCTTACACCTAGATAGATTTATGAGATTTAGTCTGAATTACCATTTTCTGGAAATTTTAAGGTAACTACAGGCTTGATTTTAGTTAATTTGATTATAAATTTATGACGATCTAAGGAATTAAAGTCATATTAAGTAATATACTTACGTAATTATTGAATATTAATATTGTACAATCTTTTTACAAGTGTATCGTATGAGATACAACATTTTTTTTTTGTACAGCTAGGGCAAATTATTGTTGAGCAGATTGCCACACCTTATTAATTTGACGTGTTATACCTTGCCATTTCTTACGACTTGGAATGACAATAGGTATTGTGGCTTGAATCTATCCCATTCAATTTAAGTTGATAGTAAATATCAAACAATTCGTTTAACTGAATGTACTAGGATAGTTACGAAGGAAACTGTGAGATAGGTAGAGCTAGCTCTACTCAACTGCAAGGTAGGTAACATACAGTTAAGTAGTGCTAGCAAGGTAAGTTACTTATTCCTCATCGGTTTCTTAATTTCAATGACTGTTAGAAACAATTAACACTACAAAACTGAGCAAAGGTCTGCCTCAACTCTCCTTTGAAAAGGTTTTTCTATCTAAAAACACTACATTTCAAATACAATGTTATCAAATAAAGACGAACGATAAGTATTTTATACTATAAACTTATCAGAATTGGAAATTTAGATCTATTTCTAGAAAACTTCTTCCAAGTCCGGATTCCATCACAATCCCATTACCAACAGCTGACTCCCATAAGATTACACCAGTTCGCCACGCCATCTAACGTGAAAGAGTCGAACTACGTAACAACTAACGCCATCTATGCGAAAAGCAAGGCATCTCAGCTACTCACCACTACATTGACGTGTGCTCCGTCACGTTCACTCGCATACGTAATGACAGAGATAAGGATACCTCCCAAGATGTCTTCTAAATTGCCTTTTAAATATTCCTCGCGCTGATTGGTCAGAGCAAGAGCGGGTAAACTGGTTTATTTGAGTTTCCGCCAATCGGCGCGTGGCGGGTATTCGCCGAACGAACGGCCATGCTATTTTAGGTGGGGCTTGGCTAAAGTTCCTCCTTTATATTCCTGACGTATGCAGTCATTTGAGTTATGGGCGATGCCGTAGGACTACGTGTATTTATAAGAAATCTGCTGAATTTTCCTTTTCTGTTATATTTTTTTCAGAAAATAATGCTGAGCTATGTGATTGTTACAGTATACGTAGGTACATATTCTATACCAATTGGTATGCTGATGGCATCGCAATAAATTCCGCTACACATAGTAAAATTGGAGAACCTATTCTCTTTTTGCTGTACTAAATTATGTTATAAAATAAACATGTTCTTCCAGCACAATAAAAACCTAAAAAAATGGATTCCCATCCAACCAGTCAGTCGCTTTGATCATAAACATATCACTATGACCTATATTTTAGGAAAACTATCCTCTATGAATAAAATTACATGCAAACGGAGTTTTGTAATGTATTAGCATACATTTTATTCAATACCTATTGTTCGAAAGCGTCAGAGCACTAAGAAAAAACACACGAAAAAAAGAAATAATAGCAATAAAGATAAAATTGCAAGAAATGCCAATGTAAAAATAACTGAATCCGTAAACCTACTTGTGTACAGTTGCGTCCAAAATATGGTCCCGTAAAATACCTACTTATGTGAACGAGCCGCTCATAAACATTCATTCTAGTACAGTCGCTAACGAATATTGTTACGCTCCGAAATTATTTCCTTGATCAAATTCATTCCAACAGGCGGCAAGATGAAAAGTAAAAATTAATCTATTGAGGAAGTGTTTGTCAAAAAGAAAAAAAATATTTTTAGTCAAATTTAGGCGGGGCTTTATCAATTTACGCTTGAAAGCCCGTAGTGCGATGGGAACTTTCCTACGGGAATGCGTAGCGCCACAAACCGAGTCGTAAAACTGGAACTTGTGAATGAAACATCGAACCATAATTGGCACATTAAAACGTCGTCCATTGACAAAATTTTATTGACACATTGTAGGAAGGATAACACACAACAGGTGACCGTAGGTTTTTACGAGCAAACTCAAGCGCGTGCCACGCCATAAACCGCCGTCGAAATCGTAAAATTGTAAGGAGCTGTTTAAATTGCCCCTAATAGAACATTATAGTAGTCTCAATGACGTGTTTGGTTTTATGTGATTTCGTATAAGTAGGCGCCACCGTAAAATGAGATGACGTAGCTTTGAATCGCCAATAAAATAGTCATTCGGTCCGTGCCTAGACAGACAGATTCTAGACGGGCGCAGTTGAATTCGAAACAGTTTTACGATACCGACACGTGTTTATCGTTAATCGTCATGCATTTATTCTGCTATTACTCGGCCATTAACCGATTTATTATCATAATAACACATAAATTATGTGGTTTAACAAAATGCTCTTGTAGAGTCACTAATAAAAAATCTTTTATTGTTTTTATGTTAAAGAAAATGTACGACTTCAATGGTTTTTAATCTTTTTTGACTCAATCTGGTTTAAACGTTTGCACATTAACCTGCAACAATTTAGTTGCTTTTTATTTTTTAACGATCCTAAAAGCATTGTTTTTTTATTTTTCAGGTAAAAATTTCCTGTCCACAATCCACATGTTATACTCATGTTTACAAAACTTTTATAAAAAGGCCTACCAAACAAAACTCGCATAACCCTTGTGTTAGCAACTGTACGAGCATTTTCCCGTTCCGTAAGTTAAACTACTAACCGGCTAAAGGGTAGGTACTTAACGTGTATCATAACCTACCCAAATTAGGTAGGCCCCAACGTTCTCCTAACTAAGCACATTCCCTTTATAGAGCTGCCTTAGTTTCTACAATGGCCTACCTCTTCAATTTAGGCACATAATGTTGGGATAGACCCCCATAATCCTTTGCAGATATTGTTGGAAATTCTTCTATGTAAGTACTTACTTTCGTCCGGATGTTGTGAAGGGCCTTTTTGTACAAGGTTAATTTTGGGAACGGCTGCCTTTGAGAAAAGTTATTACAACATTCCTACAGTGCTTATTCAAATTTTGAAAAGCTGAAGTTTTTGTTTTATTTTGGATTAGGTAAACATTGAATATTTTCTTTCACATTTTTATTTTGATTTGGTACAGTTTTTTTTTTATTATGAAAATACAAATCTGTGTTTATTACATAAGGGAAGAAACACTAAAGAAATGCTATTTCCTCTAGGTAGATATTAGGCCCAAACTTTCAAGTAATTTTCGAAAAAAATCTCGTGATAGACTATAGGATTGTCATACATTGTCCTATTTCCAATATGGTCGAACAGTGGCCAGCCTCCGGGCGGTCGACCCCTATCTTATTAACTTTATGCTGACGATGTACCTAGCTCTCCGCTTTGTTCTCTTTCAATCAAATTAAATCGGGAATTATAGTAGAATTCGTGAGGAAAATTACCTGACAATTTTGTGGAAACACTTGGTATAATTTTCTTTGGTAAATGTAGTGAGGAATCTACTTATCAATTGATTACCCAGACTATATAACGAGTAGGTATTTACTTATTGTTCATCTTAGGTATAAGAACCTACATCCCTATAGATTTTAAAGGTCGGTGCAGGTAGGTAAGTACGTCTAGCAGTAATAATAAATTAATAACTTACCTCATATTTTTTTCTGTTAACTCAAGTTGAAGGCATCCATATAAGAGTCACCCAAATTCCATGTTTATCTGAAACAAGGTAAAACAAAGGTTAAACATCGTTCGGCCGCTGACACTTAATACCTCACTAGCTTGAGGTATTAAGTGTCAGCGTACCTCAAGCTAGGTAGGTAACATACAAAAATACGGGCAGTATTTTTGTCTCATTGAAAGAATTCATTTTATTTCATGCACCCGCTTATATACATTCTGAACGCATAATCTATTTGGTTCAAGTTTAGTATGTGCTAGGCCGTTGTTGGGCACTCATTACCTACTCGTGCACAACAATACTTTATTGTTTATATTACCCACTGTTTATACAACTGTTTAGTACATAACCGGGCTAGGTACCAAAAACTCAGTGTAAGTATTTATCGTTCTAGTTGAGCTGCCATAATGCAATAGCTTGTGAAAGATGCAGCGCTCTTGCAGACCGTAAACCAAAGACACCTCATCGCCTGTTCACCGCCAGTCTCGGGCCACACCGTAAAACCCGTCTGCTTCTAGTCTACAGCATTTACGACCCGACCGATACCCGGATAAAAATAACCATCTCGCAAACGCTATTATTACAAATGATACACACTTTACGACGCGAATATTTACGTTTTTATTTCAAATGTTTATTGCCTGTTGTGCAACTTAATAGCGAACTTGAACTTCGCCGGGCTAGTGACACCATTTGATCCAAATCGTGTTTTATTGTTTTACTCAATGGACGGACGAATTTTACGAGCGTGTCGTAATCTGTGACGCGGTGGTTATAACTGTGATGCGTACTACGATCTCGTGACTCATACGAATGCGCTAACTTTCCGTTTCTATGTATTGCACGAGACTGTTTTAAATTTTTAATTGAACTAGTCGGGTCTGATTGATCCACGCGAGTAATCGCTGTGGTTAAATTAGTATAGGGAATTGGATATGCCGTTTAAACGTCAGCGCTTTTCGATTAACCAACGCTCGAAACGAAAAACGCAACGAGCTCTACCAAATTTTATTGCTTAATCGCTGAAGATCTTATTCTATCTTGGTATCGAGTAACTAGCTTCGGTGTATCGAGTTGAATGTGAAAGGATCACCGACTCGGAGAATCGCTTCCTTATGTAAGGGCCACCCTTACTTATCTATTTACACACACATTCTTCAGATCGAAATACGAAAGGTCGATAAGATAGGATCCTTCTCGGCTCACTTATCTTTCTTTAATAACATTGTTCCCCGAGGTGTCCTCGGATAAATAGAAGAAAAGGAAATAGTGTCAGGACTCGGGCGACCCGCACTCGGTATTTGCATTCCATTACCTATATTCATATTCCTTCAGAGGTAACCTTTTCTGGGGAAACAAATAATAGCTGGAGTGCATCTGGGGTCGCATTAAGGGACATCTTTTTATTCGCTTGGAGCTTTGGTAAATATTTTTGTTATTGCGTTATGCTTTCCCTCGGAGCGGGGACTGGTATTTTTCGATCTTCGTCTTGTGTTACCGATAGAATATTGTGTAAGTGGCCCATGCATTATTGATAGTGGAAGTTTGCCTTCGCTATTGACATAGTGCTCTTTGTGGATTAGGTAGGTATTCTGGTTCAGGTATAAGCTATGTGGAAAGAGTAGGTATAAATATAACTTATCCTCTAAAGTAAAGCTCGTATTTACCGCCCAAATAAAAATCAGTAGGTAATGTAATATTCTTTTAAGGCAATTTCATCAAGATTAAAAGATTGCAAAGTAATAAAGGGAGAAAAAAAACAAATAAGCGCGGAGTTAAGGTGCTTAACCAAAGTTCATTTACTCGTCAAAGGCCGTAGAGCCTTCTCACGGCTCAGAAATAACATCGAAAAAAAGAAAGAATTGCACGACAAATTTTTAATCAACCACAACTGACTCTCAAAAAGCATAAAATGTAATATTAACACCATTTGTGCATTACATGTAACGCCAAAAATCTGTAAAGGTTCGAATAAAATGTTCAAAATTATGGGACAGCGTGACACCGCCATACTTTCGAGTATTTTTGAATTTTCAAAACAGGAATGGTGAATAAAATTCGACGTTCATTAGCCGTTTTTTAGTTTGTTGTATCTTATATTTAAGCTGAGTAGGTATAATGTTATCTCACAAGATGGGGCGTTGAGATTGCGCCCCGAGAATGGCTTTGGTAGCGCTAGCAAAAAAAAACAAATCAACGGATTATTTCCAAATTAATTTTACGATATCGCTACTTGTAAATTGGAGACTAATCGTTTCTTTGATAGCTAGGCAATCTATATTTACATAATCACTCTAATTTAGGAACCATAACTAACACTCTTATAAAAACCAAATTGCCACTTCTTTTGGTTGCAACCTCAATAAATAAACGCGAATCAGAGTCTTCATCAGATAATTTATTGTTATCCTTATCTGTCTGACAATTCCTTGATGGGTATTTGGAAAAACAAAAATGGTTTGAAGCATTCAGTGAAAATGTTCTTGTAGTAATTTTTGTCATTATGTGCAGGTTAGGTACCTACCTACTATAGTCATCACAAACACTTGTACAATCTGAACAGGAAAGCTTAAAATCTTTATCTATACAAATAATAAAGCTTAAGAGTTTGTGTTTTTTGTTTGTTAGAACGTGCTAATCTCTGGAACTGCCAGTCGGATTTGAAAAAGTATTTTTCATTCGATAGTCCAATTCTTAAGGAAGGCTGTAGGCTATTTAACATCACGCTAGGACTATAGAAGGCCGAGCAAAAGTCAGAAAGAACGCTTTGCAAAAACTAAGTAATAGCGCCGGCAGGCGATGACACGCGACGGGGTGGGTCAGGGGAACAAGAAATTTCACGCGGACGAAGTCGCGGGCAGAAGCTAGTAAATATATAAAAGAAGCGTAGGTAGATAGAATAAAGTGTGGCGTACATCTTTCCAACTTTAATTCATACATCTCACTTATTATAAAAAGTAAAACTATGTAGATAGTTAAAGTTATAAACAGCCGGGTCATTCGCAACCACTCATTAAGAAAATGCCTGTATCCACTCATCGAGTAATTGGAATAAAAGTACGTTTACGTTCACCGACAGAGTAGGTCTAACTTGATAAAAAAAAAACTCAATTTAAATGTTTATAGCCGCGGTAGTAACTTTGACATTTTGTTGGTTCGCCTGCTAGGAATCGACGTTTTTACTAAACGTCAGATTTGGTAAATAAAACTAGTATCTAATGACTGAAGCCCACGCCCACAAAGACGTTCACAGTTTAATCGGTGGATTAGATTATCCACATAGGGATGCGAGTCGTGTTATTTTGTAATCTCATGATTGGACATAGTGCACGCCTACGCGACATTTATTTACTCTGACAGCATTTCTGGCTCGTTGTCAGACACTTTGAGAAGTGATTTTATCTTATTTTAAGTTTGGAATCATTTGTGGCACTTTTATGTAAGTAGGTAGGCATATAGAAAAGGGTGAACTTGTTTCTTGTAGGTAGATTTTCGGTTGCCTTGGATTTTGTTAGCATATTATCTTGATTACGCTACCTCCCAGGTCGTCGTGTTTTAAGCTGGTGTGTGTGGTTCGAACGTGATTCGCAATTTTATTTGTATGTTACTACGTCTATGTGCTTCCTTGTACTTAATTATGAATTATACCTATGCACGATTGTTTTAGCATGTAGGAACTGCAAGTGTGGTTACCATTTATAGCTGGCACTAAGTGCCCTCAAGCACCGGTTAGCACTAGATAGGTAGGTATATGTACGATGTGTCTGGGTACTACAATTTGACCCACGTGACTTGCATGTTAACCATGGCTATGTTGACCATATTACCTGCCATATTTTTAGCAGAGGCTATGCCCAGATTGCTGTTGAATGAACAGAATTTATAAGTTACACATGTTACAATACTCACAATTTATTTTTTTAAACCCAATAAAACGTTCATCATTAATGGTTTCTAGTAACTATTTTTTTATGAACGTTATAGCAGGCAAACGGTCGGTAGGTATTGGTCGCTTGATGTCAAGCTTTCGTTAAAAACTTCAGATGAGTAATTCCACCTATGAGAGAGACATAAATTCTCTTTATTATTTAAATAAAAAAATAAATTATATAGTTACATTTTTCTTTGTTTTCTTTTTTGTAGTCCCTACTTTAAAACAGTGCAGGAAATGCATGTGGGATCAGCATCGGTACTGCTATTGCGACATTCGCATGCCACACACATCCCCTGCGATAGGGTGCCCGTGGTGAAAGCTTTTTCCAATTATTGTTACAATACCAAGGATATTCAGCTGAATAAATTGTTTGATTCATGTTTTGCTACTTTGATGTTTTGTGGTATTTTGTTAGATTTTTGAGGGTGGCGAAGTAGAGTTGTAACGTAAAGTAACTTTACCAGTTTTATCTATGGTAACATTAGCTCATGGCTAATGTTTACAGAATATACGTAGATACTTATATCTGTATATTTAAAGATTCTTATATATATATAGATACTTGGGGCCTATGTAATAAAGCCTACAGGCGAGAGGTGTAAGGCGACAATCCGACAATTTTGCAAATTTCTTTCATACACTTGTTGTGAAAAAGTGCAAATTATGTATATTTTTGAAAATTATGTCGCGTTATCTGTTATATTAAATAGGCCATGATTTCAATAAGGAATGCAAAACAAGATTCTTTATGAAATCATCAGTTTTATTTTTACCTCCCGCTTACTTCTGAAAATAATTCAGGAACATTTCATGTCTTAATTCAAGCAACTAAGTAGGTGTAGGTATATTTATTCGGTCAATACCTGTCACAGGAACATAATAAATTGTAATATTGTACAATGCACTTGCCTTCACTTCAGACAAAATATTTCCACCATTACTAAAGAGAAATGCGTGCTAAATTATGAAGTAGTCTTTACAAGGGTAATTGAAGGAATTTATTGAATATACGAGACAGATTTTCAAATATAACTGTATCCGTGATTCAACTTAACGGTCAATAAAGGAGAAAGTTATGAACGGATTTTCATTTAGGTATTCTTGTTGGCATACCTAAAATCACGATTCGATCCACTAAATATGTAGAGTTGTAGACATATAAATATTACTTAGACATGACAGTATCCATTTGGCTTATTATGTATCTAATATCAATAGTTGTTTCAAAATCTAGAATTAATAGGTTCTACATAACTATTTAATTCTTTATAAATTATTGGTCTGTCAAAGATTAAACTCTGGTTCTTTAAAGTTATTTAAATCGTTTTTTACATCTGAATATTGATTATCTATACTAATATTATAAAGAGGAAAGATTTGTATGTATGTTTGTAACGAATTGGCTCAAAAAGTAAGTACTAGGCCGATTTTAAAAATTCTTTCACCATTTGAATGCTACATTATCACTGATTAATATAGGCTTTTTTAATTGCAAAAAAATAAATAAAATGTTTAAAAAATAAATGTCCACCTGTGCGAAGCCGGGACAGGCCGCTAGTTATTTATAGAATGTTAAGCCGTTCGATTCGTGGATCTTTAACAGTCGTTACGGGTCGTCAGAACCCCGAAAGTCTGACAACCAATCTTACCAAGGGGTATCGTATTACCCAGTAACTGGGCCGTGGAGGTCTTATAGGCAGTCGCTCCATGTAAAATACTGGTATTCAGCTGCATCCGGTTAGACTGGAAGCCGACCCTAACATAGTTCGGAAAAGGCAGGCAGACGATGATGACTTATAGAATGTAGGGTAAACCAGGCAAACGTGCCCCAGTCGGATACCTGCCCCACTCGCGAAACTCAGTGATGCATTTTAAATTTAGCGCTTATTTGATCCTAGCTGGTCAGTATGGCCGCGATGTAAACAACACAGTGCTGGTTTTTATTTAGTTAGAGTGAGAAAAAGTGATTAAAAGGTTTGTATGACTACATGAATTTGTTTTATATCTAGGTATGTTCACGTTGATTAAAAGTATTTGCTCGATATTATTTCGTGTTTTTAAAGTTTTTATCGAAAACTAATCTCATTTAACTTTTGTTTACCTATAATTACGTTCTGTTTTTTGTTACAAAAATCAGAATTATTCAAGTGGGACACATTACACTGTACTTACATCGTCTAATGTGCCCCGAATTTTTTCGGCTAATGTGCCCCATTTGGAGATTGTTCCTGAGTTCTTATTTTGATTTGTTTCTAATAAAATTATGATTTTTTTTAGGAAATGGGAAAGGTTAAAGCTGTTGATCCAAGAAAATGGACGGAAGAAAATATGCAGAAGGCGGTGGAGGATGTAATGTAATGTCACGAGGATTACTATCGTACCAAGAAGAAGAGTGGATGGATTCGGTGTTTGCAGTGTTCTGGCTGGTTACATGAAGACTACAAGTTATAGAGAGAAATGCAACAACTGCGGTACCAAAGAAAAAGGGAAAGGGAAAGGAAAAAGAACCTCTAAATGAGAGGTTTTGCTGGGGCACATAAGACTGATCTATCCTTGTAATGTGCCCCACACTAAGTTTCACAAAATTCTTGATCTCAGTTATTTTTAATCATATTTTAGAAGATTTTGTAGTTTTTGTTATGCCAATTGAGTCAGAGGTTAAGACTGATTACTTTAATAAACATGTTCTGAACAAAACATGATTTTTATTTCGATTCTTCGAATAGTGGGGCATGTCTGCCTGGTTAGCCTGCCCTATGTAGGTTGTTAATAATCCTACCGTATCGCATGTATATTTTCAAATATCCTACAAACCGTATTCTTGATAATTTATTTTAATAACATGGCTTTTCAAAAAAAAAGATAAGTGTTTCAATTACGAACTTTTTATTACCGATAAGGCTACAAAAAATCTTAGTTTCCAAAAAATCTCACACTTAAAAACACAGAGCCGAACAATCCTCGTTAAAATCCCAACTCATAAACGTCATAACTACACAAAGAACATCCACAGTCAGTTAAATAGCATCTAGTCATAAATAACTAACCCTATAACGCTAACAAGATCCAATCCTGAAAGCCGGGCTTGTTAGAAACTGAAAACAAAGGGCTTTCAGCATGAAAATAGAGTAACAAGCCACCTTGTTAATACCAGTTGTTTCTATATTAAAACTTAGAAGAACAGCTCTGTGTTGGCTATGGGCCAATTAGTTATGGGGTTATGTGGCTTCGTAAGCTTTGGAGTTGAGTTTTGACCTATAAAGCTATCAATTTGAAGTTTATTTATCGGATAAATAGTTTTGATTTTTTTCTTCGTAAGTATGGCTTTTTGTAGAAGATTTATATCACTTTTCAGCAGGGAAAATTAAGTCAAATTAATTTTCTTGTGATCCATTGAGTGTTTGTCTTTGTGCCATTCAATGGTTACCTAACCTTAACTATATATTTTTCTATAAAAAAAAGTTAGGTACTTAACTAGTGTAGTCTTACCCTACCACTTTCAATGGAATTAAATTCATGAAAGTTTGGTGATATAATTTGTGTTTTACATGAGTATATGTAATTAGAGTCTAAAAGAAACAAGTTCAGTAAGTAGGAAGATAACTTATTTATGTAGTGACCTGTATTATATTTTATTTTTATTATACACAATATATTGATTCAAGTAGATATTGTTTTTAAATATGTCACTTTATTTTCAGACAGCCCAACAATTAACAAAATCCGTCAACAAATATTAGATATTACAAAATAATAAATAACACATCATAAATATTCATTGATTCAGACTTCCGTGGTCCACAGTCGCAGTAGTTAAACAGATCTCCTCGGATTTGTACTCGTGCGCAACTATCTAAATGGAGGATAATCGCCAGTCTTAGCTAATACCTACACCTTATTTCATACACATCATATGAGCCTAACAACGTTATTTTGTAGTATTTGTACGCCAAACTCATAACCACTTCATTCTGTAACCGTTTCTTAATCAGATTATGTGCATCTTAATCTTGGATGATGAAATTCGGTACACGTTTCAATGATGTTTTCAGAATTTTGTAGTATAAAATATGTATTGTATCGTTTCTTTGTAGTTATCTGTGTGTTCAAAGATATTTTAAGCCTTATGCATAATAACAAATATTCTTTTTCGTCAACTTGTTCCGTACAAAATCTTTATATAGCATCTGAAACACTCTGATATTGTTATTTTTTCGTAGATGCATAAATTATGTAAATCAAAATATCTCTATTTCTAATTTTAAGCGCACCTCCCCACCAGCAAGTTCTGTGACCTAATTAACAGTAAAAGTTACAACAAGATTAGCTTCAAACCATTTTCTGACTCCGAAAATAGTGCATTTTTTATTACGTGGCGGAAGTGAACGAATAGTATGATGCTCTTCCCTTTCCTACTGATATTCATACTGGCAGTTATCCAATTTGGCACGCTGCTTCGATCGAAGCTACTCAGATGATACTTCGTTGCTCCTCGTGTATTTGAAGATATTTTGTAAAGTTAGTATTTGTTTACTATATATGCATTGGTTGTGAAGGATAAGGATCATTTAAATATGATGCATCTGACAACATAGGTCTGTGAAAAAAAATAAAAACATACCGAAAATATGAAGCTACTAAACAATAAGACTCGCTTCTTTATCATAGAAGTTAAGTATAACACGTAAGTAACGTTTAAGTAGGTAGGCGTTAAGTCTAAAAAGTAAACTTGTTAACATTGAACTTAACCTACTCACCTTCAAATAATATACCTAATAAAACTAAATTTCAAAAGGGTTCAGAGTGTTAAAATGTTTGACGATCGTAGCACGAATACACAAACTTACATAAGTCTGTTATAGTATGGGCTGAATATAATGTAGTTCAAATTCTTCAAACGTAACGCTTATTAGAATTAGTTCAGTGGACTTTGTGATGTGGTTTACAAACATTGGAACAAACATTTTGGCTTGAATTTGTTATCAACGCTTTGGGTACGCCAACTAGTTAACTATAATGTAAAAGGCAGACCACGAACTACACTCGTGGCACAGACATTCATATTTCCGTTTATGTAACGTTATAAGTATATAAAATTGGCTCCCGACTTCTTCTTAGCATATTTTTTATCCCTGTTTTTATATCAGGTTTAATTATAAAAATGTGATTTAGTTAAGATTGCTAAGAGCCAGGTCTCATCGGATTCTATTTTGATGATGTTGTATAATAACTCGGTCCCGGTATATTAAAAGATTGTGCATTGCCGGGATAGTATTTAAATGAATATAAGTAAGATAAAAAAGGTAGATACTTAAACGTTAGTGGTTAATACACAGAATATAGAAAGTATTTGCATAAAATGTAGCTTTATTAAAGTCAGTGTTTTCGAACTATTTTTAGATACAATTTTATCCATCTACACCTGTTAAGAATTGTTTCAAACATACATAAGTTTAAAAAAATGTAGAAGGAATGGATTTCTCAACGTGCCAAGTCGTTTTTCATAGTTTTGACACTGAAACTAATTCTTTATTACACCATCGAAATCTATCCACCAAAGAATTAGAACTATTTCCTTTTTTGTTGAATCCTATTCAATATTAGGTATCTACCTAGAAATTAACCGATATTTGATAAAAAAAAGTAAAGATTCCTCATTTTTAAATCGATTCCGCCATATACACCTGTCTGTTCGATATTATTTAGTGTACGGGTAGTCATAAATTTTTATACATATCAACTTATATAGGTGTAGGTAGGTACCTACACCTATATAAGTTGATATGTATATAGGCAAAACACAAACAAAACCGTATCCTTATCTCAATAAACCTATATTAAAAATCCCATATCCATTTTGCGACGAAAACAAACATTTGAGATCCTACCTCAAATCGTATTCAGCTAAATTGTAATTACAAGAGCTACACTAAAATCATATTTAAGTATGTAGGTAGCTTTCAAGCCCCTATTGGGTATCACAAATTAGGCAGGTACCCAACCGTGCATCGACTTACGTATAAACGACAAATTAAACCCGGTTCTCATCGAAATAAGGAAAATATCGCGCTCACACGGACATGAGGGCAATCCTAATTTGTTCGGGGTTCGATACCTAAAGGTTTAGTTACACAGTCGGCAACTTGGGTTGCGCTCAGTTAATTAACTATTGTTTTGTCCCTATATAGTTATATGAGTATACTGTATTTCCGTAAGATATTGGCTGATCTTCAATTGCTTCGGAGTTCTTGGTTTTTCGTTTATTTGGGTTTTAGAATGGTTTTAGAAGAGTTCAAAAGTTTCAAGAGTTCAAATTATGCCCGATAAATGGCAATAAGTTCGGTCTCTATCACAAGGGACCTAACATCGTCATTGACGAACAGTGATATACCCCCCGCGGTGTCACATTCGTGACGTCACTATTATGGCGGGCTGCTTATCCTTCGACAATGGATTATTTGTGTATTTCCTTTTCAAATAAAATAACATGGTTAAAGGCGTAGGTCGTAGGTAGCTAATTATGTCTATAAGTTTTCCTAATTGGTAAAAGAATTGGTAGGTACATTGGTATGATACTACATTTAACAACATGATTGAAAATAAGAAAATTTTTCAGCAGATATTTTTCTTTCATCTGTAATATAAAATGAACGCGAAAATTCAAAAGGAAATGGATAGAAGATTCCTCTGCAAATAACAGAATTAATTGAACGAATCACATTTAATTACTTAACATAAATGAGCAGAACTTCTAAGTATGATTGAGCCCCAACAATTACACTAAAACTCTTAATTAGGCTTAGTACAACCATGAATTGAAATTGGAGAAATTTCCTTTAAGTATGCAAATAGAATTGAATTAGGAAATGACAATGAATGCGTAGTGTGTACGATGTTAAAATACTTAAATAATTAGGCCACAACTTTGCTTGCATACAACTTTATTCATTAGACTGCTTACTTCACTAAATAGGTGCATAAGTTGCTATAGTATTGCTAGGTACTTTGATCAATTTATTAGAAGCACTTGATACCGATAAACTTTCCTATCATCAGAGTTACAGGTCACGATTAAATGGCTTCATTTATATAATTTATAACTGTTTACAATTAGGCCCGTAATAAACTCACTGATTCACCAATACGTTTATAAATGAGGTGTTTAAATAGGCAATATATGACATTAGTTAGAACGGGCTAAAGTATGTACATTAGATAGACGCATTCATAAATTCTGTTCTAATTTGGATAATTGTGGTGTAATTTTATTTTATAATTCATACTCATGATTTAATCAATAATAGGATAGCAAACAGATATGTTTAAAATATAAGTTGATTAAGTAAATAATTACCTACATATCTTGTAAGGAAATAATATTTAAACCTACGTAGAAATTGTGTTATACCTAGAAAGAAACATAGAACTCTAGATCACAGACGGAACCCGCCAACTCAAAACCATAACAATATATTCTAGAAATCGACAGCGAACGCGTATGTCAGTGAAATGTGTAATTTATACGACAATCGATTGTGTCCCGGTTCCGATCACAACCTTGAAACCCACAGTCACAAACAAATACACAACAACACGAACAAATAACATTGATTCTCACTAGATTCCTAAAATGTCTTCCTCAACATAATTTTCGTGTTAACATTCCGAAAATCCTTATTTATTCCAATTTTTATTCTTTGCAGAGAAAGAATACCGAATATTGTTTAATAAATCAGCGGATATTATATCCATTTGTTCTGTACTAGGAATCGTTTGTTGTATTATTGTTATATCTATTTACCTCTGAATCCGATGGTCCGACACGCTTCGCAGTCGTGACTGCGTATTGAAATCCACTTAAAATTACGACTAGCTATGTTCACTTTACTTATCTTCTACGATAACGTCTCAGGGGCACATTTGGTTATTTTAAAACTTTTTATGTTTATCAAAAAACTTAACGTAGTTACATTTTTTGCACTGCAACACACCAGTAATGTTCTGAGAATGACTGACAATATTCTATAACCTACAACTACGAAAAAATTGGACATTCATCTGAACAAAAGTTGCGTAACAAACCATTGTTTCTACAATCAAAAAACACCTTACCCCGCCCTTTGGATGGGCATTGTTCTATTTTTATAAAGAAACTGAAAGTGCATTGTCTGTTTTTGTTGGTATTTTAGTGGGTTCCATAAAAATTTGGAGCATAAACAAAAAAGCGAAAAACCCTTCCGCGTTGCAACAATGCGTTACTGGTGAGGTACAGATCAGTTTAAAATTACAGGTGATATAGTGAAGGTGGTCTTCCTCGTTGTGATAATGTGCGTCTTTGTCTAAGAAAGCCTTTTTAATTGCTTTCTTTTATACAATCATTGATTTATTGCTGTGGTCAGTGAGAGTGGTACAATATGAGGTGAGGTGCAACCTACAAATTATTATTTCTTTTCATCAATTTTCTTTGGTGCTGTCCTCAAAAATCTTAAAACGTCAGTCTTCAAATGTTGTAGACGATTAAGCATGTAAAAATTTTTTTTTTTTTGCCCGCGACTTTGTCTGCGATCCAGGATAAAAAGTAGCCTATGTCCTACCTATGTGCCAAATTTTATTCAAATCCATTCAGCCGTTTTAGCGTGAAAGCGTAACAAACAAACCTACTTTCGCATTTATAATATTATAGCCAATAACTTTGTTCAATGTCATCAAATGACTATTGGCGTAAGTTCAAAGAAACAATGACATACTTATAACCATAGCAACAATTGTCTTCGCAGTTGCAATTGTGGTTTGCAGATGTGCTCTATTTAACCGTGATTGTCTGTAACAAACGGAACATTGCTGTGACCGTTTTTCAAATAGGTCATTCCTCTTGAAAGAGTACACAATGGATGCTAACAATTTGTCTGAAAACAAAGCACAACAAAATGCTGAACGGGATTTTCATGATTGTATCGGAAATTTCCAAGTTTTTCTCTTGCTTATGTTGCATAAAATTTGGAATAGGAGCTCAGCATCGCCCAAAATCCCGATAAAAATACATAGCAATAACAGAAAACGGTTCGATTGTGCGAAAAACTGCACAAGCGATAAGTCGCGAACGTGCCTCGCTCGTGCCGCTAGAGACAATCGCCGTAACGACCCGTAATTTTATATCGACGTGCACAATTTACCGTGGCATTATGCCCCAATGTTTGTGCCATACTAAGGCACACACATTTGCCTTGTATTTACCCTGTCTGTAGTACAATATTTGTGGAACGTGCTAACCGTTGTGTCAAACATCACATATCTAGGCGTGACACGTAGCGACAAACATTTTCAGTTATTACACATGTTCTACTGTTATTATCTCGTTGGCTTTTCTTTTTTGGTGCAATAAAACGTTGATTACACCAAGACGGCAGCAATTGGTCACAAAATAGGACTGTGGGGGTGCCGATAAGGCAATTGACGCAGTTACATATAGCGGGTAAATACAACTCGTGTTAGAAGCGTTTTAATGATAGCCATGTTTATTACACCACGCATGAACACAAAGATATATATATCATACCGTATTCAAAATACCACTAAATCGATACGAGTTAATTTTATTTTATGGTTAAATAATGAGAAGTCGTAAAATGCGAGCGTTCAAGATTTCCTGTATTTGGAAAGAAATATCTACCTAAGTTGTGACGAAAATTGTATCTAAGCTGAAACAAAAAGTAACAAGAAATATTTAACGCAATCTTTTATTAACTCGCGCCTTTTTTGTTATTGGCAAGCGTACAAATTCAGGTTTGTTCCAAAGAGTTTTATTACAAAAGAAGTTTTTATTATGAAATTTGTTTAATCCTTGTTTCGTGAAATTACCACATTACCAAAACGGTTGAAGCAGAAAAGAAGTTTCGCGAAGAGAGAACTTCAACTCCGGGTCCGTTAGTTAATGCAAGGAGAGATGCAAATGGACTCTCTCAAAATTGGACGGGGATTCAAAGTTTTACCTACCGTATACGCTGATCTGCGCGCTGAGACACAAAATGCTGCATCGACTGCTGAAACTTCACACAAATATGACTCTTTTTGGAACGAATTGAAGTAAATTTTTCCTTGAAGCTTGTTACATGTTGAGTCATTTTTTCGCAATAAAAGTCTTGTAAAATATGACAGTATTTGCGGATTTGACATGCACGTCAGCGTTCGAGTATTCACGATCCAACCACCGATAGGTAGGATTTGTGATAATATGCGAATTGGATATGAAGTCAAGATTACGTATTCCCGTTTCCCCGGAACTGTTTCTACGTTAAGTATTGAAGTTTTGATAAGGCAGTTAAGTCCCCGAACGTGACTAATCCAGATACGAGAGGAACTTTACAAACAATCTAATTTCACAGATCGGGACCAAGGCAGCTGGCTTGTAAAAGTCGATGTCGTTCGTCAGACAGAATTAGATCATTAGATGCAAGATCTTTTGGAACTGAATTAATTTAAAAAAACGTCAAATAATAATATTAAAACTAATATAAACTTGTTTCAAAATAATCCCAGATGAAATATGCAACGTGCACGATAAACTCTGAATTTTATATGATCCTAAATTCTGAATTATTTGCTCAATTCCTTACTTTGTATTATCTTAGCGTGTATTAAATTGATATTCTGTGGAACTGCTAAAATTAAACTAAACTAAGTTCAATACTGTAAGACCTTAGAATTGTAATGCTAAAACAAGGCAAATAATGGATAGACTCGCATGTAAGCGGTCCGCTTCCAAGCCTCTCAACCATAAAACGTATGATAGATGTTGACATCGACAAGCCCTCGCGTGTCGCCAGTACCGTTCTGTCCCCACTCCCAAGGGCTGAGCCGGGCCGCCAGACGACCAACGATACCAGACCTTCTGCCCCTCGCGCAGGCCTTTGACCCACAGATCTCGAAAAGGCAAAAAGGGCAGCTCACGAGCTCTATCTAATTTGGACGATTGTATCAGACTATCGAATTGGGGTTCGGTGCACTCCGCACCATATTTAAAAATCGAATGCCGATGGAACATGATTTAAAAATGGCCGACGGTTTTTGAACTTTTTTGTAAGATTTTGAATTTAATCTGTGATTATCACGGCCCCATATCATATCATGTTTCAATTTAATTTTAATTTTCTCAAAAAAGGCAAGAGTGGAATTTAAGAGCCATTATGAATCGGTCCTTTTAAAATCTACTCTCCATATTCTAATAACTTTATAATATCTTCTGTAAATAAATTGAACTTATTAGGTAAGAAATCGAAACGCATCAGATAATCTTGGATTTAAATGCATTGCAAAATTGGAATTCCGTTAAAAGCCTCTCAGCGTGAAACGAAAATGATCAGATAGCATCTTACAAGCTTGTTTCAGGGCCACCTGCCTGACACATGGACATACGAACGTTTACTTTATGTAAGGTTTAGCCTGTGAATCGCGAATAAATTCACAGTTTTTATATTACGTATCGAATTAACGCATCGACACACGTGTCGTAAACACACGAAAGCAACGACATCGTCTTATTTTCTCGGATATATAAGGTTATATACATGTAACAAACGATTTTAATTAAAATATACGGTTGTGTGAACGTCTCTTGTTATTTAGTCGTAATAAACATATTTTTTATCGAGCGAACTGATTTATGTATTAATAAAATAATTAAGTTGCAAAGCACTTGCGATAAAAATATCTATTAATGAGTGTTAAACTGATTAATGACGACAAATAAGGACTTTAAGGCCTGCGTTATTTATTTACGATTATTTACATCCACAAATCTTATTAATGTCAAAGAAATTGTCTCATTGATTTATGTCACCCATTCTATAAAAACTCATGATTTAAAAAACTATTTGCAAAGGTTTCAACTAAAATATACGTAGTTAGTGTTATGTTAGATATTACCTGCCCCTATTTGGGATCGTAGTCCCAACTTATAATGGGGAAAACAACCCGGATAACGCGGGAAAGCCAGTGCATCGATTTTCTGTGCACACATCCTGATGTAACGTATCGCGTTACATTGTATGAATCGAATAACAATCGAGTGTGATAAGCGCGAAATGTGAGAAGCTCTTTTCTTAGATCGTTTAGATCCCTTGAATATTGAAATATTTTGAAGGTAGAAGGTGATTCTTATGGATGAGCTACCTACAACATTAATTAGCTACAAAGAGAAGGTTTTGCATTACATTTTAGTCCTAGGTAGGACTGAGATCTTAATTGTCTAATTTACTTAGAATAAGGTATGCTCTAAGTAAATTAGTCAGTTAAGTTAGCATTTTGACGTCCGATAAATGCACTAACTTTTCGCCATCTTAGCTTTGCCTGAATGCTTTTTTAAAGGTGAAATTAAATACCCAAGTGACGACATATACATTAATAGATTTACATCTACATTAAGTAAGTGATTAACGAATGTAAATATACTATACACACATTAAAACTTATCAAAGGGCGTCTCTCTCATTTCTCCTTTGAATATAAATTTAATCTTATAATTTAGAAAGCTACTTTCGACGCCGATGTTTTCCCAGTCATTTTTAGATACATACCGAAATTCATTAACTGGGGATTGATTTAATCTCGTCCGAAAGCCAAGTGGAGTCTCAAGAGGCCCAAATTAATTTTAAGAACAGAACAACATTCTACCATACACCGCCTTAAAATTTGCGGTCCTGAAAATTCAGCGCAAGGAATTCTCCGCTTTAGTCTTTGGAGATAGGAGATGATATTCCGTTTCTCGGGTGTAATTGATAAGTCTGTATAGGTGCCAAGATTAAGTATCCTACTGTGGGCAGGCAACAGATGCCCCGAACGGGTCTCTGAGCGTTATCAAAACGTTACGATGCTGAAATAATTGTTGACTAATTATTTTGTTAATACACCCAGTAATTGACGCTCGGATACTTTAACTGCGTTTTGGGACTCCAATCTAAATTGTTCGGTAGCTGTTTGTTAAATTAACTCATTCTGTTAAGAGAACGCCTGCAAATAATAGGATTTATAGATATTTACAACAATAATTCAATTAGGTTGATTTGTTGTTTTCTGTGTTGAGTTTCGTTTTGAGACAATTTAAGCTCTTTCATTCATTTCTTGGTCTTCAAACGTGAAATACCTACATCGTTATAATTTTCACTTTCCTATCCAGATCTGATAATAACAGACTACTATAATACAATTTTTACCTTCTTACATTTAAAAATTACAGTATCATAAACGTTCACAGTACAAAAACTACAGAAAAAACAGAGCAGAGATACTTAACAACAGTCGAAACTAGTGACAGACATTCCAACAAAAGGTTATCTCACTAAAGTGTTGGTCCCTCAAATGCTAAGCGCGTAGTTTGGACAATTTCCTCTAAAGTTCAACGCTTTGACCAACGTTTTCCGTACTTTAGTTAGGTAGGTAAGTACCTAACAATACGGGCCCCTTCCCTGTTGCGGAATAAAGCTGTTTTATACTGAATAGTAGACGGACGGACTTAAAGTTATAAGCTCTAGCTTCTAGGAAAACTTCAGAACGGTACAACTTTTAATTTTTGTAAATATTTTCCAGTTTTGAAAATACTTATTCAAATTGCTCGAAGCCATGTGTACCTAAAATAAAGAACGAACAGTCTCAGGTAAAATATGTATTACTATATTAGCAATCACATATTTTCTTATCAAGCAACTTTAGGTGTAAAGTGTTAAAAACGATTTATTCAGGTCTGATCCACTGAACCCCCCTCCACCCTCCCCGCTGGAACCCCGCTAGTTCTTCTTTATTATCTTATGTCTTAGAGTGCCTGGAAAACTCTTAAACTTTTCATTTAAGACTTGGGCAAAGATATCGTCCGTACCTACATCAAATCTACATATCAATGTACTTTATGATAATAATGCTAATTGGGTACTTAGGTAACTTAAAATTCATGAAACCCGAACAGATTTATCAAACCAGATCTGCAATCTTTTAACTTTTAAAAGCACATGGGATTCAAATGAAGGTTTAATCAGCTATTTTCTAATATTAAAGAAATGTCTACATAAATAAATAGGTCCAGACAAAATGAAATACCGCACGGTATATTGCTTTTTCGCAAAATCGCAACCCTCCCATGCCTTGTTCCTCTCATAACAAACTGGAAAGCCACTCAGACTTGTTTAGCGGTTCCGCCGTCTAAGGGTTGAAATTCGTAAGGGTTTCGATGCTGACGCAGCCGCCCGTGCCGTCTGGACGCACTTAATACCCGCCACATTCTGTGTAGATGGGGCTTTACGTCCGGGGTATAATATATACTTTATAAGGACTACTGTTTAAGTTCCAGACAAATGTTTAACTTTTTAGGTACTGTGGAGAACAATTTGCAGAATTTCCTCCTTGTTTTGTGTTCATTTGTTTGAATGTTATTCTTGTAAATATTTTGTAAACTCTACATTTTCTTTAGCAACCTGAGTTATTCCCGCAAATTTTGCCAGCAACATAGAAAAAACTAAATTTACAAATCGATTATTAGTTTTTCTTTGGTTTTTCTCAGCTGGTTCTGTCAAAAACGCTGAAAGCGGCTGTTTCAAATGCACTACTTTTATCACCTGATCCCCTTTTGGCAAAGATTCGATGTTCGATTGTATCAAAGAAATCAGGCGTTTGTAGATTAAAACGTTGAAATTATATGAATTTAAAATTCCTTAATCATGAGAACTCAGCTTTTTCCAAAAATACTTTAGGATTTCCGAGTTCCCACCTGACTTCTTGTAAGGAATTATGTAATTTCTTTTAAAATTCAAATTTTAAGTTACTTTAATGAGGCGTCCTACGATTAACTCGAATATATTAGACACTATTTTTGCCTTACGAGGCTTCAGAATTAAAACGTCAATAACTTGGATCTATCTATAAATATATGTGCGTAGCTATGGACAGGTTATCTCGACCACTCCCGTATAAAAACAGATTCGTTTCTCGTTTCTCTATGGAGGCTCTTTTTAATCTTTTATGCTTATTATATACGCAATTATCTATAAAATAATTTATGGGCTAATCATTATGGAACATTTTTGTATTTGAAAAGTCGTTGTATCGATTTTAACGGTGCGGCTAGAGATTAAACGATTATTTTAACGTTTTAATTTGATTTTTTTGATAAAATTTTGCGTTTTATGATCGGTTTTATTTTTCAGCCCTTGTCTAGAAAACTTGTGTAAAATTTTGCACCTGTAACCCAACGGAAAACAATACTCAGAGTATGTATATAACTTAGGTAAACACTTGGAAAATTATAAAGCGTAGGTTCTATCTTCGACTCCATTTCAGTGCGCCAAGTTTAAAATAGATTCATTGTATGAATCAATTCTTTGTTTACTTACCTTCTGTTATAATGGCGAAAAAACCACGTCATCGATACCTAGCTACTTACTTATATGCAAGACCTTTATATAGGCACCAATCATAAAATATTATTAATTTGACCGCGTATCTCGCTGAAAATTATTTATGGAAGGTTATCCACCCACACAGCGGGTGTCAAAGAAATCAGAATTTACGCAAAATATTATATTCCTGTACTAACTTAAATGCATAAAGTAAAGAGTTGATGATTCCCACGTAATTCGAGATACAAGACAAGATCGAGAAAAAGGCTGTATGCAAATAATGTTACATTTAAATTGGGCATTAGGTATGTGGTTACTGTTTATTCTGTTTTAAGTTTTATTTTCCGGGAATTGCGTTTGGTATTGCAGAGTGACTGTGTGAACAAGTACCTAATTATAATATATGTAAACCTCAACGACTTTAGCCTACCTATGTAAATACTGTTAGCAATTCTTATACCAAATTGCATGCGAATAATTCGTCTACGAAAAGCGTAGGAATGTATTTGACAAGTCATCACAATGTCATAGCTATTGCTACATGCTACGAAATAATTTTATTACAAATGGATTATTATAAAATAATAATCTATTTGTAATTAAAATAATAATCTACTTTATCTATATACACGGTACTTAATGCCTTTACTAAAAGCTTTGCGAAAGAATAGGTATTGAGGTAATTTCAATTAAGGTTATCTCTAGAGATATTATGCCAAGTAGATAATACCTATAGGCGGTTAGTTACACGCAGATAAATACCAAACACAGATGAGCCAAGTTAGATAGGTAACTTCAATGCTTCATTTGAATAATTAGGCACCTTTCGGTATCTACCTATCCAAAGGTCGATAGGTAAAGAAAGGCGGAGCATCGATTTAAGGTAATCAATAACGTAATTTATGCTCCTTAAGCGTTGATTATATTAAGCGTTGTTGAGGGGCCCGTGGCTAAATAATAACAGCTGCACAGGTCGATCGATCAGGTTAAGCTACGCCTGCCGCGGTTGGTCTGTGGATGGGTGACCATCTTTACATACCGACGACCCCTCCGTGCCTCGGAAAGTACGTCGTTGGTCCCGGCTGTCATTCGTGGATCTTTGACAGTCGTTACGGGTAGTCAGAAGCCCGAAGGTCTGACAACCAGTCTTACCAAGGGGTATCGTATTACCCAGTTACTGGGTTGTGAAGGTCAGATAGGCAGTCGCTCCATGTAAAATACTGGTATTTAGCTGAATCCGGCTAGACTGGAAGCCGATACAAACATAGTTGGGAAAAGGCTAGGTAGATGAAGCGTTGCTTATATTCTCGTGATTAAAACATTCTCAAATTAGTTAAATATTTATGCAAATTTTAATTAAACCATCATCGATTTACATGCTGATTGATCGACAACCCGCCGCGAGACGAGTCTTACGTTATACTTACTAGTAAGAATAATAATTTCTTCAATACAAGTAGTTAGTATAATATAAGTAAAGATAGCAAATTATTTTGCATACTCGTTCGAGCTCGCTAATTAAGAATCTTTATTAAGATAGTGGAGTACTAGACAGGTCTGTGAATATGAAATTGGATCATAATTATAATTTATGTTGGAACGTTAAATAATATTATCTGCCTGAGACCCTCCCTCGGATTAACCTAATTCAAGGTCCCAACGTTTATGTACCTATATATTTAGCCTTGTAACCTTCTCAACTTACTATTTATATTTAGGTATTCAAAGAGAGATAATCAGTTCGGACACCCAAATAATTAATTATTCCGATATTGCTTTACTGAAGTTTAATTTTCATCTAAGTATAAAAATCATCGACGAATGTATAAACATTGTTTTCTGTCTCAACTGGATAACCAATTCTTGTTATAAATATCCATCCAATATTTTTTCCATCGCGATATATGGTGACATTTCGTATATTGTCGGCGGCAGCGGCGCCACAAATGATATGATTTGAATGTATGGGGCCGCGTTCCCGGCTCACCATATATTTGCATCCCATTTCCCGCCCCACCGTTGCCTCCAATTTTATTAATTCCCAAGAACAAAGAACAAAATAAATTAAACAAACTAAACACAAACAGATCACGTCTTTCACTAAATGCATTTGGAAAACGGTAACGTAAATCGAACGGCGAACGTCTCCGGTACCATCAAACTGTCGTCTCGTTTGGAGCACTCGTTCCTAGAATCGATATCATTTTCGAATATCGAATCGAGATTTAGCAAATTTGGAAATTCGCATGCAGATCTTTAGCTTGGTGCAGCGTAGGACCTGTGGTAATCAAGAAATACTGTGTACGCTTGGCTAAGGGAGTTTTACCCTACTTCGCCCCTCGTCGGGGGAGAAAGGGGATGTCGGCGCGATGTTTGTTTGTTTCAGAATGCCTCGGGAAGCGAAACTTGTGTGAGAAGGTTAATTTGGTGGGTAGATAAGTTGGTAGGTAGGTATTGTTTTTATGTAGCTTAGTTAAGGAAGTTTGTCCCCTTACTTCGTTAAGTTTTCGTTCATTTTTTATACCGCGTTTTGACTAAACTTTTACATTATTTATTCACTTTTTCGCGTTTTATTTTACGGATTCTTGTAAACAAAATGGAAGAAGTGAAGATACTTGTGTGCTATTAGGTATTCATATTGAGATTCAGGAAAAAAAATCACTGCTTACTATTGTAACTTCAACTAAAGTAGGTTGTTAAGTACTTTCTTTATAATAACACGTGTTCGGTGTCATTACAAAATATGTTCATTTATTAGATATGTAGTAGGTAGGTAACATACTCATCGGTGACAAACCCTCTATTTAGTCACACCATGATAATAATTATGTAACCAGCTACAGAAACGCCTCAATATATAACAGATAAGGAACTTACATAAAGACCAAGGCGTACATTTGAAAATAACTCTTCATCTTTAAACAGTACAACTTAGACGTTTTTTAGTTTCCAAAAGATAATGCTTTAAGTAAAGTAGAGTTTTCTTTTGAAAAACTTTAAGTAATAACTTAAACGAGCACGTTAAGGCTTGTTGGGGCTCTATTAGTTTGTAACAATGGAAGCTTTATTTTATTTTATTGGTAGACTAGCTCCTGCTTTGGTGTTGCCTGTAAATGAAAGCGATTTGTAGGTACTATTCTAATGTGGTTTATGAAAAACTTCAATAGATTTTCCGATTTCAATACGCAGTTGTTTCATAACTTAAAAATAACACAAGGCATCATCACTTTTGTTTTGAAAATTGAGACAGATAATATTTCTGTAATAGTTTAGGTATCAAAGTCGCGTTGCTTACATGTACCATTTACACAGAATTTAAATTTTATTAAGAGAGTTTTCCATGGGTCAGTATTTTGAACTAATATACTTTAACTTGAGCGGTCAATCTGGCGCTTCGGGGAGGCCTTTTTCAAGCAGTGGACCTCTTTCGTCTGAAACAATGATGATGATGAACTTTTAGTTATTTTTTATAAACATTACCCACCTTTTAAACACGACAAAATCATTCATTTCAGTCCAGCGGTTTCACAGCCAAACATACACATACCGACATACATTTAATCGAGTTTATATTGAGGCGTGGATAACATTGTGATAGAAGGGTTAACATCGCTGGCGCCGGTTCGCTATCTAATTGAAATATGTATTTGGAAGTTTTATCATCAGCCGTTGAATGTTAAGTTTATTTTGTAAACGTGAATAGCATGTGCGTAGGTAGGACCTACGTAGAGTGCTATATGGAACGTATATTTTTATATAGAATGTGTTTGCGTATTGAAGAGTTGTAGGTACTGAAATAAGTGGGTATATTTTTGGTTCAAGTGTAGGTATGTATATACCAAAAATACACCCACTTATTTTTTTAAATCACATTAATAATATAGAAGAAAAAAAATAGTTATGTACTTACAATTTAAGTAGGTATATACCTAATTAAATTGTAAGTACATAGCTGAATAGGTATAATTTTCTTTTAATTTTAAATACCTACTGTAACTAAATTTATCGATGACTAGCTGCGCCCAGCGTTTTCACCCGCATAAGTGTCGATCCCGTAAGAATATCGGTATAAAAAGTAGCCTATATGTTAATCCAGGGTTTGAGCGTGAAGAAGTAACAAACATATAAACACAAACTTACAAACTTTCACCTATGTAATATTAGTGTGGTGTGATTTTAAAAGAGATCTCAAAAAAGCGTAATTGCCAGAACCGAAAACCCAAAACAGAATAACTTGGCGCAGAAAAGTAAGGAGACCAAACCCCAAATAACGGGACCAGAGACGGAAGAAGAACAACAACAATTTTAAATATTTTTTGATGACAGTAGTTAGAATAAGTTCGTAAATAATAGAATATGCCAATCAAAACTTTACAAAGAGCTTATAGAGATGTGAAATCTATCAACCCGCACTGGGCCCGTGTGGTGGATTACAGCCTAATCCCTCTCACAGAGTGAAAGAAAAGAAAAAAAGAAAGAAAAAAAATACATTTATTTAGCACAGACCAAAAGACACACAGTAGGTACACCAGAGACATACATCAGATACAATAAAAAAAAACAGAGTGGAGGCATGTCTCAGTAATGGAAACATTATAGGCTGTTAATGCTACTATTATAGAAAATACAGAACATACTAAATGAGGAAGTTATACTAATATATTAACAATAGTATCTTGTGGTGATTTATTGGCCTATCATAGATAAGTAGACATTATGAGGTTTATGTATAAATGGAATTTTAAATGAGAGGGGAAGCTTTTGATAAGGCTTTTTTAATTAAAATACAGTAGGTAGGTATGCGCTATGCCTCATTAATATTTACGTTTTGTAAAATAAAGGAATTATGTAGATGGTCTAGGATAAGTGTTATATTAAATAGAAACAGAATATTTAGTATCGATTAGTGTATGTACGTTACAGCACTATTTACATGTAATAATCTATGAATGTATAATTAAATATTTTATCAAAACAATTTACAAAAAATTGCATCCGCTTCAAACCAGTCGAATGGTTTCCTAATCTCAATCACATACATAAATGATTAACTTGATTATGACAGATACATAATATTATAATCATGGTATAGACCTATTTAGTATGTGCACGTGCCCCAAAGCGCTATTAACAAACTACTGATTGTAGATAACCTGTGTGCTTAGTGCTTAGCGACAAATTTAGCTTTGCAGCTAGATTAAACAGTTTTCAGCAGCTTTATCTTACAGCTAGGAGTGGTTATATATTTCAGGAGCAGCAAATATAAGTTTGTTGTAGTATGTAAGGTATTGACACATTCAATCAACGCTATTTCAGGGGGTAAGCGAAGTGGTTTTTTCCACGTGAATGGTCGTTCATAATGCGTGTATGTTAATGGGTATGATTTTTATGATTATTTATGTTGTTTCCGTCGCTATTTTATATAATAGAAGCAGCTGAACATACGACAAATGTTATGTCAGTTAACGATATTAGAAAAATGTTTCGTTTATCATTCAGCGAGTTTTCAATGAATATTTTGATTTTAAACACAGGCTTATACATAAATCCTCACTAATTACTCTCCTCGCCCCATTTCTTATTACATCTAAATGCCTATGGTGCGGTAATTTAAACTTAATGTCTCGAAATGATTTCATAAGGGAAGCTCTGCGTCGCGAAATCAACGCCCTCTGCACATTTCCTTTATCAGGCTCTGAATTATTTTCCATGAGGTGCACAAAACATTATCGACCACACAAGGGGCCATGTTTACCAACAAATAAGAGGGTTAGTTCCAGCGCATGCGCGAGCCGTCGGCAGCAGTGTGCGTCGCTATAAATATGGCGACTGAACGCCCGCCCTTCCTCCGTTATGCAACACTGTTTGATCTAGAAACATCCCACTAAATCTTCTCGATCCTTAGGAAAAGTTTTTAATAAAAATAACAAGCCATTAATAAAATTTATAGAGCCGAAATTGGTGCCGCCATTTTTAAAATAGAACCCCGCTTAAAAGCAATCTTACTGGAACGACGCTATCTTTTTCTTGAGATGATTTTGTAGATTTTTAAACATCTGGGAAATCTTATTAGAATATACATGCATGTTCTAATAAGCTATTTAGTAAAATACTGATGATAAATAATTATTATTTGAATAGTGGAACGACAGAAGACCGAAATGCCTACAAGGAAGTCTGAAGGACTGAAGGTTAAAATTCTTTTAACTTCAAATTGCATTTCCTTATCTTTGTACCAGATAAACTTTAAATTTTAAAACTGTCCAGCATTTATTTTGACTTTGCTATACTAATAAATAACAAGCGCTGAGATAATCTTCGACCGAATACCATGTATGAAAATAAATATTCAAATTTATTCAGCCCGAATTCTTGTTGGTGTGCTCATTCCATACTCGCAATTTGCATGTTTTTGACATGAAAAACGCTAAATATTTGTAGTTTTACTCTGGGAAAGTTAAAATAAACAGAATGTGAAAGGGTGGGTACAGTTGGCGGGAAAGAAAGGAAGGAAGCCATTACGCGGAGCCTAACGCCATCTATCCAAAATCCTCGGAGGCTTTTCCAAACTGCACCGAATGCTGCGGGACGTAGCGGAATACTTTCGTAGAGCTGTATTTCTTAGCAAATTGTTTTGTTCCGTAGGCGTCAGATTGCGTGAAAGTTTGTTTTTTGATAGATTTATCTGTCAAATATATATTCACCTGGCTCAAGTGATATTGTATGTTGTTATAATTGTTGATGAAAGATTTGGTGGTCTCCCAAAAATTACTTTTAGGAGAATTCAAATCAAGTTTAAAAATGTCACGATTACAGTGGGAACCAATTAATATTTCAGTGAAGACAATAAATATTTTTTTGTTCGTTGAACTTAATGAGGATGAAATGAATTAACTATCTTAAATAAATTTTACAGCGTAACAAAGAAAAACTGAATTACGTTCAGTTTCTGAACGTCAGTTTTGTACGATGACATCTTAATTTCAATCACTTGCTCCGAGTGTTATTGAGTGACATAATTTTTTTGTATAAGTAAAGAAACACTCAATATCTTTATATAGATAAAAAATTTAAAAACTTCTTTCTTATGGGTCACGTAGGACAAGGTCTAAAAAAACAAATAGAATTTTCCGATATCAAAGCAACGTCCCGCAGCATTTAATTGAAACCTGTTTCCCCGGCGAAGCCTTTCGAAGGACGCGCAAGCCTACTTTCTATCTATCTCTTTTTCCCAATATCCGATCGCTTCACGCAGGAGCGAGATAGCAATCATCACGTGAACCGCTTGTGTGGCCTTTAACTTCCTGCAGATTAACGAGTTTTATATTATTATATAGAGACCTGCTGAATATGTATAGAATACAGGCTGAGGTTCTTAATAAGGTAATTAACTCTTTGATAGCGGGCTGCTCTATCTGTCATGTGTATCATATATATTAGGTAGTGTGCTTACGAAATAACCTGACATATGAAAATTTATTAGTTTTTATCGCAGCTGGCGTGGAATTAAATCGGTGTTCAGGTCCGTGATATCATTAGTCTTGTGTTACCGAAAATTATGACACACTTTGATGTAAGATAGGTAACAATTTATAACTATCTACGCAGTTAGTGGTATATAAAGGGAAAGGAACATGATAATTATGTAACGTTGTGGAAGTTCGTTATTTTGAGTTTGACTCTATTTTTAACACGTTGCATTTTTGTTACTATAGGGCTAATTTTTGTCAGTTAACTTTTATCTGAAGAGTATTTAAATATGTATCGTCATCATCTGCCTAGCTTTTTCTCAACTATTTTTAGGTCCGGCAACTAGTATGTTACGTGGAGCGACTGCCTACTTGACCTCCACAACCCAGTTACTGGGTAACACGATACCGCTTGGTAAGACTGGTTGTCAGACTTTCAGTATTTAAATATGTATGACATATTATTATCTATCCGAAAGTTCAAAAAGTCAAGCCAATTTTTATTCCTCAAGTTATCTGAAGATGTAAAAATAGGTCCATAATTGCTTAAATAAAATCTGAAACATCATATATTGGACGCTCTAAAATTGTAAGATTTTTAGCTAGAAATCGCTAGCACATCAAGCTACCCGGAACTGTAAAATTTTCCCAATTAACCTTGAACCTTATACTTTTGCGATAAAGTTGAAAATCTACTAAAGACATTTGAGAGATTGTAGTAGCTTGATGTGCTGGCGTCTGTATTTTTTTACTTTAACTTAACCTGTGGTCTCGGGTCCAAATTGTAGGTGCCTCTCTGACATTTCCCATGAGTGAGCTAAGAGACGAATGAGTGGTTATCGCCAAGAGTATGGGTAGGAAACTCCCAAGGGATTTATGTGGCGCAACTTTTGAAACAGGTCGTATACTTATTGGGCAATTGGTTTAGGAACGGGTTGGACATTGTTGTTTTGGCTGTTTTTATTACTGGTTTTTCTTATTGTGGCAAGAGAATATTTTGGGTACTTAAATTTATACATTTTGAGAATTTCAATGTTATCACAAAGTCAAATCATTTATTTCAAATAGGCACATAAAAGGCAGTTTTGAACGTCAAAAATTAAAACTGAAAAATATGATTATGGAGAAGAATGGACAAGAAACTCTACAGTTACTCTTCTCCCATTCAAATTCTCAAAATTTTTAGGGAAGCCTACCAACTTTCTAGAGAGTGGAATTATTTTGATTCTGCTGATCCTATTTGCAATTTGATTTATAAAAACATCTTTTTATAATAATAAGATTATCCCAGGAAAATTTAAAAATTCCCACGGGAAATCCAGACCAGGGCTCAAAAAGGACCGCGAAGCGATCAATTCCTTCGAATCATTACTAATGGATATGAGACTGGATCGATTTTGGATCCTACATCTCTCTTTATCATCATAACAAATGATAAGGATGGATGTCGATTCGAAGCGGTACTTAATTTCCGCCTGCGGTGAGGCGTAATCAATGAGTTTTATTATTAAAACCGCTTTGTTCGATGTGGGCGGTAAGCGTGGTACACATACTCTAATGTCTATCACCGTGTTTGAATCTTGACTAATTCCTTCCCGTTGCTTCGGTTACATCACACGGAGAAGAAAATCTTCGGATGTAGGTCCTTCGGTAGTTGGAATATCTACCTTATTAAAGTGGTGTAATGTTGAATTTACAGTGTGGCTTTTATTATGTAATCAGCCTTCACGTTGCGGACTAAACTATTACGTATGTATTAACAATAACACTAACACAATAGTGCTATTGACATTATTGTTAATAAATAATAACACTATTGTGGCACAATACGTTACGTTACGGTACCTATTACGTTTTATGTTATTTTTAATTAGGAACTTCGCACTGGCCCTTTTTAAGCTTTGTGAAACTACGTCAATCACGTTTTTGCTATTATTATCTACTTACATCTCATTGAAAAAATTATGTATTCTTTAAATTATCCGACAGAAATTGATACTGCCAGCCGCAAAAAAATTCGAAGAAAAAAATATGTTTTCAGAGCGTCGACGTCGTTTATTTTTACCCACTAGAATACAAATTGGCATTGTTTTAATAAGATGAGGGCAAACTAAGCGTGTCGCGAACAACTCATTATCATCGAGCGAACTGGCGGTATCTGTTTTTGTAAATTTGTTTTGATTAAAGTTCTCCACAAACGCAAATGTGGAGCACCCAATCTCCCATATAACTCCGGATACGTAACGTCCTATTTTCCAGACGTTACCAAAGAATCCAACCTAGTTCTTTTAAGGACGGATTACGTAAGTTTCGTTAGTTGGCCTGTTTTACTTAATTGGACAACTTTTTTGCCTTTCAACTCGGTCCTTGGAAGCCTTAAAACTAACCAGTTCTTTAACAGAAATGTTAGAAAGTTTTTTAGGCTGCCCGTGTATTCGAGATTAGTTGCCCGACTAGATGGTTCACTTACATCAAACCAACGCGTTTATTTTGAACTTTTGAATAACGATTTTTCTTAACAAAAACAAAAGATTGCTATGCTCTAATGGTTCTCTGAGTGAACACCAAAAAGAAACCTTTTAAAATACTATTCTGGAACTCACCACTTCGGTGTAAAAATACCTTCATGAATGCTAAAGTGTAGTTTATGAAACTTTAAATTCCGTTGAGAACTATTTTCACACCAGCGCGAGTGCATAAGGATAGTGCTACGAAAGAGCCATGTTAAAAATCTTCAGTTGGTAAATAATTAGTTATCGAAGTAATTTATATTATGTCTATCATAAACTTTAATATCTGAAAAACGATCATGTGTCTTCATTAAATATTTATTTTTATTGTTAAACTTTCCATTTCAATGTAGAAAGTATTCGAATTCCTAAAATTTCATTTTTAGTGTTATGAATGTATTTATTAGAGCAAAATTTCTAACTTCCAAAACTAAATCTGAATTTGATATCTGTGTTAAAAGAACACAGAAAAGTCAGTCTCGCCAAATGTTTATTTTTCGACCTTCAAAAGTTCAAACAGGCGGCCGACTAAATGCCAATTATGGGCACCTGCTACCACGAGACGAGCGCGACAATTCGCTAGGCCCGGCTCCCACTCTAACGCGGCGAACGTAACGCGGGCCCAACACGCGGGCCCCAAACCCCTCGTATCGTCTACGCGAAACGTCAATGAACTTTACTAATCTCCGCACGATACAAATCGACGGAGGCGTCCGACGAGCCCGTCCTTGCAAAGCAAAAATGTTAATTCAGGATTCATTCCACGCAGTAAGTATCCTTGGCACGCCACTAAAAATAACTAAGATTGAACTTCACTAAACTTCATTAAGAATGGAACGTAATTTCGAGATGTTTTACACGAAGTTTTGCTACGAAAATTGCGTGATGCAATCAAATGTTTCATAGGCCATTGACCGAGTTCGTCGCTTGTAATGATATGCAATGATATAATAGCCATATGACGCGGCACCGCTGCTGTGACGTGTTGCCAACCAACACGCGATAGCAACCGAGCCCGAGCATGAAAGAAAAAGTTTTCATAGATTTGTAAATAAATTGTGATCTATCGCGTAGTTACTTGCTAGAGTAGCCGTAGGACGATAATCTTGAACAATATAAAAACTTTTAAATAGTTACGTAACTACAAATGGATATACCGCGAGAATAAATTATCTTTTGTTTTAATTAATTTCGGGGCCTGTCTATTAACTGCTTTTAGGTTGGTGCATTTTTATTGTAATTGATTACGTATCCGCCGTCATCCTTGAATTATAAATTAGTACACGCCTTTGTAATAATTATCCAAATCGAATTCAATCCGGCCGTACGTAAAGGAAGTCTTTGATAAAGATGTCTATTTTAAGCTTAAGGACGCCCCACGTGAAGATGAACGCTCGTGAAAATTTTGTAACTTTATATACGCGGATGTTCTTAAGAACACTGCTGCAAAGTTAAAGTGAAAGCTTTTATTTCAAATAAGCACATAGAACAACTCCATCGTTACTCTTTTAAAATGTTTTACAATATTTTGTATACATTAATTAATTACATAATCATATGTGAAGTATTGTGAAGACGATGCACTTAGAATAAAATTACTGTACCACAATAGGTAAAAGAATTAAAATGAAACCATGACTTATAAATTAATTATCTGATAGATACATGGTGCTCACAAATTTACGAACATAGTCAAAGTAGAAGATTTTCATTCAAATTCAAAAAAATTATAAGTAATATGTCAGGGTGTGAGTTAAAGTAATTACAGAATGTAAATCAATGTCAAAAAATAGAATAAATTTTACAATTAAATTAGCAACCAGTTTGATTTTGTCTTGCTGTTAGTATTATACTTATCTATATTTTTTAACCATAAAATTTATATAAACAAGATTAATTAATGAATAAATCATTGATAATGACCAAATCGCGAATTGAATTGTGGTTGTGCTATTAAGGAAAAAAAAAGAATTCAAACCTTAAGTTGTTATAAGTAGGTAATATAATTCTAATTCACATACTTTATGCAAAATAAAGTATTTAATTGTTGTGAAATACTGGTCTATTTATCTTTATTCATGCTTGTGATAAGTTCAACAAATTTATTACATAATCTGCATAATGGCTCCACATACTTTAAATATTAACTTATAATCGATCTCTATTTAAAACTATTTCACCTTGTCTGCTTTTAAAGCAGATTATTATTCATCAATCATGCAATCTTCGTCAAGAAACACAATGGACATAAATAACTAAGTATAAAAGGCAAGTTTGCATATTAATGAAATAAAGCAAGAAATACATTCTTACAAGACACTTGCCTATCATAATTGCAAATTGTGCCTATGGGATTAGTCAAGATACATAAACACACGTATTTAATAAAGTCTAGTTAGAAAAGTCACTACCAGCTTTTTGCAAAAGCTCCGTCACGTGTTAGTTCCGCGGCGGAAAACCAGATGTCGCTACGAGTATCGTCGAGAAAAAGTTTTTTTGCTAGTGTGTGATAACTTCCTCGTAATCTTCGTTGCTACACGAAACGCACACAAAGAAAATGGCGACTGTAAACTTGCGTACGGACGAGGCACACATGCGCAGTGTCTACGTTGCATACGCACACAGCGGCACGTGTCGCTAATAACTATACGGCTTTACACTCAACTGGTGTGCGTGAAAGCGTGTCTACGTAACAAAACACGAGAACTCACACCGCCGCAAGTGTATGTACAGTAAGCTTTGCAGAATTTCTCAGGGTCGGATAGATGGCGCGACCTACCTTGACTTCGGGGACATCACTTGTAGTACAATAATACCTACGGGGCAGATGTTATCTTATTTTGTTTTTCGTTTTCGTTGTTGGTTGGTATTGACATTGAAATGGCCAATTTGGAGTAATTACAAGTTGAACGTCAGAAGTTTTATTGATTTTCTTTTTAATTTTTAACAAAGGTGCTTTTAATGTTGATATATCTACTTATAAATTGTGCAATAGGTACCTTCTTTATTAGGTATCGATGTAGTAGGTAAAGACACAGCTCATGTTGTGAAATCGATTGTTGTTTGGTTGCGGTATCCACCTATTATAGCTATGGCTCGGTTGCTAGCGAGTTCTTTGCCTTTTCTAAGACGATTTGCTTTCACTTGATAAATATCAGATCCATTTTTGAGTGGATTTCAGTCGTGAATTTTATGGTTTTTTATCGGTTGGTAGGAGAATATTTTGCAGAGTTAAACTTGTTTTTTTTTTAGTATGATTTTGATACTTTCGATATTCGGTAAGTAATCAATTAATGTTAAGGATAATGTTAATGTAACATTACATCCGGTTTTTTTTGAGAAGTTAGTGAGCTTTAAAATAATATACTATTAACTTAACCTCCATTGCAACCATAGCGTGCCAATAACTTTCACGTTCGGATCGTTCCAAACTGACAAAATTATACTGTCACATATTATTATTATTAATTTATTATGCAATTTGCCTTTTAATATTTCAAATATTACGCTCATTTATTGCTTATAACAATTCAAATATATTATTCTGTTACCTATTTAAGTAAGTAAGTAAGTAAGTTATGTATGGTAAATAGTACCTACCTTCGTGATCTTCCTGCGGGGTAATTGCGTAATAGACTAAAAATAGCAATGGCTTTCATTGTAACAGTTCTACAACATTCATTGCGTTATTTAGGTACGTTGTTGAGCAGACAAATTTCTTGAAAATTTATGAAGCAATGGATTATCAACAGGTAGGTATCCTTCAGGATGGATAGTGTGTTGCGCAATTATTTGGCTGGTCTTATTTAAAAGTCTGATACCATTGTTAGTGATGGGGAAAACCACAACAAAAATGCGCTCTGACTAAAACTAAATTTAAAGACCAAAAATACTCAGCTTGCAATTTTAAAACATACGATTTTTGCTAAAAGTGCTGTCGATTACAATGTCAAAAAAGGTCAGTGTAAATAGGAAAGGTCACGTTCTGACATTTTGCACATGTACAAAGAACATTTTTTTTAAAGATAAGGACATACCCAAGTATGTAATGTGGGATATTCTGTCTTTAAAAAAACATTACAACATACCTACTTACTTTCAAATTCAATGCCTGCCTCAAACACCTATAACGATGCTATCAATTTAGTAGTTTAACCCTTTCAACCTCATGTGAGTTTTCAGTACAAACCTGACCTTACTTGAGTACTTCCCTACCAATTTTTTTTATTGTTTTGTCCGCTTGACCTTCTTTATATTACAAAATCATAGTTACTTATTGCTTGCGTGAGATAAAAAGCCGCGTTGCTGTCATAGTTTTGTTTACAAAGCTAAAAACAGGTACCTACCTATAACCCCAAATAAATTATAATAAGAAAGGGTATAACATTAGGGTAAGCTGAAAGGACGAAAAACACAAGGGTTTGGGGCTAACCCTATTATGGCAAAATAGGACACACGCCCGACTTGTAGTACACCTTTGTCTATTTATATTTAGACTATTTTTTAAAGTTTTGTTTACAAGGAGAATTTATAAGTCTCTTCATTTTAATGACAACCCTTTGGACTAAATTTAAAGTTCAGATATCTTTAAAGTAGTTTATTAGCATTACAGTAAGTACCTATAACTGACGATATAAATAGATTTGGCAGAACTGGTAACTGAAATATAGGTAATAGAGTAGGTAACCTATCAATAAATCTGAACCTACAATTGTTTGAGCGAAAATGTAGCAAGAATATTATCTCACTTTCTCAATAATCTTTAAAGCAAATTTCCTACAGAACCCAAATGCGACTAACCAAAAAAATAAATCGTGCCCATTCTTATTAATAGTCTGTGATGTCAGAGCATAGCTGTCGATCCGAACCCAAAAAAATTAAGCGGCCAAAAGCGGCCATTTTGTGAAATCATATCGATTGGTAGGAAAAAATCCATTGTCGAGCCAAAACCGTCCCCTATTGGCCCACTTTTTAGATGAGGGTGGCACAATAGAGTTAACTTTCCCCAATTTTTTTGCTGGCGTCCCATTTTTAAACATGAATTCTTTATAAAATGTTCTGAGATGTCAGTCTGTTTGTGTCGTATTTGGTATAGAATTCGTTATGTGATTAATTTGAGCGTGTAATTAATATTCAACCGAACTTAGTACCGGTATCACGCGATGAGGTAAGATTCATGATTTGTTTACATCAGTCTGTATTGTTCCGTCCGTCTTGTGAGACTAGAAAAATGCCGAACAGTTTTACGTGCGGTTTTCCTCTTTTATTATTATTTATGCATTAAGGTACCTTTGGCTGCAATTTATTTGCAACCCAATACTTTGTAATTTCGTTCAATTTTTGTTTAGATTTAGTAGGTAAGTAGTTATATAAAAATATACGATAAAAATTGCTATGTAATATGCCGTTATCAAATTACTTTAAAGCTAATTGACCTCATTTAATAAGAATAATACTTATCTTAATGTTTACAAAGTTGGTAAGATTAATAACAGATTTTTGACACATTCTGTCGGCAACTACAAAGGAATAAAATAATTATTTAATTTCATATTTAACGCATACCTACCAAACCCGTTTGAAAAATAATATTATCATAATTCAGTATATTTAGATTTACGAAATACATAAATATCCGTATCAATGTTTATGTAGATAACATGATCTTGTAATTACCTATCCACTTTATCGTTAATCATATCAGACATAATTTTAAAGTCTTATGTAATGATACTTACCCACTTTTATTAGATACCTACCTAAATCTGTACCTTACCTATCTAGATAAATATCAAAACCGGATGCAAGTCCACATGTTTTTTTTTCCGTTAGCCTGTAGGTACTGTCCCAGTACTGGGCAAAGGCCTCCCCAAAATTCTTCCATCTTTCCTTGTGCTGTGCTTGCTCTGTCCAATCGGTTAGAAACGAGTCCAAGTCTTCACGCTAGGGTTTCTTAGGCCTGCTTCGGTTAGGATGCTCGTCTTCAGGCACCAAAATTTTAACAATGTTATAAAATAATTGAAACAATGCTATTCATAATATTTTATTCATAAATAATACAATGATTATTCATGTTTACCGGACATAAGAAACATAAATACCTACCGTGTTATATGTTCCTTATCTAAGGAACATATAACACGGAATATCTATTGACATAGTACCTACTACACAGATCCACATGTGTTCTTACTCAAGTCATACCTAAGTAGATGCATATTGAATACAATAATTTATTACAAACTTAACTCCATCTATCTATAAGTAGATAGGTACTCTTAGCTTTAGAAACACTAATATATTAACGTCTATCATACATAAGCTATCTGTCGACTATCTTAGTACCAAGTAATGTCAGCCCCTTTGTCTTAGCACTTACGTGCTAGGTAGGTAAGTAGGTACACACATGTCTGCCCAGCTCCGTCTTAATTACTTGCAGCAGAGTGCCATATGCTACAGGCATGTTTCCAATCATAGATATAGATAGACCTAGATAACGCAAGTATCACGATCTGTATGAAAACAAAGCGTGCCATTTTTTGACTACCTACTATGACGTCACAAGCGCTCTTTCTTACTCACGCTTAGGCGGGTCACCCACTGCATCGCTTCACGCGGCGGGACGCAGATAACGCGCCACCGTGCGTGATTTTTTACATACAAATTCAATAAAAACGCGCTTCCACGCGGGGAATTTGGCTCCGTTTCCCGCGCTCCGTCGCGTGAAACGTTGCAGTGGGTGATCCGCCTTACCCAGCCAGCAGTACACAGGACTGAGCGCGAAAGTGGCGGCTTACGATTTTTGAACGTAAGTTGCTACGATTTTTGGCACGCGAAGTAGTTGATGCTCTTGTGTTATCTAGGTGTATCTATATCTGTGTTTCCAATAGTCTTCATGGTGTTAAGAAGGTTCTTGCAAATAATTTATTTAACGGTCAGCAATAGGTCTTCTGATCTTTTTACGTGCAATAATAATGGTAAGTGGGTAAATCAGTACATATTTATGTTAAACTAGCTTTTGCCAGCGACTTCGTCCGCGTGGAATAATGACTTCCGGAAATTGAGGCACTAACTCTCATAGAGTTTAACCGATGTGCTCTTTCTTCTGCCGATTCTTGAGATCGCGTATTTCTCATTCAACGCGTTTTTCAAGACAATAGCGGGCGGACGCCGGCGTCCGCTTGGGGGCTTGAATAACTAAAAATATATAACTACGTCTAATATATAAAATAATATACAATAAAACCTACTTCACTTAAAACTAAATACCTATAACTACTATAATTAATAATACCTATACCTATAATTAATAAAAGTACCTACGCTTTTACCTACTTAATATTAAAAAAAACTGAACATAAATTAACCAAAACTTACCTACTACTAACTAACTACTACTAACCTATTACTACTTCACCTAAAAAGAAATCCTGTTTTCCCAACATTTCCCTTCACTGCTCTGCTCCTATTGATCGTAGCGTGATGAAAAGTATACTATAACCTGCCCAGGAGTATGAAGAACAATTGTACCAAGTTTCGTTGAAATCCGTCGAGTGGTTTTTGTTTCTATAACGAACATACAGACAGACAGACAGACAGACAGACAGACAGACAGACAGACAGACAAAAATTTTACTGATTGCATTTTTGGCGTCAGTAACGATCACTAATCACCCGCTGATAGTTATTTTGGAAATATATTTCATGTACAGAATTGACCTTTCTACAGATTTATTATAAGTATAGAAGATATAAACTCTCTTAGTAGTTAAATTAAAAAAAAAATAGAAAAAAAAATAGAAGTCCTTGGCTGGGGTAAACCTTTTTGAAGATATTTGTATTTTTTATTTGAATGTTATTCTTTTCAAAAAAAGGAGAAGGTTATCAATTCGGTTTAATATTTTTTTAATGTTTTTTACCTCAGAACTTCGTTATATACCTATATAAAGGCGATTTGCAACATTCTTTTTTTATTTATGCGATATCTACGGCAATTATAAATCGGTTTCAAAACTTATTTTTTCTATAATTGAGGTATGCCTTAGTCCCATATAAATTTTATTAACTTTGCTTAGATAGTTTTTGAGTTAGGTTCAATAATACACTTAGTTTATATTGATGATGTTATAATAACTTTCTGTCACTGATATTTACATAGCAAGCAGTGTTATACGAATTTGCGCGGGGTACCTAAGTAGGTACAACATAAAAGTGAAAAATAAAAAAAACTTTTTGCAAAAATAAAAAACAACCGACTTCCAAAAAAGACACTACAAACTGAAAAATAACTTTAATTTTGGAAGTAGATGGCAACAATGAAAATGCAAACCCAACGACACCAACTTCCGAAATTAAAGTTATTTTTCACTTTGTAGTCTTTTTTGGATGTTGGTTGTTTTATTTTTTAGTTTTTGTTTGTTATTTCTTCTTCTTGTATCTGTCAAATGTTTGGTTTGTGTTTCCGATTTATGTAATATTTTTTTTTCACTAAAATCCTATCACACTAAGCTTTAGTTATATTTCATTCCACCAACTACTAATACATACAATCCGCTTTCATCACCTTCAGTAGTACCTTATGTCAATATTTTGACATTTTAAATATTACGTGTAGGTAAATATCAAGTTTCATTTCACACCTTAAGACAGATGTCATATGTATCACACAAAGCACCATATTTTCAAAACATTGGCATTTCAACAAAGCTCAACCAGCCAGTGTGTCTCCAACATAAATTAAAGAATGCTGCACATTATAAGCTAACCAAATAGAAGCTAAGCGCACAATAAACTGCCAGGAACACCTGACTTATAGTCTCTTAAAATACCAATGAACGTTTACTGTATCTTTCAGTCTGCATTATTATTCAGAAAGTCTAATTTCTTGATGTATGCCAAAGCCTTTATGGGATCATTAGCGTATGACGTTAAATGTAAAAGGTTATTAAAGATGTCTTAAAGAGCAAAGTTAACAGTACAATGGTAGACTATGTCTGGATGGCGCATAAATAAAAGTGTTATTGTTTTATATAATTTTCTGCTGCTTACCTACTGAAAATATTGTGGGCTTTCAATTTGTTAACTAATGTAATAATATATATTACTTGTAATAAAGAAAAATATTAAATTTTTTGTATGTTTGTTTGTTACGCATTTATGCTAAAACGGCTTAACGGATTTGGATGAAATTTGGTGCATGGGTAGACCATGACCTGTATTAGAACAAAGGATACTATTTATCCTGATATTTTCATGGGATCGAGAATTATGCGGGTGAAACCGCGGGGCTCAGCGAGTACTAAATATATACGTACAGCAGGTAATTAATTAATTTTTGTCCTTTATGTTTAGTATTCGTAAATTATAAGGTTAGAGTAAAAAAAAAGGAATATTTCTACTCATCTCACTTAAGAACTGAATCTATAACATAATTTATACAGTTCTAGTTATCATCTAGTCGGAGCATTAGTAAATAAATATCTATGTGGAGTGTCCACTGTGTTATAGTGGGCTACCTGTTAAAAGCCATGCACTTATTTACTCATCTTTACTTTAAGGTGCGATTCTACTGGCACACAAAAAGAACTTAGAAAAATAATTTACTCTGTGATTCAAAGAGTTAGTAATAACTATAGACTTTCTTGTTTTTATTTCATTTCCTGAAGACGTAGGTACCTAATAGCAAAAAAAAATCGGATGTTTTATACATAACTTCAATAGGTACCTCGACCCAAATGTATAGGACAGCTGATATTTTTTGCGCGATTACGACGTTGGTCCCATGGAGACAGTTGCTCAGTTTGATAGTCTACAGACTATCAAATTAAACGCCTTTAAATATGACCACACATTTCTGATACATGCCGCTTAATTAGGTAGTAATTAGCATAATGTTTATGAGTAGATATGTATTATAGGTAGGTAGCATGCCAAAGCAAAATGTATCTAGTTGTCTGATTTAGTTATTATTCCACAATTTGTGTTTTTATCTGCAAAAACATTTTTTTTTTGACAAGTCAATGAAACTTGACAGCAATGTTTTTCAAGCCTTTCATTCTCTGCTCGCGCAGTGAAACCTTACCTTATGATTAGGCGCAGTGCACACCTTACTACCCCTGTCGATATCTAGTGACAAGTTTACGGCGGTATGCATTACCTTTATTTATCTAGTGTAGATATAGACGGCCGAATGCACTTACTGAACAATGTAGCCCGGCCGTTATTTATTTGGTGCATTCGACATGTTTATGTAATGGTTATGACTACAGGGTGGCTAGTGTGTCTTAAGTTATGGTTTCGTAGAACAGCGTTGGCCGCCACATAACGTCCGCAATTTACCGCCGAATGATGTCACTGACACGTTATTTATGAAAGTAAGCTGGTGCGTCTTTCTATTCCTAAAGAGCATTTTTTGACACCAGAAAGTCAAACCTCTCTGCCATCATTTACATGACGACCGTCACGATATGTGGCGGCCTCCGCTCTAACAGGAAACCGTAGCTTTAGGAGTTCATGACATTCAGCGTATAAAAGGAAAAGCTAAAAAATATTGAATTCAGTAGCGCTTTTTTTCTACCTACCTTGATCACAGATTACTGAATAGTTACTACCCTTGATATTGTTAGCCATGTAGATAAGTTGGACAATGGGTTGCCAACAAGAATAATAAATCTAACTGCTGTTTTCAAGTCTGTTTCTGTTTCTGTCTGGCAGTTTGAGTAATTTATGCGGCCTACCCAAACGTCCTTTCATTGGTATTGTTCGTCGAATCGTTGAGCTCCTTAAGTTTGAGTTGAGCTGCATGATTACTGACAAATGCGTGCACTGACTGGACAGGTCCACTCAATCTGTGTGGTTCTTTCCTCAAAATACCATTTCAGACATCAATCTACATGGTCTCCACATGATCTGACCAAGATGATGTCTGGACTTTAAAAGAGACTGTGACCTCTGAGTTTGATTCGGCCTTTCTTCTGAGAGTAGTCAGATAGGAAACGCCGACCTCATCTCGTTTTTAAAAATATGATTGACGTGTAAAAGTGTTTGTACTTACAAACCTACTTACAGAAATAAAATCATTCATCAATTTCCAAATGATGCTTGAATGTAAAGATTGATAATTTTGGGAAAAAATAGTTACTAGGTACTACAATTTATTTTTCTATTATTTATATCCAAGCTACCTTTTCTGTTAGGTACTTAATTAAGTCTTCCATACCCTATATATGGAAGACTTTATTTTTATTTATCTAAAAAATAAATATTACAGACAGGTGATAATAAATGGTAGAGAAGTTTCCAAATGTTTGTCAGCTTGTTAAAACCATTTCATCATTACATAAATTGTAGAACGACATCATTTCATTTCATTTAATTTTATGTAAGTAGGTAGGTATTTCCAACAAGTCGTTGCATGAATCACATCAGAGAACAGTTACTTGGTGCGTGGGCGCATAATCTATCATTTGTCTCGTAAATAATGCGATAAATCGATTTATAATCAATTTTGAAGTCTAACTCGACGTTGATAAATAATTGTACAAGCTATAAATTACTTTGATGGAGATTTCTGTTTTCTGTACATATGGAAAATGTTGTTGATTGAATAAAGGTAAGATGACATTTATTTTGTTTTTGGCGTGTACCTAAGTTTTGAGATAGTCCATGACTGATCGTTTGACAACAATATGGTCTTCACCGAATAGAATGCTTTTTAGATTTTGACCTCCACGTCCATCAATAGGTTCTTACATATTATATAAACTCACGCTTTTTTCAGATGGGGGTAGGCATCCATTTTGCAATAAATCCTATAGGTACAGACGCCAGCACATCAAGCTACCCGAAACTATCAATTTTTACCAATCAACTTTGAACCATATACTTTAGCGATTAAGTTCAAAATCTATTTAAGAAATTTGACAGATTGTAGTAGCTTGATGTGCTGGCGTCCTAAGGTCTATTCATGTATTTATTTATGTCTCTATTTGATGTTATTTCAAGTTAAGCAAATGTCAACTTTATTTCAGTGCAAATTAAGTTGATTTCAGAGTGACTAGCACTATTTAAAAAGTTAGAAAAATGTTAGAAGTTGCAGCGAAAACTGAACTTTATTGTATAGGAATTAAAGTTACTTTTCCAAATACTCATATTTGTTTACATATTTGGCAAATAAATCGCTAAAGTAGATTACATCTTTTATTTCACATACCTATTTAGATATTGACAAGTAAATATTTAGTAGATTTTTTAACTTAACTCTGTCGTCTTACACAAACATTTTGCACAACTGGAAATATTAAGCAATAAGCTCCTAATCTTGAAGAAAAGACATCCAACTTTGTAAGTCTTTCCAAATTTCCTCAGAAACAAATGAATCACTTTCTGACAAGGAACGTGAATGTTGTCGAAGTTTATTAAAGTAGGAACAAAGCAGGGCATATCGTTCCCCCGACGACACACGGAGCGTCAAATATCAGCCAGATACGTTTTAATTCTTCATGCTTAGATAATACCTACATTTACTGTAAGGAAGAGGATGTGCGAAGGATAGGAGATGACAACCGAATGTAGGGGAGGATTTTCCCGTAATTAACATCTCTAGTAAGATCTACGGCTGAGATAATATAGGGTCAGCTTTACTTAATTAGATTGGGTTAAGGATGAAGTGATTTGCACCTAATATGTGTTTCCATATAGATATATACAAACTAATATTATGAATACCTAACTTTTAAATAACATTTTATGATAAGATACCTAGCTAAAGTTGCTGTTCATTCTAGTTTACATTCGTTTGTTCGTATGTTTGTTAATCTTTTGTTTTCGTCCTTACGTACGACTACTTCGGTAACATATCAAAATGACTGAAATTCAGCGAAGAGTAAAGGTTATAAGTTCTGATGCCTTCACCTTTACCTTCACACATCTAGATATCAATCACATAGAATCAACGAAATGCCACAAAAATCCAAGTAAAAAAGAATAAAATGAAGACATTAACTCCAAAAAAAAATGTGTAGGTTGTGTGCCTCTACATGTAGATACAATAAAATTATAAGTGACCAATCAATTTGGAACGTCAAATTTATGCTAAATCATAAGGCCTCCAAAACTTAATAGCGAGAATTTTTTTGACAATTTATATACGATTTGTGCCAACCAGCTTTCTAGACTGAAAAAGCGAACGGAACAAAGCAGAAAAGCAATTAAACCTTGTACATGAAGGCTTGAAGGCCCAAATTCAAAATTATTTGAGTCTCAAATCTCGTAAGATGACTTAAGCTTCTTACATCTTTGGTTGGCAAACATCTCGAGGGGCGAATGGTAATCAAACCGAGACGGAAGTCGGAGTTTACCGCAATCCCGGCCCGTCTTACCTAAAAACCCTTTAAGATTGCTCTACCTACCCTACAGAGCCTTTCGAAAGATGTACCTATAAAAACAAATGTATCTGTAAATAGGTATATACAAGAATACTGTGAGAGAAACTCAATATGAACAAGCAAATAAAATAACATTATTAGATACATACATGATTTTTATGTATAAACATATCCTAGATAAACGCCACATTCTGTCCGTATTTCAAAAGACTTTATCTATGTGAAGTATCAGGCGTCTTAATATTGTTATTTGCCACAGCCTACTAAATTCCAACGAAACTTCAGCAGCGAAAGAACCGAATACAAAACATAGAGGAAGGGGAAAATGTACACTGTAATGTTATTCAGAAATCCATGTGAAATGTATGAGTGTGGCTCTATTGCTTTGGGCTTTGCTGGGATAATTTTTGTTCCCTATTGTTTTGCTGGATTTCCACCCGATGCCTTCGAGAGAATAAGAGGCTTAGCTTGTGGGAAAATATTTCGTTTTCTCTTATTCTTTTTCAAGAATGTAATATGGTTTTCTTCGTGTTTATCCTACTGTATTGGCAACCCGGTTATTTGATTTGGATTTTGTTAAGTCTCTGCAAGGTGAGTTCTTGTTATGTAGCATGCTAGTAGGCATCTACACTTAGTTTAGAAATGTTCATCCCTAAACACATTTTACCATACCTTCATTTAGATTTTCATCTCACCAACAAAATAAACGGGCTCAGTAAAAAGCCATGCACATGTCGCAAAATTAACAAATCCTCAAATGTAACCGAATTAATTATTCATGCATGCTTAATTATGCACCGGGAGATCACGCAATCCAATTTAACCAGATTGCCTGCGTCCTAGCGATGCGTATTTTGCAAAAAAAAAACGCTGTGCCTCGATGTGGCTGTAGTTACGGCAAACTTCAAGTGGACATAAATAAGGGTCGCAATATTCGGCGGTCCCATCACGACGGGTGGTGCGCTACTCTCAATTTTACAAAACAAACCCGTCCATATAATTTTATTCTTTATGTTTCCCGTTTTAGGACTGAAACTCCTTCAGCAGCTCGCTGAATACATCTTTAAATAACAATAAAAGATAATCAACTTTCTGTGTTCCCGAACAGAGACCATTTTCGCTAAACACGATCGCGATCCAAGGAGACACTTGAAGCGGAATTTCTTCGCGAAACTGTACACTCGCAGCATCAGTTTTTGGTACAACATGGATTAAATAAATTCTTTCCTGAGTCATTTGTTGGGAATTACGAATCAAATTTGCGTGCATAGTGGTTTTGTTTCCCAATAAAATGACATTAAGATCATGTTGTAATGAGAAAGTGTTTCTTTTGTGGGTGTTGCCGACGTCATGATTATGTAAATTTTGGTGTTTTTAATCGTACTGGTTCAATGAAGAAGCATTTACTTCAAGAACCGTTTAATTCGATTTCGCATTACCAACTATAATTCAATGGGAATTATAAAAACTATATTAGTACAAATATGTAATTTATTTTGGAATACCGGTTATTTAAGTCGAGAAGATCGTAATTCCTAACAATTTTCTTTGTAAAGAAATAAATAATATACCCACCCACTGTACCTAACTCATGGTCAGCTGAGAAATAAATAATATACCCATCCACTGTACCTAACTCATGGTCAGCTGTTAGCCTTAAGTTAATAAGGGTCAGAGCGGGAAAACTACTACTACATTTTTGGAAGAATTTGATTAGTGTTAAAAGCCATATCAGGGGTATCTCCCCTCGCAGGCTCGCATGGTTTATTCCGTCAACATTCGCTTTTTATGCTTCCATTCACCCATCGACATTCAATTTCTGTATGCAGTCGAGTCCCTGTCGCGCAATTCGACAAAATAACTGAACCATTCCGGAATCGGTACTTTTACACTTTAATACAGCTCAAGAGATTTTTCCCTTTGTCCATTGCATTCCATACATATCCACTCGGATCACGTAAAGCGTAAGTATACCCAAAGACACGATGATTTTCCTTTCGGCTCCATTTGTTCGCCCAAGAGACTTATTATACTGTGTACACGCTACAAGGAGAATATTTTGTTCAAATATAATCAAGGTATGCCGCTTTTGTCCAAACAAGGTTTTTGTTTTTGTTCAATGTTATATGAAAGGATATTCGGGCACGACCGTCGCTCTCGCAAATGCAAATGTTTAACTTGATATTGGATCGGGCGGGTTGTCATTTGTGTAAGTAGATGTGTGATGATATTGAGGATTTTGGTATATAATACTTTTCACATATGTATTTTGTATGTATTTTGGGAAAGATTTTATGGGCATATAGAACATTTTTTGAGACTTTTCTTGAGTAAATGTCATAATTGTTGTAATAATTAATACGATAGATACCTACATGATTTTTAGAACGATTGCTTATAATAGGTTTGTATTATTTAAATGCCCTTTCCACACCATAAAACTTGTTTATAACTATTACATAAATGCTAACTATCGACCAAATTCGCTATATTCACAATAATCGAACGTTTGCTACCTGCAATATAATAAAAAACTCTATTATGTATAGAACTTAATCGTGTATATCTAAATCGATTATAGCCAAAGACGGTTGGAAGCATAATATTTTCTGTGCGTGAATTTAAAATTCTATAAAACGTAGGTAGAAACATAGTAAACACACCTATTCGGGATTCTGTGTGTAAACAAGGTAAACCGTCCTGTCGTCGGCCGTTGGAGCCTCAATAATATAAAACATGCGCCCATACCCGTCCCTCCTATATTTGTAGCGTTCACCCTACTGCCACCTACGAACGTAGGGAACGAAGTTGTTCGTGCAATATCGGTTCGAATAAAAGTTTGCCTGAAATATTTTAAATAAAATAGTGTAGAACAGGTGACGTAGGGAATATTGAAATATTGTTTTGGAAAATACGCTGTAGTAAAATTTTGCAGGCAAAGCAATGTTGTTTTTAGAAATTTTGTAGAGAAAATTAGTTTTTGATATTAGTAGAGCTTACCATTACTTTTAATAAAGTTATTTATTTAATCATAAAAGAGAAAATTACTCTATTAAAACGAAACTACACAATGTCAACCCGTTTGTCTCTTGAGAGTATTTAAGTGAAACGTTACAGCTAGCGATACCTATTGGCGTTCTCGAGACATTAAGCACTCTCCCTGCATAACTTTAAAGACTACATGCATTTACATTTTGAACAAATATACGAGAATATTGAAGCTCAAGTTGATTCGGACAACGTACCACTTAGCTGTTGGTACTACATAGATAATCTTCAGGCTTTTCTGCATAAAAATATCTACTTGAAAAGAAAACTAGCGACCCGCCCTTGTTTCGCATGGTTTTTACTTCGACTTGACAATACACAGATATTTCCTTCATATGTTTAAGTTTAATATAATATAAATGGATGATACGCTTCCGGAACAAATTCTCTAAATGATAGTGAAAACGGTATTAAAATAAATCCCTTGTGTAGTTTAGAAGAACTAAGCATTTATACAGGCAGACACGAAAAGCTACTTTATTTTATTTATGTATCGATGTAACAAGCAATTTGCTTCGTAACTTTCAAGATATACTCTATCAATTTAATCAAAATGTAATCTAAGGCTACCCGGAAGCTAAAGGACAGGAGGATCGATGAAGAAATCATTGTTTGTGGAGAAAAGGGAATTTCTGGTAAGGTCACGTAGTCGACCAATGGCTCCATGGTCGGAATGACGCTCCCAGTTAACTTGAATAATCCACGTCTGTCATAGACTAAGAAGGAAACAGAAAGCTCAATTGTTCGAATTTCTTAAGACCTTTATTTTCAACTAGCTGTGCCCGCGACGTTCGCGTGGATATCGGAAAACAAATTGTATTTCATTGGTTTTTTTTTTTGCGCCGAACCCTATATTTTTTCTGAAATATAAGGCTAAGTTACTTCTAATAACATTAGCTATCTGCTAGTGAAAGTCCAGTCAAAATCGAACCAGCCGTTTCGTCGATCAGCCGGAACAGACATACAAAAATTTTAAAAACTGTTTTTTTCTGTTATAAGTACCTACTCGTACCATATATATTTTCATATACAAATGTATATATTTTCATATACAAATGTATATGAAAATATAGTAAAAATAAAGCTGTTTTTTTGACATTACAAACAGATACTTTAATTTTATTTACTTTTATGTAATCTATGTAGATTACATTACGTTGCGTTGCACCGTGGGAAATTCAAAATGATGAATAATAAATATTTCTTTTTTCATCTGTTTATTTAAAGGAGTTCTAATTGTTCATGCTTATTGAAACATGTTCCTGCGCTCTACCACGCTGTGTAACATTTTACATGTTAAGCGCACGTGTAGGACATTAATTAATTATTCAGTACTCTTCATTTTTTGTCCATATAGTAACAAGCGTAAATAATATTTAAAGAAAGATAAAAAAATGTATCTATACCCCAATGATTGCTTTAAAGATTGCGTTTAATTGATTTACAAATTGACAGAAAAAAAACAATCCTGAAGGATCAATTCTTTACTGTAGCTGCTACGGCATAGCACATAATAGTACCTACATTACTTATTAGTATTTTTTTTTTGTTTTTGGGGGGAAACCTTCAAAAGCCACCCGACCGGGAGTTTAGGATTTTTACCTTACTAAAACCACCGCGGTGATCACCATCAGCACTTAGGATCCAGGATCCCTTATAAGACCAATTCCGGAACCCCCCTGTAAATAATGTTTTTCACCCGAAATTTGAAATTAAGACTTCTTGTTCACTAACCAGAGACGTTTGTCATTGTGCCAAACCTGTAACATTATTAGTACCTACTGAATAAATACAGCCTTTCATGAGCCTCGTCCAACAAATGACTAGCCATCTTACTAAGCGAAATTATACAGTAGTGCCTCGAAATTGTCGTTCATATTATATGAAGAGAGATCTTATAAAATACACACTTTCGTACAATCACCGTCCCGATATAAACATTGGTTGTTATCATAAAACTAACAAGCTTGTCTAGGTATAACAACCGCCATATTCTTTGACGCGCTTCGGACAACTTCGGCATTGGTCGGTGCTGATCGGAATATTATACAAGGGCTCGAATAACGCACTGTTGCGGGCCCAGATTATCTCGATGTAACACTTGTCATGTTTTTATTATCTTTGTATGTTAATACTGTATATAATCTGATGCTAATGTTGATAAACATTCATATTTTCGGTGTAAGTACATCGATTTGGACTCATAAGGTATGTTTTTCGATTAGTAAGAGGCAATTTTTCGTTTCTTTGGTGACGCAACCTCTCTGTTTGATTCAAAAAAGGTATTTTAGTACCTTTTGTTTCTTGGTACCTACTTAAATCATTAATAAAAAAAAAAATAAATAATAAAATTTATTCAAAACTAAAAGGACTAACATTAAATACAGTTTTTCTTAAATCTATATCAAGTTCACTCATGATTCGTGCCTGAACTAGGTAATCCTGTGTTTCAGGCGATTGGAGGTAACATTAATTTATTTAATAATCACTCAGTTATCATATTTATCTTAGAAATTATGTATAAGTTTAAGTGTATAAGTTTAGGTGTATAACTAAAATTATATATTATGAACAATATTTACTTTGGCACAAGTAATAACTTCTCTGTATCTTCATAGGACATAGTTTGAAGAGCCTCTTTAAGGATTTTCTTGCAGTTACTGTGATTTAAGGAATAGATGTTTCCTTTATTATTTAGTCTATTATAGAGTAGCGGTCCGAGGTACATATAAAATTTGGCTGTGAAAGCATGTTTTGTACTTTTTTGAGGACAAACGATATCTTTCCGTCTCCTTTTTATAAATTCAGTGCTGTACGGAAGCGCTGCGTGTTGTTTTAGTACAGTGCTCATTATAAATAACTGTCGAACTGTAAGTACTTTACAAGCTTTATACAGGGTGTTAGTGGGGAAAAGAAAAGGGCGGCAAGTAGCCACTTTGAGAATAGCTCTTTGAGCTCTTTCAATGGGCAATATCAAAGTTTTACTCGCCCCACCCCATGAAGTAATACAGTACGTCAAAATTGACTGACAAAGAGCAAAGTATATTTGCCTAATTATTTTTGGATCTGCAATAAATCGTATCTTTTTGAATACGTATATCAGTTTACGAATTCTATTATTTAGAACTTCTATATGTGGTTTGAAGGAAAGAGTTTCATCTATTATAATACCCAGTTTCATCTATTATAATACCCATTACTTCGACTCTAATGAAATAAATCTCAAATTATGCCTTAAAACATTTTTTACCGGTCAACGGATTTTGCGAACAAGCTTTGGAAGTACCGCTTTCAAAGCTTGCGCAAAATCCATCGACTCGAAGATGTTCCATTTTCTATGTTATCTTTCAGATAATATCAAGTAACTATTCCCTTGAATTAAGTAGATAGATATCTACGAAGATGAAGAGGCCGACAAAGGCTAGCTGGTACTAAAATTACCATAAATATATTCTTATGTTTATGAAAATGATGGCTGACGGTCCGTGACGAGTCAGCGGAACAGGGTTTTGTCTACTATTTTCCTCTACTGAATATTGTGTACCTAACTGTCGTACTGATATTGTGTAAAGGAAAGTTACGATCGTATGTTTGTGTCGAAATTGAGCAAAATTGCTTAATCGATTGATGTGAAAACTTGAGAAACGATTTGTTTTGCAAGATGGGCTAGTGTTTCTATAGATATTATTGTATAAATAAAAAAAGAGAAAAGAATAAAGTAATTATGATTTCAGAGGGGCTATTCCCGTACCTATTTTGAAGAACGTTCATATTCTAATCTCAGTTTCAATCTATCAAACATACCTACCTCTTATTTTCCATCATTTTTGCCATTGATTGTCGCCGAGATGAGATTGCGACTAGACTTTGTTGCGGGAATTGACTATCAGATGTTTAATTAATGTATCTAATATTACTGGTATTACATTTAACCGTGATTCGTGTTTCATAGTCATGTGAGGAAACGTTTTTCTCACATTTTTTTAACTTTAACAAAGTCGCAGGCAGTTACACGTCTATCAAAATAATATTTCTATATTTTTCCACGCCATAGAAATCCCGGAGGTCCCCACTTATCTATTGATAAATTATAATAAACGTTCGCATTCTATGGGTGCCATGAGGAGACGGGGCACTAACGGCCAGCGCATGACGTCACTAGAATCCTCTTTCATAGCCACTCGTGCCTGACATAAAATGACGTCAGACTATTCAGCTGTTCTCCGTAATTCAAACAATCGTGTTTGTTGTTACTTTTCAAGTTTAGGAGTTGTTTTGTAGCTACAGCATACCGGTACTTAAGTTTTTTCATAGATTTTATAATAAGTAAGTGGGAAGGTAGCTACCTCTAGAAAAAATCTTGGATCTCTTAGATAATTATATTCGAGCAAGCTTTTAGTTTTACTAATAAACATAAAATTAATTTATTAATTAATGCTAATTCATGAAAATAGTAAGCTTTTTTCGTTGAAAGAAAAAGATATCAAAGAATTTTGTTCTGAAAAAAAGTTGCAAATAATCCCTAATGCTACTTTTCCACCAGAGATGCAGCTATGCTGCGTGGATGTGAAAGCTAAGCTGCGAAACTATGCGACCGTTTCCACTTATGCTAAGCTGTATAGCAGAGCGAGTAAGATGTGCTATATAGATGCGCCGCAGTGGGGTAGGTGTGCGAGGAAGTTGCGCAGCTCGAGCTATGCGATGCACTGATAGTAGGGAAGGCACGGAGAGTACTCTGCTCTGTACATAGCTACACCACTCGCGCATCCATAACTCTCATTAATGGCACGCATCCTTTCGTATAAAAAAACATAGCTCGGTTGAACCCGTTTCCACCAGTGCACCACATAGCATAGCACATCTCTGATGGAAAACCAGCCTTAAGCTCTCTTTACGCTACCCGCGCAAAAAATAACTCATGCTTAAAATATCTTCAACATTTTCTTTTTTTAATTTAAAATTCTCTTTCAGATACCCGTCTCGTGGCCAGCAGTGGTGCAGAACATTTTGGCACGACTCAACAACACTGAAGTGTATACCTAAGCGGTCGTGAACCCGCTCCCCGAACGTGTATTAGAACTCAACAGCTTTATTTGAGTTACAAAAATAAGGCTCAAAATTCCAGCTACCTAAACGAAAAAAGTTCGTAAAACCTACTATTTGTTTTAGCCCAATTAGTTTTTCAAAGGCATCATTTTCATTGAAAGTTTAACAAAAGGTCAACATAATTCTATAATTATAATTAAAGCCGCACCTACAACGTAATCAATTTTATATCCAATGTATGTGAGTAAGTAACACGATCTACCAAAAACAGTCCTATCACGGCATGTCAGGTAAGGCATTATACCTGCAAGTTCCCCCGCATTCCCTCCCCCTTCGCCCCCGCGTATCATTGACATGCAAATGAAACGGGCCACGCTCGCGGACCCAACGGTTATTTATCTCTGATTGGCTCGCTTCATTCCGCTTTGACAGACAGGTTCCAATTTCGAACGGAACCCGGAGCGGTGTTTACATAATTAGATATGTAAACGAATATGCATGTCGGTTTCGGATCGCGGATACCGGTACATTCAATTCATATTTGGAGCGTTTGTGTAGTATTTATTATTTCTTAGTAAATCGTTAGAGACAAGTTGATCATTTATGACAACATCTACTAAAATAGCTCGATCGCTGTAAAACATACATTACTTTATTTTTACTTAAGCTCATTGTGAAGTGAACTGTATTGTTCTTTATGAGTAAATAAATTCGTTAAACCTGATCTGCAGTAAGTCCTACTATAAAAAAAAAAAAACATATTTTTCAGCCTAACCTGTTTGTCTACTGAAAAAACATCAGTTAGTAGAGTAATAACTAATAGACAAAATAAAGATTAAAATATAGAGTTCTCTTCAGTCTTCATCAACCCAACAATCATTGAGCCGAAAGACATCAGGCCTCTCCCAAGCAACTCCACTCCGACCGATTCTGTGCTAAAAAAAAAATCGCAACTCAAATCGGAATGAATCTTAACTGTATTATTATGTAAACAAACAGACTGGGTTTGCCTTCAGTACCTTCAACCCAACCGATGGGAGACGAAGATAAGGTCTTGCACAGAAATATCATTCGTGTCAATCAGCCGTATAAGTAAATTTCAATCTTTACGAATCGAATAAGCGATAAATAACCCTTTGAAAGCCGCGGCGCGATTGACAAGCATAATTTCGCCTTTATTTTATTCTAATCGAAGGGGTTTATCGGTAAATGGACGCGCCTTCGCTTCCCACGATTTTTTGCTTTGATATAACGTTATCTACTCGAGACCCCATGGCAGTGAAAGGGTTGACCCTTCTCATAATATTTTAGAAAAGCGAAACAGAATTTTGGCTTTTTAAAAATTTGTATCGTGTTTTTAAAGAGAATTTTCAGCCAGTCATAAGATGACATAAATTCCACATTGAAAGAAAGATATTATAAAAAAATATTTGTCTTCTTTTTATAAAAAAAAAATATTTAACTTCTTACAGGTTACATTTAATTAAAAAAGTATCAAGAAACATCTAACGAATTACGAGTACAGCATTCTCATTAGTCGGGAGAACCAAGTCTTGATCGTTCGGTCCCTTTGTAGTCCAATATACATGATTGCTCGATGGAGAACAATTATTTTGTTATTTATGACATCAATTGCGCTTGGCTGCTTACATAATATCCGTTTACAGACACCGGTACACGTGTTTTATTTATAGGTAGATTATTTTTTATTAACTATGTAGGTACTTGCGTGAGCGTCTGTACCTACGTTTTAAATGGCATAGAGTTGCCAGGTGAGTTTTAATCTATGGTTGAGATGATCAGTATTTTAATTAGTGAATAAGACTTGGTGGATTTAAGTTTATTTATATTCTAATTTATAAAATAACTAAGTAGGGACATTTCATTACGATTAAATGCAAATGAGGATTGCAAGTTAACCCAGTGAAACGTTGCGTTGGTATACCTAATATACCTACTTCAGTAATTACGTATTTATACGTACGGTATATTATGTTGTTTTCAGCGAGTGTTTTTTAATCAAGATAAATTAGTCACCACAACAAACCCGTATACCAAACGTTTAGCTAATTAAGTAGAAAACACGGCACTCTTTTTGAATGCGGAAAAAGTGGGACAACCTCCACAATTTTTAAACACAGGAAAATATAACAACAATTATAAAGAAACTCGGTTCAAATGTCGTAGTGTAAGATTAGCCCGGTCTTACTTATAATATTAGTTAGGTACTTTTATCTCGGAAAGTTTCCGGACGATTCGGCGAGGTTCTTAACCCGGATTACCAAATGCTGGCTAAAGTTCGGCAGTTAAGCGACTTGTAAGTGGTTTAATTCTTGAAATCGATGTCGACTAAGCTGGGGTTAGGTGTCAGAAATATAGGAATATTACTTATCAGATGGTACCTAAACTATTTAGTCTCGTATAATGTGTTTCGAAGAACAGACATTTATTTTTGTCGTTCTTAGACTCCAATATTATTTTTTTGGTAACATTTGCCATGGAAACAATTAATTAAGAAATAATACAATTTTATTTGAACTTTTCTTTCACGGAATCACACGCAAGCAAGTTTTAGAAACATAAACCGACGTTGCTAAATGTTATTAGATAAAAAGCTACGTGGAATATTTTGTCTAACAGTACATAAGAAAAACTCCTACCAAATCAAAACTTTTAATCAATTTAGGAATCAGATTCCTCATCTATCTAGACGATTGCATAGTAAGATATGTTGCCATCAATTCTATGCGTGTGCCGGGGGTGAAAGAATAAGAACTTTTGGGGGTAAAGGGGGGTGAAATGTCTATTTTTCGCAAGTCACGTATCGGTTCAGGCTTATCCGGCTTTAGGTTTGATGATAATAAGTGATACCACCAAATATGGTTTACAAGGATGTAAAGAAGATGACTGGATTTGATAAGATCATGCAATATAGACGGCATAATGATTTTTCGTTGTTTTAGTGACCATTTTAACGTAAATTATCATTTCGTGAGTATTTTTTAATCTGAAATTTGTGCCCAAAAATACTAATGCTCGTTTCTTTTAAACAAAAATGAAAAATTTTGCTTCCAAATGGTAGCATTTTTTATTGCTAAACTGGGCATATAAATAGATTCGTAAGTCAACTTTAACTGTGATAGCTATCTCCAATGGGAGGGTCTACAGTGAAAAACTTGGCTTCATTATATTTGCAAGGTCTTTGTTTCATTATTTGTAAGTTATAGGAATAGGCAATTAACAATATAAAGAATGTACAGTCAACAAAAGAGATAAGTATGCAGGATCGTCGGATATAGTTGAAGTTTAGTAAGAAGCCGATAGATGTTTTCGACTGAAATTTAATTTGATAAATGAGCTGTTTGTTTTCTATTAATATACTTATCTCTTTTTTTGACTGTACATTAACCACGATAAAAAACACCCACGATTGGTATAAAGTGAAAATGTATATATATTAATAGGTAGGTTAGATTCTTGTACTGTACTAGGTATCTACTTGTTTATTCTCTAGATATTTGCGAAAATAAAACCTTTATACTTCAGAACCAGGCAGTTTCCCACAGATTTCCACGCCAATTTTCTCTTCTTTAAATAGAAATATACAACGAGTCAGCAAACAAAGTATTTCCGTCGGCATTCATAGATACCTACCTATTTACACACTCAGTACATAGGCGTTTACCTACTACTATGTACTGTGATATGTTTTATGTCTTCTAACATAGGTCAGGGTCGTAGTTTACAACCGTAAATACACGTAAGACGTAGGTTCGGTCAGTTTACATGCAACCTTGTTTGTAGGAACCTACTGACATTATCTAAGGACTTTGCAGAAATGATAACAGAAATGTAAATAAAATATCAGTTGTACAAAAAAGTTTTCTGATCATAGTGTAGCGAATGCAAGTTATTTAAGACTCTATTACTATTAATTTTGAGATACTTATTGCAAACACGGATAAGAAGTTAGATACTTGAAAAAATACCATCTTATTAAGATATAACTTTTCCCCCACGTGTTCCAGTTTAATTTTTAAAATCAGCATGTAGGTGTACAGTTCTACCATAAAGAAAACAAAAGAAAAATTCTCAAGCCAAACATTCCAATTTTAAACACCAAGAATTTGTCATTCAGAGAATTTACAATTCATAACTTTACAGCGTAGGTAATACGGTCGCTACCTTATAGTCGCGTAAGTAGCGCATCTATTTCTTACAATATCTGGAGCCGAAGCATTCACGAGGCGTCCTCGTCGAGTCAATATCAATAAATGGGAAGCTGGGAAATTGGATGTGTTGCGGCTCGTGGCCCGGCCGACACGCTACGTAATAAGATAGTAATGAGACGTTCTTGCCACTCGTAAAAATATGGCTGTTGGCTCCCGGACTATGACTAAATATTTAACTAACTCGCTGTGTCCTGTGTGTACCTAAATATAGACTCTGTGTCAGCTGGTTTTGTTGTCATTTTAGGATGCATTTTTGCACGAAAGCTAGAAAGTTTCTACTTAACTAATATCTACCGTTAATTTATACCTACCTACAACATTAGGATACCAACATTCTTTCGATATTTTTGAATATAAATATGTACCGATACATTTAATCACTACATAGTATAAAACAAAGTCGCTTTCTCTGTCCCTATGAATGCTTAAATCTTTAAAACTACGCAACGCATTTTGATGCGGTTTTTTTTTAATAGATAGAGTGATCGAAGAGGAAGGTTTATATGTATAATGTAGTGTATTTAGTATCAGCATTGCACCCGTGCAAAGCCGGGGCGGGTCGCTAGTATTAATATAATTGCCAATTAAGAATATTATTTGTATGAGTCTTAATTAGCAATGTGTACTGTGCCTAAAATCTATTCTGAATAATAAAGAAGAATGCCACTAATTTAACTTCAGCTAACGTCTTCCCATTCCGAAGCGAATAGCCTTGAGTATTCAAAACAATAGGCGTTTAATATGACGTCATTCATCAAATAAAATTGAAGGACAGATTTTACAATAGGTATTCTAATTTATTATGGGTATCGATTAATAGATGCTTATTTTTTTTCGATACTCAGAATAATTACGTCACGGTACCAAAAGTGTGTACTATACCTACCTAACTAATTTTGTATTTACCTATTGTTACTTTTCTAAGCAGATGTTCATAATAAAGCCAAAAACTAAAACTATGCGTGAAAATAGGTACTTATAGTAAATGCAAATGAGTTCCTGAAACTCCAAATCTGCTTTTATTATCTTCACACATTGGAGCCAACTAGTTTCCTAAAGATCAATTTAATTTATCGCAGAGTACTATCTTGCATAAGTACAAGTAGGTCCTCTACCTTTGTTTGTAAATAGGGCAAGAGGGCAAGCATTACTCACCGACATTAAGAACAACGGCCCTTTCCTTATACCTACTTACATCAGCAGTAAAAACAATGGTTCAAACATACCGTCCACACTCCGAATACATCCATTTTCCGTTTAATCCAACCGTCAACCGGTTTGTTCTGTAAAAAAAGAGAATCACAGTATTAATTAATTGCCTCAACTCGTTTGTAACTATGCTAGTAAATTGTGTGTAACCGATTGCATCAGCCTACGAGGATTGATTTGACATTGACACGCCGCGCATGCGTATTGCCCTAATTCTGTGTAAAGTTCCCGTGGGCGAGAGATGGCGATATATAATTTTACATATGAAAGAGGGAGATAGGTATAGGGTACTCAAGGACTGCTGTCAGAGTCGGGTCGGTAACATGGCCGACGGATATTGCATCTGCATGCATTTTAAAGAATTGTGTTCGATGCAGAAGGCTTGGAACGTTTAACTTTCTATTTTTAAATCTATAAAATCATCTTTAGGAACTATGATGCTAAGTCCTTGAAGTATTACCTAATAGTTAAAATGGGGAGTTTTTTTTTATTGAGAAAAGAAAAAGGGCAGAATCAAAATAAATGGTTATGTTTTTATATGGAAGAAAGTTTAAGGGGAAATATATTGTTTAGCAAAACAGGTTCAAACATAATTATGACGTCGACGGTGCGATGACCTTTAAATGATGTGTCGAATCTCGCAACACCGGGAAATGTTCAAAATACCTACACACCTATACAGCAGTCAAATAAAATTTAAATTATTGCGAATTTGTTTCCACCTACCTAATCATATCGAAGATGGCGTATCAGTCTAAATCGTCACTTATATTTTTTTTAATAATTATGAGAAAAGTTAGTCGAAACCATAATTTTATTCCGATCCTCAATAAAATTTATATCAACACATGTTACATACATGTGTTGATATAAATTTATGCAGATATTTGAATGTAAATGATTCGACAAGCAATTTACATAATATCGATCTGAAGATAGTTCAATGTCGAATACAATTCGAGGCCTGTTGTTTGAAATTCAATGTGTAAAGAGATAATGGCATTGAACTCTAAATGCTCGGTATTCACGTATTTTTCTTGCATTTACATTTAGATAACTATAATTTATTGAATGAAAATTCTTTCATTTCTTCAGCCAGCAGCCAGTACAAAATGTTAGTAAGCACATAAAACCTGAGGGTTAATTCTCGTAATTTAAAAACGTTTACAGTCTTATCTCAGTCTCAATCTGTCGAAAGTACCTCCAATTTCCCTTTTTAACATTGGTTTGTCGCCGATATAATAATAATTATAAATTTTTATTTGCATAACATACATTACAGTCATTGTAAAGCCCTGACTCCAGAGCTAGATATGTAATACCTGTATTTCAGGAGTCAGTTGATATGAGACAGCGACTACATTTTGAACGTTTTTAATTACGGGAAATGGCCTTCTGTTTAAATAATCCGTAAGTTGTACGTAAATGAAATGTTGGAGGCATTAGAAACAAAACATATGCCTACGTGACACGGAATAATTTGTAACAATATGTTCAGATAGGTAGATAGGAAACGTTCTCCGTGTCGTGCCATTTGTACCCGGCTTCCCTACCTGTCCTTGCGATAGCTACAATGTCGCCGACCCACATATCCACCGAGCGACCTCTCAAAATAGATTGAATTCGTACAATTCAATAAAGGTGTTCAATTTGGAAAAACAAGGGCAGCTTAAGGCGATCACGAAATTCCTTGAATATTCCATTCGTCTTCTAATAAGTTTAGAAACTTTAATTTGGAACGGCGTTAAAACAGGAGCATTTCCATGGAAAGGCCCTGGCTGATAATCGCTTCAATTTGGCGTAAGTAAATAAAAGTTTAAACAGATTAAACTCGGTAACGAGCCCCAGCCGGGGGAGGGGTACGAGGAGGCACAATTATCTCGTCCTATTTTCCCTTCTAATTTCACGTTAGGTCTACCCTTGAAGGGACTTTGCAGACGTGCGCGAAAAAATCGCAAAGTTAAACGGAAACCTCTTTATGAACCATATACCAGTGCAAGTACTGATATAAAAGTTAAGGTAGGTACCTACCTTAACTTTTATATCTGATGACAGGCTAAAGGTATCATTTTTCTATTCAAATAATATCTTGATAGATCTTAAATTATTCAATCTAAAGGCCTTTTAAATGATAACGGTAATCTAATATGTAATAATGAATAAATGAGTGCACGAAAGCATTTAGAAGGCTTCGACTCGAAACTTCCACTCTTGATAAGAGGAAAATTTTGTAGTATTATTACTAATAAGGCTTATAACGTTGATTTATTTTTCATGTTAGCAACACTATTCTGTAAATAAAAACAATTACGGAACGCAAGGGGCGATAGCTTGAATGATAAGTATAAATAATTGAGAAACAAAATCACGTCGATATAAAGGCAATTTACAGTTTCTATAACGAATGGTAAAAAGTATACGTTGATTCCTACATTAAAACCGCTGGCAACAAAGAAAACTAAATACAATTAGTGCTAAATGAATTTAAAACATCGTTCTGTTTCTGTCATTCGTTTGAAGATGAAAGAAACGGAGTGATGTTTTAAACATGTTTAGCGCTAAATGCATTTAGTGACTTGTGATGCAAGCGGCCCTAGGTAATGAATAACAGTGCTTTTAACTATTTTTTAGTTAATGATAATAATATTGCAATTAATCGCTCGTCTGTAGATACAAACGTTATCTTCTTACAGAACCGTTTCCACATGCCTTCAGTTTTTCTCACCATTGAGTTTCACACTCGCGGCTTTTTGGGTTAAACGACACTTGTTCGTATTAAATGTTAAAGCTTGCTGGGATCAAGAAGAAATAGGGGGTTGAAATCTCCTCCTTTCGTATGATTAAGTTTGTTAATTCGAAATTATTTTGGTTACTTTCGAAATGTTTGATTTTGGCATAATGTTTTGCAATTCAAATTACTGCTATTCAGAGAATATCAGTGTCTATGTATTATGAATGACAAATGCTATCTCCTATATTAATTAACTGACCTAGTTTGTCTTAGTTGGCTCAACCACTTAGTCAATTACTCAGCAGATAAGAATCCGACGCACCCTAGATTTAGTTTCACTCACAGCTATGAGGGTAATTAATCAAAAGTGATAGAGCCTACTTTGCAATGTAATTGCTCAATGCAATTCAACTTGTAAAAACACAGAAATATTAATGCAGATAGGGGTGAAAACTCTTGCGATTCTCCTCATTTCTTTTAGTCCAACGACGAAAATATTATAATATTTTACAAGAGCAAGAGTTGTAACATTAGCATAGGAATCGCCGTAAGTTGATATCATTGAACTTTATTAAGGAAAGCTCGCGATAAACACCCCATGCTGCTGTGATCCCATAATCTCATCCAATTATGCTTTGGTTTTATTCTGATAGATGTACTTGTGATTTCATAAAAGTTGTGTTGCGAAACGACGATATTGAAGCTTGTTTTCTTATCCATATTTATTTATTGATCCTTGTATCAATTCGAAATGTTAACTATATTTTTTGGTGTCTGATTCTAAACTTGGCCGTTGTAACTGGCCATACTTCTTGAGCGCGATAGGTCAAAGAAGTCGTATTGAAATTCACAACATCTTTAATGGAAAGTCCACACCTTATTCTGATAAAAAGATAAATACAAATACATGTCGTGAAATCGACATATTATGCCTGCTTAACGATCGTGGTAAATATTTGACAGGCCCACTCTAATCTTTAAATTTACTATGCTCACTTGATAAATCTGATAGCTCTATCAGCATATTCGTTAAGTTAGCCGTTGGCCACATTATTGTAATTTCATTAGATATCTTAATACATATCGTTAATTCAAATTTATTTACGTTAAATTCTGTGGGGCATTAACAGCTACATTTGGAAGTAGTGTCCGTTTATTTCCATAATAGGAAAATTAGAAGACAGAGTTGTTTTTGCTGCCTGATTCTCACGTTACATTTTAATGTAAGGTTTTTTTTTGTGGGTCCTATACGTTCCTACTAGTTCTCGCCTAACACAAACGTTAATAGAATCAATCTCCTTCAGTACATGAATGTGACGTACATGCGAAGGCTCGTCAGTCGCCCCCACATCGTGCCTCTATTTACATGTTTTTCTAATCTACATCCAGATTCCTGATATTGGGTTCAATCGTGACTTGCATTGAGCGGGCACTATTAGCTCCGGGGTACAGAATTGTCTTTGTGAAGATTAAAACATGTATTTACATAATGTTACAGACAATACGACGCCCAGAATAAGTCTCTGTTATGAGTAGGTATTCTGCGAGAGCACGTATTGTTTGAGACGAGTGTCTCGTTGTATTAGATGTGTTTTCTTTGGTTATGACCGTTATATATGTGTTAAAATGATGGTCAACATCAGACGTAGTCGTAAATGTTCAAGAGTTTCTACAGGGCTTAAGATTTTCGAACAGTTTCATGTTCAAGTAAAAATTGCGTGAAAAATATGGAAACATGATTAGGAGTGAAACAGATATCTGTTAGGTACATTTTAAAATGCGACTTTTTATTCTTCTTCTTAGCGTGTCGTTGGCAAGAATAAACACGAAAAAATATAAATCATTTTTTTATTTTGCTTGGCCCAAAATTCAGCAAAGCGAATTACCGTTCTCCTCACGTGTGCAGGTGACAATATGCAGCGCAAGATGGGATGTGAAACATTGTCACTGGAGAGACGCCACATGCACGAAGTCCGAGGAGCCGAGGTCTGAGCCGTTCATGAACGCACGACTTGGGTAAGAAGACTGTTTAAGTCTATTTATTTAATTTAAAAAGTTTGTTTAAGGGATTCCAAGTAGGCTACGGTAAGTTGTGCCCAAATGGGAGGCTCTTCATTCTAAGAAAACTAGACATCTACAACATTTTTGCATTCAATGTTGTAAATACCTAGATACGACTTATCGATCCGCCATAATTCAGCTCAGCCAAAAACAAAAGTTTAGCCAATATAATTTTATTTATCCAATAGACAAACAAAAGTCACAAATATCCAAAACTTTTACGTCTAGCATTGGGCAGGGTTTCAGACAAAACAAAGGAGACTGAACAACAAAAGTTGGAAGTATTTGCATTCTGCACATCCTGCGAAGGCTTTAGTATGAATAGTAGTGTTGGGAATAATTGTGGCTGTACTGTACCTTCATGCTTAGCTACTAAATACTTCGAGCGAAGTGTGGGTTTTGTGTGTGGTCTAAGCATGAGCGGTAGCGGGCTGATTATATTTTTTTTGCCGTGCGTCTAAAAGAAACGTGGTGTATGTTATGTTTACTTTTTGCCAATTTACAGAGAAATATATTAGAAAATATAAGGCATGGTGAAGAATAGGCTGCTGTTTTGACTTAAAGTGACGACACCTTATTTATTTAACCATTTAAAAACATGTAAACAGACAAGAAGAAAGGAACAGATAAATACGTACAAAGGTGATACTTATTTCAAAAGAAATCGCTTCCAGTATACCTGTGATATGAATATTTTATGATATTCGTAATTCCAAAATACTTAAAATATGAGAAAATCAGTTGCAAAATAATATTAGGTAGTGTTATTTTCGTACCTTAGGTCATGGTCAGTTAGTGGGCCCATTCACTGCGGCGGCGAGCCGCCCACTACCTGAACGCGCCCCAGAAGGTGGTAGCCGTAAGGCTACTCCGGGGGTACCGCACGATCTCGGGCGAGGCGGCAAGCCTCCTTGCCGGACTGCCACCGTGGGATCTGGAGGCGATAGTCCTCGTGCGCCTGTACGAGTGGCGCGCGGAGGCACTACGCCGGGGGGAAACTCCGCTGCCGCGGCAAATCGGGGCGGAGCGGACCGACCTCCGGCGCGATCTCATGGCGGCATGGAAAGAGCGACTGTCGCAACCCAGCGCAGGGCACTCCACGATAGTGGCGATAAGACCCTTCTTTGAGGAGTGGCTAGAGAGGCGCCACGGCGCCCTTACCTACCGCCTGACGCAGGTCCTCACCGGACACGGGTGTTTCGGGAGGTTCCTGCACACCATCGGGCGGGAGGAAACGCCCGGGTGTCACCACTGCGAGGATCGCCCAGAGGACACGGTGGAGCATACGGTGGAGGTCTGCCCTACTTGGGCGGAGCACCGCCGTGTCCTCGCAGAGGCGACCGGCAGCGGCGGCGACCTCTCGCGCCCGGCCCTGGTTTAAGCCATGGTCCGGGGCGAGAGGGAGTGGGAGGCAGTCACCTCCTTCTGCGAAGCAGTCATGCTAGCGAAGGAGGTGGCGGGACGGCTGAGGGAGAGAGCCTCACGTCCCAGCCGCCGCGGGAGACGCTCCTGGCGTCGGGAGCCGCGTGACGACTCCCGGCCACCGTAGGCGCGGGCCTGCGGGCGGAGAGTAATGGGTAACCTTCCGTCCGACCAGGACAGGCCCGTGCCGGACGGCGCGTACGTGTTCCACGTGTGCCTCAAAGAGATGTCAGCAACAAGGAAGGGGCCCGAAAGGGCCGAAGCCTGCTGGGGCAGCGGGATTGTCCGAAAGGGTTACCGCTACCCCGGAACACAAAGGGCTAAGGAAGGAACACGGGTGGGTTTTAGTCAGTAAGAGTCTGACACTCCCTTCTGCTCCACCCAGAACGGGAGGGGTCATTTGATGATTTCCCATTCACAAAAAAAAAAGTCATGCAGTTAGATAAAATATCCAATAGCGACTACTAACTCGCTACGCTCGCTACCATTTGTAGTAAATTCATGGACGTTTATTCCATGATTATTATTAGATACCTGCGTATTGGTTGATTAAATAAACTTTAGGTATTTTTAGGTAAATAAGTGGTTTGCAATGTTATTTTCACCAGACTATTGGAAAATCAAACGAACTAGAAGCCCATGACGTTTTATTTATTTAAATAATATCATAAAAGTCGTAGACAGATAAAAGTAGGTACTTCTCAGACAATAAAAATTAAAATAACTGAATAAAAAACTCGTTTACTATTTTGCAAAAGGTAATAAAGCTCGTCGCTCTAGCTTTCACTTTCAACAAAAAGTTCAAAATTTAATTCAACTAGGTTTCACTTTCTGTATTCATAAAAAGATGTTACCAATTCATAATACAGGTAAACAACACTTTGTTACATTTTTTATTGCCGACAATTGCTACTGTTTCGGTTCTTTCATTCATTTGTCTTATTTACCTTTTTACAAAAGGTGTGACTGTGTTTTTTAGCTTCCGAAGTAAACAAAACCGTAATTCCACAAAAACGTTTGACATTCCTAAGACATGATTTCAAAGGGCTAATTTTGTCATGCTACAATTTATAGCGACAATATAATTTTATACCCTGAACTAAAATACCTGTTACCTTTTTAATAGCAGTACTTCAATAAACACACAAGAAAACTTATTGTAAATAACTCTTAATATCATGTTTGTTATATATTTTTAGTAGTTTTTTTTTTTTATTATATTCCTTTAGTTGTAGCTTGTAAAAAGTGTAACAATAGATTGGAGTAAGAACTAATAGTGACATAATATAAATATTTTATACTCATACAAGGTGGACCGGTGGCGGTCGGTTAGGTGTCGGTTGCACAGAACCGATTAAAGTAGCGGTGCCTGTCCACCAGTGGACATCTATTGGCTCAAATGATGATGATACTCATACAAAAATAATTCTCTTTTTCTTCAGAACCGCTGATCTCCTACATCAGGACCATACGTCATACCGCCGGGGATGTGTGCCTATAAAGCGAGAGTTTTTAGTTACCGCCCATTCGGGCTAAGTTCGCCCTCGGGTCAGAATGATCCGGGCTCAGACCTCCATCCAGACGTATGGTAACGTGCAGGTGGATCCAGATGACGTCATTACGTGACCCGTGCTTAGCAATATGTTGGTTTGCTACGTTTGTTTACATAGGGTTAGAAGAAAACGTTGTCCATTTAGTTGTAGAGATAAATAAATGTTGCGTTTATTATTTTGAATAGTTTTTGCCCGCGGCTTCTCTTGCGTGGAGGTCGGAAATTTATCCCACGAGAACTAAAACTGAACTGGGACAAAAATTATCCTGTGGTCTAACCCAAGTTATGTGTATCCATGTACTACATTTCATCCAAAGCTTTACAGACGTAACGGTGTGAAAAGGTAACAATATTACTACTAATATTGTTACCTTCTCACACCGTTAATTTTAAGATTTTCACATTTGATACATTATATCCATAAGTACCTACGCACTTATGGATATAATGTATCAAATGTGAAAATCTTAAAATTGAGGCCCAATTAAAATTATTTCCCGTTCTAACATGAACCTATAGAGGTATGAGGAACAGGGTGTAAAGTTCACTCATCCTCCATAGAAAAGGGAGATTCTCCGACCAGATGGGTGTTGCGTCTGGTGGACTACTTGCCCAACGATAGATGTCGGGGCGCTCTATAATTATATATGCTAGTCGCGCGGTAAAGTCTGCTTGCGCGATGCATAATTTTGCGTGACGTCAGTATGATGCGTAGTTCGCATGTGGGGATGTAGATGCCGCCACAAACCTTAAGAAAGAACTATAAACGACCTAAATAATAGATTGGCCACAGGTAAAGTAACTCCGCTTTCTAGGTTACACGTTACTCAGTCATAGATCTCTGATAAGGAGAAGTGTGTTAGGGAAATGCCACACAAATACGACTCTTATGTAGAAACTTTATGCTTCATATTTTCCTCCGTAATAACGCTATAAAATACGACAAGGTAATGGATTGATATGGGCTTATGAATCGCCCATTTAAGTTTGATTTAGGTTTAAAAAATCTGCATTGGTAAAAGCTGTTAATTTTCGTACAAAAAAAAACTTCAGGGATATAACCGGTAAAGGAAAGTTATTCGTTAAAAATCAATAAAATAAACTAAAAAAAAATGTCTAGGTATATAAAGTCAAAGTCAAAGTCAAAGTCAAATCATTTATTTCAAATAGGCACTTAAAAGGCACTTTTGAACGTCAAAATTTAAAATGAAAAAATAGAATTGATTCTAGTCGCCCATTCCAAAATGTAGTTTTCGTGTGGAGAAGAATGGGCAAGAAACTCCACCGTTACTCTTTTAAAATGTTTTACAAGTTTTTGTATACATTGTTTATATAATTATATGTGAAGACGATGCACCTAAAATAAAATTTAGTCTACCAAAAATGGTAAAAGAATTAAAAATATAACAGACTGGTAAATCAATTATGTGATAGATACATGGTGTCCACATATTTACAAAGATTGAAAAATTTTACTAGTATTTTAAAAAGTGTGTGAGTTACATTTTTTGTCAAAGAATGTAAAAAACAATGTAAAAAAAAAAAAAAATGTGTATGTATAAATTAAATTAGCAACCAGTTTGATTTTGTCTAGACTCTAGATTGTCCTATGGAGCAGGACCAGCATGTTTCCAAACATTGTTATCTTGGATATAATCCTCCAATTTGTAATATCCTTGTTTACAAAGTGTACTTTTTATATGAGTTTTAAATTTTCTTTCATTTAATTGTAATATATCAAAAGGTATTTTGTTGTAGCATTTAACACAGTACCCCATAAAAGATGTTTGCACTTTAGATAATCTGAAAAAAGGTTGATCTAATTTATCTTTATTTCTAGTATTAAAATTATGTCTATCACTTATTTTATTAAAAAGATGTTGATTTTTTCTTACATACATAATATTTTCATAAATGTATTGGCAAGGTACCGTCATAATATTAACCTTTTTAAATAGTTCCCTAAGAGATTCACGACGACGTAGATTGTAAATGGCTCTGACAGCTCTCTTTTGCAAAATAAAAATGGATTCAATATCAGCAGCCCGACCCCACAGTAAAATGCCATATGACATAATACTGTGGAAGTAACTAAAATAGACCAAACGCGCGGTTTCTACATCTGTTAACTGTCTTATCTTTCTAACAGCATAAGCGGCCGAGCTTAGCCGCCCCGCAATAGATGTTATATGAGGCCCCCATTGTAATTTCTCGTCTAGCGTGATTCCTAGGAAAACTGTCTGATCAATAAACTCTAGTTTTTGGCCATTCAATATGATGTCACATTCGCTGCTTCTAACATTAGGCAATTTAAATTTAATGCATTTGGTTTTTTTTTCATTAAGTACTAAATTATTTACCGTAAACCAATCTTGGACCTGAAGAATAGAGTTATTCACGTCGTCAAGATTTTGTGACCGTCGGTCTATTTTAAAGATCAATGATGTATCATCTGCAAATAACACCATCTTTGGTTGATTTTGAAGTAATTGGGGTAAATCGTTAATATAAACTAAAAAGAGGAATGGACCCAATATCGAACCTTGAGGAACGCCCATTGTCATTTCAGACCCTAATGAGTTTATGCCGTTTACTTGAACTTTAACCTTTCTATCTTTCAGGTACGATCTTAGCAAATCAAGTGCTTTTTTTCTAATCCCATAGTGCTCCAGTTTCATCAGAAGTGTCTCATGGTTTACGCAATCGAACGCCTTAGAGAGGTCGCAAAAGATTCCAATGGCATCTTGTGCTTCTTCCCAGGCGTTAAAAATGTTCTTTATTAGGGTAACACCAGCGTCAGTAGTACAACGCCCTTTGGTGAAACCGTACTGGTGTTTATGAAAGATGGAATTTTTATTAAAGTGACGTAACATTTGATTGAGCATAAGCTTTTCAAACACCTTACTGAGAACTGGCAGAATCGACACAGGCCTATAATTGTTGGGTTCTTTACTGTCACCGGATTTGAATAATGGAACTACTTTACTATGTTTCATAAGATCCGGAAAAACTCCTTGATCAACACTGGTGTTAAATATGAAAGCTAGATAAGGCGCAATGGTTTCTATGAGAGATCTACATACTTTTACAGACATTCCCCAGAGATCTTCTGTTGATTTAATTTTAAGATCTTTAAAAGCTTTTATAACAGCCTGGGGATTTGTATGCTGAAACCTAAACTCCAAAGGGCATGGCTTTACATTCTTTTTAAGCAAGGCAGCAGAAAGTGTGGGGGATGAATTTAAAGCTTCAGTAGTTTTAAAGGGAATATTCGCAAAAAAATTTTCAAATTCCTGAGCTATTTCTACATCTGAGTTGATGGGGCCATGTGCAGTCTCTAAATTAAATTCAGTATTACGCTGTTTTTTCCTACCTGTTTCATTATTTATTATTTGCCAGGTAGTCTTTATTTTATCATCAGCTGATTTTATTTTATTGCTAATATAAAGAGCTTTAGCTATTTGGCACACACTTTTAAAAGTTTTTGAATATTTTGCAACATACCGATGAAAGTTTTCATTTTTCAAATGTTGCTTTAAGCCATAAAGTTCAAAAAGTTTTTCCCTGCTTTTACGAATACCTGGAGTCGCCCAGTCACTAAATAAAAACTTTGTGTAAATGCTTTTAGTTTTTAGTGGAAAAGTGTTATTAAACTGGTTGTTTAACAGTGAAAAGAACTCGGCATAGAACTCATTTGGGTCACCTATATTATTAAAATTCTGGTCACATAATTTACTGGCCAAAGAATTATTTAATTTTTCCAAATTTTTACATGTAATTGTCCTAAACCTTATTTGAATTTTTTGTAACGGCATGTAGGAGCTAAATGTAATTGTTTGTCCACTGTGATCAGACGGCAACTTATTTACAATTTGTTTGTGTAAGTAATCACAATTACAAAAAATATTATCTATACAAGTGGCAGAGGAAGCTGTCACTCGGGTTGGTTCAATAAAAACATTTGACAAATCAAATGACCTAAAAAGGCTTAACAATCTGACAGTATTTAAGTTATTTTCCAATAAATTAATATTAAAATCTCCACATACGATTATTGATTTACTACTAGTACTAAGTTTCTTTAACACATCTTCCATTACAGAATCAAATACAGATAGATTCTGGTAACTGGGAGGTCTGTATACGCATACTATAACATGCTTATCAAGCTCAACACAGGACAATTCAATGGTGTGTTCAACAGACAGCCCGACGATGTCTTTTCGTTCTTTCGATTTAATAGAATTTTTAAGTAATATTAATGACCCGCCATGTATCATACGTTTTCGGCTGAAATGGCTAACTACACAATAATTTTCATAATTAATTGACATTGCTTGATGATCTTTCAGCCAATGCTCTGTTAAACAAATTACATCAAACTTGGTGTTTTCCAAAAACAATTCTATTTCCAATAATTTGGAAGCGCAACCTTGGATATTTTGATGAAATAATTTTAAATTATGTTGCACATATACTCTATGATAATTATTATCGATCTTAATGTAGATACGAATAAGTAATAATAGTTAAGTAGATGCAATAAGTAAAACGTCAATGCAGAAAGGTAACACATAAAAACTTATTAGTGCTGTACAAAGAAAAAAATTACACTAATTAAGTAGATATCTACTTAGTCCGTTAGAACAACTCAAAAAAGATGCAGATTTTGAAAGATAGGTAGGTAAAGGAGGACAAAATGGATTCCGCGACCAATATACTTCCGTAACCAAAGGTATGTCATTAGGTAGACATTTTAATATAGAGATATGTCGATGTTTCGTAGGACGTTCTTGGACGGTAGGTAACGGAATACTTGAATATCTACTAGTGTGGGCTCATCAGATTAGTCTTAACGAGTCCTGTTCGTTTTACCTGATGATGAGGCCCAGGATTCGTTGTTCAGTTACCTACCGTCCAGATCTATAACTCGATGGTACCATGTTATTGCATTATCATTGGAATACATACATTTGAAAATATGCAAACTAAGACCACTAGAAGTAAAGTCCGGTCAGTTCTACGAAACATCGCCATAATTTTTTTCACACAGCGATTTCAAATGAGCCGCCATAGTAGTTATTGTATAATAAAATATATTAATGACAAATGTGTGGTTGTTATTGGTGCTAGGACCAGCTTCCACACATTTTTCCGATATTCCATTACTCTATATATGGTATAGACAGGTTTCAAAATGAAGCTAAGTAATTAAGTATTCAAAATTCTTAACAATTCTATGAAACCTAACTTAGGAAAGTTCACCATTATTTTTCTTAATTTATAGAAAACACTTCAGAAAATATTCGTGGTTGAATATAAGTTATGCAGTCAAACTATTGGAAATATAAGTCAAAAATAACCCAGTACAATGGCGTGTTCCAGTGTCATTAACTCGAGATGAAATATTGTTTCAGTCAAAAAACACGACAGACCATTTTTTCAACCATTTCTCTTACTATAGTTCATTCTCACGCGATTCTCGCCTAAATGACTAATGTATTATAAATTTTTAAAATACAACTTCCTTATTGCTTTCGTTGTTCAAATAAATGTAGGAAAACAGGAAGTTTTTCTGCCTTAATTTGGGAAAATTGTTCATTAAATAATTTTCGGTAAGCTTTTTCATTTAAAGTTTTCACATTTTCTACGTGATATTTATTAGTATAAAACTATTATATTTTTATGGACTAATGAGTTGAGTAAGCATTAAGCATTTTTTAAATATAAGACTATTTAAAAAATGCTTAATGCTTACTCAACTCATTAGTCATTACCCAGGTAGCACGGGCGTTTTTTTCCCATAGCGATTTTTTTCGCCTACTGAATTTTCAACGCACTGCAAAGCGCCGAGAGTTTAAAATCCAACAGTGTGTTTTACTGACGCACTGGTATGCACTCTGTTGGATTCTCAATGCTCGGCTCAACACCGAGAGTTGAAAATACAGTGCGCGGTAAAATCCCCTCGATACTTTTACGTCTCGTAAAAAATACGCCTTAAAGAATACCTAAATTATCTGCTATTTGAGGAGAGATAGACAAAACTAGATGACCAGAAATCCATAAACCGCCATAAGTTTCTAAAACTTCCAGTATTTACTTAGGACATTTTTCCTTTCATTCTAAAAGTCCAAACTTATAGTAAAACACTTAGACATCTACATATACAAATATAAAACAAAAATATCAAACTCGTAGAGAAGAGGGCACGAACGAAACGAAACTATTCCCTGCTTATACAAATTTCACGAACGCTCGGCTCCAATACATTTTGCATGAAGCACTGTAAGAAAACTTGGTATTCGTCCTCGGGACAAAGTTGAGTTTTTATAACTATTTTTATATAAAACAAGTTTGCATTTTGTTCGGAGTTGTCAACGTTATTTTTGTTGACATGTTTAGGTAGGTATATAAATATTTGGCAGGTGTAAATGTTTGGGAATGAAACTGCATCGAGTAGGTGTAGACAAAAGGATGTGATAATCAAAGGCGTCTAGGTCATTTTCATTATCACCTAAATTGGTGGTCTAATGCCTTTTATTGTAAGTTAGATTAACAAGCTAAATATCTCTTCCAATATTATAGATATTACATTGGCTAAATACATAATGCATATCTCTGATACTGCTTTTCGTTCTTATGAAATTGATGCCTGAAGGAGTTCTTGATTTTGTGTACACATTGGTGTCTGGACATAATACCTACTCCAAATCACACCTACCAACCTAATTGTGTATCACACATTCAGTCACAATCTGGATCATTTTGAAGGATATTACTAATCGATTGCTTCATAATGTTCGAAAAGTTTGTCTGCTCAACAACGTAAATAACGCAGAATATTGTTGAAATGTCAAAATGAAAGCCATTGCTACTGTCACGGGCTCGAACCAATATGCTAAACACACGTAATTTAGTCTTACTTCACAATCCCGTGTTGAAAACTAAACATTAACATAACTCCGTAGCGCCATCGAACGAGACTAATAGAAATTCTCAACGGATCCCAACGGTCTAGACGAGGTGAGTTTATAAAAACAACGGAGTGGCTACATAAGAGTACGTCGTCGGACGCGGCCGTACAAAGCTGTGAATGGATGCATTAGCTGACTTGAATTACTAATTACGCTGTGCTGTGGTGCCTTCTAATGCGCTATCGGATGTGAGAATTTGAATAACTGTGATAGTATGATAAAATGTGAGATATATCACATTTTTCTTGTTTAACAGGTTTTTTGGGTGATGTGTAGTGGTCTAACATGGGGTCGCTATGACCATGGTCTGAGGTAAACTGATTACTATTTTAAAGGATTCATTACATTTATTGATGTTTTTTATCAAAACTACTACCAACTTTGAGACAAGTCACATCAGTAGACGTGTATCTCAGGAATTATGCCGTACATAATATTCACAATACATATTTAAGTAGGTATCCCAGAAAATATATGTATAGGTACTAACCTAATGGAACATTCTAGCATATCCTACCACACCAACACTACCTTTACCGTAACACAAATCACTAAAAATATGCAAAACTATTGTATTTATTGCATTACTGTCGGAAATATATGACAACCTAAACGGCGTAGGCGCCGATCCGCATACAGATATTAATTCCAAATTTAAATTTGTTGTATGTAATTACGTGTGAGTAATGGCATCCACGTTATGGGGAATTCTAAGGAATCCTAATGTGACACTGGCAAGTGGAGCCTTGAAAAATGTTTCCGCATCGAACTATACAAAAGAGGTTTTGTTCTTCACATGAAGAAAATAGAACCTTCGTTCTTAGAGGGCATAGGACTCGACTTGTTTGTTTCCATCTTCATCACGGTAAAGTATCTAATATGGGATTTGGGAAGAATATTGACAAACAAGGTTCCTGTTTGTCGTAAATATTATGTAAATTTTTACTTCTTTACTTGCTGACTTTTTGGAGAAAAATAGAACGATTTGTTGTAATCTTCGAAGTCATTTGTATAACTAATATTATAGCACCTGCTTGTGAAAACAGATGCTAGTTTTTGTAACCTATAAAACTATTGACATACATGTTTATTGTTATTATGAAATTAAGACACACTATTAGCTGATTAGTAATATAAATATGTGGGTATTAATCGCAAAAAAAAAAACAAATATATGCCAACATTCGGCAGGTTGCCTAGAAAAAAATCGGAGTCTTCAATACATTTCAAAACAGGTTTAATCAAAGTATTGGGTTCCGTTTAATCAGAATCACGATTCCAATAAAATGCTTTCCCATCCTTTCAAATTAATTCTACAGAGAAAATGAAAGATAATAATATTGAACTTCCGGTAACTGCTACGAGTTCGTAGCAAAATTTTAGACTAACAAAAAAGTATCGAAAGTTCTAGTTTCAATAATGAAGGTAAGCAAATCCTGATGCCATACCTAAGTATCATACAAATACATAATTATTGGATATTTATATTAGAGATCAATGTCTAATAAATGGCAAAAGGCGTCCGTCTGTTCCATTGGCACTTAATGCCAACATTGAGAAGGGGTAGGTAGCATCTTTGACGAACCCCCCCGAACATGTCCTCAGGGAGTTGGACCTGATCAATATAAGTCTTGTACTACATTACTCTAGAAAGTGATTGATTTTTGAGATACTCACGGTATCATAGTAAGCTGATTTTAACAATAATCAAGTATAGTAGCATGTACTTACATATATCTCGCCTGGCAGAATAAATGCGAAATTCATTCATGTATTTATAGAGTTATTTTTAAATATAATGTACAGTCAGTAAAGGAGATAAGTATACAGGGTCGTCGAATATAGTTGAAGTTTAGTAAGAAACCGATTGATGTTTTCGAATAAAATTTAATTTAATTAATAGAAAATAAACAGTTAATTTGTCAAATTAAATTTTATTCGAAAACATCTATCTGTTTCTTACTAAACTTCAACTATATTCGACGACCCTTCATACTTATCTCCTTTGCTGACTGTAACCAATATTCTTTATAGGAAACAGGTTTTCGAATAGGTAGTCTATGTACAGTCAGCAGCAAAAGTCGATTAACATTTCAGTTTTTTTAATCTCAGTTGTTGAGCAAAATATTAACACTTCAGTGTTTTTAATCTCAGTTATTGAGCGAAATATTTGTTCGAAATTTCATTGTACTTGAAAAAAACACTGAAGTGTTAATCGACTTTTGCTGCTGACCGTACTTACGCATAACGATATACCTATAAAGCTGTATATTTCCTTTAAAAACTGACTTCTCATCGTACGAAAGCCTAAACAATGCGAGGTCCGCTAAAACTGGAAATGTAGGTACCTATAGCATGATAGTATGCCGTCGTGTGTACCTGTTAGTTAAAAATCTAAAACGTATGAGCTCAAACAATATAAGTACCGATATCGTACCTACTTCATAAACAAGACTTGTGGTACGAGAAATCAAAATCCGCCCGAACATCGAAACAACACGATTACAATTTATACGCACAGTTAACGTATACGAAACAGACTGAAATGTTCGAAGGCGGTTTACACACGCTGCATATATTTTCTTAATAGTTGCTGTTAGTGAAGTTTGCGTCGATATTATCGGTATCTTGATAGGTTAATGGTGTGAATTGATATATATGTCTGGCTTTCTAGTGCCTACCTAAATATTTTGAATATCGGGAATATGGGTATAGTTAAAGTCAGGGAAATTGATTACTAACTAAATTGTTTAGGTGCTATAAATTGTCCGTGTATTCAAATCATAACTGTCATTCTTTAGCAGTTGTATGAAATGGCTACCTATAAAAGGTTAAGGTACTTTCAAGTTAACATTCAATTTTCCTGACTGTACAACAGACTGGCTGTAATTATTCATAGAGCGAGACTACCTTCTACAAATTACTGATTCTCAGATACTTTATAAAGGTAATTAGTTCATGTTTCCTGTAGATACTTTGTGTAATAGATCACAGAAACAGATATCCCTACATCAAAGTTTTCGACCAGTAGATTTGTAGAAACATGGCTTTTAAGGGTTTATTAAGTTAGTTAATTGCTCAGTCTACTTTTGATACAGATATATGAATTCATGAATTTTTTTTTTTTATTTGTGCTCACATTATTTTTTATTATTTGCGCGATAACTTCAAGTCGAGATAAAATATCCAAGTTTCTTGTTTAAAGGCTCCCGCAGACAGGCAGGCCGCGACAGTGCGACGCGACTCTAGTAGAACCATTTCTATGAAAACTTCATGGAAATTGTTCTGCCAGAATCCCGTAGCACCGTCGCGTCTCGCCTATCTACGAGTGCCTTTAATCTTCATTGTAGGTACTTAGTTAATGCATGTACAGAAACATAACGTTATCTCAAAAAATACATGATACGTACGTAAGTACATTGACAATAATTTGTAGTGAGCAATAAATTTTGTGATACAATCAGCGGGATGTATCGTGCATTCGTGCAGTATCTGAACACAATACGAAACACAAAACAAAGTTGCACAAAACGAAATCTTGTTTATAGATACGACTTTCAGAGACGACGAGAAATAACTTTAATTAAATTAAGAAATTTATTGATACAGTCGCTTAGTGATGTCGGTATTTGGGGACAGCGGGGTCATTTGGCAACGGTCCTTAGCTCGGGCAAGCTATCGCGCTTGCCCGGCTGCGCGCCAACGGGGAGGTGCGGCTCGATATCTCACATGGCACATCTTGGAAACGTTAGGGGACCACACACGATGATTTGTTTACGCTGTGTGAATTGGTTTCAGGTTGTTTTTCTACCATTTTTGGTGTAGAGGCTGTTATAATAAGCTCCGTGAAGGGGTTACTGAATAAAATGAAGATTAGGCTTCGTACCTTTTCAAAATGTAAAAAAAATTATTTCAGCCATAATTTTCCTTATTGTATCAAGCTTAGATCGTCTTTTGCGTTTGTTTTTATCAAATCTTTTCCCTAAAGTGTGTTATTTTTTAGCAAGCAAGTCCCTAGACATAATTTTAAATTCACCAGAGTGAATTCAACAAACAATCCAATTCTGCGCGCCGTCTCACGACACAGTATTACAAACATATGACACACAACACGTAATCAAAATTCAAGCCAGATTACATATTTTTGTATCCGACGAATGCGAAAAAAATATACAAAAATAATACAAACAGCGAAAAACATGGTGCTGAATTGGTCGTTGTTGTTCCCTTACAAATTGGGCGCCTGTCGCCATCTCCTATTCGCATATTGGCCGATATTACGCTCTCGATGCGCGCCTATACTTTGCCAACACGATGTTATACATGTGTATACAGCATGGTGTGTTTACACGGCAGCGGCGATATTTGCCTCGGAACAAACTGTATCCGTGACGTATTGCGACGGAATCGTGCTTAATATAAGAAAGTCGACCATGTTATCGGAAAGTTCTGCCCTAGTTTCGCCTCTCTTTATTAGAAAAATATAGAATATCTATTTATACTTCTGAAGGTTTTGTATGGTTTCAGTAAGTTTTTGGGAGATTCATCCGCAAACGTTTGTACGAATAGACTTACTTTCTTTACTATCTTTCCAACGTTTGGGAAAAGAGAGAAGTTCCCTGCCTTCTAGCAGAATATTCACAGTAGTAAAAGTGTTTCAAAATTTATGTACGTGCCACTCTACTTCAACCATTCACGAAACATTTTGGAACAGTAATTAAGACAAGCTAAACTGACTAGGTAAATAACTCTTTCTACAAAACCAGAAAAATGCAAGAAAAACATTTTGTTAAAACCAAACTTTTAGAACAAAAATAAAACTTTCTTCAAGCAACATGGAGTTTTATTTTTCCCTGTGTATGTGAGCGAATGATTTCAGATTTCACCGTAGTGCGGAGCGGACTCTGAAATTGGCCAGACTAAAATAACGAACGGACGTGCTCTGAAACTGTAAGGAATTATTTTTAAGTTCGCCCACTGTTGCGAATACACAAACAAAGATGTCGGAACTAGTTGGAATAAATAAAACACTGCATACACGTGGGTGCAGATGTACTGTAGGTCCCAAGTTGGTTCTAGCGAGGAATATAGATACCTACCTATGATATTCGTTGTACCCCTGGGTGTAGTAAAGGAGGAAATGAAGCAGCAATTTCCTACCAGCTGTTTAATAAAAACATACTGAAATCACCGACCCATCTATCAAGTTTGGTGATGGCTTCATGAACAGTGTTCCTTAAAAAAAAACTGTCAGTAAACTGGAAAACTGTTGGAACGTGTTACTATACGACTGTATTAATCAGAGCGATTTGTCCTTTAGCTAAAAGACTGACTAATTAGACTGAATAACACCTGCAACATAAATAGTCCTCGGGTCCTCCAGACCGTGTCTCGGTTAAAGCGGCCATTCTCAACGGAGACTAGCCTTCGGTGCGGGAGATACAGTGCACAAGCAACATAATGTGCAGGTGATTCACAAACTATAAATAATAATATATACCTATAAAAAGTCACCTGAATGTTGAATATAATAAAGAATTAACCTACCGAGTTCATGCAATTATTGGGAGGAATGTCCGTCAAAGGATGGTTAGGGTCATCGCTACTTCCGACCCACATCTAAGTATAAATATATACAGTGAGCCGATGTTGTTTCCTCAAGAAAATCTACAGTTCAATGTATCTATAGATATACTATGCCTACGCCTTGTGATTAATGTAGCTGGTAGGTGTTGATTAAAGTAATAAGGCGAGATAGAAGCTGTTTGAAAGCTAGTTACGGAGATAAATGAAATTGATTTTTAATTAAATGTGGGGTTCTCTGTGTTCTGTTGAAAACTGTGTAGATAGATATTGGATAATGTAGTGTAGCTTAGTTTGAAACTGAAAACATAATACCTAGTTCTTTTTATAATATTGTAAAATAGTTTTCTTTTAAAGCATAGAAAATGTGAGTGCATATTCTCGCTGCACAGTGAAACAAAAAAAACTTTCATACTTATCTACTTACTTCTCACTCAACTCATGAGAAGGTATAGGTACCAAGAATATATACCAATATAGCACAATCAGCCTATAAATGTTCCCACTGATGGGACACAGGCATCCTCTCTATGAAAGGGAGTGGGCCTTAATCCACTACGCGGGCCCAGTGCTGGTTGGGGGATGTCACATGTATTCGAATTTTTGGTTCTAAGACATGCCGGTTTCCTCACGATGTTTTTTTTTTCACCGTTTTGAGAGCAGTGGTGATGAAATTAAATACAAATAAGTCGGGGCCACCAGTGCTCTCATTACCAACTAAGATACCGTCTAATACTTTGAATACCTATTTATTACTAATCAATAACTGGTCTCTTACAATCGCAAAAGCCTTAAATGTCCCAATGAGCAACAATTTGTAGGTAAATACCAGTCGTAAATAACAATTTAGGCTTCCAATTAATTACCAATTCAAACAGCAATAAAGCCAAAGGTTATATAAGCAAATAAAATAAATGGAGTCATAATGATGTTTAATAAATATAAATTTCTTGTACCGAATTACCTATAAAAAGATGGCTCTTAATTGATTAAAATGATAATTGTTAAAAAAATACAATTAAAATTGAATTGAATTCTCTTGAAAAACTATAGCTAGTAAACGATATAAAATGTATTGATCAACCATAGTTAAATTACTAATTAAATACCAACGTTTTAATATATATGCTTAAAACCTTTTAGATCTAGGAACTATACTTACCCACATTATCTCGATAATATTCAGGTATGAGTACCTAATACCTTTATTCATTATGTTCATATCAAACTAATTATGTAAATAACACCTATGCATGATAATGGTTAAATTAGGAGTGCATCTGTTAGCACCGGCCTGAGAATGTTTTTGCATCTAAGTATTTAACTTAGAGATCCATCTAGCTGACATATTGGTTTTACATATTTATGTGCCTAGATTACCTCTAAGTAGGTGAACAAAGCTACCAATGTGTATATTATGTATACGCATAACATACTATGTACCTACCTTCATTAAGTAAAGAAACTCGCAAATTTAATAAAGAAAATAATTAAAATACACATTATTAAAAATCAACCAAAAGCTTTACCTATTTATTTATTGTATTTAACTTAAAAGCTCAGAAACTTCACACCATAAACACATATGTATATAAAATCTCTCTCAATCTATTTTACATTCCCTTTGGCCAATCTCTCCGAATCCGGCTTTGCCAAAGCTGCGGTACCATAGATGTGCCATCAGCTTCAAATTTGAAATTGGAACGAAGGAATGGTACAGCCCCGGTAATGGAACAAGTTAGATGAAAGGGGGCGGGAGGGTCGCTCACTTGATCGTCAGACTCCGAGCCACGCTGACGTAAAGACGGTAAAACTTTGAATTCGTCTAAGGTTTTAGATACTTTTGAGCGGGGTTTTTTTAGTCTGCGTATCAAAAGTTATTGACATAAAATGGAAAAGTTATTAAAAGCTATAGTATTTGTACCTACATAGACTTCTATGATAAATTGGATATTTTCAACTGATTAGGTAATTGAAAGAATAAACGTGTTTGAAAATTATATAAGAAAAATCATATCAGAAGACCAATTCTCGTAATTAAAAACGTTCAAAATCTAGTCGCAATCTCATCTCAACGACTATCAATGTCAAAAACTTGTCAAAAATGTAGGGAAACTAGAGATATATTTGACAGATTGCGACTTGTTAAAAATGCAGGGAAACTAGAGATATCTTTGGCAAATTGCGACTGAGATCGGGTCTTGAACGTTCTTAAAATTACGAGAATTGCCCTTCTGTTTAATGTGAAATTTCTGTTAATCATTTTGTACACACAGGAATACCTATACCTAGTCAGAATTATTATATTACATTAACTCACCAATCATAGACGTTGATAACACAAAAGTAAAGAAGTAACATTTTAAAGTCACTTTAATGAAAAAAAAAATTAAAATAAAGAATATTTCCAAATAATAAATCATATTTTATAGCACAACGCAACACTCAATACAGCTAGGTTCGGCTACGTACAAGTTAGTTTTTGCCTCCACGTATCAACGTTCCGCATTACGTGATTAGCCATGCTAATTGTCTGGTTCACGTTTTGCTGATAACCTGTACAGAACGCACCGTCTCTATGCTGAATAGAGAAATGTTTTATAGGAATTATTTAAAACGCAATATTAGTAAAAAAAAATTTAAAAATTGAGCTCGCAATTTTGAATAAACAATGATATTTTCTGTAGGTTAGGTAACAGAGGAAATATTATCATCGTTTATTTTTATTGGTCAGTTTATTTATTGGTATTGGTCAGTTGTAAATGGAAAAAAATATGTCTTGTTTGAATTATTGAGTGTCATTTATTTATTTCTTGTTCTAACAAGAGAGGTTTCCAGTTAGGCTTACGTGTTCGTAACTATTTAATTATTATCGTTAATAATATACTAGGTATTATAATTTTATTCATTTGATTTTGAACCTTGAAACGTTTATTTACGATATGACATTGTAACCAGAAGGCGGGGTAAGGGGCGTGTGGCTAAAAAATAACAGCCGCATGGTTCGATCAATCAGGTTAAGCTACGCTTGCCGTGGTTGGGCCGTGGATGGGTGACCATCTTTAGTTACATAACAAGAGTCCTCCGTGCCTCGGAAAGCACGTTAAGCCGTTGGTCTCGGCTGTGATTCATGAATCTTCGACAGTCGTTACGGGTCATCAGAAGCCCGAAAGTCTGACAACCAGTCTTATCAATAAACAATAACTGGGTTGTGGAGGTCAGATAGGTAGTCTCTCCATGTAAAATACTGGTATTCAGCTGCATCCGGGTAGGCTGGAAGCTGAACCCAACATAATTGAAAAAAGGGCTAGGCAGATAATGATGAACTAGTACCTAACTAAACTCTACGTAGAGCTGCCTTTTGTTAAAATACTAAAGATTATTTATATTATCTGAGCTCGTTCTCATCTATTTTTGCTGTGACTAAGTCTAATAAGTGCAAGCCAACTAAAGGAGTCCCGTCTAATAAGAAAACTAATTTAAAACTTTGGTGGCACAGCAGCGCCGAATGCGTAAAGTTGGCGCCAGTCGGTCGAGATCGGAACCATCGGAATAGCGCCACCGTGCGGCGAACGGCTGAAGCTTTTCAATTGCTGTTTTTACGACTTACGGGGCCGTTAGTGTGCGTGGAAGCTTCTACGCACACTCACGCACAAAACGAGTTCACTTTTGTGCGTGTAGTGAAGTTTTTATGTGTTTGTGTTACGGCCCATGTACAAAAGTTTGTACCATTGTCGGTCGTGTCCCATAGTTGTTATCTATTGGCTGGATAGATGGCATTGGGTGTAGCGCCAGGACCCACGCGTTGTATTAAACTTAGTATACATTTGAGCACTCACCCAAAAATATTACTGGCGGTGTTGGCGTGTTTTTCACACGTTTCAGTAAACACGTCTGGACAATATTCGGGCCGAGGCACGTGCATGCGAGTGGGTGGTGGCTACGTATGTAGGCACACGGGGGCACTGTATGTATTTAATTAAAACCGTAAAGACGTGCTGGCCAACGCGTGGTTTTCTCATAACTGTGATAAATTGCGGCTATTTTTTTTCCACAAAGCAAAAAAAAAAACCAACCGCGTAGAAATGTGGAGCGAAACTGCATCGGCCATTGTTTAGTTTGCCAATTTATACGGGTCGGTTACACTTGCGACTTTTATTGAAGCATTACCGATAAAAGGAGTCATAATAGCCTTTATAGGCAGATTTTAATGGCGATGTGTTGAACAGATTTGCACTTCGTTCATTGGGTTGCGAGAGCCGTAGGCTGAAACACCTTGTTTCATACTTAGGTAGGTACACAATACACATATTCAGCAAAAAAAACCTTGATAAATCAATCAATCAATAGTCGTGATTGAAAACTGTAATCTACTTAGGTACTTAATCACATTTTATCGCATCCAGTAACAAATACAATAGTTTTTTATATGACAAGCAAGTACTTAGGTATCTAAACCTACGTATGAAAATGATGAGATGTTTTTAAAAAGCTAGATTTTCAAACGACATGGAGATTTGACAACATAGATATTTAGATGGATTATTAAATAAATATAATTTCATAATCACTTTAAAAGGCAAATATTAGGTAATTAAGTATTAGGAGAGCACCCAAGTACAACAAATATGAATCTCTCCCCATTTTGATAATTGGTATCATGTCAGATAACGTTGAAAATATGAGTCATCGTGACAGCATCTTTAATCCTAATATCGACAATAAATACAAAAAAACGACTTATCTAAATACCTAAGAATATCTGAAAGGATAATCTATCAAATACCATTTATATAACCAACACAATACCAACCACCATTGGTTTATTGAACCGTTGGTTTATTGAACCAAAACAAAACCAGACAGAAAAATAAATCATTTTCAGATAGGTACAAAAGAATTCTATTACGTTTGTCTAATTTTCAATTTCCTTCGATCGATTCCAATCTTGATAGTATTCTCGAATGATTTTTCAATCGAGATCTTATGATTAGCTATTCTCGACAACAATAGGAAATTATCTCTTATCTCGACTGTTTATCAGGTTTAATATGCGTAGAAAGTCGGCTTCGTTATCAACAACGGAGGTTGCTCCATTTCGTTATCGCGGATTTGCGCTCTGAAACTGTTATTGTATTAGGTATATGGAGTGTGGAGATTAGAGTAGTACTGAAATGTACTTTTACGTTTCAGAAAGATTTGTGTTACTTAACAGTTGAATTTTTTTGTAGAGATTGTCTGCGCAGACACTTCACTTTAAATCTCTTTCAAGCGAAGTAGAAATATTTGGTAATAAGCAATAAAAGTCGTGTGATATTTATTCGATTTTTTTTTTCAGGTTTTTATGCAGATACCCAAACAAAATCGGGAAAGAGGGCAAACAGTCCAAGGAAAATATTGATGACGACAATTAAAACTTAAAAAAAGAAAGTTGAACATAATATTAACACGAATTTTCATATCTGGTTCTTACACGCCTAACGTGCTGAACGGCTTAGATATCTTTTCCTCTTGCAACTTCCTACTAATATTTCCTACTAATTTCCTACTAATCCTACTAATATTATAAATGCGAAAGTTTGTGAGGATGGATGTTTGTTACTCTTTCACGCAAAAACTACTGAACGGATTTCGATGAAACTTTACAGTAATATAGTTTATACATCAGAATAATACATAGGATACTTTCTATCCCAATATTCCCTCGGGATCAAAACTTACGCGGGTGAAGCCGCGGGGCGTAGCTAGTATACATATATATCTTAGCTTTACACCGACCTATTTCCTTACTGCAGGACTGCTGTTTACTGTTCGCAGGTAAATGAAATGCAATTTACATGCGGCACACATTCCGAAATAACACAAGTGGAATGTTGGGCATTCCACTTGTGTTATTTCGTGACCTTGGCCAAATAAAGAAGGGGGATAGCAATTTGCTTACTAAGTCACCCGCTCACTCACACACACTCACCCTAACTCACACACATACAGACAAAATGTCGCTTACACGCGAACCCCTCTTGACACCATAAGCTGCTCATAAGTATCTTCACAATTCTCTTGGGCACAATTTTTTATACAAAATTCCTGAATAAGAAGGGTGTTGGATGAAGGCCGCTGGGCGGACGATCGATGGTATTATATTAAACCTACCTACAAATACCTATGTATAAAATATAGCTGAGAAGAAAGAAATTTGTTAGATGCTTGTTTTCGTTAGTACGTTTGTATTTGTGTCCCTTGTTTCATTTTGAAAATTGATTGCATAAGTTCACTATCAATATTTCCATGTTATCAATCTTTGAATAGCTACTTACATAATTTATCTTGATTATTTTCAAGGATATCTAGTCTTACTACTTTCAGATTTTAACTCATTTTAACAGTAGGTACATCTTCAAGTTTTAACGCCACCTATATATTATGTACCTAATATTATATTTACACCAGACTCAATATAGGATATTATCGGACAGCACATGCATGGTCACAGCGGCTGTGCCCGACCTCACACATCAGCTGATCGCCCAAGCAGTTAAATCTTTACGGCCATGACGTCACAGCTTTTTTTCCCAAATGATTTACAACCCATAAACCTTCCACAATAACTGTACCGATTGTTTAACAGTTAACCGCAATATTTAAACCCTTTCTAGGTAAGAAGTTTAAGACCGTTATTGAGAGCAGTTTTTCAAAAGCTTTTTGCTCCAGTTTCATTTATTGTCATTTAAAAACGAGTCGAGGAAGTCGTTAAGTTGCGCAATTATATGCAAAAAAGGGTTATTGATTATGTTCGACCGGACAATGTTAATTTTTTTGGTCGGAGACAAAGTTTTGTTAAAGATTTTCTTTGTAAACTATTGTTCGGTAATGTTATGCGCAACGTGCATTGGGTTTGTGCTGAAACCGTAAAATGCAAAACAAAGTTTTTTGAGGCACGTAGGCACAGTTTTTTGAAAAGGATTGCAGCTTGTGTTAAAATGAAGATTCCATATTGTGCCTCTAGTTAGATCCCTACATAGAATACAAATGATATTGGCGCCGATTCGGTTGTTCACAAACTAAACTAAATTTAAGTTCAGTGCATCTTTTTCTTTCTATTTCAATAATAAAAGGACAGATAATCAGCACAGATAATCAGCACCTGACGTAAATTGTCGCATTTTTAGTAGGCAAGTTTTTAATCACAATATAAACTTGTATAGATTAGTGTCAAGCGCTGATTAATTTGACAGGACTAAACTAAAATGTATCTTCTGTCCTTTTATTAATGAAATAGAAAGAAAAAGATGCACTGAACTTAAATTTAGTTTAGTTTGTGAACAAGAGAACCGGCACCGTTATCTCTCTTAAATTAAAATCAATTTTGCCACCAATTGAGCTGGGATTAATTCCCTATTTAGGTACAGTCAACAGCAAAAGTAGATGATGTAAATCAGAAATTCAATACTAATGAACGGAGTTCGCGTCAGAACTGTGTGGCGTCGAAGTGTCGTTATGTGATTGTAAATTATACCAAACATTTACTACTTCAACGCCACACAGTTCTGACGCCAACTCCGTTCATTAATTAGTATTGAATTTCTGATTTTCATCATCTACTTTTGCTGTTGACTGTACTTACATGGGACTTAACATATTACTATTAAGACTATTATGTCTAACTTACGGTACGGACAACTTAATGTAGTACTATATGTACACCTCTGTCTAACCCTTCCGGCATCACAGGCGTGATGTTATCTATGTATGTATGTTGAACTAATATTGATTTATTTCATGAATTCATTATTGCTAAAAAAGAACCGCACTGCACTTGGGACATACATAGAATCCCTATTACGATAAAAAAAACACCTATTAAAATGAGCAAGTACTTTTATCAATCCTTAAAACATAAAATATCAATAAGGACATTCCTTTAATAAGCCATCAATGAAAGAGAAACAAACAATAAAACAAAAAGTGTCATAAAACATCCAATTATGTACATATTTATTTATCTGGGGTAGAAACTATAGTTGTTGGGGGACAATACTCTATAATAATTGGCTATAAAACCTTGTAATTGTATCGTATGCGGCAAAAAGGAAATATTGAAACTAAAATGACTTGTAATGCTTGTAAAGGGATATTATTATAATAGGAATAGCTGGAAAAAGTCATAGCTAAGTAATAAAATTGTTGGATAAAGAAATAAAAAAAATTGCAGTCGTGTTCATAGTGGTAGGTATTATAAAAATAAGTAAGTATCTTGTCATTTTATCTTTCCGCCTAAACACAGCTATGTTTCTTTTCCAAAGTAATTCCAAAACCAGACATAATTTTCTTTTTACATACCAATAGCTAATTAGCACATAGTGATTGCTATCTTTTCAGTCGGGCTTTTTCTCTGATTAAAAAATGCCAGCTAAAACATTGAACTTTGTAAGCACTTATTGTAATAAGTACCTATTCATCTAGATTTTTTCAGCCAGTCAATCCTACTTGATTATACCTTACCTGCCTACAGGATGTTGCTACAATCGGTCGCGACTTGATCCACTCAGGCGCCGTGCGTCGCCGCAATGTTTTTTGTAACGTTCTAAATATATGTATGCGTTGTTGTCTGAAAACATAAATCATGAACTCGTTACGATTTACGAGCCAGCTCGAGCGTAGCACCGATTGGAGATTTAATTTTAGGGTTAGCCATCCTGATAGGCTTAAGCGAGGATTTAGAGTGATACCGCTTGTCTAGAGAATAATAAAGCTTTAAAATGTCATAAAACTTCAAACGTTTTATTTTTAGGTAAGTATCATCAATCAAATATTTGATTTGAATATAACACATTACAAGAACAATAGTTTCTATGAAAATATTTGTGAAAAGTGCTACGAGGCCTACGCGCTACGAAATGAATTATCCAATCTTTTCTCCAGTTATGAATTTTGTGTCCTGATCTCTAATTACGATAGGATTATAACTAAATAGTATATATAAATTAACACAACTAGTTTATTTCAAAATATCCTATTGAGCTTCAGACATTTTTCAAACTGACAGATTCAAAATGGATGCCCACTCCAGCAAAAATATGTAGTTTTCACGACATAAAATCATGTGTGAATTGACAAAAATAGACTGCCGAGTTGACGTTTAAATGAGACAGAACGTGTTAAAAAGTGACAGATATAGACACATTAAAATGCCATTTCATCCTGAAAAATGTGAAAATTGTTTTCAAAGTGTTTTTTTTAATTATTGCTTGTATGTGGATCATCTTATTAAATGTAGTCCACTCATCACTTTGGGATTCTATGGCAAGTTAATCGAGAGTAGGTAGGTTCTTATCTATTTTTTACCTCTGATTTTGTGTGACAGTGATCTTTATTCACTTTGCAATAAGGTTGCTTTTAGATGTAAAAAAACTTTAAAAAACTTACTGTTAGCCCTCATCATCCCGCTGGCAAAGGCTTCTCTCCATCACTTCCAGTTCTTTCGATCCAGAGCTAAAGTGGACCACTGGTCATTTGTTTTTTTCAGCTCGTCCCGCTATCTTCTACGGGATCCGCCGCAACGCCTTCTAGCTGTGTCAAGGCTCCACGTAGTGATTATTTTTGCCCACAGCTCATTGAGCGTAAGGCAGACGTGGTCAGCCCAGTTCATTTCAGCTAAGCGGCTTTTTGAGCAACGTCCATAATTTGTGTTTTGGAACCCGGTGTGGTGTTGCGAATATAGACAGACTATAATAATTATGCTTGTCTGAAATAATAATAAGCTTGTCTAAAATATATTCGCTAGTCAAAACTCATACTTTGCCGTCATAAACAACGCCTAGCGCACTCGCTACGGTACATCTTAATAAACAGCAAACTTTATCCAATAATATTTTGACGTGTACTTAACAAAGTTTTAAATGCATGACTTTATTTAAATGTAAGACCGGTGTTTACGTTAACTGCACGTGTCACTAACTTTCTCCGCTTTACTCGTGTAATAAAACCCCAACCTAATCGCATTCAAGGGCTTTAAGCAGCCATGACCCACGCTGAGTGACGGCGAAGGATATAACTGTTAACATACTTAGTGTACGCTACGATGTGCTTGTCGGGAAACAATATATCTCGAGTTATGGCAGTTTGTGTCGCTCTTCGTATAGCGAACAAGGCCTTGATTTGATAATATGCTTGTTTATGGCACTCTTCTTCTGTTTTACAATTTTTTTCCAAGCGAATAATTTGCTTGGACAAAAAGTACGTAGTTCTTCGCAATATTTAAGTACTTATCTTTACCATTCCACCAGGAAAAAAATATCTAAGTCAATGTTGCCCAACAACGCATGAAATACTTCTGATAAATAAACCTGCCCTTGATGCATGATTTTAGAACTATGCCATTGGGTTCTCAATTAAAAGGAGGACCGCCATATTTAAAAGGAACACCCATAAACAATAATCTAGCATAATCATGCACGAAACGAACCAGTTATAAAATCAAATTGACAAATAGACCTGCTTAACTTTAATTTAGGTAGACAAATGCCCCGTCAAAACCAATTTAAATTTATTGGCTTGTATAAAATATGGCCAAAATGTCAATGGTTAACCGTACGATTTATATTTTTACGCCTAGCTATTGAAATGACATGAGTGAATGAGTCACATAGCGTATGCTAATTTTGTTTTTGGGTGTATCGTCGCGATTAGATACATAAGTGCTATCCATATGTGTATGAATAACCACAGTTTGTTCAGCTTTCTTTATCATTAATCTAATGAACATATTTCTTAGGTCAATGCACGTTCAAGAAAAAGTTTTTAATGTTTTTAATAAGAAAGCTATCGTAATTCGTAAAGCAGGTACTGGCTGATTCTATCAGGTTGTCATTACTTTAATCATTTACATATAAAGACCAAAATAGAATATGCCTATGAATGATAGATATTTAAATGGTACAGTCAGCTTTGCAATTTTGTTGGAATAATGAAGCTTGATGGGAACGGGAGAACTTTTTGCTATGAAAAATGAAAAATTAAATTATATTTTTATATGCTAAAAACTGATACTCTTGCGATTACACTGAAAATAAAAGAACAAGAGAAAACTTACTAGATTTTTTTTGCCGTATAATTAACAAATACTAAGAAGATTGCTAGAATAAAACCTTATTTATAACAATAAATTTTTTAAGACGACTTAGACAAAATATGGAGCCTAACACCATATACATAAACGGCTCCTAGAATGATACTCTAAAGAGCTGCCACTTACAGAGCCCTGCTATAAATGTACAACAACAATTGTAAACAAAACTAGTTTGCCAGCAGTAACCCCTTTATGTTGTACTTTATTATGTATCTAATAAACAAAGATACTTAGGTGCTGTAAAGTTAGCCGTGGTAAAGATTTTTTTTTGTAAAGCAAACATTTTTTCTTCCCGAAAAAATATTACCCAGCCTAACGCTTTGCTATTAATAAGGTATTGGTAGATACTTCAGTTAAATGTCGTTTTAATAAAGAAAGTTGACAGCAAAAACAGCTGTTTTTAACGCCAAAACCCTAACAAAATATTGCCACAGTAGTGCACCGCGAAAAACGTTGAAATTGATTAAAATGTTTTACGACGAAAGTTTCGCTAGCTTTAAAAGTGCTGACTGTACTTACATATAATTCTTCAACTTTTATTACAGTGGAAGCGGTGGTACGTGGTGTCACAATCTTTACATTTTTCTGTCATATTGTCGCAATGTGGGAAGGTACTAGGTTCTTACATCAGTATTCCAAACCAAATTTATTCACCGATCAGCTTTGGAACCCGATAATCTCTAATTCTCCATGTCTTTCTACAATTTGCCCGAAATCAACTTACAAAATACGTAAGTTATTATCTGATTCGTGTTCGGGCAAAGTCGCTTGTTGTTACATTAGTTCGGAGGGCGCAATCCAATTTAAACTTTGGCCCTTCGAAGTTAAGGTCGATGTTTGTGGTTGTGGGTGTGATAAGGGTGGGATAATGGGGTCATATGACGGCGTGAGGTGTAACACTGGATATACGCACATACACGCAGAGGCGTGTACCCAAAGTGTCAGAATATTGGCATCGTGTATTTGTCAGGGATACGTACACTGCTTCCTACGGTTATATTTCGAGCCACATCAAATAAATAACAAACATATTTTCCTGCGGACGGCATTTCCGTTTCACACGACAAAAGTTTGGTTCCCGTAAATGTCAAAATTGGAGATGAGGTATTTTCCTAGATAGCTATAACAATGTTCAACTACCCACCTAAGCTAAAAGCGGTTAGGAAACATCAATTATAACAATTTTGTGTATAATATAAATATATTTTAGCAAAAGCCCGAGATGTGCCGCCCATTAAGAACAATCATAATTATTTCAACGCACTAATTATACACTTGTAAGTGAACAAGAAGCTATGCACTGTAGCCGGCAGCTACAGTGCATAGCTTTATTTAGTGCAAACATGTAATCTTATCTTCTTTAATTGCCTGAAAACATTATGTAATTGCTCCCATCCATTATCATGGCCTCTATTATATTGCAGACATTGTTGCCAAGTATCACAAGACTATACAGTTACTTTATGAAATGATTGAAGTATTTTAAATGTCGACCTATATACCGCTAGTACATGAAGGTTAAATAAATTAATATACAAGATGGTGTTTAGGTCTCACAGTTAAAAGAGATATATTTGTTACACGATTGTCCTGCAACTTTGCAGGAATGAGTTTCCAAATGCCTTTCTTATAACACTTCTATACTCTATGCTCTAAATTTAGTCGTTCAGTTTGCGTTCTCTGTCAGTCAGTCAGACATGAAACTATTATCCGTCCTCTACAGGTAGAGCAGTTTTGAATTTTTCATAATCAAAAGAAGATCCCGTAGAAGATGGCGGAACGAGATGGAGCAAACGAACTCCACTTTAGCCCTGGATCTGAAGAGCTGGAAGTCATGGGGCCGTTTCCCAGCAATGGAATGATGCAGGATAACGGTAACAGTAAATAAAATAAAATCAATGTTCGCAAGTAAGTACCCAAAATTGGATCACAACTTTACGTAACAGCAAGGAGGCAGTGTACACGACCTAACTCTCTTCCATATTGGCCGGTCCGTCATTACGCCAGATCGGTCTATCCGAGGCATAGACGCGCCATTACACGGGCCGTAAGCCGGATGGGCCGGCCGACACGATCGGCTAATGACAACCTAAGAATTTTGTGACGCATCTCATTATCCTCTTCCACGTCATATTACGTTACGTAAGCTGAATTAACATAACTGTGAGAGACTTTATCTATTTATATCTCTATCTAGCTGGTTCGTTGGTTAAAGATAGGAATGTATTCTGGGACATAGTAAAGAATGCGGCTGTATGCGAATGAAGGCGACGGACGTTCGGCGTATCACAATCGATTCAGTATTGGGAAGTTCGTGTCTATAGTTCACGTTTTAGGTTGTCTCAGAGGTTGTTTTAGGTTTTGTGTGTTGGTGTTAAAAAGTTCGCTCTTAGCGATAATGCCGCCCATTATGTCACCCTTTGTAAAATTTCTACATTTTTATCTGTAATTTATATGATGTAACATAATAAAGAGTTTGTATTGTAATCAGGTTTCAGTCAACGTAGAATCTTGTAGGTATACCTACGTTAGAAAATACAAAATAATCCATGCAGACGTTGACGTCTCCAGTTAAATTAGAAGGATTGTAAGATGTCTAGACGGATTGATTAGATAAGTGCTGACTAACAAACTTACTGAAAGTAATCGTTAACCCATCTTAATTGCATTTTGTCCAAAATCGATTGCTTGTAAATTTCGTCGATGACATTATGTATAATAAAACAATAGGTAGTTTAGTAGGTTCACCTTTGCTTAATAGCAACCGTAGGTTATTTGATGACATAAACAATACGACATGAAGAAAATAACACGCAGACATAGTATAAGGAAGTAACGTTTGTAGGCCATAGCGGGCCTTAATAAAAACTTTATGAAGCCGTATGATATTAATAAAGAGCAAAATAATTACAAAAACAAATAACTTTAATTCACGAAAATAATTCACTACTTCATGTATATTTTATTAAAATATTAATGCATGTTTTTGAATAAATATTTCCATAAACATTTTATCCTCCTTTCCCCTTTACAACCGCGGCGTAAGAGGCCACCCTCTTACGCCGCGGTTATGGTATGGCAAGTATTTTCTGTTTTGAAGACTCAGGCATAAACAGGCACTATTCTCAAAATGAGAGCGTTTCCTACTCGAGTCTTGTGCCAAACAATATTCTGGAAACTTTATAGTATACGTACCTTATTCCTGGTTTATATTTCCGCATGATATTATACGAGCTTTAAAGTTTTTGGTAAACAATATTTGTAGCTAAATATTTATTTTATTTTATCATACATGCTCTGGCAAACAACCTTGCATTAATTCTTTTTTCAGGACCATGTCGCATACAAAAATCCTCTTTTTTTATAAACATTTTTCCCATGCTATTACGATTACTATGTAAAGCCATTTAATATGCTTTTAATTCTCAAATATCTAGCTACAACTGGCGTTAACATATTTCACTGTTAACTGTCCAACAATCGTAATTTTATTAAGTTACTTAATATTAAGATTGTCATATCTTTGGAGTTCTGTAATGAATATTATAGCTTCGGAAGTTTGAGCCACCGACGTGGGTGGGCCCCGCGGGAGCCCTGAGTGGTTCCGTTTTATAAAGCCTTCCGCCTTTTCTATCGAACGATTCACTTTATAAACTCTCCTACTTTGATCCAATGTAATATAACTTTCTGCAGAAAAAAGGCTACGATCGATGTGTTTGTGTCGAAAGAGAGCGTAACTTATATAAAGGTTTCTGTCACTTAGTTAATTAAAGAACACACACACATACATAAACTCACGCTTTCTTCCCATAGGGGTAAGTAGACACTACAGAACACCACCTACTACGATCCATACACACTCATTTTGTCTTGTTTTCGTTTAAACATCTGGGCCCTAATTCACTATGACCGCTTAAAGATTCCTATAATTCGAATCACGTTAATTCCTTAGCTATTCCCGCCAATCTCGCGTTCATTTCGCATGGTTGCGTTCATTGTGTCATTGAGAATAAGGCCCCTGGTCATACACGTTGGTTGCGAGTACTGACCACCTGACATTTATGAAGAACATCAACAATGGTAATATGGCTTCCTAAAGTGTCCTCTTCTGGCGTTTCCACTAACATCTGCCTTGTAAATACATTTTGTATTTGAAGAAGTAGGTACTTAATGCCTAGAAAAAATGTCGTAGCAGCTTTTGCTACACGAAGACACCACATTTGATCAGTTTTACTCTACATACAGCTGTCTGCTAACATGGCCTCTAGAGTTACGTCCATTTATCCATCCATAACATTATGCAAGTCGTCCTTTAATGCATCTCGTTAGTATTGAAGACACGAACGGAACTCATGGGCATTTGCCGCGTAGCGTGGAGGCAGCTACATAAGTGATAAATTCACTTTTATAATCCGATTCCTTTTACCCTTATTACGTGGGAGTACTTGGTAAGAATGTATAGAGTTATGGTAATGTAATGTGCAGAATAGCCTCCAGGAGTGGTTGAACGTCCGACGCACCCTGGGCAGTCAAGCTAAGAGAATCACCTTGCTGATTGTTTTTTTTTTATTATTTGCCAATGCATGCTCTATGCTAATACTAGTTGCTACCAAAAGAAAAAAAAAACTGAAGTTTGTGGCATTTTCTTATGCTTTTAAATTCTTTTAATATTTGAAGCTTTCGTAATTTTTATCCTTCGAAAAAAAGTGACCATATCTCGTAGACAAGAATAGTCCCTCGATAATCTTACATCCAGTGTCTAGATCCGTCATCGGTCAATTAGTGGGGTCCACTGGCAAACATGTCGTAAATTAGTCCACACAAACAGAGTTAATGAGAGCCGGCAAACACTCCGAGTGCAAGTACTTGTAAGCTTGTAGCCAATAAGGGCGATCGGACCCGTGTCCCGATTGTTTGGTTACGCTATTTCGTGTCTCTTGAGTGGGTATTTGTTTTATACCTACGTCACTATTGGTACCTACATACATATTTGGTATTCTGTTTTGATTGATTATGGAGACAAGTATTTACCTAGCTACAAAAGATAGGTTAAAATTAAAAGTTGCATCAAATCCGCTTATTGAGTTTAAGTTGCGAATAACACATTTTAAAGTTGAGGTTTCAATTATCAATCTTCAGTCAAAGGCTATTAACTATTTTGTATCATAAATAAATAACCAATTTTCCATCTGACACATTCTGTATGATTTTGAACATAATTTACGAATTTATTCAAATGAGAATATTGCAAATAAACACCAGAATACAAAACTTGTGGTTTTATTTTTCACGCTTTTATAAAAATTCACAAGCATTTTTCTATTGTAGCGTCGGGGCAACCAATCTCTTTATTGTGAAAATAAACAAAACATTTGTAACTAGTACCTATCTACATTCATCTATTCTTTAGAAGTTTCTAGACCCATCATCGTGTTTGTTCAAAGGCGACTGCACAAAGTGCTGGAGTTTAAATTCTACACCACTTAGCTGAGACCTTTCAATCTGAATACATTTCCGTCCTTCCAGTATTTAGTAACACGAATGTGGAGAGCTGGGGGAGGTCTTTAAACACCGGTTGTGTATCTTCAAGAATATCAGTTGGACAAACACACGGGAGGGGGGGTGAGTGTTGTAAGTGGTGGGGGGAGGGGTGGTGTTTACTACGCTCCAGGGAGGTGAGCGGAGAAATGAAATTGGCAGATATTTCGGTGATGTGTCACACACGTGTAGGTAAGCTTGGCTAGCAATGAAACTTTTGCGAGGTTTTTCCACTTTCGACACGAGCAGAATAAAGTAAAAGAAGGCGGAATGCATTTAGGTACCCTTTATACATACGTAAGGAATGAGAACCCTTCCGTTATATCCTTCGTAGAAAATATATTGCCTGTTTTCTGAGCTCGCCTACCCACACGAAATATCGGTATGCAGTAAAGAACTAACAAAATAAATAAGGCAAAATAATATCGGAAAAGGTTCTCTCGCTGATCAATGTTGCAGGGAGTAGTTTGAACTTCTGCTGTTTTCAACAACGCCTGAACATAAATTTGATATAATTTAAACAACATTATAGAAAATGAAATAATTATAATTTGTGTCCTTAGATACAATGTGGAGTTAACTTCTACTACTTTATTTGTTACATAGAGTATACCTTCACATCTGCGTCATGACATTTCTTAAACGAGTATTAACCTTCTGCAGCTACAAACCTCATGTAGTAATTACCTACAACTTGTAATGTTTTCGCCACACTTCTAAGTACAACGTATAAATAGCTATATTGATTCAACAATGTTGACAATGTGTGTGTTTTCCTAGAAAAGCAAAAAGAGTAATAGTCGTGTTTGCCGAAGCGTGAGATATAGTTCTCGAACTTCAAGGATTTCTTCCATACAATATCGATAAAACAATGTAGGTATTTGAATAAAAGAGAAAACATATGGAAGTACTTAATATAATTTTATAAGATTTTTCTACTAGATTGCTTCTGTATCTTGTAATTTCGTTAATCAATTTTTCACATTTTATTTTTGCTATTGTGTATTAATTTTGGTTACGTGAATATTATCATTGTGGAACTTTACATCTAAACATTAAAACCCCGTACTTTATTCCCGCTGTTTTCGTAAAAATATTTTCTATCCAGAATTTATTTTACCCGAAAAATATTAGAAACCAAACAAACAAGTTTGTGCTCCATGTTTTGTTCCAAACAATAAAGAAATAAAGCCTGGCATAATAATAAAGAAACTTACCGAGTTTGTAGATATATTGCTGAGATGAAAGAGTATAAATAAAAGTACCTACGACGATACATCTCTGGGTATGACAGACAGGTCGATACTGGGTTGCGTAATAACAAGCTATGGACTGTTAAAAGTAGCAGCTAGTTTCTTCACTGTAACTAATTGAACTGTGGTTTTTACACCAACGTGTAGAGAAAACTAAATGGCTACAATGTTTAATTTAAATTCAAACTCTTTTTGAACGGTACAGAACATGTTGTATTCTGTATCATTAGTGGCTGTCTAGTTCTGTGGTACGCACGTTGAATTTATTGCAACCTTTTGATAGTATTCACCTACTTTTGCTCATTTACTCTCTTTGCATCGACAACGATCAAATTGTGTCTTACAGTGGCCTCATTTCTTTTTTGTTACATAGAATGATGTTCATTTACATAAATTTACCTATTGTTATCCAGAACAACATGCCGTGCTAGCACGGCCACCATTCTCCGCAACAAGGAAGATCTCACGAAGCCTATATGTCACCTTTGCTTGAAGATTTCTTTGTTCGATACTTTCTTTAGAAAAAAAAAGCAGTCATTTTTAATACGATGCAACCGTAGTGTGTATGTTAAAGTAGTCTAAAAAATAAAAGGCAGGTATTAATTAACGGCATCCTAGATTTTGACTAACATTTAATATAAGGTCAGAAAAAATACATCTTGTAGCTACAGAAAGTATTTCTAGATTATTTTTATTACTTATATACCTTCCCATTTTCTTCTGAATATTAGCTACTAGGACGATCTCATACATAGAGACTAATAAAACCAAGAAAATTCGCATTCTTTTATTCGTTTTGTTTAAATACGAAAGCGCGGAATCGATCCTATTAGTTTTATTACACCTTCTATACAAGAGATAGATGAGAGAATTTCCTTCGATACTAAAGAATAGGCTGTATCGGAAACGAGTTAAATAACAAACCTCTTTTGTTTTGTTTTAAAGCCCCAAGGAAAATAACAAGACGGCAGAATATTGATGAGGTTCGTCCATAGATTGGATTTCTACTCACTTTATTTTATATTTATAAACGTTTTGAGTTCTCTCAGCGTGAGTTTTTGATTTCTGTCAGTTTACAAGAAGCAAGTATTGCTTTCCTGCTTTTTATTGGCCGATTGGAAATGACAAAATATTACTTTTACTCGATGCCGGTAATAGCTTATTTCGTCGCGTGGGAGACGCTTTCAACGTAAACATGATGAAAATTGTGTAAGCCATAATATTGTCAGATTTATGTTACATAGTATATTTTTATATTCACAATATACATATTTTGATATGGATCAATAAAGTAAAAGCGAACAAAATCTGTAAACGTTGAGAAAAAATCACAAATATCATAAAAGAAAGATGGCCCAAATCTGAATTCATATCATGCCTTATCAGAATGTCTTCCGAGCGGATAAGTTTGATCGCGTGCGGGGAGGAAACGTGCATCTGTGGCCGAAACATCTCATTTTCTTTACAGCATCAATTCCATCCCAGCCTTCTTACTTGATAGGTTTTGGAAAAATAGAGTCTGATTAAAAAGAAAACTGGAGGTATTTTCTTGGCAAATTCTAAGTATAGGTATTACTTGTCGACGTAAAGTATATTTACTGTTAATCGAGGAATACATTTGCTGTAATAAGAGAGAAGATGGCTTAAAACACAATAGCCTCGTAGCATTTCGGACGGAACATCGACAAGTTAATGAAAGGCATTTGTATGTAACGGACTTGAGCAAGCTTCCTCCGGGGCCCGATAATGGTGCCCATTGCGTGTTTTTATAGGAATTCTGCCCGACTGTTGCTATTTGGATAGCAGTGGAGGAAGTGTATGTAAACATTAAACGAGGATACTGCTTATTAAATGAATAATGTAATTTTACTTGGAAAAACTGTTATTTTGAGATAATATAAATGAAAAAAATAATAAATACAGACCAGAATTTACCCCAAATGTTTCCTTATTTTCATTGTAAATGTACAATGTAGTTAAACTAGAGGAAGAAGACCCCGAATAAAGGTTAAAAAAGTAAGTAATCTATTGCTTTCAAAATACAGAATAGGAGCTTTCACCATTCCAGTACAAACGGCCGGCCGTAGCATTCGTCCCGAGAGGTAGCCATTTGGCTCGCGCTCTCTGGGATACTTCTCCGCCTCCGTTTCGAATAAACTGTGCACAGTTTTCAGCCAGAGTCGAGAACAGCATTTTAGCCGAGCGTCGTAAAGCGAAGGATCTCGAAACCCGTTACCACGCGACTCCCAGCGACATCTAAATTCAAATTTTTCTTCTCAACTCTGGCAAAACCTTACGACCCCCTATCTGCATAAAACGAGATGAATTTCATTTTATAACGTAACGTTCACACTATTTTTATGCTAGCGACTGTAAATCGATTTGCTTACCTACACCTTCCGATATTTACCTTAGAATTTCTTCCATTTGATCCTACGCATATAAAATAAGATGCGGAGTTACAGAATCCGGGAGCTTGAAAGGGAACCATTATCGTAACTAGTTTGGCAGCGCTCATTACATAACTCCGACGTTACTTACGTCCATGAGCTTCACTATCCATTTACCATCAGGTGGGCAACATGAACGTTTGCCTTTCATATCACATAAAAATATCTTTAGAGCCATCGTAAGGTACACATATCAGCACTTATTTACATAGACATTTTTATATTAAATTATCAAATACGGAGACCAGTCCAATCAACTGTAACTGTCATGGTTGCCTACAAAATGCAACCAACTTTCAACTTGCCGACTAATTAAAATGTTACATTGTATTTAAAACGTCTGAACCATGCGACTGTGTATTTTAATACAGAAGGCTAACGTATTAATTAAAGCTGGAAATACTCGTGTCTGGCATACACTCAACTCAATGGCTGAGCGTCGAAATACTTACATGGATATTTGTTTTCCTTGTCCCGACCCACAGATATGCAGGTTCATAAATAAATACAATTTACTCGAGAACCCTACATCGATAAGCTACAGTTATTTAATCTTTCAATTTAAAATCATGACCCGTTAATTAGACGCTTGTGGCATCGAGTATAGCGGTGCACAAAATGATTTGAATCTTAATATCGACGCTCTACTGATATAAGTGTCCAGATAAAGCTGGTAAGTATCTCTATCTACACTACACTGCGGACATTCTGAGATAATATAATAATTTGGCAGGCGTCATATAATTTCATGACAAAATCTCGTCTACTTTTTCTTGTGGCAAATCTCTAAAGTTTCCAACCTAAAGCATTGTGAATAGACCCGTAAAACAACGAACAACCATTCATTTAGGGATCTCAAAGTTACGTCAGCGGCTTATGAATAAAGAGGGGTCGGCTGCCGGAAAAATAGGGGGTTATTCAAAAGGAAAAGTTTTTTTGCGTAAAAAGGACGACTAAGCGGTGGATTATCGTCCATTCGCTGACAAGAGTTTTGTGGAACTCGTGGCCGAGTTATACGAACAAGCTTTTTATTATCGCTTACTGGAAATGTTGGGGAAAATGTACGGATAAGAAAAACAATTATCACCACGCTCCTTTTGGTGTTTACTCGGGCTCTGTTTACCCGACCAAGCTTGCTCATGACTAAAATTTTAAACAGGGATAATGAGTCGTTTCCTGGGCTGGTTTGGATGGGTGCTCGTTTTAATATTGATGCGTACTGTGGCGCCGACATGACAGCCGTTTTTGTAAAAAATGCTAGAAATGTAATCAACATTTTATTTGTTATAAAAAAGTTATAAAAATGAAATCTTAGTTGGCATTGAACTGGAACCTTTTCGTTCCCTATCAGGTAACAAATTACAAACTTATTCGGGTGCGATAAATAAGCAATTTCCGTCCTACAAACGTATAGTTCTCACGAAAAGGTGTAAAATTTGGGCGGATGACTTTATAATTATTTTCCACATGTGGGCCAGCGATTCGTTCCGGCACATTAGCGATGGCCGGAGAACCGGGACCAAATCCCGGCCGGGTAACGAGATCTCCGCTCCAGCATGAAATTGTGAAATTACCGGGACGCCTAAAGCCAAACTATACTTTCAACTAATTAGGTAAAATTGTTGTGACTTATGAATAGTATAGGAAGATTGTTAATGGATCATTATTTTTCAAGTAATATACGCCTAATAACTGATTATTATAACTTGAAACAAAATCTGTTTTAGTTAATATTATATCGTGGAAAAAAGTTATTTAAAAGGTTGTTATTTTCCCAACATTACAAATAATTCGTAGGGATAGATGAATGTGAACTCTGAAGTCTACTTAGAATTAGAAACAAAATAGCACTAGGTCGAAAGAAGAATACATTTAAAATTCAAGAAATCATACCTCACCCCAGAACAACTTCCTAGAAAGGTTTAAAGCATATTTTGTGCTTACGCAAACATAACGTTATTCTGCGAAACTGTAAGATAATGCCTTCGCTCGGGACCTCATCCAATGTGCTCGGTGTCCTCTGATAAAAGAAAATGTCTTCAGCTCGGCACGAAGAAGGTGTTATGTCTTTCGTAAATAAATGTATGTAGGAGGTAAATATATAGCTGTAGGCTACAGGCTTTTGTAGGAGTAAATTATATTTTTCACTTTTGTATTTTATTGTGGGGAGTCTTAATTAAATTTTGTCTTGCAAAGAAGTAGAATTGGTTGAATCCTTGTATGAAAATCAGAACTTAATAAGACCAAAAGTAGAAATTGTGAACTGATTAACTAAATTTTACATAACCTAATCGTATTGTAATAATATATTTTTTAATTATCGTAGATTTTATTATTTGATGTTATCCTTGCGTTTACTAGCAAAGTTATAGTTAAAATTAGCATTATAAAGTGGGTATTATTAGTTCGTTTCATAACATTTTCTAAAGACTAGGTGCATGAAGCTTTTGGGATGCATGAAGAAGCCTCCTCGTGTAGCGCAGTTTGTTCCGCCAGTTTCTAAACTAAATTCTCCAGTTTCTAAAAAATTAAAAAAATATACCAAAATAAATGTTCCTAGCATACTATTTTATGTAGGTATTGAGTCAGAGACAACTTTTAGCCACCTCGCGCCTGCCAGCTAAGTAATTTAATTAAGTGAAGGGTACGGGTGGGAGATATTACCTATTGTACTTCACACCCACACTACCTCACACAATAAGCAAGTATATAACTCACAGATTTATTAAGGATGTAGTTTGAAAATATACATCATTATTATGCAGACAAATTATTTCTGTTATGCACAATGGGTTAATGTAAGATTTATATTCATAAACAAAAGAAGGATGGGTCCTTATTAGAAACTGAAGTTGTTTTTTGAAAACATTAAAGTATTCTTTGTTCTTTGTATAATATCTGAAACAATACTAAGTTTTTCACTCATCTGTTTTACAATCGAATAAAAAAGGTAGCTGACTTGACTCTATTAATGAAATACATACTAACGAAAACTTCTGTAGGTAGCTGTGTAAAATAAATATAGCCTATTACACTGTTATTTCTCCATCCAATTTAACATAATCTTTAACATTTTACGAAAGCTATTTTATACCGGAGAATATCAAAGACATTTTAGCAGACAGAGACAACCTTATCAAAATTCAATATCTTTATTTTGTGTTGGAAAAGGACGGTGCACCCAGCTCCGACTAATCTCGAAGGAACAATGTTGCGTCTCAATCCAAAACAATTTATTGCTGAACGTCTTAACTTGTGACTTCATTTTACAAATATAAACTTTATTACAGCGTGACAAAGTTTAATATCGTATGTGTTTTATTGTCGTGTGAGTCGTTTCATTATGGATAAGGAGATCTCATTCTGTGTAAGCTGCTCCTTACAATGTAAGTATCTGAGGCAAGTTGAAATGCCAGGAGCAAGCATTTACGCATATTTCTTGTTATTCATATCATTTATACGCATAGCAATTATATCGCTAATTATAGTGATGATAAGTTTAATTTGATTATCATATTAAAGTACCTTTTCGTTAACCTACCGCAGCGCCTTCAGTATGGCCGACTACAAAAATAAGCTGTTTTATTCATATGGCTCTACTATACATAAATATTAAAATTTCTGTAACGCATATCATTAGTTTCTTCTAGCTAACATTATGACGCTTAAGACTGTGCCGACCCTACAGTGGCGCCCTCATCGTTTGTTTGGTTATTTCATACAATCTAGAATGAAAATGCAGAAAACAAGCACGTTAAGTTGTGCTTCACAAGATTATACGTTAATATTATTAGAAGCGGTAGTTTTATATTGTTTAGTTTCATTATAATCTTTAAAACGGATAAAAGTGGCCACTATATTCCGTTTTAAGGATTATGATAAAACTAAACAATATAAAACTACCGCTTCTAATAATATTAACGTATAATCTTGTGAAGCACAACTTAACGTGCTTGTTTTCTGCATTTTCATTCTAAATTGTATGAAATAACCAAACAAACGATGAGGGCGCCACTGTAGGGTCGGCACAGTCTTAATAAATATTGATTAAATAAATGAACGTTGACATTTAACCGTTTTTTTACAAATCAAAGTCAAAGTCAAATCATTTATTTCAAATAGGCACTTAAAAGGCACTTTTGAACGTCAAAATTTAAAATTAAAAAATAGAATTGATTCTAGTCGCCCATTCCAAAATGTAGTTTTCGTGTGGAGAAGAATGGGCAAGAAACTCCACCGTCACTCCTTTAAAATGTTTTACAAGTTTTTGTATACATTCATTATATAATTATATGTGAATCTACGGATCATTCATATACACTACACATTTTGTATACATTCATCCATATCTACGGATCATTCTATTATCATATTAAAGATGAAAACACTCCGTACTACAGTAATAGTAAATTAGTAGTAGTACAGTCAATAACAAAAATATACGGAGTCCATATTAGCGGCGTGCGTTAGTTAAATAAATCAAGCGGCGAGCGGTCGCGACTCGCACCGCCCCTCTTAGCCGAAACTCAAGATGGCCGCCATCGCCCCGCACAGCTGACTGTTCTCTCACATTTTTTAGCATAGCGACCATTTTGTCGCCTTCATTCTTTTTTTTCGAATCCTTTTACGGATTTCTGCCTGTTACATTACATTATACCAATTTGAATCGATGTTTACGTGACAAGCTAGGAAATTGTTTGCTTGTTTACCACATTAAGTATGTAGGTTATGTATGGTACCAAATATGACTTGGATGAGTTCCAAATTACACCCACAATGTTGCTCATTTCACTGATCTTGCGGTAAAATCCAGTTGTAATGATCAAACGTTAGTAGTTATACCCTACGTATATGATTAAGTAGTGTGGTTTTATTTTGGTGAAAGTACCTTGTTGTCTGTTTCAGCAAGTCTACTTAGTACTTATTAGCAAATCGTGGTGCTGAAATTAGTTCTTATTGATTAAACATTTAGATATTTAATTAATTTTAAAATTGTTCTCGTATCTAAATTATTTTTAAGCTCTGACGTCGTATGAATTTTGTTTTAAGAGCTTAAATAAATGTATAAAGATATAACGAAGCATTTGGATATTGTAGCTGCAGTATCGCCCAATCGCACGCCTACGTGGATTTAATAACTCCTTAATCTTCCCAAAGGATAATATTTGACTTCACTCTGTACAAGTTGCCTTGTTCCATCTTTATGATATTAGGTTAAGTTCGCTCCGAAAGGATTAAGGCGGCTCTTAATTCAACGCTCCCGGGCCGGAATAAATTTAACGTTTTGAGAAGCTTATGAAGAAAAACTTGAGATGTACGGACGGGTAAGCTCCCTCGTTTAAAATATCGTTATATTCATGCGGAGTGTTATAACAAACAAAGTATATAAAGCTTGAATACAGATTGAACGCGAGTGTACCCACATAATATTGTTGATTTTATACAGAATGTAAAACATGTATTTTAGATTTTGAGGTGCATTACTCCTGCGTTCAGCTTTTTGACTCAATACTAAAGCTTTAAATTCTGCTGCATTTTACTCGTCCGAACATCGCGCCAACAGTTTAATTGCTGTGCGAAATTTATGTGCGCTACGAATTATACCTGCAGAATATAGGCACACGTGGGTAATGGGTACGCAGCCTCCGCAACGCAGATACACACGGTAATTTGAACGGATCTCTCGATATTTCATTTTATTTTCCTCCTCAATTTTATTTTATTTTCGCAGAGCGGAACGCCTCTAGCTGAATGGAAGGTAATTGTAGGCTACGCAGCGAAGGGTTCGCTTCAGGGAATAATTGTGCGAATATAGCGGAGCCTCTGGGAGTGTTTAATGCCAGGCTATGTCGAGGCCGCATTTTACTGGGCCTGCGCGTTATGCTTAATGCTGGACCAAGGACGAAAATTATCTCAGTAACGAGTTTCGTAAAAGCGGTGATGGGAACTAATGAGACTATTGGGTCCCCCGACTTGTTATATGAATATTTTTATAGGGCATAACTTTAATTTTGCAAGGGAACGATTAATTTTAATGGGAGCAATGAGGAGCATTTCGTGTCGGACCAGAGCGAGGCGCACAAAGTGCTTTCACTGATAAATGTTAAAAGCGGTGGAAGGGTTCGCGATAAACTTAAGGTAAAAGCGTACTCACCGACGTGGAAGCGCTGGCGTCATATGGGACTTGAACCTCGGACACACTGCACACCACTGAATATTTAAAATAATGAAAAGCCCGGACAACGGACCGGGGCGTTCCCTTTTAAAAATGCACTGCACTCGGGGTTTTACTGCGGCCGTGCAGGTTGGTCGGGCAGAAATTCTCAAGACCAGGATAACAGTCTCGTAAAGGAGGTGGTTCCTGAAATACACCAGTTGGATATAAACACATCGGTGTTAGCGGCAAAAAGCGGTGGATACAGTTAAACTGAATTATCTGCAGTGCTCGAACATGAGTTAGATCTGGATTTACTTCTTCCGCTAGGATTGATGGCCATCAATCTGTTGGCAGACACGTTTATTTCTGCTAACTGTTTAAAAAAAAAATCCCCCAAGTTATCGTGTGTGAAACTGACTATTCCGTCTAGATATCAACCTACCTACGTATTTTAAAAGTGTTTCAACAAATAACTTTCTTAAACAATCTTTATCCATCTAATTAACTAATTTTCATTTTCATTTTTTTTTAAATTATTGTGTTGGTGCAACCTCCTTAAAAGACGGCTGATCACATACAATCTAAATGTTAGCCGAATAAATTAATATCTTGATACTCAAATTAGTGCTAATGTTTATCTAAAACGACTTAATTTCGAGTTGTTCGAATAAATTTAGATATTGGAAGCCGTTAAAAAAAGTTTTTCTGATGAGAATGCACTTCCATAAACAGTTAACCTAGTTTTAAATTTAAATTACCAATATTATAGATACAAACTGACATTATATATTTATCACGATAACTAACACTAATGTCACCTAGCTGTAGGTAATATTTTAATTTGTGATTAGCGTGTGTACCTGCTTATGTAATTATTATGTATAAACTATTTCTATTTCAGCACTTCTATACTCAATTTTATCACCTATCTTTTTCTTACTGATACCATCCATCTACTTATTTCCTAAAACAGAACATCAACAAACTTTTTAATTAAAAAAAAAAAAGATTTTTCTATAAAAAAAAGCACGTAACGGGATGTCACAAAAAAGCAATCACGAAAATAGAACGGCTCTTTCTAATTAATTCTAATTAGCAGCCGGTAGGTGGCTCTATTACGTCTAAAAGGAAACGGGGAGGGTTCGGAAAAGCGTCAATGTACCGTAACGTTAATTTAATATCACTTTACTACAGGTTTAGTAGCTACCACGGTCTATTTGAATAATTTTGTCGTTGATTTGAGCCAAACAGCGGTATCTATTTACTTTGTGTACGCTGATAATATTACCTACACAAAAATTGACTAGTTTTTTTGTAGACTGTACTCATCTAATCAGCCGATCTCATTTATTTTACCATTAGAGTAAGATATTACCCACTATTTAAACTGTTATGTCACGCAACTCAGTTATAATCCATTACTAGGCAATCATCGCAGTAACATCTTAGGAAACACTATTTTAGGACGCTTCTGCTTGTATATTGAAAATATACAATGTTGCCAATCAAACAAGTTTATACATACATGTTAATGTGAGATATCCATAATCATGATCACAAATTATAACTACAAAGCTTCCGGCACCTAAAATAACAACAATTTGTAAATAAATTAAAATAGGTAGGTATTTTTCCATTTCATTGTAACAAAGTTAATGATATTAGATAAACCTGAAGATAATAGATAATGAATTAATTAGTAGAATACAACATCATAATAAAGTCGTAACTTTAACTTGATGATTTATTGCCGACATTTATTTTTATTGACATTTAAACGCCCAACTTTATCGGAGACGGAATCGAATTCAAATAATAAATATGTATCAGAATGTAAGAATACGTTTATTTTTTCAAATGTTGAACAGTCACTTTATTCAAAATTACTGACAGGAATTATCTACTGTCAAGCCAACGTTCAACCATAAATTCGGGGTTGCAAACCATTGGTTGTTCTCCAAACCCATTTGACATGTCTCATTTCACATAACGTTGCAATAATGTAAAACTTACTGCAAATTGGCAACACTGGTTACTGGTTATTTTGCATAATCAAATTGACTCCATCCAAACGCAGTTTTGATGCAAATGAAACCGAAAATGTTCACAAATTAGTGCTGTGGATTATACAGGGGGACTCTGACTCCTTAATGGGCTTGGTGATTGGTCCCTGTATTTGTGAAGCCACTATTTGTCTTAATAATTTGATAACTGGAGTTCGTTTAAAAATATTTAAGTATTTATTTCTAAAGTTTCTTCTAATCGACCTTTCAGTGTCTTAGGCGCAACAATGTCTACTTAGTTAAGAATGACGTTTATATATTTGTATATCTACCCATTTAGGTATGCTGTGGTAGACTGTAGTCACAGAACTTATGAAATTATTAACAATACACTATGAAAAACTACTTTCTTAAAAATAAATAAATTCTGATTCTAACATCGACTCCAATATTGATGACAAAATTCTATATTTCATGGTTGTGTTATTATTACGGCTCAAAAACTAAACCAATTTTGATAAATTTTGGCAACAAGCTAGTTTAGTGGTTATAAAGCAACAAAGGATACTTTTCATCGCCGAAAGGATAACGGAGGTAGTAATTACTATACATTTTTGTAACTAAATAGTTAACCTACGAGTAAAAGAATAATTGGTAAGACCGTAGAAAAGTTTTTAATTCCATACCTAGTTGTAAAACGGAGCAGCAAAAGAATAAACGTAACTTTTGTGATAAAACTGTTTTGCTGCACTTATGCAAATAAGCAGCTACCCACTGTTTGCTGCATTAATACTTAGTAACTGAACGCAGCAACTTTGCATGAATAGGTAGGTAAATATTACCTCCAATGAAAATTATAAACTTTAAAAACAAAGCCGTTATGGCTACAGAATGTCCATACTAATCCATACTACTATTATTAACTCAAAAGTAACTCTGTATGTATGTTACCTTTTTACACTTAAACTACTGAACGGATTTCGATAAAATTTGGCAAGGAGATAGTATACTTTTTGTTTTGTTTTGTCATACTGAGGAAGGACATAGCCTACTTTTTGTCTCGGTACCACGTTCCCGGCGGGCGAAGCCTTGGAGCTAGTCCTCTATAAAAATATATTTTCCCGATTTTTTTTCAGTGATTAAGACAGTATTGTCTGTCAATCAGTTAGTCAGTCATACATCTTTATATAAATATATATTAAAATGTCTGTTTGTAGAGTTTCTTGTTATGTAATACCTATGCATAGTAGCCCTAACCAACTACACCAGTTGGAATATTTAATATTCTTAAACTGTCATAGGGACCAGCTAACATGCTTGGAATGACAAACAGTTGAAAATCATTGGTTATTTTTATCTTCTGTCATAAGCTATAGAGTAGGTACGTGGGTGGCGTATGTATGTGTTTAATTGTGTCTGAATATTAGGTACTGTTCAGACAAAGGCTACTGGTACCTATTCGCTAATATTAAACCAATCACGAAATCGGATGATAAATAGATATCAATTGTTTTCTTATTAATTTATTCAGAGACAACTCTATGTGTTGGTAGGTAAGATCCCAAATCACGGAACCGGATTTTACTGAGGCCAAGGAAATATAAAACCAATGACATCATTTTAAAGAGCAATAGGTACTACAAGGGCATAAAAGGTGTCAAGTCTAATACTTAGGTAGGTAAGTAGACACTTTTAAACTTAACATTTCGGTTCCACCCACATCATTATCTTATCATTGTATAGACAGTATAACTATACTTACTCATGATGAAAAATAAAACCAGTTTTTAACAAATAGCTTTATACTTTCTGCTATTGGTAAAATTGCATCTACAGGTGCGTGGTGTACCTCCTCCCTAATTCTTTAACTGGATTGACGAGGTAAAGGGCCGGGCGATAGGCCTCTCTTTCTTACAACTAAAATTTCGTATGCTTTTGTCTCTTTCTCACTTAGGAGTAGGGCTACACATGGAAATAAATAATTGTAGATGTCATATTTCTTTAATATCAGTAAATCTTTCAAATATGTTGATACTGATTAAGAGACAAGTAGGATAATACCTAAGTAATTAAAATTCATGAGCTTTTTTATAGCTTTATCTTATGAAAAATCAAGAAATTATAAGAGTTTCAACCTCTAGCCAAATAACTACTACAAAGTAGAAATATTTATTCAGGTTATTTGGTAATTTATAACTCATCCACGTTTCATATATTATGGTTAGGTACACTGCGATGCCAAATCGAATCTAAAACTTCCAAAATCCTTTTCAATAACACGTTCGCCCTTTTAATCAATGATTCGATCCTCTAAAGCGTGTCCTACATTACTTTATGAGGAACTGTATTACGTTATGGTTCTACGTAAGTACGTATATCACATAAGGCAACAGTTGAAAAGCGAGCGTCGACAGCGATTGATATACGGCGAGCAAACGCGCGCTGACTCACAACTATCGGTTGGTACACTTGGGGATTGGTACCAGTTATAGGCGGACAGCGGGAAGACGAAGTGGTAGCGATTTATTTTGTTTCATTTATAAATTGGGCCCGTTTTTGAAAACTATTATGTTTGGTGAAAAGCGATGGATTAGGTCTACGATGGAATGAGCGCACTCTAGAGATGAATATTCAATATATTTTGATTAAGAAATAAGCTTAAATATTCTTGTTAGGATAGGTCGTAACACATGCTTAGGCAATGAATGACACACGACATAGCGAGATAGCACGGAAATTAGACAATCATAAGCTTGTGACATTGGTAGGTCAACTTAAACTTACGTGATTCAGCAGGTGTGTAGGTTTGTTTCTAATAAAAAAAAACATAATTACATAAGTTTAACATTTTAATTTCATCGAGCTAGAGAGAGAAAACATATCATTACGCCTGTTTTCTATGATGAAGGGGAGCAGAGGTATACACTCATTTCAACAATTAGGGGCGCTTAAGTCAAATACGTGTGTGTGTCCAATGTGTTAACACCCAAGTCCGAAAAAAAAAAATCTATTCAACGCAAATAAATCGATCGTTTATTCTATGCCAAAAGTTTTCATTTTTTATAAAATTAACCTAATTCTGGAAAAATCGCGTGCTAGTATAAAATACCTACATTTTTAACCGTCATTTTCCATCAAATGGACCACAGCGTAAGACCTCCTCATACGTGGAATTTTTACGTAAGCTACTACCCATGCTACTCCCGTCGAAGGAAATTATTTCGAAGGCAGGTATTGAAGTGGTATGATGCGGTAACTTAAAATATAAGCTGCAGTACATAAACTGGGCGTTGAGTTTATAAATTAAGGTAGCAGTGAGAAAGAATGCTTCTTTTAATTTATCCTGATTTATTTTCCTAAGTGTTTGAAGGCGGTTTCAAATTTATATACTTACGTGTAAAGGTGTATGTAACTGAAGTTAAAAGAACAGTCTTTTTTTCATGAAAGCGACAAAGCCAGTTTGTGTACATATATAAATAAGGCAGATTTACTGTCTGACTAAAAAGATTGCAGTGAGAAATTCTACAACAAGCTTATCACAGCCAACTTTATTATGATTACTAATGAAAATTCCACCCCGTTCTTTAGTATTTTTGCTCTAAACATAAAAACAAAGGAACATAGCATGACGGGAGAGAGGGCGAGACTGCAGGGCTGGCCGTCACGCAGTCGTCACGTAGTCGTTACGCTCCGGGCGAGCGTCGCCGCCACCAATCTAAATAATTGACCCGTCCGCTGTCCGTCCGACTGTGCAACTCCTTAGTTCAACCAACGAATGAATGGAGACGGCCTTCCAAGCAATACGTTCCGATAATAAACATACGCCTACTCTTACGCGATTTAAAAGATCACTTTATTTACCAAGTGATGCTAAAAATCTTGTTTCATGTTGATATATTTATTGGTAATGTTGTCAATTGTTAACAACTATGTGGGTTTTTAGGGTTACGTGCCTCCAAAAGGAAAAAACCCTTGTAAGATCACTTCGTTGTCCGTCCGTCTGTGAATCTGACATGACCGTTTTTCTCAATAGCGCGTACTCAGGTATTTGATATCAATTTCAACTTGACAACTTCAATTCCTTGAATGGGCATTGTCCATATTTTTTCATATGTTGTAATTGAAAAACCATTTCGAGGAATAGCGTTACTGATCATTACGGACTAATTAATTATGAAAAATATTCATATTTTATTGTTAAAATATGATAAAATACGATTGACCTTCTTTGCCCTTCAAATCACATCAGCTTAGCCGTACAGTTTTGTATCATTACCTCAGAAATGAAAAAATAAGTAGCAAGTATTGTCTAATCTGTCAAGTGTCAACCTAAAATGTCAAACATTTAAACATAATTACAGTTTAAAGTTTTTACAATATATTATTCCTGCGACTTGCCTCATAATCTCGTAAAATCTCACTACACTATGATGACTGCTAGTAGAAATATACTCTATTATCATAACGGTCTCAACTTTAGGCAGGTTTTAGGAGTCAGCTTTAACAAAAGTATCGCTCATTGTGGTCATTTGTAGTCGTGTTTGTAGTTCAGAAAAACGAACAATAAATAATGTCACTGCGTAGGTTATTAGTGACGTACTTACTTACACCTTCAAAAACCACTTTCCGTTTATAAGGAGGATCGGTACATACGGTTTGTATATTAAAAACGCTAGGATAGGATTCGATTTTAGATGACGTCTATTGATACTGACAGATGTGACGTGTTGACAGATTGTATTTTTTTTTATTTATGTACTAGTGAGGCAACGGCACTTATTTGTGCCACTGATGACGTCACCTGCCTTAAAAATTTTAAATATTTTAATATTTTTTTTTTTAAATAACTATTGAGCCAATCCTCAAAATATTCAAATTAGTTTCTCAAAATGCTCTAAATTTTCAAAAAATAAAATAAAATCTAATAGTTAGAAATTTTAGACAATCCCCATTGGTTGCAATCCCTTGAAGCAGGGAAAAAATCAAATTTTTAAGTCAACACAATCAACAAATACGGGCGTTTATGTTCCGGAATCAAAACCTATAGGGTATTTGCCGTTGACCTAGACTCATGAATTTTTTTGCAAGAAGCAATGTCAATTAGCACAAGTAAAGAAAAAAATCTGAAATCCGTAAATTTTTTGTTACATACCTCTGTACAAGTCTGTATGGAACCCTCGGTGCGTGAGTCCGACTCGCACTTGACCAGTTTTTTAAAAATAAATTCGAGGCCAATGACTTCGTTCTTTTTTCCGCAAAATTGTTCACGCTGTAGATATCTACAGCGTTTTATATACCTCTCCCGACCATTGTTCATAAACTAAAAGTCCATCTACATTTTCACGATTGTTGGAAAAACTTCGCAAACGGTCGGCTCTACGCCATTCCATTTTCGTATATAACAGTAAAGGGTGGAAGTAAGAAGTAAAAAGAGGAAAAAAGTATATTATTAGTCTCTTACCGAAATGGAATTGGAACATTTCGTAGAAAATTCCAGAAAATATTCACTTCGCTTTACTTAGCTGAGGGCAGCCATCATACTTTCGCAACTTTTACCTACACAATTTAATAGAATTTGTTGCTGGGAAAGTAATGTTTTCGCTACACATTTTATTTGATATCTATTTGCGTCTGCTCAATATAAAATAATAATCGAACTACGTGCTGTACGTGCATACTTGTAGACTATCGTCGTTAATAGTCTTAAGTTATTCTGAAAATTTGTTAATTTTTATTTAAAAAAAAAACTATTACTAGAACGAAAATTCCCAAATTTTAATGAAAAGACGTTTAATAGTAATAGAACAAAGCTGAAGTTCAACTGAGACGTAAAAATACTATTATAATATCTATTAAAAACCTTACGGCTTAACTGGCGCTAAAATTTGACGCTTTCCCTAAAGTTCTAACCTTTATCAACATTCAAGTTGGATGTAATCCACTCGAAATGGTTGTTTCAGGGAGTACGTTAAAACTTTATGTATATTGTGCTACAATCTATTGGGTTATTATTTTTCAACGGTCAGCTTTGAATAGGTATGTAGAGCCAAAAACTATCATTATTCAAGTTTCCTTCAACAACAGGTAAAAAATATCTAATCAAATTACTTCGAACCCATTTCGTCATAATCGTGCGCACAAAAATCGAATTTATTTTTTATGATTCTCCCAAGACGTTAATAGTCTAACCAATCGTCGCGGACTATTTCGAAAATCGAACTGTCAAACGTCAATGTAATGAAGACTTTATATATTTTTATGTTTTCTTTGACGATGCCGCCAAGACGAATGAAGTAAAGGTAAAATAATAGTACTGGCGTTGGATGGGGCCAGGCTTCATTGTATAGCCATCTGAAGGGAGAAGTTACGACCGCGACAGGTGTGATGCCGAATTAACTTCTTATATAAAGTCGCTTTTTATACAACACCGACTGCTTAATGAGGCCGAGGGATCACGGTAATGAAACGCGAGGTGTCCCGGACTTTCTTCTCGACCTCTTTTCCCAGCTTAATTAAGACCTTTTTGGGGATTAAAACTTGATTTCTCGACATACTATCCCGCAGTTATTATAATGACAGACATTAATATGCATAGTTTTAAAGCTTTCTAACGAGCGACCAACCTGCACGGGACGAAGTTTCATCATGACACACCACACAGTACCTGCAACAAACGTATACGATTAACATACTGAGCTGTTTTTTTAAAGAAAATAGATGTCTATTTTAAATAAAATCAATGTCACTGTAAATTAAGTTGAACGCACAAAACGCACGCACCGAAAACTCGTTCCATATTTGATCGGGTGACATTTTGGACGCGTCCGTTATCTGATGAGTGGTCATTGAACTCCGAATGGGAATTCAAAACGAAAAATGTGAGACAAACGGTCGGGCGAGTGCGAGTGGCACTGATCGAGTGTGCAGACAAGACGGGCATAACGCGACATAGTTCATTCAATCAAGGCAAAGTGGATGCATTGTGTGTCAGTGACCCGCCCTGAAACATATGTCGGTACCTGCCCACAATCAATATTCATGACCCGTTGCAGTTATGTCGAACATGAACGCCTTTATGGTGAATGTCACTTTACTTTACGCTGTGTGAGGCATTAAACGCCATAACTAGTACTGCCCATCTCGGTGAATTTGAGCCTAATATAGATCCAGGTAACATAATCTTAAGAGAAGCGGGTAAAGTAGAACGACATGTTTTGCAACATAAATGATAAGGACTGATCATGATTTTATCGACTTAGGTACCTAGTCACTAATCTATTTTCAATGTAATTATCTAGGTATTTATATCAGCTAAGTATGAATGACAAAACGAAAATGAATAAATGTCAGACCAATAGTCAATCGAAAACAAAGAGACACATTTTTGATCATTAAACTATGGAATACGAAGACTTCAGTTTAAATAAGCAAAAAGTTAATACAATTGGTAATATAAAGGGTACGTAAGGTCTTATAAAGATAGCAGATTACCTTGACGTTAAATAAGTATTAAATCGTTTGAAAACTATAACCAAACAAAAGTTATGTGGTATAAAAACAAGAATTTCAATCATCTAGCTTCCATTTTGAAACGTCCGAACAGGATTTTCACAGTTTCGTTAATGCATTCTAACGTGTCTTCCAACATTTCTTCTAATCAACGTTTATTTGATGACAGAAGTCAATGGGAATGTCTAATTTGAGAAGAAAATAAGCTGAAGACTGAGTCCGTTGTTGCATACCGAACGTGATACAATTTGAAAAAGTTATTTTTGTTTACATAATTCTCAAATATTCTGATACTGAAGAATATTTTACCTTTTTGTTCTTAGAAGAAACGTAAATTTATCTATTCTTTTATTAAAAAAAAAAATGCTTTATCTATTGTTGATAGCAGCCCGTCCCGGCTTCGCACGGAAAAAAAAAGCCTATATTAATCAGTGATAATGTAGCATTCAAATGGTGAAAGAATTTTTAAAATCGGTCCAGTACTGTTTGAGCCAATTCGTTACAAACATACTTACATACAAATCTTTCCTCTTTATAATATTAGTATAGGAGTATAGATAAGTAATTGTGTGCTACACAATCCTAATTAATGAAGCACAGTTTAAATACCTGCCTACATATTAGTGCATTAACTTTACCAACTAATAGGAACGATTACAGAGAGAAGCTCACATTTCATAATGGCATAATGTGCTTAATTCTGTACATATTTTACAACAGTTAATATTCGGCCGCCTGGGAACACGCAACGCAACTCTGTTTCACAAACCTGCTGCCAAGGTAAATAAGCAAATTTTTACCTCATGAATGAATAAACCTACAGAAACTCCGAGAAAATATGTGCTTAATATGTGCTTCGGTAATCATCGTTTTTCCTTTCAAATATCTACAAACGTGCGATGGTTAGATATAATATAGACCATGGACGTACTAGCCTATTTTGTATTGACATGACTACTTTATAGATTAACAACTGTTTACAAAACTTTTGCGTAACAAATGAACGGCACGTTCGTGCTAATTCTAAAACGCGAAGATTACCGAAGTGCATCATTTTTCTGGTTTAACTGTAACTAATACCTAACTTACCTAAGGTTAGTTATTGGTTGCACTGAAAGCCGCATAAAAACTAATTGAACTGCAGGAGAATGTCATCGGGCGATAAAATTACAATTCATGAAGGCGCCAGATGTAGGCACACAAGTTTATTGCTGAAGCGCAAATTGAAAATGGAGGCGGCGGACAATTGCCTCCAAGTTATTGTTTAGCTATTAAAAATTGATAGGAAAATTGATGGGTAAACAAAGGCAGTACACTCCTCTTACCTAGGTAGGGTTGTAACATAAAAAGAGAATGACACTGGTTTTAAAGACTGGTGAAAATAGGGAACGTGAAATATGTTATTTTCCCCTCTTCAGTTGAATAAAATGATTACATTTGAAACAGAAAGGTTCCTTCCTCCCTAAAAGTATGAATTTAAAGAGACTTATTAGACACATTTTAAAAGCTAAAAAACATAAAAATATAGTACGTAGGTAGGTACTATTTTATTAATAAGTTACATTGTCACAGACTAATACTAGAACCTAGCTAGATTGAAACTAAATCCTTGAAATTATAACCACAACAGACACAATGGCAAATTCGCAGAGACATTTTGGCATTCAGCCCGTTACTTACCAAAAATAAATTTACAGAATCAGAAATGTTGTTGTCAAAGTCAAATCATTTATTTCAAATAGGCACTTAAAAGGCACTTTTGAACGTCAAAATTAAAAATTAAAAAATTGAATTGATTCTAGTCGCCCATTCCAAAATGTAGTTTTCGTGTGGAGAAGAATGGGCAAGAAACTCCACCGTTACTCTTTTAAAATGTTTTACAAGTTTTTGTATACATTCATTATATAATTATATGTGAAGACGATGCACTTAAAATAAAATTTAATCTACCAAAAATGGTAAAAGAATTAAAAATACAACAGACTGGTAAATCAATTATGTGATAGATACATGGTGCTCACATATTTACAAAGATTGTAAAATTTTACTAGTATTTTAAAAAGTGCGTGAGTTGTGCTGTCAAATGAAAGCCATTGCTACTGATATAGTGTATTACGCAACTACCCCGCAGGTTGTCCTCTGCTTGTAATTATTGTATAAGTAGGTACTTCATTTCATTTTATTTTGTAAAAACCTACGCATGTGTTAAAAATAACATAAATGTTTCTTAATCGAGCGAAATTGAAAGTTTATCTACGCCTACAGTAAAACGTTAATACATATTACTTATAACGTTTATTCCAAAACTTCATCACAATATAATAGACAATTTTATCGGTGTTTACCGTGTAATGATATTACAACTGTGAGACAACTTCAAAGAACAGAGTTGCTGTGGTAGGAATAAACGAAGTAATCTTTAATATTTCACCAGTACAGTTTCATACATCCAAGATGAAAGTAATGAAAACATGTCGCGGGCAACGAATTTACGCCAGAATTCTTTCTTAGAACAAGCTCGTCTGTTGTTCCTGCAAGAATAATAAAAGTGATATTTGACCCAACACAGCTACAACAGGGAAATTGTTACGTTTTCATTTATTTATGTAATTTTCTCTGAACAATTCATTATTATTTAACTTTTCATCATGTATGTTATTGTATGCCTAGCCTATACCTATGTATTTTTATTTTTTTAATGCCTTTTTACAAACGTAAATATTTTTTTAATTAGAAGCTGATTTTATAATAAAAGTTAGTAATACATTATTCGTTTTTCTTTCAGAAAAATTACCTATATAAGCCATTTTAAATAGTGTAGGTAACAAATAGGTGTCATGTTGATCTGTGCCTATCGTACGATAATGATTAGGAAAGTAAGAGATCAACAACAAAGCTGCGGGAACGGTCAATAGACAAGGAGATAAGCTATAGTGATAGAATAATTATGGTAATTTTAAAACCGTTCAGTACTGTAAAAGTCTACTATCAAATTCTGATTAAGCAATCAAATCAATTTTGTCACTCGTATGTGAGTACTGGAATTCGAGGCGCATGCTCAATTTTTGTTCGTGGACGAAAGCGTCGGAGTATTTATAAATCATTCTTTTTTTATCCGTATTACTCGGCCCCGCCTCTACAAAGTATAGTATCGATTGGGCGAGCGCTGCTGGCGAGTGGCATCGAGCCGCTCGAAGCATCTCACCGTTCTATTCTCGTACCTTTCGGATCCGAAGGAATTATTATCATCCATGATTATCGGACCGGTCGGCAGTCATATTTCGTTCGATATTACGACTCGCGTGATCAGTGTACGAGTTATCGATACGTAATTAAAGCCGGTTAACCATCGATATTCACGATAGCCGCTCTATAATGAAGCGATTTAAAGACGTCTCAGATACCGAGTTGAATCGATTTTTTTAAAATTAATGTACTTGTTTTGTCGAGTAATACCTACCTGTATCACGACAACATTGTAGGTTACATTGAGTGAGGTCGTTTAGGAAACATATTTTAAAAAAGTTGATAAAGTAAATTGGGTTTGCTCGGTAAAATGTTTTTATAATTCCCCGCACCACTAAGAACAAGATGTGTGAACGTGTGGGGTTCTGAATATTGTTACGATAAATACTTTGGTTAATTTACGTGAATTTTATGACTGTTACCGAATGTTCTCTCTACCTATACACGTGTAATCTTAGCATGGATACGACCTCGTATAACACAAATTAACTCACTTTATGTACCAAATGTTGCTTATAAATTATGATATCGTATATATCGGGTTGTTTGAAAAGTGATAGACACTTGCAAAGCTTTTATTTGAAAGATGTATTTATTGTTACTTTCTGTTTATTCATCAGCATAATTTAGTTGTCAGCCTTCTGTGTATCACAATAATTATGTATATCTCTCTCTTGCTCTCTATGCCTGTCTTGTGTGACATTAATAATATGTCATGTCAATATTACTCTCTCGTTTATTACATACAGTACGAAGTGGATATAAATATCGGGTCGGTACGCTGATTTGAATAAATTCCTAATAGAAATAAACTGCTTGATGGGTGTCCCGCCAACTGCAAAGAATAATCTGAATTATTTGACACTTCCCTTTACAAATAAAACCGATATATAAGCAAATTTTATATGTAAAATTATATTTATGTCCATTTACGTGAAGTAGAGTTCATCCCACGACCCTTGCCGTAATAAACCTGTTTTGAAATTGTAAATATTGAATACAAAATAAGATATTTAAAAATATATACCTACTTAAGTAATTGAATCAGTCAGAATGAAGAAGCCTATCTAAAAGGCCAATAGGATAAAGAAGATTGCTTTAAGTTAAAAAAAAAATGATACGTAAAAGCTACAATCAAGTGTCCCACATGGCCTACTATAAAAAGTCGCGATTTATGAGTAGTCTGTACCTTTATAATTATTAAATAGATAGCGTTAAAAATAAACCATATTGTTTAGTTGCAATTCCCAAGATTAGACTGTCCTTGCTAAGAATTTGTGTCATAAGCTGAAAATAAATGAAAAAGTCTATTTATCTAAAACAAATTGTAATTATAAAACAAAACTGAACCGGAGTCATACAAAACCCGGATTTGCGATTCAATATTATATCTACGATCGGTATAAAAGTAAAAATCGTGATTGGATTCCCAAAATTTTGACTAACGGGTACTCTCAGCGCACTAAAAACTTTTTTATGTTTAAATCAGTTTGTATGGGATTTGTCTAATCAGTTTGAAAGACTCCGCAAAAGTTGTAAAATAAACGCATATCTACATACTTTTATATTTATCTATGTGGAACTGCACGCTTGCTATACCTACACCGTAGTTTTTCCAATCATACCGACATAAAATACGAAATTGTTCCCCGTATACGTGTATCAAGTATTACTACCGTATTCTGGTGTTTCGTTCTCATATCTTTGTCTCAAGACATTAGGTACTAGGCTCGGAACCAATAGCGGAAGCAGATAGATACTGACGGCTTGCAATAACAATAATGCGGGAACGAAGCTGGGCGACCTGCCAGGGTTCTATCGATCCATACCACAGCACCGCACCAGAAGAACAAGACCTCCCAAAATATATTCCGGATCCCCTTCGTGAAAGGTTCACTCATGATAGAGGGGGGCGCAGAAGGTCAATGTAATCTGGCCTCGCAGATACACAAGTAGGTCAGAGGGAAAATTTACAAACACTACTCCCCGCGAGTGTGGATTTTTTTTTTTGTGAAATAAACTGAGAAAATTCTTTCCGGGTCAATGCAAATGGGGATGTTTACTTGATCGAGCAAGATACGATGATATTGAGGTGTATTTTAGTGCAGGGGGGAATAGTGTACGGGGTGAATGTTGGTTTTGTATAATAAAATGGTAGGGGGGCAAAAATACGACCTGGTTGGAATATTTTTGCAGGAATCATTTGAATAATTATACTGTTCGCTACAAATAATGACGATGTAGATATTAAATCGATGTACCTACCTAGGAATCTTTTACATTGATGTAAATAGTTTGAGCTTACAAAACTTCCGTAAAAAAAATTAATATACTAATGTATTCCACCTTTTCATATTTGATTACAAAATATTTTACTACTGTGTTAATAAAGTTTTCTTTATCACATAGCTTTATACTACTAAAGATATCATTGCCTTGTAAATAGCGTTATATTTACACACGATACACCTACATAATCTTAACACCTCGCAAAAGCTTGTAATTACCTAAATTTGGCTTGTCAGTCGTATTTAAATTTTTCCCATCAAAAACGCACCTCTTAACACTATCTAAACACGAGATCTCTTTGTTAAACTGACAGCCACATTACATAAAGAAATATTAGGCCCACTTGTAACCAAATTAGATATTTTTTTACCAACGTCAATAAATCGTTGGGGTTCAAGTACGAACCGACTTATTTTCGAGTTACCTCAAGTTTGCTCTCGAGATAAGTACTACCTATCCAATCCTATATACAATCCAGTTCTGAAGGACCTATAAAAGGGGGCCGCATTTCCTCATTACGGCTTTATTTTGCTATCTCGGGCGGAGGCGGGGGATATCAAGATATATTGGGCGAATATAAAGGTACTAGAGAAAGGGACCCGTGGGTCGACAATCAAGCGAACTCCAGATAAAATATTTAAAGGTCGCCTTAAATGCTAGCCTTTCTAAACCACTCGAAGCCGGAACTATTTAAATTCTTCGGCATGTAATCTGTTTAAATCATGCCATTAGTGACACTTCATTTTGACGTTGAGTTGAAATAATTTTGAGTACCTATATTTTCTTTGAAATATGGTGAAGTCAAGGTATGTTACGTAGATAAATTTTTGTACATTTTTTGTTTTTTATGTAACTATTCAGTACGTGTTTTGGCTTTATTATGGTAATCATTAGGCTAATTGGTAGGAATTAATTCGTTTTAGGAAAAAAAATTATGTAACAAAAATGTTAATGAAAAGGCAATAATTTACAAAAATTAACACGTCTCGTTTGATCGCAGCGTGAGTTCAACATCTTGGTTAGTTATGGAAAAAGGTTCAATCGTGTCCGTAGATATTTTAATTTAACTACCTATCTAAACTTGTTCTGCCTACAAACAATTTAAAATTTACTACGTTTATAATTAAAAACATGGTGAGGAGACGTTTCAATTTTAAATGCTGGGTTTAGTAGCTCTATTAGCAAAACCTATAGGTAGGTATATCATCGAAAAACAGAGTTCAAAAAACAATCTTGAACAGAAATCTTCTGCATGAAACCCGTCCTTAAACACACGAACAATTATTAAAATCAATTAATGATACACAGTTCAGCCAAAAAAATTCTCGATGCTTATCTAGGCATAATCTACACATTATTAAAGTCTTTAAATTCAAAGAGACGTTTTGCAAAAGGGCGCGCGCACTGACTGATTTCAATACCAGGAAGAAGTAAGACTAGATACGATCTCTATGTACTTACGTATGTACGCTGATAGTATCTGATAATTATCTACCTAGGTATGTGTGGTATAAGTGCAAGGTCCCAGGTGTGGCGTATCCAGTTTATACGCCTCGGTGTAATGGAAGTGAACCGTGCTGCTTAATAGGACTGTATAAGAAATGCAAGGCGAATAGGAAATCGATAAATAAATTGTTATTTACGTTTTTTTTTTTTGTGTGTTTCTTCGTTAAATTGCCATGATTGTTTAGTAGAATTAAATGGTTGTAAACTAATTATCTCGTTAGTAATGTTTAATATTCTGGTAGAATAATAGGACTTTTATTAGCAAAAGAACCGAGTAAAATAGTTTTTAACATGTTAAAAACCATGTTAATATGTTTTGGTGAATTTAATCCACATAGAAAAGAATATTGTATTAACGACTTATGGTCATATAAATATGTATACCAGTAAATAGCAGAAATAAAAATAGGTACTTAAATATGAAATAAGAACTCATTTTTGATATACAAATTACATACCTTTAAGGGTTCACATCATGCATATTACACACGAAAAGGTCAACGTTTCTTTAATAAAACTTGTTTCCAGAGTTTCCGTGTAACAAAGTACTGCTGTCGTGTCATTTGAACTCGTTCCTATCACAGTTTTGACAACTCAACACGCAATAATGAAAACATCGAAGGAGCAAACTGCTCCGAATTCCTTACATTTATACCACCTTGATGTTTTATCAAATACCTACTTATTAATATGTAAATTGGTACTTAGTATGATAAGCACATAAGCATCGAGAAAAATTAGAAGCGGGTCATGCCATCGTAAAATGCGTAGCTTCGTATGTAGGCAATATAAATATTTTATCCTAATGCCTACGCTTGCTGAAAATCACAAGAACACATGCGTGCATTATAAGAATAAATAATTCAAAATACAATAAACAAGTGAATCGACCAATTGCCAAGTCCATTCCCTTTTCCTACGTTTCCCTCAAAGCCTAGCCGAAACCAAACTAGTGGTTGTAGTTAAAGAAATATACTTTCAGGGGATTTTGTTCTCTATTCTGATGGTACAATGGTTATATTTAGCGTGGTAATTGTTTTTTGTATGGGTACTTTGCGTTGCGTAGGCAAGTTTTGCGTCGGCAGTGACTGTCCGACGGCACGCAATATTGCGTGCTCCAAAGCCCGCCCAAATTGCTTGTTTCTACCTGTGGTTTCAGTTCTATAGTAACTTGACAACGTTTATACTTTGTTACATTGTACGTAAATAGGCTCAATTAAATACTTATTGCTTATAATTTACTAGCGGCCCGTCCCGGCTTCGCACGGGTGAAAAAAAAAAGAAAAAAAGCCTATATTAATCAGTGATAATGTAGCATTCAAATGGTGAAAGAATTTTTAACATCGGTCCAGTACTTTTTGAGCTAATTCTTAACAAACATACATACATACATACAAATATTTCCTCTTTATAATATTAAGTAAAGTTTAGATAAGACAAAGTGGGAATTGTATATCGATTTTGTTATGTAACGGTGTTAGAGGAGCATAAAGTAATAATAGTAATGTTAGGTGCTCGAAATGTTGTTAATGAACTACTTTTTTCAGAAAACATTACTTAAAATAAAGTATAGGTACCTACTTCACAGCGTGTTTGAAAATTAATTAGGAGCCTAACCTAAACTTAATAAAGAAATACTAAATTTCTACTAAGTGATTTTTAGACTAGGTTATCTAAACTACCCATATCCATGTTTTATACTCCTATAAAACGGAGTTTTAATATTGTATTGCCAAAAATAAAAATCCATGAAATACTTAATGAAAAAAAGCCTTGTCGATTCGTATCGCAACAAAATCCCCCACTTCATTGGATCCTAAACAAGATGTCCGATCAATGCAGGCGCCACACGCTAATAGCTAAATAATAAATGCAGGTAGGTACACGACCACCAAATAGTTTGCCAAAATAAGGCCTGACACACAACATAGCAACCTGAATGTTAAATGGGTGCCGATGATTGTAGCTCTGCTGTGTGAATACAAATATTAGTATTAATTGGTTCGTATCCTGTCACGATTTTGATGAAGGATATTTTGGATCTATATACAAAATATGTATGGCTACATATACATAGTACCTACATAGGTTATAACGAAGGCTTTCATTATATACATATTATATTTATACAATAACTTAAACAGCCTTGCTTAAAATATTTAATACTTATAAAATTATCAGAAATAACTTAGGTGATTGAGCTACCAAAACTAAGTACCTTAATATTTAAGTAACTTGCTATTATGAAGTAGGTAGGTATCCTATTGTATCTGAGATATTCATTTTACACTAGTTACTTAAGTATTTATGTAAGAAAGATTTAAAAAAATAGATTTAAAAAATGAAGCTTAAGAGGAAATGCGGTTGGTCTTTGCTTCATAGAAACGCTCTCGCCTGTTTTCTTTCTGGTTAATGACCATAAAGCAATCATTTTTTTACAGAATAATAAATATTAACTACTTGTATGCCCCTATGTTTTCGTTTTTGATGATACATTATTTTTATAAGCACTACCTATAACTCAAAAAAAAAAACGATTTAAACCGCTGTAAACAGAGACCTAGTGTACAAATTTGATGACTATTAATGAAAAAAGAAAAACATAGGACACAGTATATACGGTGACTGATAATTAGTGACCAATACTTAAACACGTGCTTATACTCATGATAATAAACAACTTTTACTATGGGACCAAACCTGAAATTGTGAAAAAAAATCTGCTGTTCAGTCATTTATGTTCGCCTAACTGGTCAAAATGTAGGTACTGAACAGCAGATTTTTTTTTCGCGAATTCAGGTTTGGTTCCATAGTAAAAGTTGTTTGTTATCATGAGTACAATCGCGTGTTTAGGTATCGGTCACTAATTACCAGTCACCCTATATATCCTTCTTATTCAATATTGGAGGAGAAAATAGGCGAGAGCCAAACCTCGAATTATGACTTTTCATTTAGATTTTGCAAAAAAGTCTCTCCGGCCGTATTTCCTCTTAAGATAACATTTTTAAATAGTTGAAGACTTCAGCAATGTTCTTCAGTTTATTTAAGTTAAATTGCTTGTGCTTTTATTCCCTGGACCTATAATTTTCCCATTATTGGGACACAGGCCTCCTCTCTGTGAGAGGGAGTGGGCCGTAATCCACAACGCAGGCCCAGTACAGGTTGGTAGATGTCAACTTTTATTAATTTATTTTTAATCATTCAAGGTACAACTTTAAGTAAGTACTTATGTCCACAAGTTCATAGTAGCTAGCCATATTATTTGCATAATTGTGGTTTCCTTATTGAATTATAATAATGGTCAATAGTGAGCGCTATACTTTGTAACAAAATTGTTTAACAAAAACTTTATTAACCCACCTAGTTAGTAATCAATTTAAAATAATTAATAGGTACCCATTCAGTATGGCCAAGAAAAAATAATATTTATGTAGTTGTTTACGCTTACAATAATACATTATCAATGTTCTTACGCAATAACATTAATTAATAATTGATTTGTTTACGAGTTTTTTGTGCCTACTTAAAATTCGATATAATTATTTGATTAAAAATGTTCCCATTGAATAAAGTTAATTTATATCCTAAATATTAAAATGTTATTCATGGAAATCGGTAGGTAAGAATACATTATTAGTTACTTGTTTAATTTACATTGTCATTGACGTTTCAAATTGTGAATAATTGATTGGTATAGGTACATTAGGAAACACCACGGATTCTGGTACTGTTTGTTAACTTATTAGTAACCTACCTACCTAAATATATGATATTATTTATAAATAGAGGTCAAAAGTGATTGCTATAAGTCACAGATATGTACAGAAGTATAAATTTTATAGCTCGATATGACTTTTGATATTAGTAGGAAGACGATTGTTAAAATTGAAATGAAAAAATGTTATATTTTTTACCAATTATTAACTGAATGCGAGGAAAACTTACATAGCTTAAGAGGCTCAGACTTAGTAGGTTAAGGCTTAATGACATAACAACTACTTAACAAGGTATATTACCTACAATTAAATCTTAATTTATACAAGTTGCTAACACTTGTAGACAAATAAAAAATCAATATCATTAATTTTATTGAGTCATACAATTCAATATCATGCTCATAAACTATGAGTAGGCTATTAATGGGTTTATAACATTTCTTATTCTGTAATTAATTAAACGCTATTCTCACCGAGAAAACCACTTTTTCCTTGACACTTCGTTATCACCTCACTGCACACTTACACAACAACAAAACACTTATAAAGGCTTTATCGTTTACACACACACTCACTTTTATTACGAATGCACGGATTGGTGATTATTTTGAACAAACATACGCGCTGTGCAAGCCAAATAATCGTACTGAGACGCATTCCCAAGTAATTTTGTTCGGTTATTTTTGAAATAAGAACATTAGTAAAAACCAATGTCATACCACTGTTGTATATTTATATTACCCTATAAACGGATCTTCCCTTATAGTATTGTGCCGTAACCCTTTGCACATAAAAAGGTAACGTTTTTACAATGAGTTTTTGCTCTACTTTTTACGGGTTACCGCAGTTACGGAACAAAGTGGTGGTCATTATCAGGATAAAGATTATAAAAAAATACGGTATTCATGGCTGTTTTGAGTAAAAAATTGTAACAGGCTTCGCATAAGGCCCGAGTGCTAAAAAAATGTGCTTTACATTTTTTTCTTGGTGCATTTGCCGTTACTTTGGTTTTGTAGTAAATTAACAGGCAAACGTTTGGTTTTTAATATTTTCAGCGAAATTTTAAACAAGCAATTTAGTATTATTATTTAACATTAATTTATGATAAATAGCACGTAGCAAAGCTGTCAAATTTCATTTAAGGTAAGGTATTGATATGTTTCAATTCACAGATAGGCCTATATTTGCAACAACTTAGAAGTATTCACAATTTGAAAACCTGTTATGTCTGCATCAATGAAATCGTTTGGAAGAACGAACATTTATGATGAATGTGTAATGAATTTCAAAAAAACACCTAAGAACTTTTTCATTTCACTGTAACAAATAAAAACCTAAAAACATTCAAAGGGATTCTACATAAAGAGTCACAATTAATTTTTTTTCTTTCTTTTTTATGTAGTCAATATTAAAACAGTTTGGGCATTAGTTAGTCTGTAGGCGTTACTTTGATTTTTGTTTCTTTATTAAGTAACTACCTATGCACCTATAATACCTACTATTTATCGTTTTTGTTATCATGCCATTTTATATGACCTCATTGCAGCACCCTTGCTGTGTGTGTTTCTAAATGGAAACACGGGAGGGAGACAGTGTCTTATGTGTGCGTGAGTTCGCTAAAAAGTTCTGCCACTCGATACGAGATGGCGCTGTTAGTTCGAAAATTGTAAGAGAATAGAAGTATGCGTATAATTCTTAAAATTGTATGAATGGTTATCGACAGATTAACAATTTGCAAGTTTTTTTTGTGATTGATTTTATAATCAAACAACAAGATTAATAATTATAATAAAACAACTAGAAATCGCTGTAAAGGCATAGTTATGTGTAAAATTAATAACACTTGCTCTTTTTAGTCTGTTTCTCTTACAAGATAAAAATATTTCCTTTAGAAAAACAATAAATTACACAACCAAATGAACTGAAAGTAATTTCTGTTCAGGAAAATCATACACAGTGCTGCCACCGATAATGCGGCAAGAGCCGGAACTAACGACCGTTCGCCTTCGATTGCCATCACGTAAACGATGTTGCCTTCCACGGAGCTATAAAACGTAACCTATTAACTTTAAAGACCTTTTTGCGATAACAAGCGACTGTCGCTTACGGCAATTTGATATCAAGTAAATGCTTAATACATTCATGATTCTTTAGAAGTTTCGCGCCAAAAGTTTTTTAATGAAAATTAAGATTTTTCACTAAGTATAAAAAGTAGATAACTTCTTAAATCTTAAAATATAAAAGATTTGACATTCCTTTTAACATTGATAGCAAAATTAGTAGGTGATAAATTGGTTCAGGTAATCCTTGATTTACATTTCAACAATTTTAATATTAATCCCATGCATTTTATGCGAGTAGGTATTTCATTTATTGTGAAATGAGCTACAAATTGCAAAAAATGAATTTCGTGGGCAACCGTAGCGCATCATCTTTAAGTTGTATAATACCAAGAAAAGAGGAAGTTAGAAAATTATAGCAGTTTGTTTCATTGTAGCAAGCTCCAATATCTAATACCTAATGAACCGAGGCTTAGAATAAGCTATCTATCTACCCTCTGATTGCAAAACAAATCTGTGAGTGAATTTAGATAAAATAAAAAATATAGAATTTAGATACTTAGAAAAAAAAAGTAAAAATTCATTTATTTTGGACACTAATCAAAACACAGTAGGTACAGACATTATTAAAATAAATGGAGTGGAATCTAAACTAGGGCAGCCCTGTATTTCAGGACTCTAGATCTTCCTCCCGTGGCAAGTAAGTTGGTACCATTTATTAATGAATGACAACTACTTAGAGGTATAATTAATATATACTTATTGTGTGTATTTGTGTGAGTGCGTGTATGTTGTGAGTGTTAGGGTAAAGAAAGAACCTCTTTGATACCTTACAAAACTGTGTAATTGTGCAAAAACAACCGTAGTAAATATAACTTACGAGAGCTTCCATATTGCAAAAAATCTTGTAAAGTACCTATTCATATTTTCGTCTGTAATGAGAATGTTATTCATAAACAATTCAATAATTTGCAATTGTTTTTTTTTTCTGGCAAGTAAATCATTGTCTATGAGACAGGCCTTGTCCAGCAATGATTGATTATTTTAGGCTTCATACAAAAATAGGAGGTAAGCGATTTTTTGAAGGACCATTTAGCTAGCAATATTTGAGTGGAACCAAAATGGGTTGATGGACTAAGTATTAGAGCTAACCCATTTTTGACTGATGGTGCCATTTTGCAGCTCCAAGCCTAAATAATTGGTCAGGAGTGCTTTAGTTTGTTGTTACTGCCACCTAACCAGTTGGCAAAGCCTCGCTTAGTAGTCAGGCTCAGAAAGAAGTATATAATATCAATCATTAAATTATTCCATATTGTTGTATCAATGTGTAGCCACAGAACATATTAAACATTGGATAGATATTAGATACTTAATTGTAGTTACTTACCTATATTTCTTCTTTTTATCTGTTTTGGATAAGCTTCTATCAGAATTTGCCCACATACATATACATATTGATACAGTCTTATAGAACACAAATTGTAGACAATCAAATGAGATCTTGTCGATGTCAGATGAAAGTTGAAAGATGTATAATCTTTTTGAGGCTGACTGAAAGAAAGAAAAAAATAAAAAGTATTTATTAGGACTCAGACAGCGAGAACACAAACTAAATTATGTAGAATGACTGACTAATCCAATCATAGAAAAAAGAAAACAGATAAAAGCAAAAGTATTTTTTTAAAGTTCTGTACGAGGCCAAAACGCTCTGTGATAGGAGCGTTTTTTTTTAGCATAATGCTGCGACATTTATTTATAAAATAAGTAAATGTCACAGCATTACTAGGTACTGGTCATGGAATTAGTATCTAAGTCCCTACTAGAATATAGTACAACTGGGTAGACTGTACGTGTGCTGAAAGTTAGAGCTTACGTGGCTCAACGGGATGTTGTGAATTACATCATGAAACTCAGAAATTTACAATAACTTTCAACATTAGAGTTTCTTAACAAAAATATGTTACTTACCGCAGTTAATTGATACAATAAGTTTGTGGCAACTATCTTTAATTATTATGTTGAGGTCGCTCAAACCGCGCCAGTCTACTTTATAAGTAATACAAAATAGATGGTTCAAAACGGTGGCAACTTAGATTCCCTGAAAATATGCAAGTAAACAAGCTTCTCTCTTGCTGCAAAGTGGCATCATTCTATTTGCATTCTTATCTTCACCATTATTCATATATAAAGTACATAATAACACGATCACATTTTGTCAAAATTTACTAAATAGTGTGATGCAACAAGACACTTATTTTTTGTCAATTTGCACAGTTCAGCGTTCTTACAGTGAGTCAACGTGAGCGTTTTCGCAAAGCATTCGTACAGGGATTGCGAGAGGTAGAGCTTACGAGTATGTCCCAAGCTGACGTACTGAAACTTAGGATATACCTAATTTCAAGAGACGTCATTTTCTGAATTCGATACATTTGAAATCTGAATCTGAGATATTGACCTGAAAGTACTTTCTTTTAAACGACAGACGTTGGTTTATAAATTGAAGATATATAAAGCCATTTTTAATAGATTTTTTTGTTTTGTAGGGTACTGATACCAACAATCAAAATATAAGATAGCAGTTATTTTAATTAATCATTTCCATTTTTTGTCATGGGTGTTATTTTCATGGTTTTTAGGGATGCTGATACCGAACATGATGATCATTCTGGATTTTAAGATGGCGGTGATTTCAAGTAGGTACCTACCTAATAGTTAATAAGTAGTATTGTGTATCAATGTGTATCAATTCTCATAGACATCAGTTTCATGCCGAGACAGTTAATTCGGTATCCAAAGTCCCTTAAAATGTACTATTGGTTCCGTAGCCATGCCAAAAACAGAATCCTTAATTTCACCATGTCCGAACATTTTAGAGGGGGACTATTTGCACTACAGGATCTATGCAAATTGGAAAGAAGGTGCTTTCTGTGGCTATGAATGAAAAAAAAAATCAATGCACAGTAGCTTTTTATTTTATCTCACAATTAAAAAGATTATAATGTTTCTAAATGACTACTTTATCAGTCAATAGTTTTTGAGCTATGGGATAATATGGGCTACAAATGCAGAAATAGGTAACTTTGTTTTTCTTAGACTATAGAAATACTATGAAATAAAAACTTATTTTGGCGGTCGTTATAACCAATATTTTATCGATTGCTAAAATAAGAATGAAAATAAGTTTGTGTTTATTTATTATTTATTTACTGCGCAAGCGTTAATATTCATCACAACTATTAAAACCTTTAACTATGCATGTTCCACACAAATAGAAAACAAAAACTGTCAAGCTCATATAACTGACAGAATAAACGAATACCAAAATACCTCATGCTAGACAAGTAAAAACTACTAGTGCTCATAACGGCTGAAGACTTGAATCCCAAAGATACCATAGTGTTCTTATGCATAGCTTTACATGCCAAGCTTCAATGGGGCCCGCATATAATAAATTGTCGACAAAACTTAATTCTGCAGTACACGCCGTTAAAAAATTCTTTCTTAAATGTGATTTAACTGATTTAGAGACAGCTTGTTTACTATACTTTAATTATTTCATAATGTGATGTCGTACGATATTCTGTTGTAGGGAAATACCGCCACTATTAAGACAATTTTTGTAAAACAAGATGTGTAATTCGTTTAATTTATGAATTAAGTCCCAGACACTCTTTAAGACACAAATTTAGAGTAATATAATGATGAGAAGAGATTAATATAATGACTGCGCCTTCTAAGTATATTTATGAAAATCTTTTGTATGCACATAAAAATATTAATCTATTTAAAAATACAGCGATATTCATAATATAGGTAAATACCTATTAAGAACAAACAGAAATGTGTTGTTCCTACAACCAGGCTCAAGAAAATAGGTAGCTCGATTAGATGTCAATTGTATACGTTTTTATAATAAACTTCCAAGCCAGATACAAGAACCAAGCTTAATAAATTTAAATATTATAAAAAACGAAAACTATGCCAGTAAGTATTTTATACCTAAAAGACTATATTGAGGACAAAAAGGCTTGGGATTGAGCTACTCCAATAAATTTACACAACGAATCTTGATTTTTTGTTGCTATTTTTTTTTCTTTGCACAATTTTACATATTCAATGACTGAATATTTACTTTGTAAAGTATAATATTATTAAAATTATTTTGAAGGTGAGGACTATGTAGGTCATTGTTTTTTTTTCTGTCAGTTAGGCTTAATGATGGTCTATCAGTTGTTTGAGTAATTTATGCGGCCTACCCAAATGTCTTTTCTTTGGTAGACAAATGCGTACACTGACTGGACAGTTGCACTCAATCTCTGTAGTTCTTTCCTCAAAAGACCATTTCAGACACAAACAGGTCAGGTTTACAGGTCTTCACATGATCTGACAAAGATCCTTCACAAGGTTTAGACTATAAAAGTACTGTTTTGGCATCTGAGTTTGTTTTAGCATTTCTTCTCAGATTGGTCAGAAAGGAAACGCAGGCCTCATTTAATTTTAAACATTTGATTGACGTGTTTATATATATGAACTTATAGCAATAAATTCATTTATCAATTACTAGCTGATGCCCTCGATTTGCTGCGATCGAGGATGAAAGCAACCTATGTCCTTCTCGTGGTCGTAGTCTATCCATGTGCCAAATTTAATACAAATCCATTCAGCCATTTTAGCGTGAAAGCGTAATAAACAAACTGACTTCGCGTTTTTTTTTTTATTGGTTAGGATAACAAAACATATTGACGAAGATGTGTGATGTGTACAGAATTAATTTATCATCATTCTCAAACATTTTGCGAATGTATACTGGGAATTCTGTACCCAACTGTCAGAAAGTATCAAAAATAAAATTCACAGTAAATGAAAAGAATTTTAAACAGCGAGCGCATACGAATTAAAATTTTGGTTATAGAAACAATTCGGCGCGAAATTTTCTACGCCTACGCTGCACGCTGGCGTAACTATCAACGTGCGTAGATGTAAATAAACTACCACCTGCTGACTCATAGCTAAACTCATTTGGGAAAAGAACTTGAAAGATCCTGAAGCTACTTCAAATAAGATTATCTGAAGATGGGGTCCAAATTAAATATTGCGTAGCACTTGCTACGGCGTAGGCGTCTGCTACGAACGACCTAGTTAACCTCCTGACCTTTTCACAACTGTTGGGATTGGATTTTTGTCAAGCAACAATGCAATATAATAGGCAACTGTCATGAAATAATAAATTATTATGTAAGGAATAAGTACCGTATACCCACCCTACCAGGTTGGATCAGTTTTCAGATTGTATGGAGTACCATACAATCTGAAAACTAACTGAACCTGGTAGGGTATACGGAAGCCGACCCGAACATAGTTGGTCAGCTTCCAGCTGGGTAATACGATACCCCTTGGTAAGACTGGTTGTCAAACTTTCGGGCTTCTGACAACCCGTAACGACTGTCAAAGATCCACGTATGATAGCCGGGATCAACGGCTTAACGTGCTTTCCGAGGCACGGATGGGTCTCTGTAGGTATATAAAGATGGTCACCCATCCACAGACCAACTGCGGCAAACGTAGCTTAACATGAACGATCAACCTGTGCGGCTGTTATTATTTAGCCACGGGCCCCATGTATGTATGTCTATACACAAAGTCGGTTTTATCTAATGACAATAATTTCCATACCTACATAGAGGCTACCTACATGAAAGGTATTTACTGAAAAGACCGGTTCCAGCAAATAAACCCAACCTCCAACGAGAACTACCTAATGGTATTATTTGTTTAAAATAATTGAATAAATTTTAAATAATGTTATTAATACGCCCTTGTTAGAAACTCGATTGTCTACATGTAAAGAAAGAAAGTTAGTGCCATGATAATTATCTACCATATGTTATACATTTTTAAAATGACTAAATTAACTATAGTTACGTATCAAGAAGGTGTATCAAGTCAGTGTAAAGAAGCAGTACCTAGTTATAATGGCTTGAGGCTTATGTTAAATTACTGATAAAAAATTATGTATATTTTTGGGATATGGGTATTTGCAAATTAACAGGTGATACAATTACAAAAAAAAATGCCGAAAAAATTATGTATGTAGGTATTACCAATTTACATATTTTTTACCGTTATATTTATGGTTTTATTTCTGGCACTCTGTGCTTAATTCCTATATACATTTATTTTTACCTGTGGCTCAAGTATAACAATAAGCGGGTTATGGATATGTACCAATGTCTGTGCTTATGGTTAACCATTAGGTACTTACGCCACAATACAAATTTCTTTGTATGAATTTCTCACTGTCTCACATATAAGAAACAAAAAGTTATGTTTGTCTCGCTGATTATGATCTGCCATAAACATATCATGTCATGAAAATAGACGTAAAAAGGTGGATTGACTGTGAAGTAGTTATACCTAATTAACCGATCAAGGCGCCGTGCCACGATAAAGGCCCATTACAATAGAAAAATCAATTGTGTCTCGTTAGTGGTGATTAATTGGTTAAAATGATTTGAAACTCAGGTAGGTAAGTAAGACAATGGATGAAGAACATACCCACTTATAGGTAAGTAGGTACTTGAGGATATGAAGATATGATTACTATGAATCAACAGGTGCTACAACAAAAACAGAATGCCCTAAAAGAACTCAAGCCATGATATAAAACATTATACAGCCTAAGATCTGCGGATTTTATTCAATTTGATTACAATTATAGTTTGGCATTTATAGCATAGCATAATTAGCCTATAATGTTCCCACTGCTGGGACACAGGCCTCCTCTCTGCTAGAGAGAGTGGGCCATAATCCACCACGCCAGCCCAGTGCGGTGATTAATGACTGCACTATGACAAGCTGGCGGGCACTTTGCTGGCTGCTATCACTATATGATTGCAGTCAGCAAAGTGGTGAATGTGCTCCCTAAGATCAAAAAGTTTATCCAGCCATTATAAAGCTGTAAAGTGTACTTGTGTACCTGACCTGATTATTTTACTGCTTTCAAGGTGATAATTATATTTATTTATTTATCTATTTATTTCAAGCATCAAGGCCCTTAAAAACACATACAATACAATATTAACATAACTTAAAAATACTATAAATACATACACCATTACAATTACACTAAAAAAAACTGACTAACACACACGAAGTACCTGCGTCGTGTTTCGCTGACTGGTATCATGTAGCCGGCCACGAAACTGGCGGTACACAACACCCTTCGGCCAGAACTCTTCCAAAATAATAATAATGTATCAGTCAATATAATTTGCAATTCTCCCCAGTTTTATGAGTATCAAAAATACTTTTTAAATTTTTTTTCTTAATTTTGTAGGTTGTGCTTAAAAAGTTTCAAATTGCATTTAAGTAAAATGCAATTTGAAACTTTTATTATAATATAATATCTCGACTCTAACCGTTTTGTAAATTAACATATCCTATCGAAAGCAGGGTGATCTGTAATTCAGGACCTTAATAACATAGACACCTTTCTCTGTTTCATATTGTGAATTCTATTACCCGTGCCTGTATTATAATGTTGAGCTAAATAAAGATTTATTATTATTATTAGTTATGAGTTATTTGGGGTTGTAGTAATTACAATCCATCCATTTTAAAAGTGAAGGTCTAATTTGTTTGGATGTTTGTTAATCAATCACTCCTCTACAGAATTAGATAAAATTTTGCATACCAGTAGACGCATGATCTGGGTTAAAACATAGAATTATTATTCCAGTAGTAGGTATGTTCTCTTGGGGTAGGTTGTTCAACAATATAACTAATGCTAAATGCACGGTTCCAATCAGCTACAAATATCTTGGAAACTTTTTTTTATAACTGTACATTTTTTTTAACAATAATGTAAACCTTAAAAAAGCTATCCACGGAAAGTTTTATTACATAAGATTAGCAAGAGTTCTATTAAACAGTTCCCTACCAATACGAAATAAGTAAAATTCAAGCAAAATGACAGTTACATTACCTTACCTAGCAAGTTTTCGTGGAAGCAAGCTATTCTAATACTATGGGTAAGTGAAATGACGTTTAGAGAGAATTACGGTGAATGAAAAAGGAGTGGAAAGTACCCTGGTAATACTTGTTTGACATGAACTTCAGTTGTGGTGGGTATGCATGTTCTCAGGACATAAATGTTCTAATGATCGTTGAATGAGTTGTTGCATTGATTTATACTTTTGTAAACTTTTATCAGGGGTTGTATCTACCAATGGTGATATACCTACTTAAATATCATAATGATGAGGTAGGTTACAATTTTCTTTGGCTGGCGGATGTTAGAATATTGTAAGATAATTCATTACATATTTTGTACTTATAATAATACCTACAGATTCCATAACCATTAATTCAGTACATGATTCTAAGCACCCTAGGGTTGAATTTATATGCCACTTATCAAAAAAAAAATATCTGCTGTTTCATAGAAAAGTGCAATACCTACTTATGCGGTCAAAATGTAGGTATGGGACACCAAATTTTTGCGCGTCCATTTCCCTGCCACCTTGTGTAGATACAGTATCTAAGGTCTATGCAAATTTATGTTTCTAATTAATGTTATTTCAAGTTAAACAAATATGAACTTTATTTTAGTAATAATTAAGTTGATTTCAGAGTGACTAGCACCATTTAAAAAAATATACTTAAAAATGTTTGAAGTTGTAGCGTAAACTAAACTTTATTTTTTATTTCTTTCTTTAGTACATAATTAGAAATATTTTTCCATAAACTCATATTTGTTTACATGTTTGGCAAATAAATCGCGAACGCAGATTAGGTATACCTAAGTATTTATTATATGGACACGTGAAGTCAATCATTGAAATTCATAAATACCTTAGAACCTATCTATCAAACAGTTAGGTACTAATGTATAATTATTATAGCTAAGTATCTACCTAGCTATAATAATTATACAATAGTAAGTGTAGATAGATATATAGGTAATAAAATCTACGAATTGCAATTGGTAGTTATGTTAAATTGGGGCCCATAATTATGCCTTCGTTATAATATACCTACTTACTTAAGTCACATAAAAACCCTTCAGCTGCAAAAGACTATTATCTAGGTATAAAAAGGTGTTAAAACATATGTCTTCTATTTTAATTACTTTATATATATGCATAGGTATTGCATATTTATTGCATGCAAGGCAGTATTTAAATTTTATCTAGAAACCTATATTATACTTTGGCAACCTATATTTATCACAACTACGAAGCTTTGCATGCTTTGCAAATAGATACCTACTTAAACAAAATATTAAAAATATGACTGTATTTTCATATGTCCTACATGTCAAAAGAATTTATGTTACATCTATCATAGCAGGCTTTTTTGGAACAATGCGGTAAATTTGCCTACTTACTTCTTATCTCTTATCTTATCCCTTCTAATTAGATTTATATAAGGTCACAGATAAGTAAAAAGATTGATTTAAGTATACGCAATAGATGACCGTGATTTCTTAACGACTCTTCTCCATAGGAAACGACGAATTGGAACCGTCAACCTAGCTTCTAACGTTTCATTAGTGCCAATTTAAGTTTTTGTGAAGAAAAATATTTTATTATAGATTTAGCTAAAACTAAGGTACCTAAAACTACTACGGTACTAAGGAATCTAAAAAGTGGAAAGCAACTTTAACATAATTTCAGTGTTGCAAGCAAAAGGCAATACGTCCAAAAGATCAATTACCTAGTTGCTCATTTGTAACTAGATAGTTTATAGAAATGAGCAATTTATAGATCTTTTGGTTGGTCTTTTGGTTGTTCCTAAGTAAGATACTTAAGCAGATATCTACAAAATAAAAAATAGCGTTAGATATACCTATACCTATAGATACCTATATAAAAAAAATAGCGTTGAGTGTGACAGCTTTTAAAACTAACTTCAGTGAATTGTTGCATGCACAGGGTTTTAAGAATTGATTACTTATTGATAAAACCCATTCTCTTCTCTAATCAATGACAAAGTAATATTTACTCATATTTTGTAGGGTAGGTACCCCGGGTACATTTTACATTATTTTACTTAGGTAACGTACGCTACGTACCTACCATTGTTAAGTACTTAATACAATTTTCAGCTGAAACAAAACTTAGTTTCTAGCAATTGATTGCCTATTGATTTGACGGTTTATCTTTACGGAATAAACGGGTAGGTATATACTTACCTAAACAAAACTAATTAAAACCTAAACGGTAATAACTACTCCGATAATCATAAATTAAAATAGTGTTGCAAGATTTTCAGTAAAACAAAAAGAAAATAGCCGTCTGAAAAACACAGAATATTATTTATGTTGCTTTAACTTGACGGTAAAAGTTATAGCTAGCCTACTTTATAAAATTCTTACCTACATACGAAAACTACCCATGTACCTAAATATTTCGTAGCTATAAAATATGGCACTGAAACTTTATACCTATAAGCAAGAATTACCATACAAATTTTACAACACCAGCTTCTCTAATTCAACAATTTGGCTGCTTCATCCACTAAAACCCAGAGTTTATTCAAATAATACCTATAGAATACGGCAATTTCCTTCTATACCGCCATAATCGTACTTTAACACTGCGATCCTACTAAACGTGGAACTAAACCACACGCTCCGCCTATTTCATGATGGTGGTACTTCTACCTCCTTAACATCCCATACAAACTGTCACTACTAACAGACATCTTTTTATCTCCCACCGAACGAGATATCTACATATAAAACTACACGCAACAAAAAGAGATGACAGCTTATCGTGCGAAAGAGATAACTATATTTCAAGGTGCACACCGCAGCGGCAAGGTAACATCTTTAACAGAAACTAAATAAGAATCATTTGCATTGCAAGTGCAACCTTATCACTGAGTGAGAGGGTTGTATTTAGTTCGCGCGAATGCACGGACTGTATCATTCGAATGGAGGCCGACGTGAAGAGTAGAGGTATAGTCTGGGTGCATAAATTAGACAAGGATGGAGAATATATGGAATTCACTGGCCATGTTGCAATATAGTTTTATCCCAATTCTCAGTTCTCTAGTTTGTAGTGCGCTTAAAAGATGGCGCTACGCATATTTTTCAACTGATTTAGTGTAAATAAACAATATTTTTTCTTATTTACTTTGGTAAGCATTCCAATATTTTATATTTACGTTAATTTTCTAAAGAAAATCATGCTAAAGTTTACTAAAAACACGCTTAAAAACAGGAAAACTAAATCAATGTCTGCACTCTGTTCTTGAAAACTAACAAATGCAATAAATTCACGAAAACTAATACAAATGCAAACAAATTTTATTATTTGACAAATATAGGCAGGTAGACTACTGATCTGTAGTCTACCTGCCTACTATGATCTCTTTTCATTTTATGCCTTAATTTTCTTACTAACTTAAGTACCAGCCTGGATAGGTAGGTATGTAGCATTAGTATTTAACACTTTGCTATTGAAAATAGACTAAAATAACGTACAAATCATCTCAAATGCTCAGAAGAGAAAGTTTAATTCATAAATACTTGGAAAATGCGGCACACTTCCGGGAAAATATATTTTGACGATAAAATCGGACTTTTCCTATGATTTGATTTATTAATACTGCTCTTAGATATTATAATCCACTGATAAATGGCCTAATACAGTTATTTAGGGATAGAATTTGTTAGAAATGAGTCATTTTTAGTCACAAATCACGTGTTAATCAGAAAAACCGGCTGAAAATTTCACACAGAAGCGTTTAAAACATACATGCTGTCGCAACAAAGCGACATCTATCACAAAAATTTTTTTGAACACTCGTAGAACGTCGTTCCGCGTAAAATATTCAAATTCAGTACTCACAAATTGTTTTTGTGCGTCGTGCAAACGTCAAAGTTGGTGATATCACATCACGCGAGCGCGCCGCGACGACGCGCGTTCACGTCCGCGCCACTACACCGACGACCAACGAAATAACCTTGTTTTTACACGAAAAAACCCGAGTATTCACACAAAAAACACCTTCATATTTCGGTAAAAGTACGGAGCGAGCCGAGATGTGTCGTCCGTGGCCGCGTTCGCATCTAAACGGCCCGAGTTTTATGTTAGATTACAGACGTAACTTTTATAGATCCTCGGTGCTATATAACGCGGTGGGCGGGTTCAGGGGAGTGTAGCCCTTACGTGGTGAGAGCAGAGGCTATAATGGCGTGTGTTGGTCGTTGCACGGGTGTCATTAAATGTCGCGCGACGAGGGGCGAGGGGGGTGGAGGTGTGCGAGTAAAGTTTTGGGTATTGATTGAATATGAGACGGATTAGTGGCTAATGATCAACAATTGGGTGTTGGGCGCCTTAATTGGCGCTGTGTTTGTACAGAGTGTACCATACCACGCTAACTTCTACCCCTGCCTACGCTACGATACTACAAAGTTGCATACCTATTTATAAAGTAGGTACCTAGCGCTGAGGTCGTAAAATACTAGAATGAATGTCTTGAATGAATTAAATACCTACATGGAAAGACGCTACTTTTGTATTCAAAATAATCCCACACGCTTGTAACATACTTTTGTGAATTCATGATGTTCTAAGTAAAAGTATGTTTAAGGGCTGATTTCTCAATCATCTGATAACTTTATTCGAGGAATAATTTTTAAATTTTGACAGTTTATACAAAAACTGTCAAACGTCAATTTTATTCCTCGAATAAAAGTTATCTGGCGATGGAAAATACAGCCCTTTTTTTTCAGCCCAGCCCTAAGTCCAATAAGAAAGAGTATTTAGTTAGTCACCTATCTACCCACTTATTCATGACTAGAGATAAGAATTTAACAACCAGCCTTATCTACAAATATTTATAGTTTAAATGCACATATCTTTTTATTGAAAATCATAATAATAATACCTACCTACTGGATAAATCTGCATTACTGTATTGAATAAACTTTCAACAGTACATAAACGTTACTCAAATACACAGTCATAATTTGCTTACATTATATGACAGACTACATACACCATATCTCTAACAACTTTAGGTATAAATACATGCTCTACATAGTCTCTACGTAGAGTCTTGTAGAGTATGTAATTGAAACACGCGTAGTAAATATGACACAAGAGGTTAAATTACGATGTTATCTCTACGCGAATAGGTACAATAGATGTAGAGATACGCCTACTAGGTAGAGACATTCTTGGAATGCGACATTGTCCTAGCTCTTGATAGAGTCTACTCATGATACAAAGGAGGTAGTGTTGCCACAAAAAATGTTACCGGAATTGGGATCGGGGTTTTTAATAGGATTTAATTTTTGAACATGATATTCTGATCAACACCAATAGATTTAAGATAGAAACTGTTAAAATAAATGGATGAATAATTGAATTATGTATAATAATTTGTGTTAATTATGTATAGGTACCTAAGTATGAAATTATGAGTTTTGCAAGTGTATTAACACTAACTTTTTCTACCACACAAGCATTACATAACTTGGTTGATAAGAAAATATTTTAGTAACACCAACATTCCCTAGTTTGAGGTACTTATTTCCAAATGATTACTAAAGTTTTTTTAAGCTTTCTAACGTTTTAAAACCTGTAGTAGGTTACTTCTAATAAATAAATACAAAAGCGATTTTATTCTAAGGCGAAAGGCAGATCTTTGTGCAAACATTGTACATTACCTACCTACCTACTTGTCTACTTACCTAGAAGTTGCAGAACCATATCATAATTTATTATTTATATAATACTTCAAGCACATACATGTAGGTATAGAGGCGGACTTAATGCCATAGGCATTTAATTTCAATTATGTTTCAGTAAATCGAGTCACTATTGTATTTCCATATCATATAAGGGTAGGTACAGGCGCCAGCATATCAAGCTACTACAATCTGTCAAATTTCTTTAATAGATTTCCAACTTTAACGTTAAAGCATTAGGTTCAATGTTGATTGGGAAAATTTTACAGTTTCGGGTGGCTTGATGAGCTGGCGTCTGTACAAGCCTTGCTTTTGAAGTTTAGTTTATCATCCATTTAAACGGACTGAGCTTTTGTATTAGACTTAGGGTTCATTTTTCAATACTCAGATAACTTTTATCAGAAGAACAAATATGACAGTATTTTCTATACAAAGGCTGTCAAACCACCACCTTTAATCTGCAGATAAACATTATCTGACTATTGAAAAATGAACCCTAAATCTAGTATATCCTTATTCAGTCAAAAGTACCTAACCGGCATTGCACTCGTAATATAATTAAGTAGGTAGCAATATTGTAAATGAGCTGTGTAACAATTTTGGTGTACAGAGGCCAGCACATCAACCAACTCCAATCTGTCAAATTTCTTTGATAGATTTTCAATTTTACTGCATAGGAATAAGGTTCATATTTAATTTGACAGATTGGGATAGCTTGATGTGCTGCTCTCTGTACAATAAAGTAAGTATATTCTATCTATCCAATATAATAATTATTATTCTATGGGCTGATTTTTCAACACCGATACATAATTTTTATTCGTGGAATATAATTGACGTCTGACAGTTTTTGTATGGAAAAACTGTCAAAAATGTTAAATTATTCCTAAAATAAAATTACCTGGCGTTGGGAAAATCAGCCCTAATGTTAGTTATTCTATATTTAAGGGTGTTATTATTACCCTAATAGAATATCTACTACTGTATCCATAATGCATGGTTACATGACTTCCATGGTGAGACAAGAGATGGAATTTATCTGTATAAGTTGATTACGTTACCATGACTGCATGGATATTCAAAGTCAGTTCTTTTAGACCTAGTTACACAAGCTTTACCTAGGAATTCGTAAAGCATTGTACAGAAGCCAAAAAAACAACTTTACTACAAAGGAATAAGGTTCATATTCAATTGGGAAAATATGACAGATTGGGGTAGTTTGATGTGCTGGCATCCAACCTTGTGTTTTTTTTTCTGGGCATGTGGATAGTTATCGTGGACCTTGGCATTTTTGTTGGAGAAATTTTTCGTATTTTAAGAGAAGAATGTCTGTGATGTGTTTGAAATCAAACAATATTGTATTATTCATACAATGGTAAATAAAAGATTTTATAAACTGAAAAGATTTTTGATTTCCGCAGGAATGTATCTACTGAAAACTAAGTAGATACCTGCAGACATCACAAACAAGAAGAGATAAAAAAAAAAAATGAGACAATAGTTATACCAAACTACACTTCTTATCAACCAAACCATCATACACTAGAATTACTTACTGTAAATACACTTTAAACACACTCACAATCTTACCCACTTTCCCTCTTCCAGACACACAAACACACCCCACAAGCCAATTATAAAAAAGAAACATCGTCTGGCAACACTTTCAAACGAATCACACGTATGTAGGTACACATCGACACGTCTCTGTGTATCAGATCGATCGCAACCTCGAGCACAATCAACCTGACACCATTTGTATTCGCAGCGCACGCCTCTACTGCACTGGCGGACAGGAAAATGATCACGCCTTTGTGATTTATTTTAAGTATGTAGGTGATATTACGAAAAGAGGATAATGCCTTGTGGAAATGTGAGTTTAGAATTGATTTTAGGTTGGTGTTTTGTTTTGATATAAGTTATAAAATACACTACAATCTGAGGTGCACCAATTTTGGCAGTCTAATGAATTCATTATGTACTTACAGATAAATTAGTAATAAGAATTTACAGTGAGTGGTTTATGTCAAATAGGTATCTATGTCATCTGCCTAGACTTTTCCCAACTATGTTGGGGTGGGCTCCCAGTCTAACTGGATGCAGCTGAATACCAGTATTTTATACGGAGCGACTGCCTGTCTGACCTCCACAACCCATTTACTGGGTAATACGATACCCCTTGGTAAGACTTGGTGTCAGACGTTCGGGCTTCTGACGACCCGTAACGTAATACATAGGTACCTATGTATTACCAATAATTCATTGATGTTGTTACATGAGACATCATTCTATATAATTTATCTACCTATATTACTTACATAAGCTATTATGATAGTTCATAATGTTATCAGAACTGTAAGTCAAAGCAAACAAACACTATTAATAACCATTGTTACATTATGTAGAAATTGAAAATTATATTTTCAAAGTAGAAAAGAATGACAATACCCATTTTTTAGATTCTTTGTCTTGAGTAACTGAAAAAGTTTTAGTAAGATTTTCAGCGTATTTTTTTTTATTTCAATGTAGTTTCAGAATTTCAGCAGATTCGTCGATTAATTTGTCCGCCACTGCACAATAAATGCTTGGCCGGTTGGATCCTGCAAATTCGGTAAAGTGTACGTCATCTCACATATAGCCTACATGTCTACATGTAGTTATATGTTACCTGCCGTCCGTCTGCCTACGACCTCTGAATAACAAACTGTTTTAAAGGGACGGCTTTATTCGCACGTTTTAAAGGACGGATGTGTCTGTAGGTAAGTACCTGGTTACTTGTTTTTATGGACGTCTGATATGCAGGGTATGGTTAGTTTAGATTTAGGTATATATACTGAATTTCTATATGTGCTTAGGCAATAGGTATTATAATGAAAATCGCAATTAATTGAAATTAGAAAAAGTAAAGTGTAACAATATTTTTTTGTAATGGTACACATTTTCACCTGTATTCATTCCATTCGAAATGACAGATTTCTCAGTTCTACATACTCCAAACATTATTAGATAATAATGTATAAACAGCTCGTTACAAAAATACCAGCCAATTATAATCATATTCCCCAACGTTCTCTCAACACAATATGCTCGTCACTATCATTATCATTTCATTAAAATTCATCAATCCAACTCGGGAATAGAAAACTCAACCCTTTGGCAAAACAAAAGAGGAAATTTCCTGCCACAGAGAGAGCTATTAAAGGGTCTTAAGACTAGTCCGGGTTTAGTTCCCTCCGAGGTATTGCCAAAAACAAAGAGGTTTGCAGACGGGCGCCGGGGGTGTGCGGGGTGCACCCCAGTCCGCGGGGCGGGAAGGGGGGGCTGAAGTTAAGGGGTAGGTGCGATGGGGGTAGCCTCCGCGGCTGTAACAGTTTTACGATCGGATATGCGGAGTGCTCATGCGCGTTGCAGCCTCAGCTCTCGTATTTGCATCAGATTATCGACGAATGTCCAGTCCATGGGAATTTATTAGGTAGATAATATAGTTGTTAGATGACAACTTAATTAGCCGGTTCATTATCGCACAGGTAAGAATAGCCATCTAATAGTGTTTATGATAGAAATTGAGCAACTTAAAGTTATTATTAGGCGTCAGAGGTTGAAGAAACCAACAAGGTTAAGAACAATCTCAAGTCTTCACTGAACAGTGAAGCATTATAATAATAACACATAGATATAATGTAGATAATTAATACGGTCTACCGTGTTTCAAACCTTCAAGTTCCAAATACACAATTTTAATTGGTCCTGAGCCAAAAGCAGTAAATCAGTGACGTAACAACAACATATAAAAATGACGCGACGCCGACGCAGCGGTCAACGACATCGCCTGGAGTACAACTGACTCTTAGATGCTATACAACTATTAGATGCTTGCACAGTCTACAAAATATATTGGTATACAGGCATCTACTTATTACTCGTATATCTACAACCACACTCTACATTTGTTTCAAGACAGTTAAGTTTTCATGGAAGTGATTCAGTGCTTTAAGATTGATCACCGCTGTGAATTCTGGCTTACAATAGTTTTAATGGATGGAAATAGTGTGGTAGGCATTTTCAAAAAATCCCTATCCCAACCCATGTCATGGACGGCTTAGTGCTGATTTTAACAAAGTGAGATATATTTTATCTGTGGAATGAAATTGACGTCTGACAGTTCTAGCATGGAAAAACGGGCAAAAATTCAAAATTCATTCTCAGGATAACACTTATTTCAGGTATATAAAATTTGGTGAAATTCACGCCTTAACTCACATCTTTGATATTGTTTGTCTGAGTAAGAATAGGTATAGACATTACAGGGTTAGGCAGAGGTGTAACTATCGTACACTCAAAAATATTCCTCACGTACCTTGCCTTGCCTTGGTTACCCGAGATCTTTATTTCTTGCCTGTACATCAATCTGTTTTGTTGATTGTACAACGTAACAAATGTGTAGGTAGGTACTTAGGAGCTATCTTGATGCTATAGTAAATTTATACTACGAGGATTAGGTTTCAGTTACGAAGTTTGACAGATTTAATTAGTGTGGATTTGGGAATGGTATTATTTGGCAGAATAGATGTTTTCTAGTCTGTCAGATGTTGGAGAAATTAAACCTTTTATTTAAAAAATCTGATTAATCCTTCGTGGAATACAGGCGTTATGTCATGATAAATATTACAGCTCTACGTTGAACTTATTAAATGTTTTGTGAGCGAAACCCAATATAGTAGAGCTTTACAATTTACTAATCTATACAGCAGGTACTCTTGTGAATACAAAACTGTACTTTTCATTATTATATGATTATAATATCTTCAACAACCTTCCATGTCTTATTGAATATCACGATAAAATTTTAACAAACTTTACTTTTTATGAACGTTATTTTTATATAAAGTGATGATATATTCACTTAATAAAATATATATCTCTTTTATTAAGTATGACCTGAAAGAAATCCAAATTAAAGTTAACATTATGTTAGTATCGACTCAAGAATCAAAACATTAGGCACTTTCCAGGATATTATCTACTGATGACGTCCACGATATAGCTATGTATACTATGTAGACACACACTTGAATTATTGATGAGGGTCAACAAACTGGACATCCATAACTATTATTTGATTACATCTGTCTATATATTACAATTTATACAATTGCATTGGACAGGAGAGCGTCCCGTTTCAATTGTCCTATTACTGATGGCGACAATATTAATTAAGGGTTCAGAAGGGTAGCAGTTAATTATTGTGGTAACAATAATGTGGAAGTCACACAGTTAAGAAAGAGAAGACTTAAATAAACTTGTTGATTAAGTTCTTAGGTGATAGAGATTGCGGTATGGATAAATTGGTCAATGGCCATACCTACTTGGACCATAATAGTTATTTCTTTTGATAGTTGGAACTGATGGAAGCTTAATCAGCCAACCTACGAGTACTACAACCAAAAACGCACATACTTGTCACTAAGGGGCCCGATTTTTGTAAATATATCAATATATTAAAAAAAAAGCGGGACATAGCATTTAAGAACTTTGATGAAAATTCAAAGTAAACCTCTACAACAAATAAACTTGAAACAAAATATCTCAACAAGGCATCTGCGCTCAAGTACCTACATACAATATCATACATAAAGGTTACTTACAAATAAGCCTATCTATATCTCCACCATATATAAGATCAACAAGTAAAAAACAACATTGAGAAACAACCGAGAATAAACAAGAATATATTCCGAATAAATGTGTTATAAGTACAAGTGAAGCTGGTTGGTATTCATAAAGGAAACTAAAGTCGATCCAAAGATACCGTGGCTCGGGTTTTATCCGACAATTTAAGAGACAAGGATGACATTGTCGACGATACGGCAACAACGTTGCATCGTCCACTTGCCCACTTCTATATAGATTTTATGCTTCTGCTGATATCAAGGCATTTACATACAACTTTATATTTCGACGACGCTGCCCTTTTAAACACATTCCAAGCTTACTTTTTCTTTTTCTTTGCGCTGTTTAATTGAGAATCGCGTGTGTTTTTTATTTATATTTAGTTTTATTTTAGCGCCTCATGCAATGGAAAACGATACGTAATTATGGCCACATATTTTTGCATCTAATTAGTTTAAAACATTGTAGCTTTGTTAGGTAATGTTGATTTTATATTTGCTTGATATTTGTGTGAATCTCGACATGGCTATCTACTTATTTTGTGAAATATAATAGTTTGGTTTTATATTTATTTATATGTATGTTCTAGACCAACATATTTTTTAAAAAGAAAACATACTGTAGAATTTTGTATTAGATTCAAATAAAAATAAAGAAGTGAATGTATTTCTTGAGATATTGATAATATCGTAGTTTAAATTCAAACGAAACGAGTCATCGGCGCCGATTCCCTTGTTCACAAACTAAACTAAATTTAAGTTCAGTGCAACTTTTTCTTTCTATTTCAATAAGAAAAGGACAGAAAATAAATACTAGTTTAGTCCTGTCAAATGAAGATATCCATAGACAAGATTAGACGTGATAAAAAATTGGCTACTAAAAATACGTCAATTTAGGGGAGGTCAGCTCAAAGCGGCCACCTTAACTTTAAATTAAGAAAAAACCTATAAAACGATTCATTTTTGAAAATAATTTTATACTAATAGGTAGAGAATTTATTTAATTTTTGTAATTTGCAATTTAAATTTTGCGCAAATTTAAATATAAGCCTTAGATTTGTAGATTACAAAAACTTGTCAAAAAACCGCTTTGCCCGAGGGGTCGCCCAAAGCGGCCATGGTGGTAAGGGCATAGAGGCCACCTCAAAAATTCTTCGGAAATGTTTATTTTTTGTTGAAATATATCGTGCTAGACAAAACAAAAATCAAAAAAATATATTAAAAACATTATTTATTATTATTAAACATATTTTTTTAAAAAATAATCAACATTTTCTACCCGTTTTAATCACAATCAGTCTTAAAAGTAATTTGACTTAAATTTAATATTATAATTAGTTATTTAGTTTGAAAACTTTTGAACTAATAGGAACTTTGAATCAGATTTAGTTTTTGTTAATATTTATTAATTTTATTAATCAACAGTCAGTAATCTTACTTTAAGTCTTCCAACAGTCTTAAAATATTGAAATAATTAATCCTCTAAAACTTAAAAATATTTCATAAAAGAACCATTAAAATAAAATAAAACTTTTTGTATAAAACATCAATATTGTCTGCTTTATCCTAATTAATAATCACAATCGGTCTTAAAAGTAATTTAATTTAACTTTGTAATATTTAGTTTAAAACTTTAATTAAAATTTTAGGAACTACTAAGTATTAGGTTGATACTTGACATTTTTATTAATCACAGTTACTTCTTTCAACAGTCTTTATCTTTTATAAAAATTAATCCTCTTTTTAAATAAAACAATTAAAATTAAATTATAACAACAGAGATCAGATTTCTTGACAGTTATCACAGTAGTAAGCTCCAGTTCCGGAATATGTCGTACACGATTCATGAGCCCATAACTGGCAGTCATCATATCGTAACTTCGTCCCAAGACGCCTGGGTAGTTTTACGTTTGTAATTGTTGACCATCTAAACAAAATAACTGAGAATTATCAATCGAATCATAATATTTTAATAAGGGCAAAGCGGTCACCTGGCCACTTTGCCCGAGCCGCTTTGCCTTTATCGCCCATTTTGTTATAAAAATTCACTACTCCCACATTATTTATCAAATTTTGGAGCTAATACTAAAGACACAAAGCCAAATAAACAAGTAAAAATACACGTGTAATGAAAGCATTTAAACTTAAACAGGTTTGACCAAAACAAGTTAAACTTACCTTGTATTATTTTAACAAAAGCCGCGAAAACGTATTTTTCGTCATAAGAGCCACTAGCTCGATCCCACCGCTACCGAATGACTGATCGGTACGGGGCGGGAGGTTTATTACGCGTGCAGAATGGCAACGTTGCGCTATCACTTCAAATATCCGAAAAATTAATCGTGGCCGCTTTGCCTTCTATGGCCACTTTGAGCTGACTTCCCCTACGTCAGGCGCTGACTGATTTGACACCAAGCACAGACTCTTACTGACTAAAACCCACCCGTGTTCTTTCGTTAGCCCTTTATGTTCCGGAGTAGCGGTAACTCTTTGGGGCAATCCCGCTGCCCCGGCATGCTTCGGCCCTTATGGGCGCTTTTCTTAATGCTGACATCACTTTGAGGCGCGCGTGGAACACGTACTTACGTGCCGTCCGGCACGGGCCTAGTCCTGATCGGACGGTGAGTTACCCATTATTCTCCGTCCGCAGGCCCGCACCTACGGTGGCCGGGAATCGTCACGCGGCTCCCGACGCCCGGAACGTCTCCCGCGGCGGCTGGGACGTGAGGCTCTTTCCCTCAGCCGCCCCGTCACCTCTTTCGCTAGCATGACTACTTCGCAGAAGGAGGTGACTGCCTCCCACTCCGTCTCGCCCCGGACCATGGCTTAAGCCAGGGCCGGGCGCGAGAGGTTGCCGTCGCTTCCGATCACCTCTACGAGAACACGGCGGTGCTCCGCCCAAGCGGGGCAGACCTCCACCGTATGCTCCACCGTGTCCTCTGGAAAGATTATGTCTGGACCATAAAAGAGACTGTGACCTATGAGTTTGTTTTGGCCTTTCTTCTCAGAGTAGTCACATAGTAAAAGCAGCCGAACTCATCTAGTTTTAAAAAATATGATTGGTATGTAAAAGTGTTTGTCAAGTATAAAGCTACTTACAGAAATAATCATCCCACCAAAAACATTTTAATGTAAAATGTTGCCAAGAGAAGACCACATATGGCTCGCACTGTCAAAAAGTTATCAGATCTCGTGTAAAGCCAAGCTTCTTACTACACGTCCTAACTCTAAAAGCCCTAACTTCACAAAGTCCTCAGTAAAAATATGAGGCTTAGCCGTTTTTTTTCTACAAAAACTATTGTATTACAGAAAAGTGATGAAAAGTGAATACATTTTTCACCTTACGGTAGCGAAACGGCCAAGCCACATATTTTGACTAAGGTGTAAAGTTTGTAAAGTTTGAGCTATGCAATTGAGACTTTATATGTTTAATAATTCTACTATTGATAACATATTCCGAGAATTTTGTTTATTTGGTATAATCCAAACCTAAGTTATGATAGTTCAAAAAAATGAGGAAGCGCTTCAAAAAAATGTAAGTAGTACCCTCTTACGCTTCGCTTAGCTCGTCTTGGCAGGGGCACTACAGTGTCTCCAGATTTATCATTATTTTGCCATAAAACTAGTGGATCTTTAGTATCTAGTAATTAGTAGCTACCAATTAATATAACATATCCGTAGTTTAGGCCCACACAGCTTATTTATACGTTGAATAAGCAACATTGTTGCTAAATATAGTGCTCATTAACATTACTTGGATTCCGTCACACGGTAGTTAATATCATTTATAAATTATCTTTCTTCGCATAAATATACAAAACATATTAGTTTAAATCATTTTAATAAAATTCACGACTTTACATGCAGGATCGGTAAAATGGCGTGGCCTAATAATGATGATATTCTAACAAATATAATATTATAATAAATTATTTTTATTTCGCTTCAAAATATTAGACAATCTTTTATCTGTAATATTTAAATAATCGGAATACTTAAACGCACATAAATTTTGCATTGCTATCTATTTAAATGACAATTAATTTGAATAATAAGTTGATTATGCCAAATCATGTTGGGAATATTTTAATTTATAACTTAATTAATGAATAAAGTTGGCCGTTTTGGAACTAGATTTATTTTCTGATACTAGTTACAGACGAGGAACGTTTCTAGTAAATGTTATATTATAAGTTACCTATGTTACAGCCCGCTTTATGTTTTGGATACTAGAAAGAGTTTATCATAACAGCCATTTATTCTTTGATTGGAAATAAGCCATCTATCTAGATGTGGATCAAAGCTGGACCGATTACTGTACCCTGCAAAATTCCTTTTGCAATAATAGAAGCTAAAGTTTTTCTAGTTTATTAAAATCATTAAGATGAATCTTCTATTAAAGCGATGTAAGGTCTTGTTGTCTACTTTTATAGGTAACCAGTGTTTGTGCCTTTTTATTGAACTACGTATTATGGATGAACACAGTCAGAGGCTTCAGGAAAATCTTTGCCTCAATAATCTGTGAAACAATGCTTTAAGATTTAACTTTTAAACTTGTTTAGGATTGTTTATTCTCAATATTATGCTTATCCTCTTATCAGCTAATGCTGATAATGTGATAAGCATATATATTGAGAATAAGCAATCATGCTTACACATAGTTAGTTTAGCTAATTATGGCCAAACCTGTTTTTATGAATACCTTATGCCGGTTATAAAACATTTTGTGTGTTTTATCGCTTGACGTTTAGGTATTAGAACAAATAAGTACTGAACAGGTATTAGATTATGCACCCACCTACTCATTTGTATATTCAGTGATAAAATACTTGTTTGAAATTCCATTTTAAATGCAATTATCTTTCAGATAAGTTTATGATAGGTACCTGTTGTATTTAACGCATATAAAAGCTGTGAAAATGAACTCCAATTATTTGTTATCGCTCTCCTCAAATGTGCTCATCCCATTGTAGTAATGTGCTGCCATTTTATACAAATACTTCCAATTAGCACAGACTAATCACTGAACAGAGGTTGAATCACACACCCACAGATTAATACAAATCAGAGGTCACTCACAAAGTGTGTTTTATTTCAATCACAAGGCACTTCCATCTTTAAAGAACGTCAACAACATTTTGTTTGTGTTTTCAAAGTTAACGGAGACTAGAGACTGGAAGTTTGCCCATCTATAAATGATTTGCATGTAAATAGCCGCCCCTGCCGAGTGCCGAGTAGGTAACAGTTCTCCGAGACACACTTTCTAACTTGTTATATTTTTTTATGAGAACTGGGAATTCAAATTTACATAACATGGAAAAAATGGCGCGAATTTTATTGTTTTGACTGAAGTAAGACCGAAACAGTTATTTTTTATACAAAAAGAGATTGTTATCTAATTAAAAGATTTAACAAATAAAACTACAGAAGATAGGTATTTCGTTGGTCGTGATTAGTCTAGTAAGTACATCGTATTAAATGTTGTTTAATAATTCCAAAATCATATAGTTTAGTTTAGTCTCTTAACTGACAAAAATGGCTACTCTGTCTTTTTATAAATAATCCTGACACCTACATACCTGCGCATTTTTAAACCACAAAAATCGATGAAAATAACTCTACCAAAATCCCAAAGCTATCATCCACATTCCTGACTCACTCAAGACACTCGTGTCCACATCTCCAAGGCAAATGTAAGTACAGGACTGCGCCACTTAGGACCACAGCCCCTTGTTATGTAAATGTGATGAAACTACTTTACAGATGGAGGATGGACAGCGGACGTGATGGTTGTTTAGTTCTATGATTGGATGAATTTAAGTAGGTTGGAAATTAATCGAATGTATTTCAAAATGAATGAAGCATGCTTGTATTATTATCTTTAATTATTATCTGAAATTATTTCCTGAGAATCTTACAAATTAGAATATGAGGGCAGGTATTAAAATCTCTATAAGAAATCATGTTTTTGAATCGTTCGATTCCGAAGGTTTATTTTAATTATATAGCATGTAACTTTCATAGTCACTCTCTCATGGTCTGTAATACATGTTGCTCATGTATGAGTAATCCCTTGAAAAAAGGGTAAGTAAAAACATTATGACATTATCAGCATAATATTTCTCGCCTTTAAAACCTTTTAGTAAGTATATTTTCCCATCAACGCCTTTATATATTTATACCAGTTCCTTAATTGGTCCTACGCCCGACTCTTAGCACCTGTACCAATAAAGAACTAAGCTTATTAACCAGATACAGTACCGAGAGAAACCTTTGGATTATAAGTATAAACTCCAAAATGTTTATCGAAACGTTTAAGATTATTATCGGACTCGAAAGCTGGCGTCCGATGAAATTTTTATGCAAATAAGGATCGATACACGGAAACATTGACAATGACCCTCTCGAATCGTTTTAAAGAAATTGTTTTCAAACAGACTCCGGCGCATGTTGTTATGGTAATTTTGTGAAAGTTGAGATGTGAAAAGTATGAAAGGACGATTTGAAACAAACCCTTTGTAGGGATTTGCATAACAATGCGGTTTGTCAAAGGGTGTGTTACAGTTATAGAACAATTGCATGGCTGCTGCCTGCTTATTTATGCAGCTTGTGTATTTAATCAGCTTTTTCCTAGTAGAAGTAATTAATAATAATTAGTCACATAATTAATAAAACTAAGAATCAAACTGCAGCGCAACCACGTGGAACAATTAATTCAACTACTTAACTGAAAAAAATTAAAATGAAAAAATGTGGTCATTCTTTGTGGGAAACTCAGTAGGTATAGATAAAATATGTACCTAGCTAATTATTTATACCGGGTAGGTATCTAAAATACTATAGACAATAACTAAAGTTATGTAAATTATTCAGTCTGACTAGCCAAGTTAGTTCAGCCACGTTATTATTAGATATTTATGTGATTTAAGATTTAAGTCTTGGCATTCAACAACAGCATTAATTGCCAAGATTCCAATCAGTTTGTTGGAATAGTTTCCAATGAATAAATAAACAACTATATTGTATTCATAAATGATCTTGCACTTCATTTAGTCACAGTAATTATGTTTACAATGTAGTGAGTACAAATAAAGACGCCCACATCATGCCAATCAGTAATATTTAAATTTAAAACCACTTATATATGTAGCTATCTATATACCGATATATGAATGAAGAATGTAAATTGAATTCAATTATCGTACGTACATTTCGTTTATAGGTATGATTGTGTCAATCCAGCTATCAAACTTGACTCATACAGTCATAAAACTTAGGTATCTATACAATTGCAAGGTGACTGAACGCTATTCGTCGGCGTTATCAATCTTTATTGACAACACTTGACATAATGTAATGCAATGACGTACTGGAAACCGAGTACAGGCATAAAGTACGACTAAAGGAGGTTATCTTGACTCAGAACCGGTCGGCAGTGGTCGCTATGGTCGCAAGCTCAGTGTTACTATGTTAAGCATGGAACGATGACGCGTCGAGGTCGCTGAGGTACACAGATATGTATACTAAGTATAGATATAACACTCACGTGTCGGTGGTTCCCGTCGCGTAGCAACAAGTCGCGTCGCAGTCACCGTCGCCGGCACATCGGAAGCACTGCACTATTGCACCAGTCCACCAGTACTCTTCCGTATTGCCACTATCACTCGCGTATCTACGCTCGCGAATGCAGACTGATTTTTTCTCGCGTAACGGCCCATTAAACTTGTAGATTTCTATCTCACTCGAGAACACGATAGCATTAAGAGGCGAGACAAAGAAAGGTTGCGGTTTATGGGTTGTTGATAGAATTGGTATCCGCTCGGTAACGTACCGCCGCCGTGTTGCATATTTTTATAAGATGTAACCTTGTAATGGTGCGCGCGGAAATGCGGAAAACTTGTGGCGAAGTTTTTCTTATCAGAGGAAAACCGCTTTCTTGTGTGGAATATGATGAAGTATAGGAACGATATAGAAGAGAACTGTTATCTATTACCAGCTATATCCATTAGTTACTAGCAAAATACATAAAACATCCCCCAAAAGGCAGGTTTTGCAAGCTGCAGACGATTTTTTGAAAGCTGCACGGAATTAACAACTTTAGTCAACAGTTGCTTCGTTGAATAATCAGTCAACTATTTTAATATAGGTAGGTAATAATGTTACTTAAGATACCCGTTTACCCGAGTCTATGTCAGCAGACAGCGCGTGTGACATTTATGCAATTCTCTAGACGCACGAACGCCTACATGCACTGTGCCCTAAATAATACAATCAAAGATATCCGTACAATAGAGTACTGCCAACACAACTTTGCATTTAGTATCTCCTAGGTAATTGTGTCAGTTATTTATCCTGCGTGCATAAGCTTAATTTTAAATATTGAAGAACAGCAAAAAACATCGTAACAACAATGCATACGTGCAACGAAAACTAAGCTACCAACAAAAAATCTTTGTTTTCATATAATAAAAGCATAGGTATTTACCACACAAGAAGTAGGTCTTGTGATGACCATGAGATCAGTTATTTGAATAACCAATAACCAAATAAACAACGAAACTCACCTAACTGCACTTAAATCAACTCCACAGAACTTGCTACACAGCCTACATAATTTCGTAGACGCTTGCTACGAGCTACAAAAACGTACTACGAAAAAAAATCGAATCGACCAAGAAACGGTAATATCGTTCTTACAAGGTTACGTCGTTCGGAATTATAACACCAAAAGATGTTTAGGAAATATAGGCGTCACCGAGAGCGCAGCCGTACATCTTGCTTATATCGCCTCTACCAGCATTGGAGAGCAGAACATCAAACGACGTTATGGCCCCCGGACGTGCCGGCCGCTCTGGCTGCGGAAAGAGGACGAAACTACCCGACAGAATGAGACGGCACATATTTTTGCACTTTCAATACTTTTATTATTCGCAACACAAACAAACATTCGGATCGAATATAACTCCGCGAATGAAAATCAAGTTTTGCTGAGATCAAAGTATGGTCGCAACTTTTTAGGTGAACGTTCAGATGGCGCTCGGCGTGGGCGGTGCGTCAACGTCGCCACTTAGCGTCGGGGTTTACTTAATAAAGTTACAGCTTATTTATTAAGTTTTTATCCGAATTTATATCGTTTGCTGTTTGTGTTTACACGCCTTTTTTGGCTTAGGAGGTGTGAAAGACATTTTATGTAAAATGCCTGCAAGACTACGTTTATAGCAGATGTACTTACTTACTTTATCGTAATAATGAAGTTGATTGGAAAATTATTCAGAAAAAAATCAACATTTACAAAAGACAAAAACGAACTCTTTTGTTACTAATTATAAAAGTACTTAACTACTCAATGGTTCAAATGAAATAAAACTAGTTTTTCAACTTTCACGTGTTAAAGTCTAAACGTACTTGTTTTGTAGTTTTTCCTCCAAGTATAATTAAAATATTCAGTGTATAGACTGTCGATTCCACTAATAAGAATGCAATGAAAATGCTTGCATGTTCAATTAGGTGCTAAATTCACAATTAATATGATAAGACTAAAACCGTACAAATGGCTTAGTACGTATATACTAAGATATTACTTATCTTTATATACCAACCTCAAGCCAAGCGTTTTATTTACATTCGCGCAAATTGAATCCTTGGTTCGCCGCCAAGACGAAGCTCGTTCACATATTCATCCAGCCGGGAGGGAGGGAGGCCTTGGAGGGACGGAGATTCGATTTGCCTAATAGCAGGCACGAGCTACGGAGGGCACACTCAATTACTCGAAGTGGAGGTGTCCCGAAGCGCCCCGAACATAATTACATTATCTGATAAACGGTTAGCGCCCCAATTTCCCACATGTGTAAATTTTCTTTTTTAGCTCCCTAATAAAATGGAATTTACGTTGGTATAGGAAATTGATTGAAACACGCACTGATTTGGAAATCTAAGTGCTTTACTGTCTAGCCTATTTATTTTGTTATTATGTACTTTACATAGAATAGTTTTATATAAACGAGGTTTGAATATATTTTACCTTCAGCATAATCCGGTCTGGTTTTATCAACATTATGTGAGAAGGTTGAAGAAGTTGCCTCAGTAAACTGAAAAAACCAATTGAACCTGTTTCCGTCGGAGCGGCCAGCAATCAACGCTAAAGTTTACACCGACCGACCGTGCTCCTTGTCTCATTTCGCTGTAATTTGCACGCTTTTTTACATAAAACAAGCAATTAAGAAATAAACTTAGTGCCTGCAGGGTTCTTTCTTGTAAGCAGTTGCTGAGAAAACGCAGAATTTTGGTTATTTCGACCCAAAATGATTGTCGCAGGTTTTTCGGCGATTAAAGGTTATTCACGCCTGGATTCCAGTTGATAATTACGAAAGTGTGACCATAAAAGAATGAAGTGGTCAAAGTGGCAATGTTTCGTTATATTGAACCGGTTTTTAGGATTTGAAGTTCGGACATTGAAACTTTTGACGTTTTTGTAAGAATTTCAATTTTACCTTTACTCACACCTACGTAGTAGTTAAGTACTTTTTGTAATTATACTTTATGATTTACTTTTTTGTTCACAGTTTCTTTATACAACCTTCTTTACAGCTGAGATATGTATCTTAGTATTAGGCACTTATGTTACAGAAATGTTTTGTGTTTGAAGCTTTAAAAAAGTCTCGTATTTTGTGTAGTCAGGCTACTTAGACCAAAATGATTAAATATTAAATTATTACCACGAATGCAACGTTCTTATATACGGCTCGTTGCAACCGGTGATCTGTTATTTTTGCTTCTACTTAGATAGGTACCTAGGGTACCCAGGGTACCTACCTAGTTGCAGCAAAGCTCTTATCAATAAAGCAATACTTGATACTTGCTTAAGTAATTACTTACATAGGACTTTGACTGCCCCATTGGTCTCGTGGTTGCAAGCGCGACTGCTGAGCGTGGGGTCCTGGGTTCGATTCCCGGGTCGGACAAAGTGTTATTGAGTTTTTCCATTAGGAATTTCTTAGTAACAGTCCGGAGTTTGGAAGTTGGCGGTTTAATATCCCCGTGCCTCGGAAAGCACGTTAAGCCGTTGGTCCTGCGCCTGATCTCTCTCCGGTCGTGTCGGATTGCCGTCCCATCGGACTATGAGAGTGAGGGAAGAGGGAGTGCACCTGTGTCTGCGCACACACTTGTGCACTATAATATCTCCTGCGTACCTGGCTAATCTCCGTTGAGATTCGCCACCGTGACCGAAATCGGTCGGGGAGGCTATTACTTACATAGGTAAATAGGTAGGTATAGAGAAACCGACCTACTTACTTTAAACTTTAATTATCAAGCGAGAGTTGCTTTACGACCGCCAATGACTTTCTTATTTTTGATCAAATCCTATTTAGGTAAATATTAAATACATTCACGAGCACTAATATGTCAATACTGGGCAACTTTCAATTGCGATTTTTTCGTGAAATAACGAATACAATGTTGAAATACGACACTTTACATAAACCATGAGTTCGATAAAATAATAAATAATAAATATTACTATGTTGGTAATAACATAAAATTTCATTAAAAATAAAGGAGAAAATCGCCTTTGAATAAAGCCAAGTGTATACATACTTATGCTCGTGACTGCACATACTTAAACATATACAGTACATCTTTATCGACTATAGCCAATGTCTAATTCTTGATTGGCTCCTGTACAAAAGTAGATATTTAGATAAGTATCGTGCTTACTTAGGTACCAATCAATTATCTTAACTACAGTTTTATTTATTTATTTTATTTTATTAGTTTTAGAAAAACTTACAGCTAATACATTTTAATATCTAGTACAATTTAAAAGCGAGGAATGTCAATTATGTGCTAATATTACAATCTACTGTATTGGGTACTTATCTACTAATCAAAGCAACATTGATTCTACTGCTTATTTTTAAAAGCATAACTTTTCACATTTGCACCGTCACATACAGACAGACACGACAGCAGCAGACAGCCAGACGCAGACCGACTGCTACGAATGTTTAACTCATACATTGCTTTCAATATGAAAGCATTTATAATTTCATAATCAGTCCATAATGTGCCTAATGCTCCTCTCGGTGAGAGAGAGTGGGAAGTAATCCACCACGCGGGCCCAGTGCGGGTTGGTAGATGTTACGATGTCTTTGTATTTTTGATTCTAGGACATATTGGTTTCGTTCACCGTTTTGAGGGCAGTGGTGATAAAATAATTTACACAAAGTAAAGCGCCTGTCTGGGTTCAAACCTACGACCTCAATAATAAAAATAAAATAATGCTTTCACACATGAAAGCATTATTTTTAACAAAAAGTTTTTGTAAAAAGTTACCTAAGCTTTTGTAGATTTATTATATGATACATCAACACATTAGAACCTTTCATGGTAGGTACCTATCTACATACAGAATCGTATCGTAATTTATTTTAGGGTACATTGTTCTTCTAGCTATTATTAACTTTACATTTTATTAGCCTAATAATAAATATTTCCTACCTAAATAAGTTATTTTTAGCCGACCATACCTACCTGCTTAGCTACCCGCTTACGTTAAAGGTAGCATTATAAATACAATAAATTAGTTTTATCCTGCAATGGCTGTCAACATTTTATACCCGTTTAAACACTAATAAAACGAAGAGAAAATCACAACTCTGAATATCAACTAGCATAGATACCTAAATGCCAGGCTTAGCACTATAGTACGATATGGACAAGATGACTATCGAATATTAACAAGTCGGTGCATACTTCTGAGGCTAAGATACCCATAACACGAACCTTCAATAACACTAAACCACTGATTTCATTACAACCGCATATTTACTTTGTACTGCCAACGTACATACATTGTTGCCATAATATCATTGCTTAAGATATCAGAACGGAATAAAAACGCAGTAGAAAGTATAAAATACTGTCAATATTTTATTCATAAAATTATCGTCGCAGAGGTGCGCGCGCGCGGATTTACAGGGCTCCGAGAGGACGCAGGGTTGACGTCGGCCAATGGAAGCGAGTTCCACATTTAAACTGTAATGCGTCCAGTGAGATAGAGTCGTGATATTTTCGTTGGTTAGTATTTTTGTGGTGTTGTGTGGAGCGGGGGGGAGATCTTGTTACTCTGGTGGTGTAATATGAAGTTGTCTCGGTTCGGTTCATTTATATGCTAATCGGCAAGGAGGCGGCGTGTTCACAATAACCGGTAGGGCCGCGGGCGCAGTGTAGGTGCATACCACTCCGGTTACTTTGTCGATTATCTCGGGAATAGGTACAGAATTTATAAGGGTATCGATTCAAATCTCTGAGGATTTCTGGATTTTTGTTATGTTCGTAATATAACAGTTTTATAATTCCAGATCATATGTTAGAGCTTATTATAAAATGTAAAAGTAGCATTTTTGGAACAGCTTTTTCAACTTAATTTTAATACATACATTGGCTTCCAAAAGTAAGTTGACATTTTTCTATTTCAGATGTGATATCACATTATGATTTTTTGGACAATGTGTAATATTGCAAGGGAACCCCCTCAAAAAAAACTTGTCTGTAGCATTATGAACTAAGTATTTCTGTATTTTATACCCTCAGGGACTAGTTTCATTAATTCTAAGAAAGCATGTCTGAATTCACTTGGAGAAAAAGATATGTGAGGAATCAAGATTGATTTTATAATGGGAAATATTGTACGTATTCTCTAAAAACTTACTGATCCGCTGATGATGGATTTTTTATGATATTAATAAACCTCCAAAAACTTTTTGCGCTTCTAATAATGCAATTTTTTAATATAATTGAGCCTTTTTTTAACTTTCTCCTTTCTTCACAGTAGGTGGTAGTAACTAAGCTGGGGTACCCCGACCAAACGGGTTAGGTAGGTTAGATTGGAACTGTGACCAACCGCGCAAAGCGAACAAGCGAAGCGAGCGGTACCGAACCAGAGGCCGGCGAGCGCTGCAACCAAGTTGGTCGCAGTTACTTGGCCATTTAGTATTTTTAAGACCCCAAAATAGGTTTGAGGTTCACAAAAACAAGCGCAATCATTAACTATATTAGAGTTTTCAATCATATTTTTAGCAGTGTATAATGAGAATTATTAAAGGTTCGATTAAATACATGTTTTTTATGCACCACAAAAAATTGCAGAAAGTTAAAAAGAGGCTCCATTGTTAAAAAACTGCATCATTATAAGCACACAATGTTTTTAGAGGTTCATTAATTTTAAAAAGTCCATCATTATCAGGTAAATAAGTTTTGAGAGTATAAGTTAAATATTTCCCTTTACTAATTCAATTTAATTTCCTCACATATTTTTTTTCTCCAAGTGAATTCAGACATGATGTCTTATGATTAATTAAACTACTTCACGAGGACTACAAAAATCAACATAGTTCATAATGCTACAATTAACTTTGTGTTTGGGTACGGACTTGCCCATTCTCCTTTTAAAAAAATATGGTATCCTAAGTCATAAGTCATTTAATCATTTGTTAACATAGGTACAATAAATAGTTGTTATAAAAAATTACAAGCGCGCTATGTTATACCAGAAGGCGTACAAATATGATGATATTAATAAATTGATAGTGGATATCATTGATACTAAAATTGATAACATAATTAGATTATCAAACGCATATAATATTAACATTAGTTTTAAGTAATACATTGTCACTAACAAAAATATGAACCAGGTCTGAATCTAATGTTATTATTATTATTAATTGAATTTCTGAAAAATAAAATAAGAAAATATAAATGTCAAAAGGAAAATTATACAAACATAAGGTTACTATGTCAACATTAATAAATATGTAATAATGTGTGAGAAAAAGTAATATAATAATTTAAATAATACAGAAAAAAAATGTCACGTGCAATGTTTGTAGGACTTGAACATAATAACATACCGGTCAATGAGTACCAACTAAAGTCAGGAACAGTCATTACATTTTGTCTGTCAAAAATTCCGAAATACTGTAATATGCTTTATTCAATAGTAATGATTTAAGCCTTTTCTTAAATAAGTTTATGTTTAATTCTTTAATTGAACTAGGTATGTGGTTGAATAAGATTGGTGCCATACAAAAAACACTTTTTTGCATCAACGCTGTATGGGACCTTTTTACGCACAAGTTATTGTTCTGTGGTCGAGTTCGTTAAAAAAAATAATCAAGTAATCTAAGAGTTTACTTGATTATTTTTATGATAAGTCATAAGTAGTTGAATCTTCTTATTCGAGTCGCTGCCACGACTGTATTATAAATTTTGTTTTTCCAAAACTTTGCTACTTCCACGGCGTTGTCGGTGGTAGTGCAGAGGTCACTTTGACTGCATATTTTGGGACACAGAGGGCAGGATAGGAGGTGGAGCATGGTTTGTGACATAGTAGTTGAATTAGTCATTAAAAACCTTATAGTTGCAGATGACTCATTAGTGACCGCCAAGACGTGCTGCCCCTATAGAAAACTATTAACGGCATTCAAGTAAAGATTGACCTGTGCTTTCTTTCCAAATAATAATATTGTGCATACCTACATAGGGGCTCTTTATTTATTACGTAAGACGATTTGAGGTGGGAGGGGATCCAAACAAGTCTTAATTTGTCTTATATGGTGGTGGGAGGGGTATAGATTATTCTAACGTAAGATCACAAAAGTAAGCAAAAATTATAAGTTTTTAATTTTTTTTTTCTAAGTAGTTAGTTTTCTTTGCAATTTTAGTAGATAACGATTTTACGTAAGATTGAAAGGGGAGGAAGGGGTTCCTCCAAGTTTTATTTTTTCTTACATACGGTCAGAAAGTAGTCAAAATTGTCTTACGTAATAAATAACAGGTACTTTTTATTATGTACATACATTTTAGTAGAAACCCATTTACTTACGTAGGCTGGTAGATACTTGTCCGTTTGTCGAAGTATAGACATTAATCAGTGAGTTTATGTTTATATCTCGAACACAACCTGCGGTTCACAGTGATTTATAAAATGAAATATGAGTTTGCAGTTGCACCATTCTGCAATATCGGCTACAATGAACAATCATGGGAGATAATGCCATAATTAATTCGCTTGATAGATTTATAAGTTGGATCTTATCTGAACGATATACATACCTATGCATATTTACAGGTATGTTCCTAAAAGCACAAATAGATAGATTCGCAGTAACGTACATCGCAGTAAAGAACTTTCGCGACAACGAACGTCGCGATAGTAAACTTTCTCAGTAACGTACATCGCGGTACTGAACTTCGCAACTATGATGTACACCCACAATTTTCAACTAAATGACTACAGTTAAATTGAAGAGGACCCCCTACCTTATAATAATAATCAGCCTATAATGTTCCCACTGCTTTGATACAGGCCTCCTCTTGGAGAAGGAGTGGGCCGTAAACCACCACGCGGGCCAACTGCGCGTTGGTGGATGTCACATGTCTTCGATTTTTTTGGTCCTAGGACATGTCGGTTTCCTCACGAGGTTTTCCTTCACCGTTTTGAGAGCAGTGGTGGTAAATGTAATTACATAAAGTAAAGCGCCTGTTTGGGTTCGCCCCTATACTAGAAATGAAACAATTTTTAAGTATCTAAATACAGACCAGAGGTATTCATAGTTTTAATAGGTTTATGCGTATCTTTATATTTAAAATATTTATTCCTCAATTTTCATGATTGCACCTACCATCTGTTTGTCTCTGCATCACCCAAAGGTTGACTGGTAGAAAATGCCTTCGGCATTAAGTCCGCCTCTGTACATTTATGTGCTTGAAGTAATAAATAAATAATACAGTTTTACAAAAAAAAAAAGGTTCTAGTACATGATGGTTTCTCTCCTTATGATGTCGGTTATAAGTGTGTAGAACTTAATGGAATCATTACAATCAGACTGAAAATATCCAGAAGTCAGTATCTACTATCCACTTATAGAGCTCTATCCACTGTAATTGTCATATACTTGAAATCTCTCAGTACCTAAGTAGGTAGGTACTACCTTACTAATAAACTTTGTATAGCGTTCGTTTAGTTACACAACGCTTTGTCTTCTTCTTTCGAAAATCAAATTACAGACGACTGAAAGAGAGAAATCGGTGTGTAACTATTCAACTGATATAATACGTTTATTAGTAAGAGGCCTTTAAAATGAATAGGTAATCTAACATAATTTATACACTTTTTTAAGTTAATAAATATAAGATAATAATAATAATTGATTAATAATATTATTATTAATTAATTAATTAACCTTTTTTATTATTCCCGTGCTAGACAAAGCCCCATATTTTCCTAATTTTCTTTACACTGTGCCTTCGGCGGCCAATCGATACATTATAGGTTCACCATCAATACTATCCTAGAAAATAATACTTTTAAGTTCCCAAAGATTCACAAATATGTAAGTCGGTAGGTACATTGTACGTAAAGCCAAATTTTTCGTCGGTTAAATAACTTCATTCATACAAAAGTGCAATACTTACCCACACTGTCAAAATGTATGAAACAACAGATCTATTTTAATAATCAGAATCCTTGGTAACAGTTTGCGCGTCGATCTCCCACCACCCTGTATTTTTTAATAAGAACCTAGAGCAAGTTTAATAGATTATTCTGTTTTCATAGTCAATTTCGTTTATTTGAATGAATGTCTGAATAGCCCTCATGGTTCAATACCTATCTTGGCAAGTGAAACTGCAGTTACAGAGACCTAGTAGATAACTGCAAGGTACCTAGAGGAAAGTAGAATAGCAAAATATCTCATAGGTACGTTCTTACCCATATTATATTATCAAGATGTTTCTTGACATTTGCCATTATTGTATAATAATACATGACATGCATTGTTAGCATGTAATTTATGTAAGACAAGTCTTAGTTAGACAGCCTTGATACCGTGTGGTATAATAAACCTATAAGTAGCTACCTACTTTTTTATAGTCGATCGATTACTATTAAAGACTTGATTTAATTTTACCTACTATTATTTAATTTTCATTCTATGCCTTTGATCACTTGACAACATTGTAAGATAATAGCATCAACGTCGACTCTTAATCTACCAATTAAGGAGTAGGTAATACCTGATTACATGCGTAGACTTGATTTTATTACAATAATACAATGTAAGCTAAGTTTATGGACATAATTAATATTCGCCGTTAATTACTATCTGCGATCAAATGGTCCAATTAGCATTGTGTGTAGATACCTACCTATTTAGTATTCTTTAAAAATGACTTTCGAGGTTAGTAGGTGATTCCTATTAAAAACAATATACCTACCTAATAATACCTACTTAGTAAATAGTAGGTATGTTAAAGTTATAATAAAAATGTGACTCTCTCTATTTTTCATAGTCATTTAGGTCCTGTAGAGGTTATCTATGTAGCCTCACCTTTTATAATAGCTGAGCGCGTGTTCCATTCGAACGTTCGTGCAAGTGTCATATCCTATATCAATGCCTTAGTTCACAATTGCACTAACTACAAAATTTTCAATTTTTACTTTTTTAATGCCAAATACACTAAATTTCATGCTCTTTCGTTTCCGCGCATCGAAATACCGTTATTCCGTTTCTTTCTACCAAAAACGTGCGTCACAGTTGTATTAAATGAGTTCGTTTAATGTTCCATGAATGTGGCATTATACTAGTGATCTTTATTTTTGTAAAACCAATCAAGGCAGATGGAGTAACAAAACTAGTCTTATGAATATATGCATATTTTTTTGTTATTTTACTTGGATTTTCTACTGTTCTCGTCTAAACTTTAAAAAGACTTTAAAGCTCTCTCCTCAAAAATGTAAATTTCGTAGTTAGTGCAATTGTGAACTAAGGCATCGATATAAGGTATTTTTGGTTTAGTTTAGCTAGCAAAGAGAATGTAAACACTAGCGTGTGCTAGTTTTAACGTGATTATGTAGTATTTCTATCAATATATCCAGATAAATACCTATCGCTGTTTAATTACATTAAGAGACTCTTCATAGATTCTCTATATAACCTAATTATATCAATAATAAAATTGTTCTCAGATAAAAGTTTACTTCAACTGCCAATGAAATAATTTATTAAGTCAATAATCTTAAAATAACTTCTTTCTAGTTTAGAAAAAAATACACTGTCCTAAAATGTCTATTATAGTTTTAACTGTCTTAAATCGTTTTCCTGGCTCTATTTTAATTTCAATATAATTAAGCATCGTATTTAAATAAATGAATTCATACTTAGAAGTCAGCATTCCAACCTACCTTTACAGAATTCTATAGCTATAGCTGGATACCTACATAGGTTTCTTCACACAAAGGTAACTTAATTATAATATACTGCAATATAAAGTATTGCTTGTCTCTCTCTCTCTCTCTCTTTTTATTTATATAAAATCCATAATGACTATGATAAGTGTAACAGAAAGAAGAAAAGGGACGAATTCTAAACCAAGAGTTTCCTTAGCTTCGTAAAACTCTGGTAACTATGCACCGCTAGATGGCGTTAATCCTACTTTTCCCCTTTAAAGGATATTAATTTTCATTAATAAAATTGCTACGAAAAATATTTTATTTTATCTAAAAGATACGGTAAATAATAATACTGAATGTTGATACTTAGGAACAAATTAGATATTCATATATTCAGGAATGAAAGGACAAACGACATGTTTGTCCTTTCAGTTGGCCGACTCTGAGAGGGCGCTACGTGCCATATCCTTATGACTTTTGAAAATCAGACCTAGTCACTAAATTTTAGAATTCAAAATCGGTTGAAGCTACATTCTCTATTTACAGTCTGGGTGGAAAAACAAGGGTTCGGTATTTATGATTTTCTATCGAATTTAAATGAAATGTGAAATAAATTTAAATTCAATGTAGGTATGCTTTCTAGTATAAACAGACAGGATGCGGAATTTTATCAACTTTCACTAAAGTGCTGCTTAGCACGCAAATAAAGAAGGTACATATACCTATGCATACTAAATAAATATAGGTATGTACTATACTAATCTCTTTACAGGGTTAATTACACCGATAGCAGTTAATTTGGAAATGCTAATTGGTATAGGTACAATATGGCGGTACCAATGTAGGTAAGTATAGCAATTAATTTGCTTAGGTTGGTACCTATACAAATATACTAGGTATCAATAACGTACTGGCAACGTAATAGACTTTTAAATAGGCTTATATTATTTTTTTTTCATAGACTTTTTGTTATAACGTCCTAATTTCCTAAACCATAAGAAAATTCGGAAAATCGAATTGATTTGCTTTATAAGAGAAGCGTCAATCAACTTACGATAAGCGGGTACCACAGAGTAGACCCGAACATGACTAGGTACTCAAGTAAAAGTAAAGTAAAAGTAATTACAACGTGGACTGAAAAAAAAAAAATTAAAATTTTAAGGAAAAAAATATTTTGATTTATTTTTGTGGGATTTTTAAGGGTTGTGGTGGATAGCAGAGCTAATTAGGTTGCCGATACAAACAAAAAACAGAAATATTTGAAAAATTGTGGACCCATTAGTTAAAAATATACTAAGGTAGCTTTATACTTGACAAATACTTTTACATACCAATCATATTTTAAAAAACTAGATGAGTTCGGCTGCTTTTACTATCTGACTACTCTGAGAAGAAAGGCCAAAACAAACTCATAGGTCACAGTCTCTTTTATGGTCCAGACATAATCTTTCCAGAGGACACGGTGGATCATACGGTGGAGGTCTGCCCCGCTTGGGAGCACCGCCGTGTTCTCGTAGAGGCGATCGGAAGCGACGGCAACCTCTCGCGCCCGGCCCTGGTTCAAGCCATGGTCCGGGGCGAGAGGGAGTGGGAGGCAGTCACCTCCTTCTGCGAAGCAGTCATGCTAGCGAAGGAGGTGGCGGGACGGCTGAGGGAGAGGGCCTCACGTCCCAGCCGCCGCGGGAGACGCCCCGGGCGTCGGGAGCCGCGAGACGACTCCCGGCCACCGTAGGCGCGGGCCTGCGGGCGGAGAGTAATGGGTAACTCTCCGTCCGATCAGGACCAGGCCCGTGCCGGACGGCGCGTACGTGTTCCACGCGCGCCTCAAAGAGATGTCAGCAGCAAGGAAGGGGCCCGAAAGGGCCGAAGCCTGCCGGGGCAGCGGGATTGTCCGAAAGGGTTACCGCTACCCCGGAACACGATTTATTCCCACGAGGTCGAGTCCCACTATGTCGAGTTCCCGCTATGTCTACTTTACAAAGGGCTAAGGAAGGAACACGGGTGGGTTTTAGTCAGTAAGAGTCTGACACTCCCTTCTGCTCCATCCAGAGCGGGAGGGGTCATTGGATGATTTCCCATCCACAAAAAAAAAAAAAAAAAGGGGTATCATTTTTCGAAGGATTTCAATGTATTTTTTTTTATTTCCAATAAATATTTGTTTTTTTTTTTCATAATTTTTTCTCGAGTATTCACATGAGCAGGTCAAACCTCTGGTGCTCGCTTATCGTTTAATTTTGGGACACGTTGTAAATGTAGGTATATTGTAAAGGAGCTTGATCAAATAAAAAAGGAAGGTCGACATAGTCGTACCGTACTTATAACATATTGATACGACAGAGCTAAATGTTTTCGAGTCCATTGCTCGTCTACTGTCTACTTTGATGAGCCTCTTGCGCTATTCTCTCCTCTACATAAAAAGCAATGGAAGCTTACCTAAGCGATGGTTGCGTTTTAGTTATCCACCTACTCGTACTTAGCTCACACATTATTGGATTGTAGTACCTAAGCAAACGACTCAGAATTAAAAGAATGATTTTCAATTTTATTTCTCGTTGAAAGTTTTTACGGTTTTGTTACGTTAAAATGAACTAATTAGGCACTAGTTGGCTTGCATAAGTAAGTAGGTACCTACATGACCTAAGTTACTGTTCCTGTTTCATGTCTTGACTTCCATCATCTACAATTATGCTCTCTAATTAAAGGACGTGTCTTTATTACCTATTTATAAGCAATAAGAGGTTCGAAACAGGTTTCCCCTCATATCCAAAATAAAAATACGTTGGTACTGAAATCTGGTAATATATCAGATCATTACTTTATTACATGACAAATATTTCGGAAAAGTATCAAGGAATCATGAGGGTATCTAACAAAGTTTCTTCATGAAGAAACGATAGCCGATCCAGTAGGAGACAAAAGACCTCCTTTTCTCTCTTTATACGGAATCCTTGTTACATCATTCTGTGGTTGGATTATTCTTATAGATTCGTAACTCTGTCGTTGAGTGAAACAGCAAATTCAAAAGTATCATGCTAACCGATTTTGAAATTATCTTCATTATAGCCTGCTATAATGTGATTACATGTAGTTGTAGACGTAGCTACAGATTCTGTTTCAATGTGTTGGTAGTTTGCTGACTTTTGGTATTTTGTAAAGATTTACGAAAATCTGCCGAACTCGTAGCAGGGCGCTACGGCGTAGCAGTTTTATTTTTTGGATAGGTATTTACTAATTGTTCATAAACTAGCTGTTTCATCCAACTTTGTTAGAGACATAAGGAAAACTTAAGAGGGTTACAAAAGAAAAAATAACCGAGACACGACGAAGTATTTAATTTTTTCCCCTTTCATACATTCTCTTCTAAATTCGTCATAAAACTGTGGAGAGCACATTCATGTTTAATTATACATTATACTTAACAAAACCTCACATTTTCTGGCGTGATTAACTACATTAATTTAACTGTACAATAATAATTACGAGACCTTTAATTATTACAATTATATAGTTTAGGTAAGTATGGTTCTAATCGTAGTATCTACTGAAATCGTTGAATAATACACAGTCAAGCTGTTCTGTTGGCTTTTATCTGAAAAGCAAATTGCTATTGTCGATTGATGGCGATTGAATGATTAATTAAACCATGGTACTAAGTACTTTGCCGAATTGATAACCGAGAGTACGTTTTGAATAACTGAATAAGATTGAGCGTTCAGGGATTGCTTTTCAGATAAACTTGATGAAACAAATACGAGGATATTCCGAATAGGTACCATACAATAGATAATGATTTAAAATGTCATATTCGCTTACATTAGTCTTCCGTTCGTCTAAGTTTCAGCAAAGGTTCATGAGATGCCTCGCTCCTCATTTATATAGAAATTCGGTCACCTAGACGAGGTCGCCATTTTGTACAAAAACACCTAATTTTAATTCACTATATCATTACGGGACAATACAGATTTAATGAATTAGATCCGAGGAGTAAACTACTAAGTTTACAATAAAACATTTATTAGGTACATAGATATAAAATAGGTAGCTAAATAGTACAAAGATGATTGATATTCTAAAGACTGGGATGATTTCACTTCAACCACTACATGATAACCCAAATAAATTCAAATAATACAGTACCTAGAGTACTCAATTCGTTCGATGTAGAGCAAGATACGTTTATAATAGATTGTAGTCATACTCGTGTATAAATAAATAATAAAATATTTAACTAAAACAAAAATAAAAATAGTAATAGACAGGCTAAAGCGAACAGTACAATGATCAATAGAGGACAATATTAATGCACTTGCCCATATTACCTAATTAATTGATTATAACATCAACTTCAATATTTAAAAAAGTCATAACAGTAACTTAATGTATAATTCTACTGGAACCGAGTTAAAGCTTTGTCAGAAATCCATAATTTAAATAACAAAATTTACGAATTATGAGATAAGAAATTAAACAGTTAATAAATATTTGATCATAATGCGATTTCTATATTTGCTTATGTATATATATGCGATGCGTCGATGGTAGTGATAGGTACGTAGTACGTCTGTCTGTTAGTCGGTGAGGGTAGGTACACAGGTCGCGAGCGAACATAATATCTATAACTGCCACCAAAGCAACCCGAGTCGTTCAACAATTTGGTAACGAAAATAAAAGATAACTGATTAAAGACTAATCCACCCTCCAAACAGCGATACGATACAACAATAAGCAGTCTCACAAAATATTTCACAAAATTTCTCTTCAATAAACTATCTAGAAACTATAATTCATCGGTGACGTCTTTAATATTTCGTAATTCGTACTTAAATAAATTTCAAATACATAATCAGCGCTATTACTAGACATTATTAATACCAGGAATCGTTATCTACTCATGTATATACTTAGTCTCGTTAAAATTACAGAACATAATTTCGTAATTAATACTATACACAAATCGACAACACAGTATTTAATCTTAGTGCGAGATTCTCTGGGACTGGCGCGCCGGCGCCGCAGCGTCCACTTTACGTACGACACGGATAGCGAACAAACGTCAGTCGGTAACGAACCTGAGTATAGTCCTCCTCAACCTTAAGTACGACCACATTCCACACTTTAGTCCTATGGAACTCTTCCTTCCCGGCTGTTTAGCTAGCTATACCGTGGTGAAGGGGGTAAGTCCCAGAGAAGGGCGCGGGTCACTGATGGTGTTTAGGCGGCGGGGCGTGGTGCAGCGCCACGTGGTGCGGCGCGTGGTGGTGCCCGCCGTGGTGGTTGTGATTGTTCGCGTTCGAGTTGTTGTTGTTGTTCTGCGCCGCCTGCGCCGCCTGCCGCTGCGAGTTCTTCTTGTTCTTCATCCGTCTGTTCTGAAACCATATCTTAACCTGCCTCTCTGTCAGGTTAAGGTTTCGCGCCAACTCCCACCTCTTCTGCTTCGACACGTAAGCGTTGAAGAGGAACTCTTTCTCTAATTCGAGGGTTTGGAACTTGGAGTAGGGTTTGCGTTTTTTGCGTACAGTTACTTGGCCGGTCCAGTCCAGCGGGTTCGAGGAGGGACAGCCGACGCCCACGCCCACCGACATCGACAGGGAACCTGCACAAACAAACCACGTGTTTTACTTGGAACGAGTGCAGCTTGAACAAAATTAGACATCAGTAAATCATGTTCCAGTTTTAACTAACAGTTGTTGTAACCTAATCAAAATGGTGTCGAACACGTAAATATCTGTTGGCACGACTGCACTCATACAATTATGACCAATACGCCTAAGCTTAGAACTACACAAAATATTATTTTGAATTATCAATCTTATTCCAATTGCTTTCTTCGCTGAATACGTTTAATTTCCACAGCAAAATGATTTGAATTACTTTCTAGTATCCCGATGATTCTTATTCGCTGCGGTATTCGTTAATTGTCTCGGGCAGAATGCATTACAAACTGCGCCGGCTGCACGTTTCGCTTTTAACTAGCTATTTCCATGCCGTGTTCATAGAAACAATTGTGGGCCGGTACGGCGCGTTAGAAGTTAACACACACAGCGATTTATGCGACCGGTCCTTTTGATGAGATCACCCGCAATAAACTTTGTATGCGATCCGCGACCTTCTCGATATTCGATGCGTGCAACACACTGCACCATTTCCTATTATTCAAAATGGTGCACGTTTGAGTTTTGCGAAATAGATGCCTCATTGTCTAGCAGATGAGTACGACCGGGTGTCGTAATACTAGCTCGTATCTCATAACGAACAGTACGTCGTATTGTATCTTACACGACACGAGCGCTGGTCTCAGTCATGCTACAGCTTTCGGAGCACTAGACAGCAATTTACTTTAGAAAGGAAAGCAAATTAACTCAGGTAGAGAAACGTTGATTTAAATTTAGATTCTAAATCGATTTTCTATTTCATATTTGATGTATGAGATGTAATCCGAGGAAATTACCACTTGTGCATGCTGGCAACATGTTGTGTTGGTAGGTAATGGAAATTGTTAGTGTTGAAATACTCTTTGATTTAGTTGGAACAATTCCGTGTTATCGAATTCGTATGATTTGTATAAACATGGCTATTGACACTTGTATTGTAAAATATTTTACTCTGATTAAGCTGAAAAATATTGCATTTCCAATATTTTACTTTTGTATTTTGAAATTTCTCGTTACAGTAGCTGATAATATTTTATGATTTATTCGGGTCAGAAGCGGATTGAAATTGAATTCATCTGTTTAAATGTACTGTGCGTTTATCGATTTCCTCCTACTCAGTTTGATTTTATGTGACAATACTTATAAAATGATTACTTCATTCTTAGTCTTCCAAAAAAATATTTCTGCCATTCTCTGATATAATTAATATCTAGGTACTTCTACTAGAAACAATCGAATATTATTTATAACTGCCCTACCACAAGAGTGTTTCGTTAGCCGACTTGATTTATATCTTTTGTACTACTCTTTGAATATTGATTAAATACCTCTAATGTGCAAATTTGTATTGTATTGCCGTTGTAAGCTGGATGCGGCCTAAGACGAATATGCTAATTAAATTAAGCTACCTGTCAAATGTTGAGTAAATCTCATTCATTGAATAAAGCAAGTATTTATTACCGTTGATTTTTACTGTCTGATTTTATGAAGTCGGCTACTATGAAAATAAATTAATAAAACTCCTAATCAATTACTAATATTTAATGCTTGGTTACGAAGGAAGGAATGAAGGAGTTTATTGGTCTGCAATAAAGGTTAACTGCTTCGCAGGTGGTGTGAACTACAAAAGGTAACCACCAATCAATGATTGTGTTCTTTAAGGTGACTATAAAACTGATTTACATGAGACAAAGTCACGTGGCTGTATCAATGGAGGACAGGAACACAGATGTAGAGAACCACTGGAAGCGCTCTACCATCTCGATTTTCAGATAAAGCCGTCGTAGTAATTTAAGTATGGAGCGTTTATGTATTAATAAGTAAAACGTACTGTGTATGTAGAAATATCATTTATGCAACAAGAAATGCCACCAGAAAATCTTTGCTCTTTTAATTTTTAAAGATTTCCTAGACTTGTTTCTATACACTGAAAAGAAAGACTAAGTACCAAAAAAAATATTTCAAAGCTACTGCGGCTTCCAGATACAAATTAATCTTTAACTACTTTAAAAAAAACCAAGACAATCCATAAAATAAATGAATAGGCCGCATGCATTGCAGTCCGAGGCAAAATAATAAGCAAGTGGGCGTAAAAAACCTTCTAGTCGGGTTCCTTATTCTGTGGAACAAACGCAATTGTTTAAAGAGAACATAATGACAAGTGGAGTTGTCAATTATGAGGGAATAGGTAGCGATCAGGAGCTATAAAAGTGCGGGTTCTCTTCGACCATAAAAGTTTACCTACCCGACCGCGGGCTTTGTCTATTTCATGTACCAACATTACTTTGCCAATTTGCTACGGAGACCCTCTGTTATTCCAACGGGATAGAGTCCAAAATGGTACTGAAAAAACGTATTTTGTTTTGTAGCCGAACGGCCGAGTGAACGTATGATTGAAAGGAATTTCTGAGTTAAGATGTTTCTTTTGACGTACCATACCGTGAGACCACAAATGAATTTCTCCGATTTGGTTTGTTTTCGTTTATTGAAAATAAGTTGTTGTCGATAACAAGATGTGAACCGCATGGAGTGATGGCTGAAGATTGATGAACGCATCTGGTTTACGCGAGAAAGCGGAACGCGTGGAGCGAGTCTCGCTAACGGAGCCATTCCACAAACCGTTTACTAAGCCGTAAATGCACAAATCAAAGTCAATGTCAACCTCAGGTGGGCCGTAAACACACAATCATAAAGTGACGTGAACACTCGTATAACTTTTTCAACAATTGTTTCCTTTTAATGGCCCATTATATGCGCGTTTTACGCAAAATTATGTCAAGTTACACCTCTGCCGTAACAGAGGCGCGATAAACCCATCTTTATGGTTAGGCGGCGATCGAAAGCGAACTAGTGGCGAGCGTTTATGAATGGAGCCTTTTTATTGCTCTCATATTTACATGGCGCTTGTAGTTTAGTAATTACTACTTACTAGCGCGATTTGGGGAAGGAACCAGTATTATTGCATGTATGTGACGTGGCCGTGGTTTTACGATTCATAAAAATGATATGTATCTACGAGAGCTGCGAGTATGCACCAGGCGCGGGGCGGCCGGTCGCGGTAGCTCCTACTTTTTTATCGTCTCATCAACCTGTAATGTGTTTATTGTAGCAATATTTGGTTTATTGCCACTACTCAAAGATCGGTTTATTGTCTTAACGCTCAGGTATCGTGTTTATTTATTAGTTATACATTTTTATTGGCGCTTTATTTTACGTAAACTTTAATTTATTGTCGGTTGTATAGCGCCGTTTTACATTGCCTATAAAAAGGTGCTTACGGTTCATTTTTAAACATTTGTAGCACGTGTTTCGTTCATTCATCAAATTTATGGTGGTCTGTGGGAAAATGTTTTGGTTTGGGCGTTCAGTGGCTTTCTGAGGGTGCTCTAAGGGATTCTGTAGTGAACGTTGGGCAAATTTTTATTTGGCTAACAGCCTATGTTATCGACATATTTGAGACTACAATTGTGAAATATTTAGCAGACTTTATATTTATGTAGAAACTTACCTGTTGCTTAAAAAAAACTCTACTTTTTCTGTCTGGTTCCTATCGGAAGGCAATTTAGAACAGCAGATTTTGACTAGACATTGACTCTACAAAACGTAACATTACATTTGAACCAGATTTTTCCATTTACACTCTCAGAAAGTAATTTATCGTTCCAGAGCATTTTTTAACTAAACACATTTCAGTTACAAATAGCCAGAACATACATCTCACATTCATTATTACATACACATAAAGACCATGAGTGTGAAATATCGTGCAGTCGTGCCAATCAGCTGTCTTCGATTAGAGGAAAGAATGTGGTATCAGACGAGATTGCAAGTGTGCTCGCTCCACATGAGGCACGCGCACATCGCCGCGGCTGTCTGTGTGCGTGCGGCACACATGCACGCCTCGCCCGCTGTGTGCGCCCCGCGCAGCGCCCTCTGGTGTCCAGCGGACGTCAATCGCGGGTCAAGGTTGACAAACTCATAATAAATTATTTACAAATCAACTTATCAGCTTCAGCCTCTCGTAGATTATTGTAAACTTCAAACTTTAAAAGTACTGAAAATCAACGAACCCACCCAACAACTCACGTTTTTATGTAATATTGAACTGTATTTGTTTATAAATTCCGATAAATGTTTTGCTGAACTATGTTTGGTTCTAGTCTCGAGGCACCGATAAGTTTTAAAGATTACAAACAGCTATGCTGAGACCGGACGTCAAAAAACGTGAGCTCTGAGTTGGTAACGATTACAAACAAACATGTAGGAGTAATGAGATGTTACTGACCGGGCAGGGATCCTGGAGGCGGATAGGGCGCACTGGAAACTGAATCGGGTGCGTAGTTCCGGAGCCCGTACGCGTCATGCGAGAAGCTGGACGCCTCGGAGACCGCCGTTCTGCGCTCCTCGCCGCCCACGTAGGGCAGGGGCTGGTCGCCGCGCGGCGCTCCATACGGGTAGTTCCAGCAGGGCTGCGAAAAGCCCTGGTGGCAGCCGCCGTCAGCGTACGGCTTGTACTCGCCGCTGCTCGCGGGCCAGAAGGGCAGAGCGGACTTGCGCTCCCGCTCGACGGGCAGGTTGTAATAGGTGGGCCCTGCCGGGTACTGGTGCTCGAAGGAGCCTGGACCGTCGGGCGGGTAGCCCCAGGGCTGCTGCGCGTGCCGGATGACGCCAGGCTCTGGCTCGTAGCGCTTGGCCGGGATGTGCAGCGGTGGCTGGGGCGGGTTGGAGCCCACAGATGCAGGCGAGGCGCTGGAGGCGGACGGCGGCGCGGCGGCGGGAGCAGCCGGCGGGCTGCCTCCAGGCGGCGACGCGTGCGGCTCCTCGTACAGCGCGCCGCCGACGCCGTTCATCATGGTCCACCAGGCCGGCCCCGCGGAGTGGCCGGAGGGGGGCGCTGGCGACGCGGCCGCCGCATCGCAGGGCGCGCCGAGGCCCCCGACATGGTTGTCAGGGTACAGGGTGGCGGCCGGGCAAGCCACGGGGGATCGGGACGGTCACAGGCAGTTCACGCGCGTCGCGGGCACATTGCACCGCGCACACACGCGTTCCACACACAGCAGCAGCACATGAAAATCAAAAGGCGATCCCGATTTAGCTAGCCGGCCGGACGGGACTCACCGCAACGTTTACTGTCCAAAAAACTATAATTCTTGGCTTCGTTGGAAGTTTTAGAAACAATTTCAAGAGTGCATCGAACAGTCACTGATATCATAGGCTCTCGTAACCTCCAAAAAAATTTAAGTCTATTTAGCAGGCTGAAACTGTCTCTATTATTTTTGCGGTAAAGTTTATTGTAAACAATTCACACATGAATTTTCTTTTGCAGAAAAAAAGTTTTGTATTATCTGGATAAAGTTTGTGGGTGACGCAACAGTTTTCTTATTTATTTGAGTGGACGTATCGGTAGGTTGTTGTCGCGAGCGTGTCGTGTTTGTGCGGTCGGTGCGGCGGTGTATACGCGAGGCGCGCGTTCGGCGGCGCGGTCGAGCGCGGAGTGGCGGCGTGTGCCGGTGTGGCGGCGCACACACGCGCGCACGCTGCCAGCGCCATCCGGCGGCGGGCAGCAGAACTAATCCGCGACAGCTACGCGAACACAGCTCGTAGGCGGGCGGCTGGCGAGGCGCCCAGTTTAAAGCCCTCGCGGTATTTTCCTGGGTTTCAGTTTTAGTATTGTTTTTTCGTTGTAATGTTTTTATTTTAAAAGTAAAATGTTTTAAACAGAACTTTAAGTACCTATATTTATTTAGAAATTATTCTTAAAAATAGAGTCAACTGTTTTAAATTTTTATTTAAACTTCAATATTCAACAATTTTAACAATTTTAATTATTGTAAATTACTAATTGAAAAATTTAAGTTTATTATCAAAAAATCCAAAGACTCTACATTCGCCATAGTTGCGTGCGGCCAGTTTGTATCGTTGTATCTCAAACGGTTGTCGAGAGCGAGCGCGGGTGCGTAGTAAAGCGATTAATGGAGGCAAAATAGCCATAAACTGCCGTTTAACCAAACTGCAAGCATCATTCGGCCATCGTCGACTTGCCACCAATAAAAAACGCGAGACTTTATGACGGCAACTCACTCACATTTTATTGTGAGTATAAACTTAATTTTATCGTCTGTTAATTTCACCACAAATAATGTTAGGCACCTACTAGATTAAATTATATAATTTTATTTTATTGCTATTGTCAATGGCAAGGCCGCGGACTAATGCCTTATATTCAGCCGGTTCAGTGACTGTGAAACTTAGCAATTTTATGTTTTAACAATATCTGTCTAGATTGATTAACGGTTTTTGCAGTTATGCATTTAATTGCAATTTTGTCGGTAATGTTAAGACACTACCTATAAGTTTCATAGGAACTTATAAGATGTTTGACTACTTCCGCTGATGAAAAAGCAACTAAAACGCTTATTAATAAAATTGAGGATTAAAAACATTTTTACTAATTGACTCTACATTTTTTCTTTCCTTTCATTCTTTCACGGTTTGAACAACAAGTACTTCCACAGTAAAAAAAAAACTAAATTAATTGTCCCCGAACGTCTAAAGAACATGTAGTAGGCCATCTAATTCGCCACACCCCCCGAGCCACCCTTCGAACAAAACAGTAACAACCAATAAATTCAAGCAATATTTTACACATGTATAATGTTTACACAAGACACGGCAATAAAATATATCAGGCAAACAATGCTAAAACATACATACATTGAAGTTACGTTGGCTCTTGTTAACTCGCCGAATTACCGAACGACACGTCTTACTAATATAACCGAATTGTCAAAATAATAAGGTGGTGAGCTATGTTCAGTGTGGGAGCGATTAGCGATTTTTGTTAACGTTTTAGGAGTAGCGTTTATTAGGACTTTAGTTCAAAAACAAGTTGGTATTTTTATATACAGGGTGGTAACCATGAAATCAGCACATAATTCTAGACCAAGTAGAAATTTTCCGTGCGTTATTAAAAAAAATCTGCTGTTTTATACACAGCCTTTAGGTATAGGTAACTTTTTGAAACGTAGGTTAGTATCTTTATTAGGTGCATTGTATGTACATGCATTTTAAATCCTGCAGGAGGATTAAATTTATCTAAAACACTGAAGCGACTCTACTAAAAGTCCCACATCAGAAGGCCGATTCTCGTAATTTAAAACGTTCATAATCTACTCGCAGTTTTATCTCAGCGACAAACAAATGTCAAAAACTTGTCAAAATGTAGGGAAATTAGAGGTATTTTTGACAGATTATGACAGAGATCAGACTCTCAACGTTCTTAAAATTACGAGAATTGCCCCTCAGGTAGGTAAGTAATCTAATTTAGCGATTACCTATTATTTAATTTATGTTGATTGCATTGCCTTTTAGATAAATATACAGGTGCATTTTTATTGCCATACCATAATAGGTAATCTGCATTTTCCACTTGTAAAATTTAAAATATAATTAATGAAAAAAGGTATTAACTTCAGTCACGCATTATTAAGATTACATCGACGTTATAGTTTTACACGTTGCCTTTTATGCATCTGCTTATACCGCGCCTCGCTATCACTAGTACCGAAGATTGCTATAGAAGCGTACGTTAATTTCCCACACTTAGCGTATGAGTAATTACAATAGGTGATGCACAAAGAAAGCCAAAACGATAAATTCGCGACACTTTGTGGACGTGTCAACAAAACTAATAACAAGGATTATGTGTGCTTTTCAAATGTAAAAATTTCAACACAAAAGAGATTTATAAGTACAGCGTTACACCTCTATCGTTGGCTTCTGTTTGGTGTATTTACATTGTGTAACGTCAGCAATATAACATGGCACACAATAGCCACCTTGGAAAGAGTGATTGTATAAATCTCTATCATTTGTGATGATTTATGTACTTGAATACCTGGTCACATACCTCTAACCATAAGTTAACACGCAGGTATTACAGTAGATATCTACCAAGTTATTCATAACCACATATCTCACGGTCTGCATGACGTATTAAAATATCCAACTGCGTAGATATTTAACTGGATTATGTAGCTACATACATTCTGCATGCCAGAGCCGCTCATATTTACACATATAAAAGTAAAGCCAGCGTATCGTAGACAAACAAAGATATGGTTTACAACATAGAGGAGCTTTATGTAGCAACAAAACGAAAGTAACATTATCTCAGTGCAGTAGCGAAGCACAAACAGGCCGAGCCTCGCGTTGAATGACAGAAACAAACATAGGAACAAGTGTGCGCTTGCGCCGAGCCCGTCTATAAATATTTACGTTAGGAAACTCTTCAGGCCAATGGTCGGCCATACATCGAGTACGTAAATAAAAGTACGCTTTCTTATCTCGGCACATGTGTGCGGGAGTTGCGCAAACGCTGGATTGGGGCTATGTATATAAATATGTTCGTACTTTCATAGGTTAGACTCACGCGAAGTTGAATTTTTTTCACCATGAATATAGCAACAATGGTGATCGGAAACGAAAAACCAGTCTCATTAATGCAACGTCTGTATTCATTATAAACATAATTTATCGCTTAAGCCTGAGACTTGAGACTATAATCATGCAATTACAATAAATCTTTATAATAATTCTATACTTGAACTCGGTCTTGAATATTTTATAATAATATTGTTAATAGAAGATATGACATTGACAAATACTTGGAAACGTGCCTAATCTAGAGCTTGGTAATAAGATATTTTTTAATCAACTGGGGGTTTTTGCCAAAATTGGGAATAAGTAAATAAATCATGAGACTATCTAGGTTCCACGAGGAAAAAGTCTCCAATTAGGCATTGATTTTATACAAAACTTGCCACATATACCTAATTAATTTTATCATTAATTAAACACTGTCTTAAATTATTATTTTCAGAAACAAACAGAGGCAGACATTCTCGAGTTATCGACAGACGGTGCCGCAAAACATCGGCCCGGCTAACGGTCCAGCGGCTTGACGTTCCCATCGCACAGGCATTAAATAGATTGTAAAGAAGGCTTTAATACTCGTTCCAATTGAAAAACTCGTCTGCACTCGACTTTCTCTGAACATAAGCTGTAAATTGGACGTAACCTGGAACCGTACGTTACCGTTCAGAGCAAATTAAACTCATTTGAGTTCGGCCTGTTAAACTTCAGACATTTTAAATTGGACGTTAAAATATTGGGAATATTTTCGATTTATCTACACGCGTAAATAATCCTGACAGTCATTTAATTGTAAATACATCCGGTTTGCTTTACCTTAATTAATCGAATTATCGCATTAAAGCTCGCAAATGGTTACTTTGTATAACAGTGACTGTTCGATTAAGAATTTTAATTAATGACATACTTACAGTCTTATAAAATATAATCATGAAACTGGTATGGACCATAATTGAACGCAAATCTTATTGCAAATGCAGTTTTCCAAGAACTTAGGCAGAGGACCATATAATATTACAGCCAGTTTGCAAGATGTAGGTAGGTATACCACCATGCACACGTTTCAGTACTACGATATATATACCTAAGTTTAAATTAAATATAACTATAGTCGCACCATGAGAATATAATCAGAATAAGATTATGAGGTAGGTCTCTCAATGCTTTGTTTTCCTCGTAAAATTACGTCATAATTACATAAAGAAATAACGTAGTATGTAAATCAATCATTTTACAATAGTTATAAAAATGTGAGTACAAAAATATGCAGCGCTATTTTAAATTATGCGGAAAATATCAATACATTTTTCTCAATTATTTTTAGTATCGATATTACGCGTGTCAACATAATCGTAATAAATGCTAATAAATTAATTTTACTTGCCGATTTTTGTGGCTTTACTAACTTTTCATATCTGAAGCGGGCAGATATTTTCTCCAGAGACCACAAACAGTTTCAGGACAAAAAGTTTCAGATCAGAAAATTTTATTATAGGTCCCTATATTGCCTTCTTGGTTCAAATATTTATAAAGTAGGTAGCTAAATACAAATATTTGCTACGGTGAGACATGATACTAACAACCAGACTTAGGATTATTATGAGTCAAGATGTATTAAAGTCCTCAAATAAAGGTACAGGTCAAATGAGACTTAAGCAAACCCTAAGCTATATTCCGAGTAATATCAGCGATGCAACGGGGATAATCCGCAAATATACACTCTAATTTACATAATAAAAATTTAAAATATAATATTCACCTTGTCGTAAACTCGCTAGCGACGTTTGCGTAAAAGGGCACGGTAACCTGTGAACAAAGTATAAGAGATATTATAAAATTATTTGTACTATAATATAAATTATACACATTCATTGTATACAGCTGCATAATTACACACTAAGCGGTTCTCAGGTGTATCCAATCAGTAAATTGTAAAACGTTTATTGGATAACATTACGCGGCGTGTGTTTATTAATTCCTTAATTACTATGGACCTACGAGTCAGCTACAACCAAAACCATTATTAATGACATGTGTAGACATTTATGAGATTGTATATTTTTTATTGTAGTTATTAAGCGTAAATGTTCTATGTCGTGAGCGAGGGCGGTGTGTAACTGAAAGAAGTCGTTAGAAAAGTTTTTTGGAAACAAAAAAATGCTGGAACTTTACAAATACGTGAATGGGCGATATTTAGTCAGGTGGGGCGATTATTTGGAAATTAAGGCGTCATATTTTATCGAATTTCGAATCAAAGGTGACGTTAATTCTTTTGCATTGCTGGTGACTGGCTTACCTACGTGATTAAATGAAGGTTTGCAAAGGAGGATAAAACCATTGAGGATGTGCAGTCACTTTTCACGGTCGCTACACTCTGACGGCTAAGAAAATTTATACGCGACATAAGGGCCAATTACGTAGAAAGTTTGTATCAGGAGGTTTCATTACGACGTGTCTAATGAGCGCGCGTGGAACTGCGCATTAAATCATCGTCGTGCAGTGCGCGCCCGCCGACATTACTCAGTTTATTTTTAAGTCAAGCACTCCTCCACCCACAAATATCCCATTGACAACTTCTACGGTTACAATTTTATTTCCTAGCTCCATTCGAAGCCAGTAGGAATATAAATAAATCCTTTCTAAGTCATTCGATACGGCGGTAAGTCACGAAGTTTACATAAAATAGGTGATTTGCGCCGAATGCCACGGTTTTTTTTCTGATTTTCGTTGGGGGTGCTACCCCATGTTTATGAGCGAAAAAAATCATGTTTACAAGCCTTCTTTAGGTAACGATTGCGTCGCATACGTGTGGGAGTCGTTAAATGTTTTGTGTTACCTAACAATTAGAAGGATGTCTCGATGATTGATACTTAGCAGTTTTCCTTTCAAACTCGCTATATTATTTTCTCATACATTCCGCTATGAATAGATCGAACAAGTGAAAACTATTGTACCTAACTTATCGGCTTGTATATACTTAAATATAATTTTATTGATGTAATTAATTCCTGCAGCTGTTTGACATTCACTCGTATTACACACATAAAATAACTACCAGAGATTAGCGGTAAGTCCAATACTAATTGGAAAACTTGAGACCCATCTGCGTCGAAACTTGGTCGATGTTCATCTAAGTTTATACTCATTCCGTCCCTGATGAAACTTCGTGCGCGTAATCCGGTCGAGGGTTTAGTTAACCGAGACTTTTTTACTTTTTTCATCAAGTACGAGTAAATAGAGCAGCAGAACTATGGCGGAGAGCACTCGACTTGACATTTACGACTCAATCCCAAAACATAGGCCGCCGGCTGTCCAAACGGGGTGTAATTTTCCCAACTTACTTAGCGCTTCTCCTCCCCCCGCGTCACCGTGTAATGAAGCAGGTCGAATGGTGCCCGGATGTGAGTTTAGAGCTCTTCGTACTCTGGTGGGTAGAGGATTTCAATGGCCAGAGTGCCAGGACGAGTTTGGGCGCGTATTACAAGCTGTCAGTTCACGTTATCTGCGCCACAAGTATATGTTATCGGAATGTCTCTCCCACGGATGGCTGGTCAGGCCAGTGATACAGAACGGTTTATACTGCGACGTTTTATCATAAAACTGTCGTCGGCTACGATCTCAATAAGACCGACAAAATACTTTCGACGACAGATATTTAGGAGATTTATTTATGTCATTATAATAGACAAATAATGTCGGGACATATCGTGGAAAGATGTAATTTTATTGCAAATCATAACTACATTAATTCGATTGAAGAGATGATTTTAATAGTCGTGGTTGACGTTCCATTTTGGGTGGATAGAGACAGCTATAATTTGTATCTGTGTCGCCATATTTACAATAACAGGATCGCGAGGGTGTAGGTAGGTGGAGGTCCGAGCAGTTAATGGTGCGAAAACTGACTGGATCATATCTCTGGGTTTACGACTCGAGAGTAAACGGCCGATTCATTTGCAATTCTAACTGCGCCTCGGATACGAGTCGCCTGCGATGCCTCGCCGACGTCAAAACACGCCTGTCTAGTCTCTGATTTGGTAATATGAATGTTATTTGACGTTAAAATACAGGGTTTTCTAGATACACTCCTAAATAGAATACAGAATTACTTTGCTCGGGTTTTCATTTAGGATTTCGAGGAAATAATTTAACGCTACGAATTTGTTTCAAATCCTTTTCTGATCCTAAGGCTGGAGTATATTGAGCTGTTAAGTAACGTGAAACAATGCCAATCAACTGTTCATTTCTCTACCACGTCACGTCATTCGTAGAACAATACAATTTTCCACACCGGATCCCAAATCATAAGGGCATCCATAAACATAGCCGTACGCATACGCGCGTACTTGTCGAAAAGCCGGTGGTCCATGTCACTTAGAATTCTAAACACGCTCACAGGCCGATGTTATCGTCAAGGACATATATTGTGATTCGTAATCGTAACCCGGCCCGGAATAGATCACCCGCCCGATACCGTCCGATCGATGAATTAAAATGTCTATGAGCTCTCTATGTTGCGTTTGCGTGGAGCGGTTTTCATGCGTCGAACAAATTCTGTCGGGAACTTTACTGTTTGCAATACCTATGTTAATTTATCGACTGTTGTACATATTCGACCCCCTGCTAAATGCTCATTTGAGAGACTCCCTGGTTTACGAACAAAAATAAACGATGGCGCATGATTAGACTGCCGAACGAAATGTATTTGATTGTGCGTGGGTATATGCGGGCCTTTATTGGCCGGAGACATTGTTACTTAGCTGTGATTGGATATTTCAAAGGAAACGATTTAGGCACAGTACTGAATTACTAACAACATGTTGGAAATTTTCTATAGCTCATTCCGTGGGAAAAAAAGTTTAGTAATTTGCTTTAGTAGATATCAAATACAAAGACTACGTAAGTCTTAGGCCCGTATCACAGAACGTCACTCAATACTCAAGCATTACTTAAAACTAGATTCAAGCCATTTGATTGGTTGAAACTAGTTTTAAGTAATGCTTGAGTATTGAGTGACGTTTTGTAATACGGGACTTAGTCCCTAAGCACAAGACAGTTTGCTTTCATTAGCATCTTAATTTTAGTCTGAGATAATCTCTATTTATTATTTTTTTTTTAATATAAAGCTTATTAATATACCAGCCCACTCACAACATATTTCTCCACTCAGCCCGACTTCAAACGATCAGATTAAAACGTCGTCATGATTATCACAATCGCAAAATCGCAACATTGTTGCGAATTTTCGTCGGCATTTAATATTTGCACGACTATAAATTACGTCGCTGAATTAACATGACAAGGTGTCTGTCTGTATTCTGCCTGTATTTTAACGAACATTGGATGTCAAAATTGTATATTTTAATTAGACTTGCTGATAAACAGTTATGCAGATACTTGTGAAGGTTTCCAGTCGTTAAAATAAATTGGTTTGCGTATGGAGGATACTGTATACGTATAACCTGTTAAGACTAACGTAATATTTAAGACGGTGACGATGAAAAAGTAATGGCATAAAGTAGAAAAAAACAAAAATATATAGGTTGGTCTTAACCTACTTATTCGGAAAAAATACATTTTGGGCTATGAGCCAAAGACCATCCTAACTATTGTAGGTACCCTACCTCTCCAAGTTCTGCTTTTAGGAGAATAAAGATAACTTAGATTAACATAATTAAGTATCTTGCAACACTGGAATTACAACTGACTATAGCTCGTCTTGTAAATATGACATCTCATTGCTACGTACATGTCATTAATATATCTACGTATACAGTATGTAATAAAAATGTAAATGAGTCGGCAAGCGGGTGGGGCATATTACAACGAAGGCACGTTGCACATAATGCAGTTTGACCCGAAAGCTACCTGCATGTTTATTACTCGCAATTTTCGTCATGAGAACTGTTTTTACTAAAATTTCGCCTTATGATGGTATTTTTAGCATGGTACGTTTTGTGAGCATAAAACGATTATGTTGTTAAATGTAATGACGCCTTAATGATACGCGTGGCAGATGAAAATGACATTGAAAATGACAATGCCTAAACTATGTTTTTAAACGAATCAGATAATTATGTTAAGAGCTTTTAAGTATAATTAAGGAATGTCCTACAGAAATGTAAAAGAACTCAATTATTTTTAATCAACTGACGAAGTGAACATTAAGAAAAAATTTCGCAAGCTTTTAATTCAAGGCTTTAACTATAAACTGGGTAAAAAACCTTTCACATAAAAATGGAAGCATTTTAATAAAATGCTACATTAAAACAATTCCTAGAACATAATTTAAAAAATTAATGCGCCCACACACCGAAAATGAAGCCCTATTTTCATAAAAACAGCCTAGTAATGAAAGCTCAGCGTTAATTGCAGAAGGTAAGCCGATGGGGTGTGCGAATGAAAGGAAGCCTTATGAGGGGTATAATAAAGTTGAAATTCAAACCTTAGTATCATGTTCTGTGTGGCGGCGCCGCCTCACCTGTTAGTAAGGTCGACCGCGAGGATGACCGCGCCCGAACCTTACCCGCAACACGCCTGCAACAAATGGAGAAATCCTTTAATATACTATTATACAAATATATTATAGAGAGAACAGACGAAATGTCAAAAAAAATTGTTGCATGGAATTTCACTCCACCGTACATAGCTTTCAAATTACACTCGTCTGAAATCAGTAATCTGTATTCTGAAGATCGTAAAGAACTCAAGTTTTATTCTGTTAGTTATTATAAACACAGCTATTTGCTATAGGAATAATATTGCAGCATTGCATAGGCGAATCTAATTGGTCAGTCATGAACTAACACCTTCAGTTATTACAACAGCCGTGTAATTACCCTCTAGTCGTGATAATATAATACCTACAAGATGTTTTATATCAAATAAAACGAAAGATATAGTGCTCTTTGGGATGCATATCAGATATACTAATAAAAATATTGGCACAAAAACAATGCAGTGCCATTCACACCCACTCTTGAATGCAACAATCTTGCACATAATATTACCACAATAATTTAGTTAAAAACATTTATAGAATTTTTACTACGCAGTAAAACTGGAAAAAGGCACATATTCTGCTGCCCTTAACCAGTCTCCTTCGTATATGTAACTCGTTAAGTGGCTTTATTTAGTGGAACGAACTTCATCATACTGATACTATCGTGACAAACAGTTTCTTTGTTTCGTTACTTTGTAAGAGTTCAGGATAAGGAAAATAGGTACTTTTTTAATGTAAGGTTTTGATGTAGGTACCGTGAGGAATTGTTATGATTTATGGTGAGACAAACTTCCTATATACCTACACAGTGTGAATGACTGGTTAAAATCATAATAGTGGAGCATTTTTTTTTTTTTTTGTTGAACATTTACAAATATTAAAACTGAATCGAAAAAATATTGGGTTAAAATATATGACGAAATTTTTCCAATACTTACTTCATACAACACTGTTTCATGTTTGCCCTACCATACCCTAAATTTCAATTAATTTGAAGTCTGTTCATGACCCAATATCTCCTGAAATAACTAATTACACTGAAAAGCTACAAAATCAAACTCTGGTGAGATAAACTTTTGCCTACATTCGTACATCCACGGTTTGATGACAGTATTAGGCCGCAGTGTGATAAGGGGCGCGCATTATTCCATTTATCGGGACAGAACAACCTAGTTATCTACCTACCTTGCCGTAACTTGGGGTACGAATCTACTTATTCGATTTCAGGCCACTTCAAAACTGATTATTTATTTGATTAGGTATAAGAACAACGGATTAGTTTTTCTAGATATAAGTAATTATTAAAATGTAGGTATCTAAAAACATTTCAACTTGACATTTACCTATTTACATAGATAATTTTAAAATTATCATATGCCTGGTTATTGTGGGTGTATATTTTACCCATATTTTCGGAGCAAAATCGACAATAAACCAAGAAACAACGGTGTTTAATCGATAATTTAATCGATATAACTGTTACATTACATCGTCCCTCTGGTGTGAAAGCGTATTTGATAAATATTCATAGCATATCCAGACACTATTTAGGTAAATTAACGCTATAAATTAAACCGAATAGTCGGCGTCAACATTTAGATATCATTACTGCCTAGAAAGATTTTGCTTATTTATTTTTATTTAAAAAGAGAGATGTCAAAATTCTTCATAATTAATTTTATTTTATTAGATTTTTTTTCTGTTTGTGGTGACTTATCTAGTTGTAAGAAACAAGAAAGCTTCTTAATTTAAATTTCAAATAATTTATTACGATTTATTTTTATTTCCTACTGATAACGTCGAGTTTGCATTAAGTGATTTTTAACTGAATAATCCATTCCACTCTTGCCTTAAAATTATAGGTAATATTCGCAACCAAAATTATAAAAGTTTCTTCATTTAAATATTAAAATAATTAAGTAGTAATCAACAGGTTTTAATTATCAAGATATATGATAGGTACGCTTTTAATTTAACATAAAAGAAGAACAGCTCATGTGCATATTTATAATAATTGTCGGATTCCTGAAGGCCGTTTATAAAATTATGTGAGCTATTTATACTTATGATAATATTTTGGTAACATTATAAAATCTGAACATGTTACAGCTTTATTTAGTATTCCGGTTTGTGAGTCGTTTTGTTATGGTCTAGAATTAATATTTACGAATCTTGTTAACTCCTACAAAATTATTTCTCATAGTTATCTACAAAGTACTTATAATTAAATGCTTTACTATCACTAAGTATAGAGAAATAATAAAATTATAATAGCAGATAACTTTGTATTCCATTAGTAACCTTAAATGAGATTAAATAAGAGGTTCGTTTTAGCAAACTTTTTTTAAGGCCTAGGTAAATATATAAAAAATATTTTAAACTTAATTTACGAAAAGTGTGTGAAAATAAATGTGTTGAAAAATTGGAAACAGCTTTTAGATAAATAGTTATTTATGGGGTTCAAAGTAACAAGTATTTCTTTATCAAGATTAAAATGTAAAAAAAAAATATTCCAAGTAAAATCCACCATATTTTGAGTATATTGCCCTGAGTTATAAAAATACGCTACCCTACAGTTTGCAGCCGCATAAAAAATCTGCAGCACTCAACGCAGACAGGTTTCCTTGAAAGAAAACTTCTTTTTCTAATTCATTGCACTGCTAACGCTCCCCAAGGAGGTTCCATTAGCAAGAAAATGGAAGTGCGTCTACCCTTCAAAGCTCTAGAAATCTCAGCAATAAATGCCCACAAGCTCTGAATTTATTTTTATCGTTTGTACCACTTAAGGTATAAGATTGAAAACAGCTCGCGATATTTCCCGGTAATAGGTACCTATAATTTACTCGGATTTTTTTCTACGCTGGCAATAAAATATTTACGGGGTCCGGATGAATTCATGAGTGGATCCCGTCCCCGTTCTTCCACTTGGACAAATTAATTCATTTTCATGAACAAACATTATTAATATTCAACGTTATTCATCGCGGAGATATTTTTTGGGGATGCTCGGAATAATTGAGATTAGGACATTGGGTCACAGTTTAAGAGCTTCGTTGTGTTATAAGCAATGGTTACAAGTATAAGTAGTTTGTATTCACATGGTAAATTTATTATTTTTACAAAAATAATCAGGATGTTTGTGATAAAGACTTTAACAAAATACATTAAAACCAAGTCGACAAATAAAAGTTCGCCTCTTTACTTATTGTATGTTAATGCTGTATTTGACTCACAAAACATCCCTTTTATTTACATAACTATTCTAAAACACAAAGATCTACAACTGTAAGCATCTACCCTGCAAAACAACATACTAAAACAAATACCATGCAAAAAAGTGGAGTGCATTGCACCGATTTCTAAGAATTGCAGTATCAGCCATCTTTCTGTCGGCAGGCAGTCGTTACGTCGCGTCGCGGATGCAATGATGCACTCGCAGATACCGCACACATAAGTACTTAGTTCTTGTATACTTTACTGACTACATTATATACCTATATAAGTACGTAATGAGACAGGCTTGGCTTGCAAGATTATGGGAGTTTTGTTGCAAGTTGTGTAGAGGTGACATTTAATTTTGTTCGTCAGTGTTTTTGCTGGTTAAATTCAATTTCAAAAAGGTATTTGTATAGAGGAGGGGACCGTGGCTAAACAATGACAGCTACCAAGGTCGATCGATCAGGTTAAGCTACGCTTGCCGCGGTTGGTCTGTGAATGGGTGACGATCTTAACTTACCGCGGCCCATGAGTGTCTCGAAAAGCACGTAAAGCCGTTGGTCCCGGCTGTCATTCGTAAATCTTTAACAGTTGTTACGGCTAGTTAGAAGCCCCAAAGTCTGATAACCAGCCTTAACAAGGGGTATTTTACCTGGGTTGTAGAGGTCAGATATGTAGTCACTCCTTGTAAAATTCTGGTATTCAGCTGCATCCGGATAGACTGGATGCCGACCCCAACATAGTCAGGAAAGGCTAGGCAGACGATAATCCATTTGTATGGAGGCCTATTTTTGGTACCAGAACCAAAAATTCGGAGGAATTTGACATCCGCCAACCCGTACTTGGCACGCGTAGTATATTATAGCCCACTCCCTCTCGCAGAGAGGAGGCCTGTGTCCCAGCAGTGGGAACAATATATAGGCTATTTATGATGATTCGTAGGTATAGAGGTGGTTTTCATTGCTAGATGGTGTCGGAGAAATATATACTTAAAACTTGGTAGATCACTTTAAAACAATTGTTTAAAAAACATGAAACCTGTTGAGATGAACATATTTTATTCCCATGGTCTATGGTTTTCATTAAAGCTACGAACATCAAAGGAGCCTAGTGATCGAAGTCAAATGGTTTAAAGGGCGTAAGTTGGACGAAATAGTTCAACCTTATAAATCGGAGACATATTTAGGCTACATCACACAACATATAAATATCACTTAATGAACCATTATTCTGGCCAAATATGTAGTGACAATTCTCGCCCTACGCTGTAAAGGCGTAGCGTAGGTGTAGGCATATTTTAAGTCAACTTTACCTTATACTTTTAAGTCACTTCGGTTCCATGTCGAAGTCCAATAATGTAGGAAAGGAAAAAAAACTTAGATGGAGTGACTTTTGTCACGGCAGAATTTGTCACGCTATTAGGTATTGCCTGCCTTTGTGAGCGTCGAATAAACTGCACTCATTAATTTATTTCAATGACGAAACCATGGCAGAATTAATATTTACTGTCGCTAAATAAAATAGAGAAATAATTTACGATTAAAGGTTGTTTAAACTATTAAAAACTGATTGTTTATTAAGTGCTTCACTCGGTTGTAATGCCCAATGATACAACATACTATATATAAATAAATGCGGATGTGTGACCTACCTCCTGGCACATGTGACTGCATCATTTATGATCTTATCATAATTTAGAGAAGGCGGGTTGATGAATGCGCCTCTTTGTTTCAACATCTTTATGTCTCGGTTTATGGCGAGTTCGCTACGCAACGTGACTCGGTACCACGGCTTGGTACCTTTTAGTGAGTATCTTGGTACCTATAATACAGGTTCAGTGCCGCTCTAGGGTCAAGGGTCAGTATGAACATAATAACAGTTAGAAAGACATGAGTAGGTACATGTTATTTTGCGACTGTATGCACTTTTGTCACGTTTTTTGGTACCTTAGTATTTTCCTAGATGTACTAAGTACCTACTTACCTATGTTACTACGACTACGACTCGCGTTTGTATAAGTCTTTGACGTTATAGCTATCAGAATACCAAATAGGTATTTGCTGTTAGGAGGTAATAAATATAAACTCGTTATCTCCTTATTAGCCGGTATACAATTAATATGTGTGAGTATAAGTGTTAAAGTTAATTAGAGGTAAGTAGGTACAATTTACATAAATTAATTTGATTATACCAACTGCATACAATGTATCCTACATGACTTGCAATTACGTACCAAATAAGTAGAGAAAATATAAGAAAAAAAAATGGAATGAATCAGGAAATCTCATGAAAACACAATATTTTTCAGCAGAACTATAACACATGGGGAGTTATAAAGCCTTTAACCGAAGAAATATAGAGATCAACGTCTCAAAATCTCTACGTGCAGATAATTTTGAGCTCAACCCAAGGGCACACGTCTTTCATATCAAACCACACCTACATGTACCCAGCTCTAAAGAAATAACATAAAAACCATACAAACATAGTACGAAGCTATACATAGGTATAAATGTAAGAATTCAATTACTTATAGCAATAACAGAGATAAAGCAGAGAACATCACGAGGGTTGCACAGCAATGATTCACTATAATCCTACCCGTACATATGTCGAAGACTTATGCGGACTTTTATTAAACCGACTTATTTGGGAAAACAATATGGTGAACTCCGGCCCATTGTACTGGATTGAGACATTGTGAGTAAACGGCTTTATTAAGCTTCGTTAAAGGTAACATTAAATTACTTTTTTAAGTATAAGTATAAACTGTTTGCGTTCTCTTTTAAAAGAGACAATTTTGCAGGAAGTCTTTTCGTTTTATTTTCGTGTTGGTGGTCCAGTTTGGCTTCGCTGTAGGTAACAGAATTTATGTTGAACAATATAACAGTCTACATAGTAACTGTATTCCCTTTAATTAGTAGACATAACGCATTTTGTATTTTCATTTACACCCTGTTTCACAACGGCGGTGTTCGTTACATCTGGCCTGAAAATTATTTCAGCCGAGCTCCTAATTTTGCTACATTTGCGATGAGCTTAACAAGAACGAGCCAGCGGCGCGCTTTTCATCTTTGAAGCGCAACATTTACATTTTCGTCTCATTTATTTGCTATTTCGGGCCAAGCCCTCCCCCTTCCCCCGCCCCTGCACACCCCTCCCACGCCCTCACTCCAATGAATAAGTCTCAGCGTGCGTCAGACGAGAGTAAAACGAAATTGGGAAGGAACGCTCTATAAAGTCTAATTAAGTTTGAAGTGAATGCACAAATGTAAGGAAATATAAAAATGTCCGAAAGGAACGAGAATTTATTCGGCAGCGGTCTGAATAAATTTTATTAAGTTACATTTGAATTAAGTATATTATATTTCAGTACGTTGTGCTATCACTTGCTTTCATTGCCGAATGCTTTGAATTACGAGCGCATACTGCCTAACCACTGACACTGTTGACCTTATACACAAACTAATTAATCAAACCACACTACATAGGATATTATGCAAGTAATAAAACTTAAATGTATGCTTTTAAATAACAATAAATCTTTCCTAAAGTAAACATAAATCAAATTCAACAAAAACAATAGTTTGGAGGCAAACGGAGGAAGCGAGATGGCACATGATCAGAATGTAATCGCCTAATTCCGGCTTTTATTAAGATATTTTTACGAAGAAAAGCCGTCGTTTTGTTATTCTGGAGACGTTTCGTATAAAAATAACGCGTCCCTTACGCGAACCTTTTGTTTCGGGGCGGCTCCGCTACCATAATAGATATTATTTCGTTGCCACCCCTCCCTTAGTTGACATTCGTGGCTTGCAGTTGGCAGGATGCAACCGTAACGCGTGATTGAATTATCAATTTGGCTAAGAAAGAAATTAAAACTGTCGGCGTACTTACTCAGATAATATTTTGTCGTGTAGAAAAAACATTTTTGATTGCTTTTGGAACTTGTTTAGCTACCTTTTAACTATGTGTACCTACCCATGGAAAATATTATAGGGTAGGGTATTGCTATAAGCAATATAAAAGTTTATAATTAGTTAGGGAAAATAAAACCGTTTCAAGTCAAAATAAACTTATTTTGGAACTACACTTATAGGAACGCTTCGGTTCAATAAATTCCTAACCAGATGGTACAAATAACTTGAATGGCGGAGGGTTACCTTCGTATAATACGGAACACATATAGACCCAGATTTCTTTGATAGAAAAACGAGGCCCGAACCGCCCCCGAATATAAATCGCCTTGTTATATTTTCCGGGACATTGGGATTCATGGAGTTTCTGGGCTCTGACGATATGATTCTTCAAAAATAGGAACTTTTATGCTAGTGACAAAATTGTGGAGACAACACATGCCCATAGCTACATCAGCAGCTTATAATCAAAATATGGTGATGGATAATAAAGGCATTTATTCTCTTATCAGTTGAATCGAATCTTTACTCTTGACACATAAAACTGTCTACAAAGGTATTTTTTCCTAGCCAATTCAACGTAAAAATCTAGGTAGGTACTTACTTACTATAAGTAATTCAATTTGTTCCAAACTCTACTTCTGTATTACGTATATGCAAGTTGTTAATATATAGAAAGGTATGTGTTTTTAGGAATAAATTTCACTTATTTGGTAAGTTTTCAGTTTAATTATTTACTGTTTCCAACATTCCTAGTTGCCTAATTTAAAAGTGAGAACACATTTCATAACTAGAGTCTCCACACCAGGTAATAATATTATTTTGGGTGACGGACATAACACACGAGTTATCTTGATCTCACCACGGCATGCCAGCAGTAGGTAGATACCTACTACATACCTATGGATTACAAATGCTTTACGTTTAGTAAGCTCAGCACGTTAGGAAAACGTGTGACCAATCTGAATTTGTAGCAGACACATGGTTACTGAATTTGTAACTATACGAACGTTTTTTACGAAGAATTGTATTTTGAAGCCGTATAAATTAAAAAAAATATATATGTAGGTAGGTAATTAAAGTCAGTAAATATTTGCAAAACTTTCTTTGATAAATGCAGTTTTTAAAGTTGATAGAAACTGCTGAATTCTAAGTTATCCAGCAGTTTCGAGGCATAAACCAATCAAAACAGCCAAGTGCTGCTTACTGACTCAACCTTTACCTAAGTTTAAATATTTTAGACTCATTCAAACATTATTTTCCAGAATTAAGCACTCAGATTTGCCTACGAATATTCTCCAAGTTTGCATTTAAAGAATGGTATGAATTTTCGCATAAAACTCAAATAGAAATTGACATACCTAATTATGAATCTGGACGGCTCCCCCTATCCGGGGGGCGTTTAGAAGTCATTCTCGAGTTCATCCTCTTCTCTTTGTGTCTACTTTATTGTAATTCAAAGAATTGCAAAATATACTGTTTTTTAGTTCATTTTAAAAGTTCGAGCGAGGGTTCTGAACCAAATTACAATAAGAAGCTCCAATCAGAATTCTTTAAACAACCGTATAAATATATTTGGTAAAAGAAAAGTTTAAACAAAATTAATTACTATACTAAGTGCGGTTTATCCTTTTCTATTGTTACAAATCGGGTAGCTACCTATACTTTCCTATTGAGTATTTACTGCCCTAGAGTTAAAGGTATAGCCTTTAAAGGCATAGAAATCAACAGAGTCAACAGTTTTAATTTATTTTAATAAAAACTTAATTTATAACTGATAATGAAGGACAGAACAGACAAAAGCAGGTAGGTAATCAATTCCAATATTATCTATGAATATTTATTACAATCTATTTAAGGTCAATAACAACTAGTTGATACCTACTCGTATCTCTAATTATATCAATATTATACGGCAATGCCTTATATGCCTATATTTTTGAACAAGAAATTGCGTTAAAACAATTTTAAGTAATGAAAAACTGAAAAAAATGTATAGGTAGATATCTACTTGCTATCTGTTTCAGTACACAGTATATAGCGATTATAAGTGCAGTATCTGCCTGCCTTATATAATATTATTATAGTAGGTCTGTGGGACCGGTTTAAAGGCGAGCCTACGCGACCAAGTTATAATCATTCGTATGTAAATCAGCCCAGCCACGACTCAGCGAAGCCTTTATCATCTCGTTAAGTATGATAAGTAAAGTGGATCTCTTTTTTTACTTAAAAAACCCCTCAACTTAATATTTTTCATAAAATATTTAAAGAACGTTCACAATTAAGTATGCAAATTAAATTAAGTCGCTCGCGTTTTTACTGTGATAGTACCTAAGTTTACAGTTCGTGACTATATTATTAAACCGGTTTGAATAAGAAGTTATTTACAGGTTCATTGTCATAAATCGTTGATATAATAACCTCATTACTCACGCGTGGCCGACTTGACGTCAGAACACATAAAAATCTGATATAAAGATTAGAAATTGCATAAGGAAAGCCTTTTAACTAAAAAGGACTTTCTAAGTTAATAAATTTGCATTTCAGAAAAAGTCATATTATTATGTAGATATTCAGATAATTTTATTGTAGCTGACAAAGGCTCCTTTCAATAAAGTTTGAGGAAGATAAATTAACAAAAGAAAACGTGGTAACAAAGCTGAGTTGCGTAACGCGGCACAAAGGGTACCCGGTATGAATATGAATGGCTTGTTTGGTAAAATTGGGCCGAAAACAACGACCGAGCGCAATTTCTTTTGTCTACTTTTTTTTTCTCGTGACTGCCGACGATTCGCTGCGAGTAATATTCTGTTTTTACTTACTTACGCTAAAAATATTATTTTCTTATTGCACGCTGAACGTTTTAACAGAACGGAAGTGTCAGCACTTTATATTCAGATTTTCTGTGTTACGTTTTCTGTTTTCGCTCTATTGCAAATATTGTGATGAGCGGTTTTTCGCGAAATCGAACTTTTATTTCTTGTGGAAAGCGAGTTTCATGACGCTTGCAGATAAGATCAAGATAATATCTAAACAACAAGATTTTTAGTTAGGACGATATTTCCTCTATTAGTTACTCGAAATCTGCCTAAATATACGAGCGAATAAATGAGAGAACACAGCAGATGGGCAGTACAAAACTTTCTCTCACTCTCCGCCTATTAAGCGGTCAGAATCCTCAGTTTTCCCAACGAGTTTCCTCAATTGTTTCGGTCGGTATTTATTAAATAACCCGGGAAGGGCGTCCCGGTCTGTGGGCTAAGCCCGGTCGTGCTCTTAATAAAGCCCTAGCTTAATATTGTATGTGAGTACAACAACAGCCATGTGTCCGTTTTGTTTATATTCCGGCCAAAATAACGGATAGGCCACGCTCGCATTTTATTATCTTTTTAATGAGACCAACATTTTCTTTGTATTTCATTATTTTTTCAGTTCATTTTCTCTAATTAAGGTGATATTATTCGGAGAGCATTTGTGTCGGCTGATGTCCCCTGCGTGCTGGAGTCTCCGGGTCTGTCCAGGACTGACGGCAAGAGGCCGGACGGGCTGACCCTGGTGCCTTGGAGGAACGGCAAGTGCCTAATATGGGCCGCGACTTGTGTCAGCACTGTTGCCGCCAGCCACCTTGGTCGTACCGTCCTCTCACCGTCAGCAGCAGCGGAAGCCGCCGCTGAGAGAAGAAGTACGCACCGTTGGTGGACCGTTATCATTTTGTGCCCATTGCCGTGGAGACCATGGGTGGTTGGGGCTCTGAGGCCAAGAGGCTCATTAGTGCGATAGGGCACAGACTCCCTGACAAAACGGGTGACTCCCGCTCCGGCTCGTTTTTGGTGCAAAGGTTAGCCATTGCTATCCAACGTGGCAATGCAGCAAGCGTTTTGGGCACCTTTGCGCCGGGAACAGTTAGGGGCGGGTTATTTGACTAATTGTCTTACTTGTTGTTGTTTTTTTTCTTTTTATTGTCCTTGTATTTCTTTTTGTTTAATATTTATATTTGTGATATGATTATTATAATAATAAATTTGATTTGAAATAATAAATAAAAAAATATATAAATATTAAGGTAATTATTAGTAGTTGATGTTGTAGATATTTTTAAATTTAATATTGTGAAAAATGTTGAATCTCTACAGGTACCTAACGAGGTATGTGTTACCTACAGGTATCGCCACATTTACCTACTCCAGGTGCCATTTTTTGGTTAACACTTCCCTTTTATACTCATTTACCTACATCATACCTAATACCTACTACCTAATGTAGCTGGACGATACCTTTACGTTAAAACATTATCTCTGTAAATCTTTGCAAAGACTATAACTTAAATTGCTAGATTTACGTTCAACATTCATGGTATTGAGCGCGCAGTCATGAGAACACCGCTGCCGTTGCTGACTACGGCCCGGAAACGTTATCTCGGTTCAACTAAACAACTCACTCCAAACGAACGATACCCTTCGCAACCTTAAACGACATAAACGATCCTATATTCTATTGTAATTTGAATTTTATCGCCTAAAACAAAGGGTTGTAAATTGAATGCGGGTATCAAGTAGCAAAGATATTACAGAACATAAGACAAAAGCAATGCTGCCTCAGTAAACTTCTCTCAGACGAGTTAACCAGTTACCGCAGAGCTGAAACTATTCAAATAACTTCTAGGTTGGATACACAACTATAGTTCATGTTGTAGGTAAATGTATAGGTAGAGATGGCAGAGGCGACATGTTTTGGCTGAAAAACATTGCTACATTAAAGATTTATTTATTCAGCCGGGACGTGACAAATCTGCAGTAAAACTCTCCAAATTACTGTCAACAATACAGACTCATTTATGAGATTGAAAAAACAAAAATCGAGGTTAATGTAGGACGAGAAATCTCCTCCCAATTTAAAACTGAAAAAATCAACTTAATTCATTAAAATTACGAGACAGAAGATTGTCAGTTACGGTCTCTGTGAGCGAATGTGCTGAATCGACGAGCGTCGAAGCCGGTCGTAAATCTTTTGAATTCTCTCTGGATGAAAATAAGCGACAGGGTCGTGCCACAGACCAATTCGCGTCGAAAAACAGAATGTTCGTTCCAAAATCTATTTTTTAGCATACCCTACTATTAATTCTGTTTACTTCGGCGGATGATGTTTTGGTGGGTAATTTATTTTATGCCAACTTTTCCAAAGAGCAAAATAATAATACCTACTGTACCGCCAACTGCCAATATATTTCAGACTGTGATTTCTATTTACGTTTCAAAACTCTTTTAGACTCCTTTTTTTTGCTCCGTCAGTAGGTGACTTTTAAAATGTTTCAGTGCATAATAATTTTTAACAACATTTCAAATTAAATAATAAAAATAGTTTATTTATAACTCATAAAATTACAAGTTTCTCTTAATCTAAGCATAAAATCATGGCAAAGAATACATATATAAAAGAGATTACGTTGACGACTATAATAGTATAAACTGTGTCACAGTCGTCAGCCTCTTCCAAATACCTATCTATTTTTAAAATCAAATATAAGTAAAGTTAAAAATAAAACCTTTCGGTTAAATCTATCTTCTAAGAGATCTACCTAAAAAAATCAATAGATATTTCAAAATCTAATAAAGAACGGATTCATACAAAGTACCTACCAATCTCTTTGAAATACAAGGTCGCCATCTTGGCGCGAGAACCAATCACAGAGCGTTCTGCCTCTAAATACAATATGGCGGGCAGGTAGCTGCCGACAGCGTAAGGCCATTCCGTATTATAACTACGCTGTGAATGGTTGTGAGGAACTGAGATAAATTATTATATTAAGCCGATACACACGACTGCTTCAATAATTTATTATTTTAAATGATTTCTGAATACTGGAGGTAGGTATACCTATTAAGTATTCGTCTGATTTTAAAATGCGTCATCGTTTTTGTTCCCAATTGCTTATGAAGAATCCAATAGGAGTACCTACTACTTAGGTCCGACCTTCTAAATACTTAAATCTAGGTAGGTAATTTAAATTACTTCACTCAAATTATTGATAAAAACCGTGAAAATACATAACAAATTACTATTCAACGTTTAACATCAGTACCTATTAGCGTGTTTTACGACCGACGTTTGGTTTGGAGAAAGCCTTTGTAACTGACCTAGGTACGAGCACACAATAAAACCTTTAAAAGGATTTTCAAATAAACACACTGAACTATAATTTACAAACAAAATATTATACAATTTGAAGATAACAAACCCCTGGAAATTTACGGTCAAGTACGCATGTTGATAAAGACCGACTGAAATATGAGAACAGATGTTCGGGGTGAACGAACTAGGAACCATGCGCTTGCGCCGCACGACCCGCGTCGACGATTTATTTATTAAATAAATGTGTCCATATTAACCTGACAATTTATACATAAATAGTCTTAATTACTTTATGGCACAATTTGACAATATATTTATAGCTTTATCTGGCTATCTTTGACGCCATAAAACATACAAATTGCACATCAAATTAGTTACAACATGATAACAATCTTTATTATTACTGCATAAGTGCGTTTAGTATTTAATTGTAAACAATGTGTTTTAGTAATTACTAACGTTTACTGTTGTATCGTGGATTCATCTGATATAAAGTGTTTTTTCTTTACATGTTTACTGGCAGGTGCGTTCATATTCATTGCAAGAGCTTAATAACTAGGTACCTACTGCAAAACATTACCTACACTCTTAAACAACACAAAAATAAATACAACGACTATTTTATTTATCTACTTGTATGATAACCTGAACACGTCAGTAAATATATCTACCAACTTTACTCAAAACAGGTTGTATAATGTAATTTACTGTATTAAAAAAGCGTGTTAAAAAAACAGTAATTAACTGGAACATCTTACTTTATCAAAAAAGAAAATAAAACATCTTTTTTCTTCTGAACATAATTTCGTTGCGATAATAGATTCGTATACTAGATACGGGGAGGGCAGAGGAGGTGATTTAAGAAAATTACATTATAAAAAGAGAAGAAAGAAAACCGGAGGGGCTTCACCGAGCGGCGTCGCTTCAACGACATTATTATAAAAAAATGTACCAATTTAAATTCAAATATAAAGGCGATCTGCTGGTGCTATATTGAGAGTAGATTTACCATTGTAAGTACAGATGGGACAGGAATGTGGGTGGTAACAATCAAAATTATATTATAGGTTGGTTTTAAAAGGTTTCTTAGTTTTACCAGTCAAAAAAAATTAGAAAATCATACAGTTCTAACCAGATAACCTACTTCACATTTTACAATTATGTAACTTTGTAGGTATTACCTCCATGTGGCATTCACCAACCCGCCCGGCAAATATTCTGAGAAAATTATAGCCTGATTATGTTATGTGTAGGTACCTTCTATAGGTACTCATTTATCTACCTACCTAAATAGAGGCAACGTCCAATAAATCCTGTATCAAAAACTACTATGTTTCACTTGAACAAAACTAATCTATCTAAATACCTTTGTGCTAGCTTTTACTGCTACTTTTCTTAAATTGGAAAAGCTGAGACGGATCAAATCCTGTCGAAATGGCAACTTTGCCAATAAAAACTTTCTTTGTTACCCAGATAGTATCGACTAAACTCTTTCATTCGTTCTAACGCTCTTATATTCGAGGGGAAATTACTGCACATACTTAGGTATGTATAGGTATAGGTGGGCTTCAATGCCTTTGGGTAACGTTACCTCTGACTCAAGGCAAAAGGGCCCGTGGGATTGTTTCCAGGGGTTATTAAAAACTTTTTAAATCTTTGAGATAAGAAAGCTTTTTTATGCTTTAAGAATAAGGGAGCTATCAAACTGATAAGGTTAATTGTGCCTAAATTGCAATGTTTTACAAGAGGTTTTTGTTTTATCTTTTGTAATTTTGATTAGGGTCTTAGGTAGCTTTAGTAAAATTAAACCTACAGTTTTGTAACCAACTTCCAATCACAATTTGAAACATTTTGAAGGCTATTGCAAATCCATTGCTTCATAATGTCCGGAAAAAATATGTGCTCAATAGCGTAAACAACACAATGAATGTTGTTGTTGAACTGTTAAAATGAAAACCCATTCCTACTGGTAGAGTGTTACGCAATTACCCTGCTGTTGCAAATATGACCATTTTGTCATCAATTTTACTTAGATTGCACCAACGCAATATTAGGTGACGAAAAATTTGTTTTCCGTGTGGTAGGTAGTACCTACCAGTACCCCTAAACACCATAATACGTACTTACCATTAGATGCGTCATCTAACAAAATCAAAACAAAGACAAAGATAACCAAGATCTTAATTTGAATTTCAAACTGAGAATATCAAACAAATTCCTTGACTCTTAGCAGCCAGCAATTACAAAATATTCTCGAGAGATTCCAATTAAAACGTTTCATCCGCAAAATTCCACAGGGTCGGAAACTTCTAAGATCCTCCGCCCTCCCCCTGTAGGAGGGTAATTGCTCCTCACATTCCCCGGATATCTTACAGGCGAGTTCTTGTTCCCGGATGGAATGTCACTCCTTTACCAACGCTGAAGGAGCAATTATTACTCAAGACAGCCGTCCACTAAAGCGTAACGTGTGAACTGACATGAACGTAGATATAGGTATGACCCTTTATTCCAGTGATCGATAGAGAAATGTGTAGTTATTTACTTATAAGAATATCGAATATTTGAGATAGCTGTATGATAGGACGCTCAGTGAGTTGTTGGCCTAATTACCTCTACATGAACAATTAGGTAGGTACTTACTGTATCTTATACCTAGTCATTATATTTTTCATATATTTTTATATATTAATTACAAGATTAACTAATGCCATTAAGTAACAGATACTTCTTGTAACAGTAACGCCTCGATAGAGTTTAATATAATGTTATGCTAATTTCCCTATAGATACGGCTACCAACTTTGATTGGGCAACTCGTTATTTTATGTGACCACTTCCAAAAGTTACAAAGTAACTTATCTGCCAAGTATTTATAAACATTCTCCGAAAGTAAATTGCCCGATTATGTATAATTAAGATAAGTAGAGGTGCATTAGTGGGAGCGAGGGAACTTTTTCTCATAATTCCATCTAAACCAGTCGGCACGCGCACCGCCGATATTTATAAATAACAACGTAAAACAATATAGCACTGGCTCTTAAGAGTTCGCTACATAAAGCTCTCCCCGAGAATAAATGGATTACTTGTGTCCGTGGCGCGCCATCTAGCGGGGGGCGCGCGAAACTATATGAGTTATTGTTATTGCGCGGATATCCCCGCTTCCGAACATGTTTTCACTTACACCCCTCTTGTAGAAGTCGTAAAAATCTGGCCGAAAATATTTTATTAAATTGATTGTGTTTTCAAAACATGTTCACCGCAAAATATTCTTGACTCAACATGGCATTTTTCCAGATTGCTTCGTAGACTACGCGTTGAGACTTCTAAATTCCTACCTACTCAGCTTTTTCTATTAAGGATAGCAATTCTTTTAAAAAAGTATCTTAGTCAAAACTCTATTCAGTGAATCGGACGTTATAGCAAACGATCTAAGCGTTCATCGCAGCAAATATGCTACGTTCAAATAAAACTCCTGAAAAATCATTGGAAAATCTCACGTATCTTTATTTCAGACTATCAAATTATTAAATCGTATGACTTGGAAACTGACAACATCTCGTTTCTAATTGCCAGATAATTTCTTTCGTAATCGTATCAATTATGTATCTACAAAGAGATAAGATGGAGTACACGAGAGTTATATAGTACTGGTAAGCGATAGCCGAGACTTATTAGCGGTAACGAGGCCATAAAGATGGCGTTCGTTAGCTCGCGGACAAACGGACACATAACTTACCAGCCGTACTGGAACACCCGCGTTGTGGACTACCGACTACCGTCCGCGGTTCGTTCTTTTTAATGAACCACACTTTTTTCAAAAGATATCATAGGTAGGTACCACGTAGGTAATTGTTCAAGCAATTTAAAATAAATTTTACTAATGAGGGGAACGGATTTCTTTGGGGCAAGTTCTAATTAATTGGATAAATAATTTTAATTATAGAAAAAATGTGTCGTCCTAGATATGAGCATCAACGCATACTTAGATAATTTTTCTATCAGCAAAGAATTGACCGGTCCCCCTCAGTAGTCTGTAACAACTGCGCAGGATAACATAGTAACAAAAACATAAGAAGAAAAACATGAAATAAAATAAGTTTCAGATTACAGTTAATATAAAAAGTATTGGACCTATTTCTATGCTTATTTGGACACAATAGAAAATACTGATGGCATGCCACCGACACCGCTGATGTGTAAAGATATAATATCAATTCTATTATCAGAAAATAATGAAGATAAGATTGAAGTCAAAATAGCCTTATCGTTATTGATAAAATAAGGGGCCGCTCCTTGAGTAGGGAGTTCCAGGTAGATAAGTTTTGGCCTTGGTCAAAACGGGGAAGGGAAACTAATTTGACTAAATTGGGGTCTGGTCTATTTCGTAGATAAGTTAAATTAACCAAATCGAACCGGTTTATTTTACACGAGAATCCGTAGAAAGATGAGTATTAGAGATGATAAAGAGGAAAAAGTTGTATGTATAGTACCTATCCATTGAATAAATAAATATGTAGTCTACTAATTGACTGAAGTTGACAAAAAAATAATAAATGGATATACATTCATTAAAGAACGGAACAGCATTTCGATCATCTAATCGTTTTGAAAAAATATCTACAAACCAATTTCATTTCAAATTAAACGTAAGCCGTACAAGTTGCCTTTTCATGCATACTTAAATACATTATACACAGGTTGATTTATTTAATATCTATGTTGCTATTCAGAACAATGTCAAAGATAAGAACAGACATGACCACTTTATTGTTAACATAACTTTACTTTATACACCCGTAGATATTGAGCAGATTTGCATGTTAAAACAGAATACGAACAGCTCTTAACGCATTCTTCAAAGGTGACACAACCAGCCACAGATGTGCTAGTTATACCAAAACAGTGTTCCAATAATACCATTTAAAATACCCTACCTACTTATCCAATTTTATGTTCAACGAAGTATAGAACGCTTTACTCATTAATGATAATAGAGTTTCATTATAATAAGAAAGAATATCGGCGTTTTATCATTAAAATAATCCGTGCATAATCTTTGAAGATAATTATCTGCAGTAAATTAAGTTGCATCCTAAGATCATTAAAACGTTGACCAGTCGGGGCTTTTCGAGACAAAATATTACTTAAAGAGACCACACACCACGTGGAATTTAGTATCGGTCTCTTAGATTTATAATTTAATTTGCTTAACAAACCTGGTAAAACAAGTTTCGAATGAACATTTCTAAATTGGCCGCTTCTGATTCTGACTAATAGACATATTTATTGAACAAAAAAAATAAGGTTAGAAATTAGAATCTCCAAGAAATCAGATAATATTTTTGTTCAAACCGCTTATTGATTCAAAGTAAAGTTAGATTGGCAGTATTAATGGGTTTCTTATTTAATTTCCGTCATGTAATCTAATCCAGAGACAATTTTTAATTAGTAGCAAGGAGAATTCTGGCAAACAACGTACCTATGTACTCGCGTTTCTCCGTCGCCATCTGTGTTTGCCCAACGAGGTTTGTTTGGCGCGACGCCAAATAACGCGCGCGAGTTTACACCCTGTGTTTACATCAAAATTAATTTTTAGATCTAAAACAAAACAAGATTTCCACATTTTTCGTACACAACACCACTTTATCGTCTAAAATCTGGAGCTATACTGAATGTTATATGTCAGCTTTCTCTTTGCTCGCGAAAAAAAACTCATTTGAATTTTAATAGAAAATTGGGTCAGCTCGCCTTTCTAGGAAGCGAATGCGCCCGCGCTTGCATTGTCTTTATGTAGATGCAAGTGTGTCCAAACATAAACAGTTTTTTCATCTGAATTTTAATAGGATTCTGACAGAAACAAAATATTATCGTTTTTTTTGCCGTAGAATTCTCTTCGTCCTCTAAAATTAGGTAAAGATGTGGAAAAAGGATGAAGTAATAGTTAAGTTGTGCAATTGTAAATAATACATCTATTTAGAAATAATAAAAATACATTTTACCTGTATTAATTAAAGGATTCAAACCTTTTCCAAATATAGCTAAAGTTGGATAGTCTGATCAAAGTAATTGAGAGTGTTGTCAAATATTTCGAGATCATAAATATACTAGTACATACCTATATATTTCAAATATGATTCAAAATATATTTCTATAAAAATCTGTAAAACCCTCTCTACTTCAAACATTTGAGCCCGAAAATAAATGTCTGGAAGCTCTACCATTATTATTGAGTTTAGCGCCATCTATTAAAAAAGTATGGAACTTTTAGAAGCTTTGAAAGCACTGTGTCATACTGTCACGATGGGCTCTATAAGGATACAGTAGAATAGTAATAGTAAACTGTGTATAAATTGTACGAACATGAAGGTAATGTTACTAAATATGACGACATGAGACATCTATGGAATTACCTTTATCTAAGTGCACGTATTGTAAGATAAAGTATATTATTATTACTCAAGATATTGGCATAAACTTTTTAATTACATTTAATAATTATAAAGCCTACATTGAAGCTGCAAAAACATACCTATATTATAAGTATTACAAAAATATTAATAAGCTATCCCTACTCAAGGTATATTAATATTTTTTTAAAGTAAATCCTAAGCCCTGATAGGTAGGTACTCCAAAGTCACTGCTATCAAATTATTGGGTATTTTTTCTGTGGATTTACCTACAACTAATTACGTACCTATTGCAAATACCTATTAGTAACTAAGTACCTACTACTCTAAATGTAGTGTTTTCCAAACACTGCTCAATAATCTCATATAGCACAGGCACTGGCAACAAACTGGGCCGTAAGTACCTAAGTATTTTGTTATGCCTACTGCTTTATATAATTATCTTTTTTCTTCATCTCACTAAATCATATTCATCATACTGATTAACGTTTCGAGTAACGTAATAATGAATTCATCACTGTAGATAATAAATTCAAAGCTTTCCAAAGCTCTACATGACTACATTTCACGCTCTCCTTATTTTGAGAACAGCGCCATCTCTCCGAAATCAGATGAATCGATTCTTCCTTGAGTAGAGGTCACAAACATTTTTTGTGATTTACACATTTTATTTTGGTTTTTGGTCTCTTCGAAGTAATAATTGTTTTGAAAATAACAAATTTTCTTAAATCACTCAACTAATGATGAATATTGTTCGTTTCTATTGTCCCACAATAGTTATTATCTTGCATATTTTATTAAAATAACTATATCTGTAAAACATCAGTTTTGTGAGTGTCTTTTTCTTGCATATTTTATTAAAATAACTGTATCTGTAAAACATCAGTTTTGTGAGTGAGAAATTTAGTTTTTGTATATATTATTAAATCAAGATTAGGTGCTTATTAATTATTAAAACAATTATTCAAACAAATTAGCATGTCAGTAAAAAAGATGTTTTTCTGCAATTTTATTATAAATATTTAAATAATTTTATAAGAAGCACTCTCAATAAAGGTTGCAAACATCTGATCTTGGGCCCTCCCAATCGGCAATACAATCAAACTCACACATCAACATTCTTTGTATGTGTGCTTAAGAATTTCAGCTGCAGGGCCATTGCCATGCCTTGCTATCGACGCCATTTTACTTTATTTGTTGTCTCTTTTCCTCACCCGAGATACGTCGAAAGAGTGATGAGAAAAAAACGGGTGGTTCTATCTCTTTCGCACAGCGACGGGAGTGCTGGATGATCGCAGCGTGAGTTCTTTTGAGAAGGGGAATGAAAAATTAAAAAGAAAGAAGTATGGCGATACCGTTCGATGCGCGGTAGGACGGTCCCCGGCCGGCGGACATTTTTGAGATACTTCGAATATGGCGGAAACTAAAAAATGAGGTTTACGAGATTGGATATTTTTCTCTTGAATTCTGGTATCAGATTTGGTTTTTATTTTTTGTTTAAAGTTGATTGGAATTTTTGTTTCTTGTATTTTTCAGTTTTGTTGGTTCTTCGTCTTTTTAAGTGCAATAAGATGCATTGGGCTTAGGTACCTATAAAGGCAGGTTGTATTAATTTTGCTGCACAATAAAAATACATAGATAGGTTAGTAATTATTATCTACCTATATTAATACGATATTTCAAGACAATGCCACAATACGGTACCTACAAAGGCAGTGACAGTCGCAATCAAAAGTTTTTACGAAATAATTATGAAAAATAAACAACAACAGTATTTCAGAAAAATAATAATAGCAGAAATTCTTACCTTTAAGGCAACGTCTTGCAGATAATCAAGCGGACTTTTCTTGCTTCATACCATTTTGCTGAGATCTGTAAAAAGAAAATAAGCCGTTGTAGCAAAAATCACCCAGTAGAAAAAGTTTTAGCGGAACTGTTTACGTCCTGGGATAAAAAATTTGATAGATAATTAAGTATCACGAGTATGTGTTTGAAGTTTTTCCTCATTTCTTGCACATTCCTCACTTCCTTGGCTTTACATGAATAAATAAATAATAGCCAATAAAATCCAGCGTTCAACTTCCGTTACATATTTCTTTAACAACTCAAACTAATTTATATACCCAATCACTCTTATTTATAGTAAACAGTGGCGGATACAAAACCTTTCTTAGTTGCATAGCAGTTGGTTACTCAAAGCGCTGCACAACGGACTCTCATAAATTAACTCAGTACGTAGGTATAGTGCAGTAACATCGATTATTTACAGCCACATACCTCTGAGATAATCTTTACTAAGTGCACGTTTTACTGGCCAGCCCGGAGCGGTTCGCCACTTCACTTTATGGTAAGTTAAGCAAATATTAATGGCGGTGAATTTATGACACTCTAAACTAAAGGTGCCGTGATCTCGCTGTCTCTTTTGCTGGCGACTGTACTTTGTTAGGTGTCTAAACATAGCGCGCGTGTTGTATGTTTCAGCTTTTATATGCCGCGTGCGATTAAACGCAAGTTGTAGCCTCGGTTAATAATATCGACTTTATATTTAGCAGTTTTCTTCGTTCTCTGAACACGTATTTTTTAATCAGTTGAATGCCGTGATTACAGACACAATTAAAAAGCCATTGTGTCTCGCGTGGATCAATGAGAAGGGTTAATCAAGTGTTAAAATGAATGGTTAAATTAATAAATAAATTTTGTTTTGTCATAAGTTATAAGAGACAAAAATATTTTTACCATTGCCACTCGAAAAAGGGCATTTTATTCATCGAAAACAGTGAATAAAACTCTCTTTTAGTCACTGAGTGAATAAAAACATTTTGAATTTGGAACAAGCACGAATATACGAATTATATACAAAAATAAATAAAACGTGCTGAAAGTACGTACTGGCTGGCGATACGGAGCTATTCCATAATAAAAATTAAAAAAACCCGCCATTTTAGGTTCTTTTCTATCTGTTATCGTTGTTTTAAGTCATTGGAAAATCTAATAACATAAATTATAATAAAATGAGTTCTTCCAGTGACGAAAATGAGACACTAACTCCGGAATCATTTCGAAATAAAGCAGCAATTATAGTAAAATGTGATAAATACTATACTACTATTTATTTTCTCGCAGTCAATGGTAAAAAGTAGAGTACACAACTCGTGAAAAAAATAATTCATCTCGGTCCTTGTATCCCTCGCTCCGCTCTGGATTCAAATCTAGAATACCTCGCTACGCTCGGGATTCTATTCTAGAATCCTTCGCTGCTCTCGGGATCCAACGTAGTCCCTCGAATTAAATTCCCTTTTTTTTCACTTGTTGTATAATCTACTATTTTATTTCTATGACAAAGTTTTCTGGTAAACTGTGAAACCGCCTGAAGAGTAAAACTGCATTTCCACTCCATTTAAAAATGGAAAATTGACTTATCTACTTCTGTACCTCTTACCTATTTAACTATATTATAACCATGACAATGAGTCCTAACCTGTAAATGGAAAAAAGGAAATAGGTAGGTACCTACCTATAAACTCGCCGCCTACTTACGCAACCTATACTCCTTTGTTTTTCTTACATCAGGAGGCACCACCATCTAATGATTTCAAGGTACAATTACAAACCTTCGACCATTATTTTTTCCTGTGGCAACACTACAGCTAACAGCTGTTTAAAATTTGTTCTTGTGGTTTTAATCTTAAATAATAAATTTCGTTGTTTTTTTAGACCTATTTCCAATTACTCTTCAAGTAAATAGGATAAGAATGTGTATTTTGTGTTAGATTCACCTAAATAGTGCAAATTATGTGTAAATAACTTTCAATGTACACCGGTGACAGTTACCGCATATGTGAATTTGTATTGTCATCTTGCTAACAGGTATATTACTTTAAATTTTATTTGCCATTAGTTAGTTTACGTACTACAATTTTTACCAGCAATTACATTTTTCACTTATAGTACGGCTACCAGATGCCAATGACCTGTGAACGTAAACATAACCTTACTTAGGTTTGGTGACAGAACTCCTTTTAATTACATCTAAATTTCATTTTTCATTTTTCCTTTCAACTAATCATCTTTTCAACTGCTGCCACAACAACCTTCTCTTTTCTCATTTCTTGTCGCTTCCTTACTAGTTCTAATCATGATTATGACTCGCAGCGCCCGTGCTCGCCTCGAGGAGTCCAAACTCAATGAGGCTTTGAGCGCTTTAAAGGCGTCAAAGGAGTCCTGTGACCAACTAATTAAGGAATTAGATGACAATGAAAGGGTGCTCTTTGATGCCCATGAAAAGAATAGAAAGTTAAAGATTGAAATGGCTCAGATATACACTCAATACACTGATGCCATAGAAGAACGGGACAGACTTCAACTTATTGTGGACGGGTTCAGCCAGTGTAGCATAGAGTATGAACAAGCTCTTAGTCACAAACACTTATTACAACAGCAGCTACATGAGGCTCAAAGTCAGATTACACAACTTGAGACTACAAACCTTAACATCACCGCCTCGCTGAATCAAAGTCTGTTCAATGAGTTGGTGTCTGTTGCCCCATCAATAGTTTCTGCCAAAAACCCCAATTACACAATTGATCTGACAGGTGATGATGAATCAAAATCACTCAGTGAGGGTAGTCACTCAGTGAGGGTAGTCACTGGTAAAAACAAACTTAAAAAATACATCAAAATTAATAAATACATTGTTAAAACACAAAAAATGGTAAAAAGGCAAAAGTTCTTTATCAAAAACGTTAAACTTAATAGGGAAAGGTTGAATTTACTGAAACAGTTAGATATGTACTCTTTCAATTTGGAGCAAAGTACTAGGAAATATGAAATTGACACACAGGACTTGCAATCTCAACTTGACCTTCTACAGGAGAAACTAAGATCAATGACTAACAAGTATAATACCTCTGAAGATCTAATGAGGGAATATGTGTTGGCAATGAATGAGCTGGTGAACTCACAAACTAACAGCTGTGAGCGCTGTCAATTACCGTCCAATGTACATACGCCAGATCATTCATTAGCAGCATGCAATACCACATTATCGCATCCTTGTGTCGATTTAACAATTCCTTCTGTTAATAGTTCCATTATACCATGTAAACAATTTGTAAACCATGATATTGTGTTATTTTGTGATGAGATTGGAAAGGACTTAGGTCACTTGTTGACAGATGAATATCCAGGACACTCAATAATAAATTACTGTATGCCTGGTTGTTCATTATTTGATATAATGAATGAAATTATTAAATGTAACTTTAAGCAGGAAACAACTTTATTAATTTTCATGGGAAATAGGGGTAATTTAAATAAAGGAGAATTGCTCCAATATCATAGAACATTGTGCAACCTTAGCTTAAAAAAAATTGTGTTGTTTACATTCCCCTATAGTAACAGTTTGCCACAGGAAGAAAATAACTTAAGATTTGATATAAACATGACATTGCACAATTTGACATATAATGATAATCGATTCCACATAATTGATACTAACTATTATGTTGGTAATAATTTATATTTGACAAGAGATAGATTTAATATTGTTAAGTACTATCTTTCTAACTATCTAAAAAGACAGATAGCTGTGTTGCTATCATACTATTTTTCTATTTCAGCCAAAAATTTGGCTAAACAAATTGCTCCTTTTGAGCAATGCAATGACTTTTTGAACTTATCTGTCAATAATTTGGTCAAAATTAATGACATTAATCATCATTTAAATTAGAAATTAGGACAATAGAGGCAACCTCTTGCGAAATTGTAAATAAAGCAAATAATAAGTCAAAGGAAAGTGTAAAAAAATTAAATAGTATCAATCTGGTGCATCAAAACATTCAAGGTTTTTTAAACAAAGACTTAGAAGTAGAATTATTCCTGAATTGTAACAATATAGATATTCTTTGTATGACAGAACATTGGCTTAAAAGCCACCAGTTCATGTTCAATTTTAGTAATCACCAGGTTGGTAGTTCATTCAGCAGAGTAAATGCTATACATGGTGGCTCATTAATTTTAGTAAATAACCAGCTTAAATTTAAAGACCGAAAGGATATTGTGAGCCTCTCTGTTGAGCGTACAATTGAAATAGCCTGTATAGAATTGGAGCAGTTCATTATATTAAGTGTGTATAGACCTCCTTCAGGATTGTATGATTGTTTTGAAAAAGTTATGGATGAAGTGTTGCACAAACTCTGTAATACAAACAAGTCCATCATCACTTGTGGTGATTTTAATGTTAATTTGTTAGAAAATTCTGGATTAAGTACTAAAATCATAAGTTTGTTTCAGTCATACAATCTTGCTAAACAATTTCTGGAGCCCACTAGAATAACTCCTACTAGTGTCACATGCCTAGATAACATATATACAGATGCTATACCAACCCGCAAAGAAATTATTAATTCAATAGACTCAGATCATTGCGGACAATTGATCACTATTCCAAATTTAAACAAAAAGGCTACTAAAAAAGATATCACTGTAAACCCAAAAACAACTAAACGCTTGGAAACATTTAAGACTAAACTTCTGAGTAAATTACCACTTTTGTTGACTAATGATGACCCTAATCAACAATTTAATGATTTTTTTAATATGTATTGCACACAATTTGATAATACATTCATTCCAAAGACATTATCGGTTAATAGTAACGCTACCTTCAGCGACTGGGCCACCATTGGTATACATAAAAGTAGAAAACGACTTTATGAATTATATGAAGAACGGATTTGTATAAACACTGCTGAATTTAATTTATATGTTAGAAATTATTCTAAAATATTTAAAAAAGTTTGTAGTATTGCCAAGTCACGTTACTTGAGTTCAAAAATTAAAAATAGTAGTAACATTATTAAAATGACTTGGAATGTAATTAATAGCGAAACGGGAAAGTCATGCAACCGAAGTAGTGACTACAGCCTTGCTATTAATGACAATATAATTAAATCAGATTCTCAAGTCGCCGCGGCCTTTGAAAATTTCTTTGCAGAGATTCCCGTATCAACTACTAGATCTCTAAACTCATCACCCACTGCTGCAGAGTCTTTGCTTAAGGAAAATGTTCCAGTTTGTGATTCTGAATTTCACTTCGAATATGTCACCTGTAAAGATATAATTAAAACCTTTCACACATTAAATGTTAAAAAGACCGCAGATCTTTGGGGTAATTCTGTGGATGTTGTTAAGTCGATTATAAACATTGTAGCACCTACTTTAGCTGTTATATTTAATAATTGTATCGACCGTGGTGAGTTTCCTGATCTTATGAAAAACAGTAAAATAATACCATTGTTTAAATCGGGTAGTACATCAGATCCTACTAACTATAGACCTATTTCAGTACTACCTACCTTTAGTAAAATTTTTGAAAAACTTATTTTTAACCAAATGCAAAGATTTTTTAATAAAAATAAATTACTGCATAACAAACAGTTCGGTTTCACAAGGGGTCGTTCGACTACCGATGCCGGAGTTGAACTTTTAGGACATATTTATAATGCCTGGGAGGACAAATGCGATGCGTTGGGCATCTTTTGCGATTTGTCCAAGGCATTCGATTGTGTTCATCATGAAACATTAATCAGGAAGCTGCACCACTACGGAATCCGTAACGCCTCCCTGGATCTTCTTACTTCTTACTTAAGTGATAGGATTCAGAGGGTTGATGTTAACGGAAAAAGATCACCCGGATCTGTAGTAAGAATGGGGGTCCCCCAGGGCTCAATTCTTGGCCCATTTTTATTTATTATTTATATTAATGACTTGCCTTACCTCATAAAGGATAATCATGATATAGTGTTGTTTGCAGATGACACTTCACTTGTATTTAAACTTAAACGTCAGCAGCTGGTTACTGACAATGTAAATAGCGCCCTCGCAAAAGTAGTTGACTGGTTTAATGTTAATAACCTACTACTTAACGAAAAAAAAAACAAATGTCTTAAGTTTACGATGCCCCATGTTAGACAAGTCGAAACTAGTGTTCTCATAAAGGATGAAGAGTTAAAACCCGAAGATATCACAGTATTCTTAGGCATAACATTGGATGCCAAGCTTCAATGGGGCCCCCATATAGATAAAATGTCAAAAAAGCTTAGCTCTGCAGCATACGCCGTTAGGAAAATTCGTGATTTAACTGATTTAGAGACAGCCCGTTTGGTTTACTTTAGTTATTTTCATAGTGTGATGTCGTACGGTATTCTGTTGTGGGGAAATGCCGCCGATATTCAGACAATTTTTATTTTACAAAAAAGGGCAATTCGTTCCATTTATAAATTAAGTCCCAGACACTCCCTCAGAGACAAATTTAAAGAGATTAATATAATGACTGTGCCTTCTCAGTACATTTATGATAATCTTTTGTATGCACATAAAAATATTAATCTATTTAAAAAATACAGTGATATCCATAACATAAATACTAGGAACAAACACAAATTTGTTGTTCCTTCATCAAGGCTCAAAAAAATAGGTGGCTCGTTTAGATGCCAATGTATACGTTTTTATAATAAACTTCCTAGTCACATTCAAGAACTAAGCCTAAATAAATTCAAATCTTTTATAAAGCGTAAACTATGCCAAAAAGCCTATTATACTGTAAATGACTTTATTGAGGACAAAAAGGCTTGGGATTGAGCTGCTCCAATAAGTTTAGACTGCGAATGTTGTTTTATTTTATTTTGCGATTTTACACTTCTTTTTTTTTCTTAATATCTATTTACATAAACAATGACATGAACATTTACTATTTACTGTGTAAAGTATTATATTATTTTATTTATTGTGAATGTGAGGACTATGTGGGTCATTGTTTCCGTTTTAATCATGGTCTGGCGGTTTGAGTAATTTATGCGGCCTACCCAAATGTCCTTTCTTTGGTATTGTTCGTCGAATCGTTGAGCTCCCTAAGTTTGAGTTGAGCAGCATGATTACTGACAAATGCGTGCACTGACTGGACAGGTCCACTCAAATTTGTGTGGTTCTTTCCTCAAAAGACCATTTCAGACACCAATCTACATGGTCCTCAAAATGATCTGACCAAGACTATTTCTGGATTTTTATATACACATTGACATTGATAAATTTTACATATACAGTGACATGAATATTTACTTTGTAAAGTATTATATTATTTTAATGACTGTGAATGTGAAGACTATGTGGGTTATTATTTTTTTTTTTTTTTTTGCCTTTTTTTTATTTTCTCAGATAGTTTTAGTCATGGTCTGGCAGTTTGAGTAATTTATGCGACCCACCCATATGTCCTTTCTTTGGTATTGTTCGTCGAATCGTTGAGCTCCTTAAGTTTGAGTTGAGCTGCATGATTACTGACAAATGCGTGCACTGACTGGACAGGTCCACTCAATCGGTGTGGTTCTTTCCTCAAAAGACCATTTCAGACACTAATCTACATGGTCTCCACATGATCTGACCAAGATTATGTCTGGACTTTAAAAGAGACTGTGACCTCTGAGTTTGTTTCGGCCTTTCTTCTCAGAGTAGTCAGTTAGGAAACGCCGACCTCATCTCGTTTTAAAAAATATGATTGACATGTAAAAGTGTTTGTACAAACCTACTTACAGAAATAAAATCATTTATCATTTATCATTTATCATTACAATAATGAAACCAATACAGACTTTCTAAAAATGTTTTATTTAGGTACTCGTTACGCACGCATGTATCCGTTTAAGAGGTTTTACTATCTATCGGGAACCTATTTAGCATAGAGCATTTGCAGAGAAAAGCTACCAGTTACAGTAAGAATTATAGTTTCCAATAAAAAAAATATTTACTACGGGCGGCTGCAAAGGCCGCTGGAGGCGAAACTCAGTGGAGTTGCGTCCACCGCAACGACTATCGCGTGATTGATACGCAATAAAGTGGATTTATTACGAGACCGCTATAAACGCACGCCCGAATGGCTAATCATCTATTAATCGCAATTTAACGCATCAACACTGTCAAATAATACTTGAAAGAACAAGCGATAAAAGTTTATTGCGCACTCGTGACGAAACGTGGTGCGCTATGGTGTTGTTGCGCGTCGCTCGTCGGTCTCCAGCGGTCGGCGATCGGCGGTCGCAGGCGTGCGAGCCTCTAGCGACGAATAGGCGCCGCCAACGCCTTAATTTGCTCAATCGCGGCCGTGTAAGGCGACACTATAAAAAATGCATAAAACCACACGGAAGGACTCACAATGCTCCATAACCTACCGCAAAAGTTTGACATTACAACAGCGCGATTGTTTCTTTGTTTATCGTATAAAATTTATAGGTGCCGCTTACCGTTTACGAGAGCACGGCTATGGCCGTTGAACTTTGAATCGCTTGATTACGGTTTTTTAATGGTTGAGTGCGAATATTCGTTAATATTTCATTGTTGGCTAACGCATTGTATTCGAGGGCCTCGAGCGTGCCTGCCTGACTAATGTAATCCACACCCGCTTGTGAGCCATGCGATCTACGTGGCTCAACTCTTGGTAGGTCATACGTTGGTCACATATAAAATTATTGTGAAATTCTTTCACTAATGGAGTTTGAAAGAAAATGGAATTCCTCATACCTTGGTTGGGTATGAGAAATTCAATTTTCTCTTTATTATAAGATATATCGATTTTTTGCTGGATAGATAGGTACCTTATACATAGGTTCCAACGTGTATTATGTTAGAACAAGGAAAATCTTACGGATAATTACGATTTTCTTACGTGACCGAATTTATTTTCCTGTAGTCGCTCACAGCTATAAAACTAATGGCTGGAATAACGCACCGACGTACGTTTATTCCGTGAACTCAGCAGAAAACAGCTTCAAAGGTTTTTAGTACGTAGCAGGGAAAATGAGACTTGGGTAGGTACAGCAGCGTCTTGGGATAGGTACCCTTCTTATTTCGGAAAATTCATCTAACTATTACAATTACAGGCACTTTATAATCGTTATTGACTGATAGGTAGATCCAGACCTATCTGATGGCGTCTAGTTTGACAGCTGAAGTCCAATCAAGAAAGGGTACCTATAAAACTTTGGGAAAAGTAGTGGAAAATTGCTCGAAAATTCTCTGTTTCAATAAGCGATAATGCTTGAAAAGAAATTCAGGAAATTCAACCATAAACTAGAAGTGTGAAACTGAAAGCTCTACATTTCCTCAAAGAGTTAACTCCAAATGGATTTTAATATTTTCGAGACTTTCAGTTCTGATATTGAAGAAAAGATCGGCTTTCTAGTCTCGTCTGAATTTAGGTAAAAAGTGTAGTTGTATCACACTAATATTATAAAGGCGAAAGTTTGTGAGTATGTGTGTGTGTGTGTGTGTGTCTATATCGACACCTGCAATTTAAAACATTGTAACTAATTTTTCACTACTTTTCAGGATAGCGATTTAAACATTCAACATATTCTCACTTTGTTCCTATAAAGTCCTAGCTTCTTCCAATTTTGTAAATATAAGTAAAAAAGGATTAGGTATCTACTTTGCTGTATGACTAATGTAGTTTGTTTACTAATGTATTTTATATGTTTTTATGACTTGCAATGATTTTTCATTAAAAAGTGAGTTACAATGTTTTAAATTGCAGGTGTCGATATGTTTGTTACTTTTTCACGCTCAAACGGCCAGACTAATTTTGATAAAATTTTGTATGGAGGTAGCTGACACCCTGGATTAATATAAAGGCTACTTTTTATGCCGATATTTCCACGGGATCGAAACTTATGCGAGTGAAACCGCGGGGCGCAGCTAGTATATTATAAATCAGTAAAGAAACTGACAATGGAGTGTCCACTCTCCACCGAAAGTTTACAACCAATGTATTTTCTCCCAACCATAAATACGTACCAATACGTATATTACGGCTATTAGATACGTAATATCGTTCCATTCAAAGGCGCGGGTAACGTATCGCGATCGCCCAAACACCGGTTGTTTGGTGATGTTGTAAATCAAATCATCAATTATCGACAAGCGTTTACACTCGTGACGCCGCCTTGTAAACAATCTGGACAATAAAACTGCTGCTACCTACGTTTTACGACTATTCAATTTGGGGGAAAATCGATTTTATTCGCTTGCTTTTCAATCGATTCACGGGTAAAGTCGCTCGGATATTACCACGTTAGTGTTTGGATTCCGATTTTTTTACATGAGCGAGGAAGTGGTTGGCGGATACTGTTGAACACGGAAGAGATGCATGCGGTAAACAACGCTGTTGTAAACCAACGTTTATTTACTTAGACCTTACTATACATCAATATGGAGACGTAATTAGAGTTATAAGGGTAGGGTAGAAGGAATTTTTTAACGACAAGAAAAAATAGGGACTGAAATTGGATCACTTACCTCTCCATCGCTTTAATTACTCAACCGTCTTCTAGATGGTAACTAGGAAGTCTATTTAAAAGTCTGATTTCACAATAACTTGAGTTTCAGCCACACTTTTCACCAATCAAAGTCCATTTAAAATGGGAGCACCAGCAGATATAAAATCACTCTTCATTCCGAGTGCGTCCATCGGAGTCATCAAGTCGACTGACTATGTACGGACTAACAATTGTATCACATATTTATGCCACTAACAAAACACTAACAAATTGATATGTTTATCTACAAAGGACTATAAATTCATTCAGGCCGGGCCCACCCTTTAGCGAGGGGATCCACCCTTCATATTTAAAAAATTGCAAAATATTCCATAAATAATAAAAAAAAACCGGCATTCCCCTATGATGTCCCCGCTATCTGTGAGATAGATATAATTTCGGCTAACTCATAGTTCCGGGGAAATGGTCTGTGATGCTTCTTTTGAGATTTAAATTTGTTTCATACATTATTCATTGCAAATAAACTTACATCCCGTCTTATATTTTAGAAGATAGGCATTGCTTTTCTCCCTGTGCCTATCTACCGTGCATTTATTGCAGACATGACAGAGAAAGTTTTGCTGTAGAGATCTAGCCGTTTTCCAGCCAGGTGTGTTTTCATGATATGCAAGAGTAGTAGATACTTATGTATTTGACCAGGCAAAAGGTAAGTAGATTTGAAGTTGAGCTTTTACAATATGAACTTCAACGACAATTGGATATGTAGGTACAGGACCCTGTTATGTACTTACCTAATTGATTTTCTCTGCACATACCCATCCCAAACCATTTTTCCTCCACAATTATTACCCGCACTAGATCCCAACACCCTTTCCCATACAATTTGGACTTAACCCTAAAATGAGCGTCAGCGCCATTAAAAAATCAAACTGTGGCGGACGAATAGGGGTGTCCTATGTTTTAATTTAGTATTTTATTTGATGGGAAAAGTTGAAATTGTTCCTGTGTGGGTACATAATAATCATGAAATTAATTATCCTCTTGAGTATTGGTATAAGATGTTATTTTGTAACAGCTAGCGACTGTAATCAAAATCTTAAATCTAGCAATAAAATCCAAATGGTAAGGATGGTTCGAAGCATTTCATTTGTTTTTTGTGTTGCATCGTTTGGTTTTTCAATCAACATTTTATTGTATTGTGTGTGAGAACTTGCTAGAAGATACCTATTTCAGTAAACAAACGATGTCTTTTTTCATGTTTATGTTGCGACCAATATTTTACTATTGTATATAATAGAATAGCTGGTATAAAATATAAGATAGGAAATTGAGAAAACGGGACTTATGACAGAATCTGTGATGAGAAAATTCCGAAAATGTTGACGAACTGCTTTTTTTTTACTATCCTTCGCTGTCCCACCCCTGAGCAGATACCTTTCATCTTTCGCGAACCCGCGCGTCCTACTTCCAGTTTTGTCGGAGACGAAAAGTTACGTCACGTAAAAAAAAGTACAACACAAGTCAAGCAATGAACTTGCAACCTTAGATAACATATTGTGTAATAAACAAAACGACCCTACAGTTGATTACGCATATCACAACGAACATAGACAATCACACAATCATAGCACGGTATGAAACAAGAGAGCATCGCATATAACTATACGGTATTCTATATTTAAATCTGGTTTTTGTTTCCCCAGCTAGGCAGAGCGGGCTGGGGGCACTAATTCGGCTCTTTTACGAGCATCGCCAGATCACCCGCTCCAGATGCCGCTCCCACGCCGATAGTGTCCCTTCACACGGACGTGGGCCGATAGTGCGACGAAGTGTTGCCGCAACAGTTGAACTGACCAAGTGTGCGTAGGTTTTTAGGTGTCTTGTTACAGGAAACGAACTTGTGAAATTAAATGTTTAGTGAATTTTCTTAAGTGTTTATACAGAATTCAGTTGGTGCCTTTACTTCAATTTAAAAATAGTGCACAGATAAAACAATCAGCTTACTAAAAGAATTGCCTACAGCATCCATTAGCTTATTTTTGTCTTATTTTGTTTACAGTTCCTCGAATTATGTAACTACCTTTGAGCATTGTTTGCTATACCTGTGCCCAGCGAAATTAACTCGGACAGCGGGATTGTCCGAAAGGGTTACCGCTGCCTCGGAATATAAAGGGCTAAGGAAGGGAACACGAGTGGGTTTTAGTCAGTAAGAGTCTGACACTCCCTCCTGCTCCACTCTGAGCGGGTCATTTGATGATTTCCCATCCACAAAAAGAAAAAGCGAAATTAACTCCATGATGACGCAATCCAGACTACGTCACCACACCCAAACATTTTCCGATCCGTATGAAAGGTCTTTACCCCGTATCGCGTCCTCCTACACCGTATGAGGCTCGAATATTATGGTGGAGGTGAACAATTTATCGATATTATACTGCCCACTATCCAAATGTTTAGGAACATTCTGATTGGGTTTCAAAACACTGCCTTCCCACTTTGAATATGCTTAAGTGGTTAAACATGTTCAGGTAGGTAGAAAGGGGTAAAGTTTTATTTTAGAATGGTATATATGAATTTTGATCTTGGGGTAAAAAGGAAACTGTATAGGTATTTAATGTATTATGAACTGGTAAAGTAATAAGATAGATTATAGGTACAGAAACGGCTTAGAAGGAAAAATCACAGTTATAAATTTTAGTTTAGGTACGACAACTTTTCAGTAGTAAAATATAATGAAGAAAAATTCTTATAATCTAAGGATGTGTGAGATAGACATATAATAATTAGTATAAATGTAAAACTAAACTTAACTCATCATTTAGGTACCCACAAGCTATGACAGTTATCTAAACGCTCTCAAAATGGTGAAGGAAAATTTAATGAGGAAATCAGTATATTATAGAACCAAAAAATCGAAGACACGCGACATCTACTAACCCGCAATGGGCCCTCGTGATGGATTACGGCCCACTCCCTCTCACAGAGAGGAGGTCTGTGTCCCAGCAGTGGGAACTTTATAGGCTGATTATGCCATTGCAGTTATCATAGTAACACAACTGAATACCAATTCTCGTAAATTAAAACGTTCAAGATCAAATCGCAATTTCATCTCGGCGCCAAACAAATGTCAAAAACTTGTCAATCTATAGGGAAATTTGAGGTATTTTTGACAGATCGAGACTAAGATCAGACTGTGAACGTTCTTAAAATTACGAGAAATGCCCCTCTGAAATTAGAATAGTTTAGTTAATCATAAATTCAAGTAGAAAGCAGATCAAACACTCAAAAATAAAAACTAGAGAACCCAAACAAACACAGAACGACCTCGTAGATACGTAATTGGTAATAACTGTAATATTTATCGCAATAATAACACAGATTATTAGATTTCACTGCTGCTGCAATCGTAACTACTCATATATAGTGAAAGCCAATGAAACTTTAACGTTGAATTAAATAACGTTGTAAACTAGGCACGCGTCAAGCAAATCATAAGGCGTACTGGCAATACGTTATAAATCTCAACTTTTTATGTACCATTAAAGCGTTTTATTAGTTATTAACACGTGTTAAACGGTTAAAAGACTAAAACATTTGTAGAAAAGTCCGGTCATTAACATATGTATGATATAGTTGGGCGCCTACCGTTTCTTCTTAGCTACTAATTATGATTGGATGTATGAGGACGGTAAAAATAATCTCTCGTCATAAATATTGGGCTAAGAATGCGGTGGATGCATTCTGTCGTCCGGGATTAAGACCGGACTGAGATATGTTAAATTTGATAAGTCTTATATATGGTTCATAATTTTTTATAGCTTTAAAATTACATACGTTTGAAGTAGGCAAGTGTCGCTTATAACCGTGTCTGTTTGATAATTTTGCAAAGTCTACCATACAATACTGCTTGCTGTTTTATTGCATGGTGTGCTCTATTATAATTGAGGGAGCACATAGATTTTTGGTCTTGTCCATTATAATAATAATACGTATAGTATGTAAGATGTATTCTTTGTTGGAGATCATAATAATATAAAATAAAGTCTTCCGAAATCAGCTTTGTTTAGTCAAACAAAATTTTCAGTATTTACGCAATACATTATTTTTTAGACTTTAAAATAATCATCCTGACTGAATAAAATGATTAGTATCAAGGTAAGTATCCTACCCGTGAACACCGTCAAATTCTTCCGAAAACTTCAAACTATAGGAGGACGGTAAAAATAATCTCTCGTCATAAATATCGGGCTTATAATGTGGTGGATGCGTTCTGTCGTCCGGGATTAAGACCTGAGTGAGATGTGGTAAGTAAAGTTGATAAGCCCTATATATGGTTTATAATTTTTTATAGCTTTAAAATTAGGTATCTACATACTTTTGAAGTAAGTGTCGCTTATGACCGTGTCTGTTTGATCATTTTGGAAAGTGTTCCCAAATCAGCTTTGTTTAGTCAAACACAATTTTCAGTAACTAGGCAAAACATAATTTTTAGATTTCTGAAATAATAATCCTGACTGAATAAAATCATTGTATCAAGGTACTATCCTATCTGTGAACACCATCAAATTCTTCCCAAAACTTCAAACTATAGGACCATCATTTTATAATCAAACCCCATAAATGTAAAAAAAACTAGCAACAAAACATTTACTAGCGTTATATAACACGATAATATCAAATTAACATTAATAACCGGCATAAATCAATTATTCGTCTCAAACAGTCATCGACTTTTAAATCGTAATAAAATGTACAAACGGCAGTCAATTTATTTATTGCCTTAAAGTTGTAAAACGATATTACACGCCATAATGACGTGTGTTATTGGCATTTATTTCAACCATTTTACCATCAATGACCACTTATTCAAAGTATATGTTTATTGTTTAATTAAAAACAAATTAGTTACACATAAACAAACGTTAAAATCATAAGTCGTGAGTCAAGGTTTAGTTCAGGATTTACGCATTCTAACTGATGTCTGCCGGCTGAAATATTTCAAGTTAATCTCACCGAACAAAATTTTCTCACGAGTGAACCGAGCGTTGACGCTTAGCAGTGCTTTTATCACTATACTCGTATATACGAGCCAGGTTCACAAGGACTCAGCCGACATAAAGCAACATTGTAATCCTGTGCACATGCGCCGGACCTTATAAATTTGAACCTGATTTATTTATTACTCGCACAAAATGTCAACAATGCAACATTAAAAGTGAAACTAAAAAGTATTGTACAAGAAAGGGTGTCCGAGCATTGTGCGCGTACCCTGTTATGCAAATCAGTACGCTGAAACCGAAAGTGTAACTATAGTCTAACAAAGGGCGGTCTTGCGTAACCTTTACATAAATTCTCGATACGCATTAGGCAAATTACGTGCGCCTTTATATGAGGTCTCGAAAAACCAGACAAAACGAGTCCAAAATCAGCAAAAAATACCCAAATTATCGACTGCATTATCTTTCCGTCGAGTCGTTAAACTCTAAAGGGTGAAATTTGCATAATATTGAAATAACTCTTTCTGGAGAAATGTTTTGGCTTTTGTGGTAAACTGTACTTTCGTTTTTGGCTCGAAAACGCATTTAATTCCCTATAGTTAGAGGTTGGCATTCGTAGGAATCGGTTCCATGCGTGATTTTCAACCATTTAGATAGCGTTTCAGTTGGTACCGCGATCTTGTGAGCGTTAAAAGTTTTCATGAAGAGCGATCGTGTCGTACATATTTCGATAAGTCCGTTACCGGTGCTCGTGATTTATATCCAGGTGTGTTCGTGTTACCGGATAGTTAAGTTTTTACTGTCACGATAGAGGGCTCGTTGAGTGAAGTCGACGATTTGTTTATCGGTAACGGCGAAGCGTCGACAGGCGGCGACGCGGTATCAAACCTGTATGTACCTCCGATCTCTTTATGTGTAAGTGTTAAGTTTAGTGCCCTATTTATAGCTTTTTGGTTGTGTCAAGCTAGTGGTGCCGAAGTGGATAGGTGTATTTAGAAACTCGTAAGCCGTCCGTGAGAAAATATTTGTATATACACATTTATTTTTATAGTGCGTGTAAGTGAGGGAAAGCTAGTTTGGTATTCAATTAAATAAATAAACATCAAGATACGTAGAGAATTTTAATGCATGAGTTTCATATTCAGTATCAAAGTACCTACCTATCTATTTACCTTGCTAAGAATATCGTAGTACCAGTAATAGCAAGATGTTAATTTTTTTTATAGAAAAAGCTTTACTTAAGAAAAACTTTATTAGGACGTACTTATAAGTACGTCCTAATAAAGTTTTCGAGAAAAATTCTACTAAAAGCGCCCGTGTTTCTCTTTATTACCTAGAGATTTTTTTTAATTTACTGCGACTACAATATAGATACCTAGTTTCCGCGGCACCTACATAGAAAAACCCAGCCTAACCTAACCCAGACTGAAACTTTAAACTCGATGAAATTGCTATTAAAATGCAATCAGAGAAATCTTAGAACTCAAGTTGATTATATATCCTACTATCCTACTTCCTACTATAGTCCTACTAATATTATAAATGCGAAAGTTTGTGAGGATGGATGGATGGATGATTGTTACTCTTTCACGCAAAAACTACTGAACGGATTTTGATGACACTTTACAGTAATATAGTTTATACATCAGAATAACACATAGGATACTTTTTATCCCGATATTCCCACGGGATCAAAACTTACGCGGGTGACATCGCGGGGCGCAGCTAGTCTACAATATAAATAAAATTACATAACAATGACAGCTGTATTCTTCAACAAATACGAGATAAAAAGCAATGAGTTGTCGAAATTCGATGACTTTTATTTTTTTAGCTACTGTCTAATTGGAGTGAAGTAATTTTTTACGTTCTGTATTTTTGCTTGTTTACTAGAAATAATCAGAGTATTGCAATTTCCTAGAAAATTAAATGATAGCTTTCCACACGGACATACTCTGCAGTTTCTAAGATTTTATATTACGTGACCAACATAATTTCCTTCTCAATTAGGCCATAAAAAATGCAAAATGACTCGCACTTTCTTTTCTTACAACTATATTCTCAAGCCTAGAATTGTCACCGCAACACGAGCGTCTCAATCCAAGATGGCGGGCGTCAGAAACCGCACGCAGCATTCATCAGGGAATTGTCATAAAATAGAATTACTGGACGGATCACAGGCTCATGATCACCATGAATCATCATAAATCAATCCCTCAGTGGCCCGCACCATCTAATTGCTAGATCTCGTAATAAATCAAATTTTTCGGGACTTCGGGAGTTTGGGTGTGCGGGCACAATTTTTTTATAGGCCGTCGGTTTCGGCCCTCGTAAACCATGGCTGAAACTTTCTGACGGATTAACGACGCGGTTCTTAAAGGAATTTGGACTCCTTCTGTAATTTGATATCCGGCTATTTTCGGTTACTGTAATAATAAATGACCTCGGGCTTTTGGACTGGGGTTGAAGATCAAGTATCTTGGCTCAACAAAAAATTTTGAAAACGACTTGGTCGGTTCTTTGTCATCTTTAGGTACTTGTAACGGCTGTGATGTGACCTCCTTAAGGTAGTATTCATATGGACACTTCTTATTTTTTCAATATTTTTAGAATCTGTAAACGTTTGCGAAATCACGTTTGCATGTATCGTTACGAATGCATTTATCGTGTAAAGAACGACAAGACACTTACTTATATCATGACCACTGCGGTCGTGGAGGTTAAATAAAAATAACTTGATGTTACATCATTTTGTTACTACGGGTCTGCCTATTTTATTTGTCCAATACTTTAATTTGGGTTGTAGATACGAAATCCATCAATGATTTAAGCATGAAACTATTTAAATAGTGTATCGAAAATTATTTGGTATAATTTGTAATTATAGGTATGGAACGTTTCATGCTTCGAAATTATACACACTATTATATAAACTATGTAAATAATTTCATGCTTAAATCATTGATGGATTTCGTACACAACCCAAATGAAAGTGAAATAGGCAGACCCGTAATCAAATCAAAATTACAAAACACGTTATAACACTAAAACAATACCTACAAAGCCGAACCTCCCAACAATCCTTTGATAAACCAAAAGATTTTAATTTAACGCTTGATTACATTTCATTACGGGACACATTGTGTTGAAACACGTAGGTACGCTCGCTATCAATCCAATTTCGTTGTTTAATTACTGTAACCATTCTACTAAGCAAACACTTGTACAACCGGGACCCGGAACCGGAAACCGGGAATCGGGAACCGGGAACCGGGGGGGTGATTTGAAATACTTATGTGGCTTTAGTTTGACTACGTTCAAAAGTTCCATCGTTTATCTTCGGAAGAACCGAAATATACCGAATAAAATGTGACTATCCACCAATAGAAAATGATTTATAGTCCCGCCTATATCATAATAGGTTGACGCACTAATTCCGTCACTACCTTATTGGACTAGTTACATTCGGCAATGTCCGGTTTCTCCGAAAATAAACGATAACGTTGTGAAACTATACCTACGTGGCTACGTGGCTGCGTGGTTATTTCACACCTACAAACTCATCGTGGAGTTAATCCAACGTAATTGACTCTCGCTGAGAAAGCTATAAATGATTATTGACTGTGCCAATAAACCCCTCACAATTAATACCCCGGCGGGTACTCGTATAAATCTCTATGTATAGTAAAAATCCACCTCTGCTGTAATGGACACCATTTCCGCTAAGTAAATCTATTTCGTAGAACTTGGAAGTAGATAATTGTATGTGTTTTGATGCTATCGAATTATCGATTGCTCACCAAATACTTGTATGGCGTCAGGTTACTTATATTTTAGAACTAGCTTCTGCCCGCGGCTTCGCCCGCCAGCATGTTGATTTCATGGGTCTTTTTTTTTAAGCATTAGTGTACCCCTCATTCTTTTTCTAAAATAAAAGTGGCCTAAGTTACTCCTTAAAAAAACAGCAATCTGCCCGAGTAAGTAAGTATCGTCAAAATCGGTCTAGCCGTTTCAGAGATTTGCCGGAACAAACAGAGACAGGCGAAAATTAAAAACAAATTGATACAAGTACCTACCGCGTATGCTTTCATGGATTGGTCCACACTAGCTCAGGACAAAGAGGAGGGGAAAGAAGACAGGCAGGAATTTACCTTGCAGTAGGATAACATAAGCTAAAATAAATAAATAATGCATTTAGTAAAAAGCTGTTATTTTGACATCACCAACAGGCAGTTCAATTTTATTTATTTTTTTATATATAGATTATCATTAACAGATTGAGTTTACTATTTCGTGGTATTTTACATATCAATCAATCAAATACCTCAGCCTATCGCAGTCCACTGCTAGATATAGGCCTCTCCCAGGCTGCGCTACAACACCCTGCCCTCCGCCTTCCGCATTAAGTCTACCCCAGCCACCTTCTTTAGGTCGTCCGTCCATCTAGCTGAAGGGCGTCCCACACTACGCTTGCCGATACCCGGTCTCCACTCCAGGACTCGTCTGCTCTATCGGCCATCGGTCCTTTGACAAACATGGCCAACCCACTGCCACTTCAGTTTGCTTACTCTGCAAGCTACGTCGGTAACTCCGGTTCTATTCCGGATAATTTCATTCCTGATTTCATCCTTCGAAGAGACTCCGAGCATAGCTCGCTCCATAGCGCGCTGAGCGACCTTGAATTTGTGGATCAGCCCGACCGTCAGTGTCCACGTTTTAGCACCGTGTCATGACAGGCAGGACGCACTGGTTGAAGACCTTAGTCTTCAAACACTGCGGGATAGGTGACGAGAAGACTTGATGAAGTTTACCAAATGCCGCCCAATCCAACTGGATCCTTCTGTCGGTCTCTTGTTCAAAGTTGTGTCTACCGAGCTAGATGACTTGCCCTAGGTAGACACAACATACATAATCCAGACATAATCCTTCACAACTTCAAGGAGCGACCCTTCGATGTGGATTGGACTCGGCAAGACGTGAGAATTGTACATGACTTTTGTCTTCTCCAAATTCATGCCGAGGCTAACCCGCCGGGAGGCTTCATTTAGGCTGTGCAGCATTTGGTCTAGCTGTTCTATCGTAGGTATCTGCCATTATGACGATTCATCGGCAAATCGAAGATGCGAGATGTACTCGCCGTTCATGTTGATACCCTGTCCAGTCCAGTCCAGCGCCTTGAAGACGTCTTCCAATGCGTCGCATTTTATAGATAGTTGTAAACCTGATAAAATCATTCAAAATGTTGACAAAATTATACAGATAGGAAGGTGACCTTATCTGATTTTTTTAAAGTAAACATTCCTGCAATGTGATTGCGAAACAGATAAACTTGAATTTGGAAACCTTTTGAAACCAGTTCATTTATATCGATCGTCAATGCAAGACCGGTGACCTTTCTGCTTTTAATAAGGAATGAATCCAATCTCTTTACAGTTCGTAAGTTGATTGATTTAAGCGTTTCTATAGGAATAGGGTCAAACATGTTCGCACACATTCCTTATAAACTTTAGCAATGCAACTTAACTAATTTATTTATGTACACATAAGTTAAGAGCCAAGTTACCTACTTGTGTTCTTCATAGTGTTTTCCAGTTTCTTATGCTACAAAAATCCAGTAAAATAGACGTTTCAGGATAAACACTACCGATTTTTCCAATTTCATTTCAAGCCGCGTTTTTCCTCCAACGTATATTTTCCGTGGCATCTCTAAAAGATTTAGAGACATAATTCAGGGGTGGCCATTATCTTTTCAAGTTACGGATACGGTCGCACTGAACGACAACGCTCTTAGACCGTAAATAAGTCTGGCGTTTTGAGAGCCTCGCCTAGCATTTTACGTGCATTGGCAAATACTTACGTACAATGCGACAATAAACCTTATGGAATCCCAAATGCACTAAATAAAGGTCGCCGGCGTTACTAAATTATACTTTATTGCTCGCACGAAACGGTCCAATTTTCTGTGTCACCTTTCAATACGGGCTTGCAACGCTACGCCAGCAATGGCGACTCACGATTCGAAAACAGATTTATGATCGGCACGATAACGGGCTTGCGATAAAAATTTTACCATTCCAAGGAGCACGTAGGTTCCAGCTCACACACGACCAATTTAGACCGAAGTTAAAGGCACGTAGGATGTGCAAATGTGGGGTACAGTCATACATACTTGTAAACTGAGTTGGTACCTACTTACTGTAGAAGAAAAACCATCAAGAAAGAAAATTCATTTTCTGAATGGTTCAAGAGAAAATCGAAGCCAAACAATGAAATGACTGAGATTAGAACATAATAAAATCCATAACGTGTAGACCACATAATAACAAGGAACCTAAACACAAAACCGCATTTATGTTCCTGTAACTACTAGCTTATAATCTACCACGCACGCCCAGTTACTCCCTGATACTCTTTCTCGAAGATAGGCCTGTATTCCAGCCGTGGGAACATTATGCTGATTATATTATGTATTTTTTTTGGAGAAATCATTTTTTTAAACCAGAAAGCAAATATTTTAATGTAATTGTTACTTTATCATGAAAATTGAATTTTCTTCGGTTGGTTTACGTATTGCTTTACAAAAGTAGGTATTGCAAAATCAGGCCAAACACATCGTAGAAATATGTTTGCATCTAGATGTTTTCATGGCTACCTGGTCTACCTACATACCTTTCGAACGTGCCACACGACAGTGAATCCGTAACTCACGAGCCTTGGTCGTGGCAATTAATATGTTACTTGATAGCTACGTGACGGTCACGATGTGTTTCTATACAGGTGGCTGCGACATCGGCGCGCAAACTGTAACCAAATTTTTCGTAGGTTATCAAAAAATAACCGGTCAAGTGCGGGTCGGACTCGCGCACCGACGGTTCCGTACAAAGTAGTAACTACAAATTTACGGTTTTCGAACTTTTTCCTATTTGATTTCATGATTCTAAGTCAACGGGAACTAGCCTATACATTTTGATTCCTTTGAGAGTGTCGAAATATACGTTTTTTGCGTCATAAACTGCCGTATCTTTTTTTTACGTTCACTTAGAAGTTTGATTTTTTTACAGCTTCAAGGGACTGCATATCTAAATATATGATTTTAATTTCAACTAGATATCTTCACGCGTTTCTGAGATAAAGGGCCTTGACAGACAAACGGACGGACAACAAAGTGATCCTATATGGGTTCCGTTTTTTCCTTTTGAGGTACGGAACCCTAAAAACAGCAGTTACACAACACATAGCATTTTTTTTTAATAACCGACGAAAATCAACTCACCCGGTTTAGAATCATGTACTGAATGCATGGTAACAGCGTTCACAGTGATGACTGAAAAAAATGTAGGGAAATTAGAAGTACCTATTTGTGACAGATGTCAGTCACAAATACCTCTAATTTCCCTACATTTTTGACAAGTTTTTGATATTTTTTGTCGCTGAGATGAGATTGCGACTAGATTTTGAACAGTTTTAATTAGGGGAATGACATGAAATTTAATTGGTAAATGAACTGTTTGTTTTCTATTCATTAAATTATATTTTATTCAATTAATCGGTTTCTTACTAAACTTCAACAATATTCCACGACCCTGTATACTTATCTCCTTTGCTTACTGTACCTAGTGGGTATAGTACAGTCAAGTAATATACTTTTAGGTACACTTAGGCCCTTTGTACACGGGACGATTTCTTTACGGTACGGAGTAAAAAATGCGCCGTAGAAAAATCGTGTTGCCTTGTATATGACACGGTGCTATGGTACGAGTAGGCACGAGTATACGGCGACGGCGCCAAGGCATAGTGCCACTGTGTCATCAACAAACTTCTATAGTGATCCATACAACACTGATCACCGTGCCCATCTCACGCCGAATAAAGCGTAGTTTTTCACGGCAAGAAAAGTGTGTGTACAAAGGGTCTTAGACAAGCAAAGGTGACGTCCCACTAAGGGCTGATTTTTCCAACGCTAGATAATTTTATCGGACAAACAATTTTGAATTTTTGACAGTTCTTCCATACAAACATTGTCAGGCGTCAATTTTATTCTACGAATATAAATTACCTATCGATTGAAAACTTACCCCTTAAACATATACATCATTGTATCCCCGCTATCTACAATTGCTAACACCCACACTCAGGATATAGGCGATAACTAGGAAGACGATCACAACACCAGAAAACCCGACTCGAAACTATAAATACGAGATGAAAGACCGCCGCAAACACACGAGGTCGGCTGCGCGGGCGCGGATAAAGCGATATTGTTTTCAGCTTAGTCACAACGCGTAGGTATGGTCGTACGCTGTATGTTAAGCAGGCGCATATGTTGTAGGACAAAGACGTATAGGTATAATATGCAACTGTTACTGGACTTATTTAGCCGTTTCGTTTTACTGCATATGTATTTAAAAATAAATCTGTTTTTGTTGATTGATTTTAGGTCTGAAATTTTCCCAAAAAGAAGAACCTTTTAAAATATTATTGTTGAGCATACTGTATTAACTGAAAATAAATACAAATGTGCCGTAGTGCAAACAATATTAAATAAATTGCTTTTACCAGCTAATCTTGAAAAGTATCAAACTTCAAGCTATGAATTACTTAAACCATCATTTTGAAGCACGATACTGTAGGTAAGCAAAGACAGTCTTCCGTGAAAATGTTTCTTTTCCATCAAAGTCTAGAATAGAATAGAATACAGGGAGAAATTGACAACATGTGACAAATCGAAATGGGAGATTGTTCTCATCATTCAGAACAAGTTTTACTATGGGACCAAACCTGAAATCGCGAACAAAAAATCAGCTGTTCTCCACATTTAGGTATGTTCGCAATACTCGTCAAAATGTAGAGAACAGCTGATTTTTTTTCGCCATTGCAGCTTTGATCCCTTAGTAGGTAAAAGTTTTTCATAATGTTGAGTACAATCTCCCATTTCGGTTTGTCGCATGTTTTCAATTTCAAACTGTATTTTTATTTGCAAAGAATGTAGGTATTACAAATCAGATGTTAAAATTAATGTTAGAGTCCTTGTACATTGTGCCTTTAAGGTATGCAAAGATATTATGAGCATTACCTATAGCTATCTAACATATCTGACTAGCCTGTATTGTCCCACTGTAGAGGCAAGCCTTGCCTCACCCATTTCTACACAATTCTGTATTTTGCGAGTCCTTACGGAAGGAGTCAAGCTCGTCCCGCGATCTTCGTTTTGGCTTGCCGTAATGGCGTCGTGCTTTTATTGGGACCCAATCGGTGGTTCTCTTAGCCCAATTGTCGTCTGACATGCGGCAAACATGTCCGACCCAATCCCACTGTTAAAAGGATTTCCTTGTCATTGATATAACTACTATATAAAAGGCGGAAGACTCGTGTTAAGCAAGTTATGACTCCTAATACTAAATAAACTACAAATTATTAAAAAATATATAACATAATCTAACTAAAACTATTAAAAAACTAAAATATTGCGTCGAAATATTCCTCCACATCGCTGTCGACTGGTAATGTACCCAAGAGACTGGCGGCATTGCCACGTTGTAAGGCAATGCTTAGCCTCTGGCTAAGGTGAAAGCCAGCGCTTGGGTCACGGGAAGTGTCAACCAGCCGCTTAGAGATTAATTCATTGAACAAATTCAATTCAAATTCCCACATCTTGGTTTTGGTTTTGGCGCGCAGTGTTGTGTTCCTTATTTATAAGGTCAGAAATTCAAACCCCCAGGATACTGCGCTCCATGGTTCGCTGGCAGACCTCGAACTTGAAAGCTATACAAACATAAAAATAAACTAACTTACGAGGTCTCTTAATAATTATGTTTTTAAATATATTAAATTATCATCTTAAAAATCAGCTAGTCTGTCAGTCACACTATTATAGACCATCCTGCCGGTCTAATCTCACAGTGAAAACGTAGGTGAAGTCTAACTTTTTATGGTGCTCAAATCCCGTCTGTCAAAGACATACAACAAAGCTGCACGGCAAAGCAACAAGAATGGATTTGTGGGATGAATTCCATTTTTCTTTATCATTTAACAAAAGCTATTTCTGAGAGGGGTTTTAGTATCTATTGAAAATATTAGTTTTATGAATACTACAGCTAAAGATTACAATTAAAAAAAAACAGTGATCATAACCTACTTTGTTTTTTTTTACAAAATCCTGCGGATGAAAAAAAAACGAAGCTAAGGTTCCCAAAGTTTTGAATCCTGCTGTAGCCTGCCTTGGAAATGACATTTGATATTTTATCTTGATAAAATAGTAGTCCGTATGTGTTTATGAATGTCTACCTACACTTATGCTTAGCTATTATTGGTTATGCTAAAGATACGAATATTTTATTTAAATTATTTTGCCCGATAGGTACCTACCCACCTATATATTAAGAGCAAACTGGTTGTTGTAGAGATCTGCAGGCAAAAGTTTCTATTAGTTTTCCGTTATAAATAAATATGACTAAGTATTAAATCTGTATTTTGTCTAGAGTTATTTATAATGACTAGCATAATCATTATTTGACGTTCCATTTTGATCAAATTTATAACTGCACACTACATTATATGAATCCACATGTTCACACATATTTTTAGAAAACTAAAGTATTATTTAAAGATTGTAATTCGCAGAAGATGTTTCAAAATTAAAACATCAAAGCCATGAATCTAAATTCATGCGCGTTGATTTAAAAAATTGTAACATAATAGTCATAAAAAAAATTACTCACTAGCAATCCATAAATCTCCTAATTCTTCTGGCACATAATGACTTTGAGTCATAACTGTGTAATGAAGTTAAAAACATGCAACTATACTCATGTAGCACTCTGTGAAAATCAATGTCCAAGCAAAACGAGGTTTGAGGGCAGACGGCGCACGAGTCGCAACAACGATGACTTCCCATGGAAAATTGTTTGTTCGCTTATCGATATAATATTATATCGATATATACACCGTATTTGAAATTAAAAAAAAATAACTTTAGAACGAGTCGGCCGCCATCTTGGTCCGGCGTGCGTAAACGCCTGCGCGCCGCGACCACCGCGAAATTACAGCCGGCGCGCGCTCCACCGCTCGCGCGTTTAAAAATAAAATAAAGTTAAAACAACGTCATTTTGTGCACGTGTGTGTGAGAGGGCCGGTATTTATTTATAGGCTAGTAGCTATGTAAATAACGAACGACCGAGTCCGGTCCAGCATTTCTTGTGGTTTGCAAAACGTCTTAATTCGAACGTGCTCGTAGCAATTCCCGCAACCTACTTTGTGCCTGGACCCGATGACGTGACTACTTTATTATTCTTACAACCTACTCATAAAGATATACATGTCGGTAACCTTCACTGAAATTCCAATGACTTGCCAGCAGAGTTACAGACTCATGGTTGGTTGGTAGAATATTAATCAACGAAGTTGTTCAAACATGTAAAGCAAAAAAATAACAAACGTTAATAATATTGCAATTTTTGGACAGCTCCAAAAATTGCAATATTATTAACGTTTGCAGCAATTTGAATATCATTCTTAATGATTGTGAATCAATTTTGAAACTAAATCAAATTAGAATGAATCGATTCACAAGCGCGGTTACGATAGCAATTACATTTCAGGTTCTAGTGGCAATGTATAAAGATGTTTTACAACATATAGAACAATATACATGAGAAGTGATCACACAGCTCTATAAACCGTTTTCATAAAGGCTTTTAAAATTGATTATTTTGTGTTGGTTACTTGAGTTTAGCTCTTAATGCTCCAGAAGGCCAATTCCCATAATTACCGACAATCAATGTCGAAACTTGGCAAAAATGTACCTACATTATTGCCAAGTTTTGGCATTAAAGGTATTTTTGACTGATTGAGATGGAGATTCGAATACAAACGTTCTTAAATAATGGAACTAAATATGTTATCAATGCGTTTTGATCACTGAAGTAGGTAGGAAAAAAAAAACGAAAATAGTGGAAACAATTTGTCATCAGCATTTTCATAATAAAAACTACAAAAATGCAGGCACAGACTTTGACAATTTTCTTCTTTCATTATTTAGACAGGAACTCAGTTCCTTGCTAGCGTTGAAAGTGTTGGCAAAAAAAATATTGAGCTCAAGAAATAACTATGAGGATATAGGTAAAATAATTTTACATAGGTAGGTACCTAACTCAATTTCAGGTTTTTGGTTGTATCAGATATACGTACCTACGCATTTTCCAAATATTTTTCTCAGTACATACAACTGCTTAGTTATCACCACAATTTGAAATTCTCAAAGTAAAATATTAGACCAGCAAATCACAGAAATATTTGGCCCCATAGTTTCACCCACGCTATTTCTGTAAAATTAATTACCACATAAATAGATACTTACATGCTTGAAATAAATCCAACTGAGTGAGAATTGCTTGAATATTTATGCTAATTTCAAACAAGTTGGATTAAGGTGCGGTTTTCATTGCTACATGGGTCGATTTTCCCCTTTCGATGGTAACCGTAGGCATAAATTGCATTATAAAAAAAAACGTTTCAATGGATAAATGTAAAATATCTTTTGTTTTAATCCGCAAGTGAGCCTACCTAAATAATAATTAGAAGTTAGGTGTGCAGATACTGTGTGCGCTCCGCCCAGAGAGGGAGAAGTTATTTGATAAATTCCCAACCAAAAAAAAAGGTGTGCAGATACTGATAAAATGAAGCCCGATTCCTAAACTAAAGTATGGGTCATTTCGTTTATCAGTTTTATCATTTTTAATGACTTACTAATCTATCAGAATTTTAAAACCGTTTTTTGATCCTTCTGGTCCTTCTGAAACTTTATTTGTAATTGCTACTATAACTTGCTTAACCATGAAGGATTTCCCTATCAGATATAGATACCGAGGCGATTACTGAAGAATATACCTACAGGTGTAAGATTTCAAGCCCGGTCCCTAAACTTAAAAATGGGTTTCGTTTATCAGTGGTAACATTTTAAATGACTTACTAATCGACCTTAATTTTGAAATTGGTAATTTTAATCCTGCTGGTCCTTCTGAAACTTTATTTGTAATTGCTACTTATCTATGAATGGTTTCCCTCTCAATTATAGATACCTACGCATAAGGATGCCTCCTTACTGAAGAATTACCAACAAATATAAGATTTAATCAATAATCGATTAAGAAGACATTGGAAATTGGGAATACGTCATCAGTTTATTTTTTACCAACAGGATAACCTCCCAGAAAATGTTAACCCAATAAGGAGGTTATACCTACATCATTTCTCCAAGTGTATTCACTTAAGTCAGTATGAATCACATGGTGACTCAATAAAACTTAGCTATTTTTGAAGTGTTATCAGATTATTCATGGTTTTTATTAAATATCAGTGATATAAAACAACTTTAATCATGTTCAAAAGTCTCAAATAGAATTGCTCTAATTATCAACAAAGGCAAGAAAAAAGATAAATTTATATTAGCATTTTCACAAGGCGTTATGAGCGAGTTTAATTAGACAAACAAACGTTTTGTACCTATTCATTTTTCTTATACTATAACTTTAATATTAACATTTATAAATGTTCTAGCTTATTATAAACGTTTATAAAGGTTAGGTCAGACTTGCGGCGCGGTGCTCGGATTAAGCCGAGCGCGATATTGCAAGGCGATATTTCAGAGCGGCGCGGGCGGCCGGTCAATGAACCCGACGCCCCACGCCACCGCTCAACCAGCAGGGTTGCCAGATGCATTAGTTTACTTTTAACGAGACCCAGATATTATAAGCTATAAGAAAAGTCTTCGTAATAATAGGAAAACCCACTGAGATTCAGTTTGGTACAAGTGTTCTTAGCTTCATAGACTTGGAGGCGTAGCACCACAGTTTTATAATTTAATGATTTACTTATTTCTTCCATTCGTCGTTATTCTATTCCAATATTGTAATACTTAATTACCAAAGTAAACACAAAGAAAAGTGTAATTTTAGTGAAAAAACCTGTAAAACAAAGTGCTACGAATTTCGTAGCAAACTCGTAGCAAGATTAAAACTTCACATACAAATTTGAAATTTTCTCCATATAATTCAACATTGAAATCAAAGCATTAATACTTAATTATGAATTTTATAACGACCCATAAAACCGGTTACTGGCGGCCCTAATGCAACTCCTTCGTTCGCTTTTTAATTTTACTTTGCAGCTGACACACGACTGTTTAAACACTCCCTTAAACATACATTCGTGTATGTTCACCGACACCTTTTAACATAATGTTGGTTGTTACATATGTACCTACATATGTATGTGTTTAATGTGTACTCTTGCACTAATTGACGCGAACATTAAAGGCAGGTGGAGGTATATCTATTGTATACATCTGTACCTTCAACATACGTGGGTACGTAAATAATTGCATGTTGATCAAAACTTGATACCTAGATGAAAGGTGTCCCTACGTAGTTTATTTTTCTTGACACTTGCAAGCAGAGACATTAATAAAATGGTTGACGTGTTCAGTATCTGTGAGGTAGATATTATTTAAAAGCCGCATACCTACTTCTGTTTTAAATAATGTTTAAAACTTTAAAAATTTTACTATTATTTTTATTTCTATTGAATTGTGTTAAAGACATAAATAATTGCTTATAGAATGATTAATTATTATTATTGGATTTTCGCCTAGTTAGCAAGTGGCAGTGACTACAATTTGTAATCTAAGAGCTGATTTTTCAATCGACAGATGATTTTTATATTAAAAATTCAAAATTATTCCTTGAATAAAATTATCTGGCGTTGGAAAATTCAGCCCTAAGACGTGCTGTTAGCCGGAAATATGTAGATACTTATCTACATGTGATGTCTAGTTACTTAACTAGACTCAAAATAAAAACCGCCAAAATAAGAAAACATATAAGTATGTTGCGAATCACGACTGTTATCTACAGTCGTAAAAAATCTACGAAATAATTAAAAGCTAAAAATATTTTAAAATCCACTAAAATCGTACATCTCAATCTACAAACAGGTAGAAATTCCACCATTTCTTGAACCCGTCAGCCTTATTAGAATTTATTTGATTGGAACAAACGTTTTTAATTTCTTAGCTTGTTCATTTTTTGTTGTAGATATTTATCTTGTCTGGCGAGGATCAAAATATTTGATCTTGCGTTGTGTTTTGTTGCATCCCCCGTAAGGCAAGCGAGGTACGGTATTTGGTATTCGGTGTTCCCCTTCGAGGAAGCCCCCGCCCTCCGAAAACAATAAATATGTCAGTGTAGGATATTACACGACGTTAATACGCGGCCTGTCTTAACTAAATTATTACAGTGCAACTTTCCCGATGAGTTCTCCGCTCCAACTAATAACTTTTTACTTTTTATTGCCCTGAGGATTAAGCGGAGATGTCTCATTTTATTTTTGGGACGTAGATTATATTTTGTTGTGTCTTGGGACGCTGAGAGTTTTGTGTTGAATATTTAAATTTGTGGGGCTGTTCATTTAAAATAACTGGTAGACATGAACAATTTATTTATCGAAATGAAAAAAGGTAGGTACCTAAGGTTTAAAAAACGTTTTAATAATGCTTATCGAGTTTTGTTTTTAACACAGTGCTTTTGAATCAGGGCTTAATAAAGTATTTTCTTTCAGAAAAAATACTATCAGTTGTTCTCTAGGTACTTATCTAGAGAATAACTAGGTAGGAATAGGAACTTAAACTTCCCGTCGGAAAACCCCTGTACTCATCACAACTTTCAAGAATGAATAATTATACATTTTCATACATAATTAATGGAATCAATTTTATTATAACTTTGAACATAGGAGTAGGTAGAGATGTCAGTTTGTTTAATAAACTTTTAGCTATTAGAAACTTAGCTGATTTATGTTCGGAAATCAACATAATATTGTCATTAAAGTTTAAAAACTCGAAGAAATTGAAATGTTATTTTAAACATTTTACTATCAGATATTTTTAAGTACAACCGGATATTTTAGGTATTTGAAATAAGTAATAATTCCTATGAGACGAACTCTAATGGAATTTTCTTCTGGTCCTTTTAACAGAATGTGTAACATATTAAAACGAAAATCGTGTTCTACATCAAGAAAAAGGCCGTATATTTCAATACGAAACAAGGGAAAAACATTTTATTAAACATTGTAGCGCTCCGTACAAAGCAAACAAAACAATTTCCCGTAAAAAAAATCAGGAAAAAGCGCGCCAGAGAAAAACAACGTCGACCATAAAAGAAAGAGCGGAGTTGGCGGGCGAATTGCGTTGCTCGCTCAGCGAAGCGCCATTGGTCGGGTGTTCCCCCCTCGAGCCGCTCCCCCCTCGACCCGCGTCCGACCGTAACTCACTCTTCACTTGTTTTTACGGCCGCCATTTTGTGACGTTCGCTCGCGCGGCAGCCCGCGCTAATCCATACTCGCTACAGACCGGCCAGCCGCGCTTGTGTGTGTGACCTATACGGTTGGTAGTATGAATATCGTAGCGTAATGTTGGTAACTGCATAGTGATATTAATGATGCTCATTTCTCACTATTGTTTCGATTTTACTCATAGGTGGTCCGACATTTAGGTTACTGAGGCGGTAATAACATCGTTTTTTTTGTACACTTTTAGTTTAATGAACATAATTGGAGATAAATCTTCACAACGAATTGTTACCAAAAATTATAGTTTCAAACTGAATGCTGCTTATATTGTTAGTGTTACTCAGAATATATGTAATTACCTATCTATGTGAAAACGAGATGCATTAAGTAGGTACCTACTATGAGATGTCTTTTTGACATGTAGATTACACTTAGGTCCATGAAGATATACAAGGAATCTAAGAATAGAAGATATCCGGCTCGAAGGACCACTTTATGATGGGGGATTGCAGCAGGGCTGGTTCTTGAGGTATTTGATGGTGTGGAAGCAGAAATAAAAAGGCAATCTTTTTGGCGATATGTGAGTGGAGCGGGATTTATTGCCGACTGAACTGAATGACAGTAGTTTTGACACAAGGAACAGGAAATGAATTATACATAAAAAATAGTTTGTTGGAGTTGCCAACAGTAGGTATCTACTAAGTACTCATAAGCATAAAATCTACCAACATGATAAATACAATGTAGGTAGTGAGGTACCTATGTTACTTTGACAAGGTTATCAGATTAAGACTATCAGCATTAAAAATTAGACTATAGTTTATAGCTGTTTTGGTAGAGAATAAAAAAAAATATGTTCGTTATATTAGATATCACATCACAAAATATACTTAGTTAATTAGACCTTACTAATTAAGCTCCATATTACATAAATCTTACAATCTCTGACAGAAAACACGACATATTTATCCCACAAAAAACCTTTTCAAGAGCACCTATCCTGTATGCAGAATGTCCAACCTATCTGGCATCCATTAGGGAACATCATTAACTCACTCTTGGGGCGTATCTCCCTAATGAGAGCCGACATCCATAGATGCATGAGACTGGGGGCCGTAATGTCGTCGATGTATGAGATTGGGGGCCGTAATGACGTATCTCGCCCTATCTTTACGTCTTAATCCTTGTCATTAGGGCCTCTCTGCTCTTATTAACTATCTTTGTCGGAACCTGCAGGTTTAATTGTACTTCGGAAGTTTCGGATGAGGTTGAATAGAAATGTTCGCTTCAGAGGGATGAGTGATGCTGTTCGTTATTTATAGGTTAGGGGTTCTAATGTGGGAACTAAATTATAAAAAGCAATTATGTCTTTGGATTGTTTTATGAAACAATTAATCAATCTGTCCTGTTGCTCTACTGGCTTCAAATAGTTATTATATGTTCCCAAAATATCTGTGTTGTCTTATTTCGCCCATGTGTACTTAAAACTATAATAATAATTTAACAAATCAGATCATCTATAGAAAAATCTAAAACTCTCAAATAAAAACACTAACAGAACATCAGTAACTGCTTAAACACAACCAATGATGCATGGTGGTGCGCTCAACATTTTATAGTGTTCGTTTAATAGCGTTATAAGTGAAACGATGTAGTAAACCCTACGATTGTCGCACCACACATTACGTCTTTTACGTTACCTACAACAGTGCTTGGGTCAATAGCAAGAGGTGACGGTAAGCGATAAAACATGACGTTTTGCTTAGACAACACAACCAAGTGTTGAGATACTCTGATTTTACTTGGTACGATAAATATTGAGATGATTGGTTTGGGATATTATTTTTTTAATCAGATGTACTTTAACCTACTCTGTGTAAAGATACCTAAGTAGGTTCAATACGTTTAGTTGACCTGCAACCTACAGGCAATTCTTAAATTTCGTTTGAATATTTTGATGAATGACAAGAATACGTTTGCTAACAAATTACTCTTCGACGGACTACAAATTCGAAGTACCTACTACAAAAAACGGGCTCCTAATTCCAAATAACCATAGTTTGGGCAAACAAACTTTTCACAAAAGAAACGAAATCAATCACATTTACATTACAAAGGCATTAGCATAATTTATACAAACAAAATAATTGGTTTTGTTGACAAAACTCTCTGGTTCTCAATCATTACTGCGTTGTTAATTTAGGGCAATAAATAAATGGTAATTAACCATTATTCGGGTTTTATTGCACGTTGTTATAATGAATGTTATGCCGAAAAGGGTTCACGCCTGAGAATATCAATAGCTGTAAATTATATCCATTTTTGTTATGTAATATTGTATCTAAGAAAAAGTTAAGAGCGCATAAATTAAATTAGGGACGACCTTTTCTACGGGTAGGCCGTTGTTACGACACGGAGAGATAGGGAATTTTTCATAAATGGTGCCTATTAATCTATTATAGGGTTGAATTATCAAAAGATAGACTAAACTCACTATCTTTCTAGCTTACAAGAAATTATTCATAATTATTAGCATTACATAAGCTAAACATCGACCCACAGGCTGAAACCATGAATTCAGCACATGATTTTAAACCCCCTAGCGTAAAAATTTCTTCGGCTATATATAGAATACCTACGCGGTCAAAATGTATGGAACAGTTATATTTTTAGGGTTCCGTATCTCAAAAGGAAAACACGGAACCCTTATACGATCACTTTGTTGTCCGTCTGCCTGTCTGTTAAGACATACAGACGGACAACCTTTATCTCGGGAACGCGAGAAGGTATCGAGTTGAAATTAAAACCATATACTCACGTCTGCCGTCTCTTGAATCTGTGAAACAATCAAACTTCTAAATTACGTAAAAAAAACGGCTGTTTATGCCGCGAAAAACGTATATTTCGACACTCTCAAGGGAATCAAAATGTATAGAGTACTTCCTGTTGATCTAGAATCATGAAATTTGGCAAGAAGCAAGGTCATATAGCACAAGTAAAGGAAAAAATCCGTAAACCGTAAATTTGTAGTTACATACCTACCTACTTTGTACGGAACCCTCGGTGCACGAGTCCAACTCGCATTTGACCGGTTGTTTTTTTTTAATAACAAATAATATATTGTAACGCGGGGGGGTTCAGAATCATACACTGAATCCATGATAACAGTTTGCGCATCGATCTTCCTGCCTCTCTGTATATTTCAGTCACTGCCGTTAAGAACTTTTCCCAAGTTTGTAAATACTTACTGTAAGTTCAGTCAGAAAAAGATTTGATGCATCATTTAAAGTCTATTCAAACTTATGTTTGAAACATCATTTTATTAATATTATTTCAAGTTAAAAAAATATCAACTTTATTTTAATGATTATTAAGTTGATTTCAAAGTGACTAGCACTACTGAAAAATGTATAAAAAATTTTGAAGTTGTAGCGTAAACTGAACTTTACCTACTGAACCTAACCTATTTTTTCATTTGTAATTTGTACATTTTTGGAAAATAAATCGCGAATGCAGATTACATGTATTTTTATAAATATATCTAAACCGGTCCATATGAAAGTTTTAAATAAATAAAAATGCTTCGATGAGTGGTTCTCTGCTCTATAAATACGTAGGCTACCTATTACTATGATTCACTATTATATTTAAACAGCAAAGCTACCTGATAGATTGATGGCCCGCGCCTTAAAATAACAGTTCAAGAGGAAAACTGAAGGAGAGGAGAGAGGGGAGACAGGTACCATATGTTGCTGATGGATTAACTGGATATTTGCGGGAAAAATGGACCTTGCCAAGCGAATTTTGGTCGTATTACTAAGAGTAAATGGGGGTTTAAAGTTTAGGTGTTTGCTTCAAATGTTGGTCGGCTATCTAGGTGACACCCGAACTGTCGATACATTTCACAATTGTCGTAAAGTCCCCGAGACGGAAGGGGAGCGCAGTAAAATTATCATTTTATGCCGTTCGACGACTGAAATGACACGGGAATGCTCTAAAACTGATTTATTGGATACATCCCGAGAGTCACAAGCTGAATTTTTGATGAGATCTTTGTTTTGAGATAACGGTTCAAGATTATATTAAAACGGTGAACGCGTTTCCCAATGAACCCTTTGAATCTTTAGGGTAACTAATTAGCAACATGCCGAAGATGCCTCACTGCGAAACTTTGCGGTCGTGGTTTAGCTCCTTACCTCGATGTCACATCCAGGTAAAACAAATGCATAAGTACTAATAGACACGCACTCACATGCCAGGCATCGAGATAAATCTCCAAGTCTCCGCGATGTGTCTCAAAGAGGAGCTTTGGTTTATCCCTAGCCTTACCTAGGCACACAACTCATGAACTCAAGATCTTTCAACTAGGTATAATTTTACATAGATAATAGTTACTGAGAAGATAATTAAGGTGATGTCGATGGCATCAACGAAGCTCCCATCGGCCATTTCGACAATTTGATTAAGAAGGCTCGCCACTGGCTAGTTTTATTGCCCTATATTTCCTTATTAGGACCGTTGAGGCGAGCTGCGGCCCGCGTGGTCAGCTAATGAGTGACCATCCCTCGTTGTGAGATAAAGCAAATAATCTTAGGTAGGTAGGTTTATTTAATATTTAGCAGATGTAATGAGTGCTCTTTTCCTGGTATAAATGACTTTCTTACGTTTTATGACGGTTTGGCAATGTTTATTCGACAATTTATAAGAAAGGCAGCTACGACTTTTGGCTATCTTCTCATTTTTAAGTATATGATTTAGATACTTTCGTTTGGAAACGTAACGTAACGTTAACTACATAGCTATCTACATGTAAAATAGAATAGTCTATACCTACATACCTAGGTAAGTACATCTCGTGCCACTCACTCATCCTCGTGCCATTTACAGGCGCAGTATATTATATTTACTTGTTCACCTAGTAGTAGAAGTTCTAAGAATAAGAAAACAGTTTAGTAAGCTTGGATTCCCACGCTTGGTGTCTGAAATACACCACAATCATTTCTTTGCCAGCCAGACACTAGGCCTACGCTCTTTGTTTATCTCTGTCTAAGCCATAAAACTACGCAATAAATCTATAAGTCATGCTAATTGATTACTCTCTGAAAAATATTGCGATATTTTTATCAATGACAAATGAGACGCTAGAAGCGTACGCCCACTACGTTGTTCAGTAGACACAATCGGAGACGCACTCGCTTTCAACGATACAGACCATTAAATGCTCACAAGATAGATCATTCAAATCATTAACATAAACATTAGCTCCAACTGATTCGAATAGTCTGCGATAAATGAATGAAAAAGCAGTAATCGCGACCTCTCCTCGCGAAAAGCGTATTAAAACAAACAGTGCAGTAAAAATAAATCTAACTGCCTATAAAAAGTGCCATAACTATCACTTAAAGGCCATTGTGTTGGGCTTCTTTTATCTCAATGCTGACGAAATGCATCAGCAACAATGTGAGTTTACCTTTACTTTGTGACGTAAAAATTATTCGAAGCTAGAACTTGTTTCTTCAAGATATCGAAGCCGTTAAAGAAAATTTATCGACCGGTTGACACTGGACAGGCGTGAACCTAGTCCAGAGAAGACTAGATATAAATTTTCATGAATTATTAATTAAATAAATCTGCCATTGATATCAACCTGTCTCGGTGTTCCATTAAGAAAATTAGCAACTTAGTAAACCTGCTTTATTTAAAAACTAGAATCTCCATTTTATCTCTACATTTTTACTTCACGTAAGTAGGTATAAATATTAAAATGGCTGCAGTCATAGAGTATCTAAAACCCTCGAAGCCAGACGCTAATACAGCTAGAAAGTTATCGCCGTCGGTAAAATAGTAAAAGATTTTCCTCCGTAAAGTCTACGCGATAAGATAGAGGGATACTTATGTGAAGACAACCAAATCCCAACAACCATTTGAACCGAATGTGAGTCGTACGTTATGTTTATCGAGAGCCGGGGCAACACAATAATAATAAAGGCAGTTTATTAGGCCTCTCGCCACGACACATTATCGACTTCAATTAAATATCATTTTTATTAGGAATCCCTGGTAACGCCCCGCGGTCACTAACCACTTTATTTTGTTTTTTATCATAACTTTACATGTCGCCTTCGGTTTTATATGGCCCCAAAAATGTTATGTAACGAATTAATAGTAATGAATTATTTATGTACTTATAATATTTACCTATTTTATTAATCCATATTCAGATCGACAGCCAATCCATTAACCTGCAAAGAAAACAAATATCATTTTAGTTGTTATAGAGATAGAGTACATATAAATCTTAATACTGAACGTTTACGATCAAAATAAACATAATGAACCATCTCAGATCAACATAAAAGGTTTTCTCAAATAAATCAAAAGCAAAAAACTGTTGATACCATTATTTATTTAAACGCTAAGAAAGCATCACGATCCATAAAACGGAATGTGAGCCGCGGCCTTCGCAACAATGAATACGAAAAAATACACGGAGCCAAACGGAGATCGCTTTCTTCAATGGTTACTTTATATGCAAATTCCTTGCAATAAAAGTGGAACCCTTCTCTAGCTTTATATAAAGAGCGCAAGACTCGAATCCGACGTTTTATGTATTCGCGAATCGACGCTGTTTTATTGGTATCGACTATCGATTCGACTCGTCCGCATTCGAGAATTCGGAAGTAATGCCCGCTATTTCGAGTATTTCGACTGCTAGTCGTGCCTATCCGATCGCTATCAAAATTTGATTGCCTCGGATAAAGCTTCCATTTATATGCAGTTGTTGTTGCTAAAATTTATTCAAATCTTCACAAAACGAACAGAGCCAAGTAGGTAAATATACCATAAATTATGTGGGGAGCTTCCATATTTCAAAGACTTCATTGGATTTACACACGTAAACATCAATGTTTACCTATACGTAACGGTACTGTATCATGACAACGTAAGCATTCTTTTGATTGGTAGCGAAGCCTCATTTCCGATCTACCTTTAATCAATCTTATAACAATGTTTGTATATTAAACGATAAATTAATAAATGACAATAATTTTATTTCTATATAAGTAGGTTTATATAGAAACTTTTACACGTCAATCATACTTAAAAAATTAGATGCGGTGGCGTTTCCTAACTGAGTACTCTGAGAAGATAAGCCGAAACAAAATCAGAGGCCACGGTCTCCTTTAAAGTCCAGACTTAATCTTGGTCAGATCTAATTAAGACCATGTAGATTGGTGTCTGAAATGATCTTAAGGAAAAAACAACCCAGATTGAGTGGGCCTGGCCAGTCAGTGCACGCATTTGTCAGTAGTCTTGCAGCTCAACTCAGACTACTACTGTTCTGGTTGCATGTTCCTGAACAAATGTTTCAGAGTTAGAAAAACAGAGAAGATATAAAACAAAATAATATAATAATTATCACTTGAGACCTTTAAAACCTGCGAACTGACTCATTCCTCATAAGACCTTATGTGGCTATAAACATCAAAGTTTCCTAACCTCTGCCTACACAAGGCGTGAGATAAAATCCATAGCATGTAAAGATACGTAGTCAGGTACAAGAGATTACATTCTGAGGCGAGAGGAGGGCAGGGCGGCGTGTACCTACCGTCGCCGACAAGGATCTTATATTTCCATAAAACGTACCTACAGTTTACGAGCACACCTACAACACCCCCGCGTCTCCACGCTGCCTACAATGACCAAAATTTTAAGTTTCACTAAATATTTAAAGATGTAGTTGGCGTTTGAATTTTTTATGTAGAAGAAAAGGTACCTATAGAAGTTTAAAAAAAAACCTATCAACTGTTAAATTATTTGTTTCTGAAGTTGGTTATTTTAGAAATCTTTCTTATAGAATTTAGATCTTATCGAAATACAAAGCTATCGTTAGAAATCTTGCAAGTTTTTCGTTTTTTAAGTAGGTATTTAGTTTTTAACTTTAGTGGCCTATTACAAAAATGCGCGTAGATGCATGATTTCCTCGTTGAAATTGAATACTATTCGTTGGTTAGTATAAATAACAATTAATTGGTATAGTTCGTTTTCTCTTCTATTATAATAATAATAGAATAAATAATAAAGCGATTTTTTAAATTATTTGTTTATTTATTTATTTTATTTTTATTCAAGAGGAACAACAAACAGATACAATATAAAACATAGAAACGAGAAATACACAAAAGATATAGACAATATTGCAGCCCACAGCGCTGTTCACTTGTTTATTTAAACAATAACCGATCTTCTGATGCATGTTTTGGCAAAAACCTCATGGAGACCTGATTTGAGAGCTCTAATTTACAGATTCTGTTGAATATAATCCATCAAAACAATTTTTCTGATATCATTTATACTTTTATGATAATAGAATATATATATTTTAGAAAAAGACTGGTTAAGTGCGAGTCGGATTCGCACACGGAGGGTTCCGTACAAATTTGAAGGTATGTAACTAAAAATTTACGGTTTTCGGATTTTTTCCTTTATTTTTAGGTACTACATGACATTGCTTGCCAAATTTCATGATTCTAGGTCAACGGAAAGTATCCTATAAATTTTGATTCCGTTGAGAGGGTCGAAATATACATTTTTTGCTGCATAAACGGCCGTATCTTGTTTTGCGTTAACTTAGAAGTTTGATTTTTTCACAGCTTCAAGGGACTGCAGACTTGAGTTTAAGTTTTTAATGTCAACTAGATACCTCCACGCGTTCCCGTGACAAAGGGTCTTGACAGACAGACAGACGGACAACAAATTGATCCCATGAGGGTTCCGTGTTTCCTTTTGAGGTACGGAATCCTAAAAATGACTGGACCTAATTCAATTTTCTACTGGAAAAAAGTCTGAATATCTCCGAACTTCTACATCATTTTCACGTAGTAGTCATACCAAAATAGTCCCCATAATTGCTTAAACAAATTAAAAAATAATACTTAGATTATTAATAAATAAAATTAAAGTACATTTTTTTTTTATTAATGGTTTTTTATAAATTTTTAATTTAATTTCCATTGACGTAATTTTGAATTATGTGACATCGACAATTTGTATCTTTTAATCTTCGTTTATTTTATTGCCTGAATTAAATGAATTTTATTTTATTTATTTATTACTATAGGCGCCGGCACTGGGCCGGCTATGTGCGCTCGCCCTAGCTGGAGACCTTAATTTATTGAGGCATCCACAGGCAACCCCGGTTAAGTACAACCTCATAGGATGAACTGCGAGATGCCATTTATAAACAAAAAAAATTGTCCTTCTAGGAAATTTACTAAAATAGATTTTCCACATTTTCCTAAAATATCACTATGATAAATAACGTAGCGCTTATTTTATACATTATTTTCCTTTTTTTCAGACGGTGTCATCGTATTCTCAGCGATAGTGCAAGTTTCATAATAACAGGGATGTGTTTGCGGCAAAGTCACATCGTAAACCGTTTAGTGATATTTTCTCTCGCTACATTTAGCACATACGATTTAACACTCATAAAATATTAACCACGCATTGTGTTATGTAGTACATTACATAAATCTTTACATTATAAAAAGCGATTTGTAGAGCGTTATCTAACAGTTGTTTAGTTTTTTGTTATTTATGATTCGTAAATTAAGTATCTTGTAAGTCTTTATCATACAATTACAAGTTTCTATGAGACGAGAACAAATAGGCAAAAGTATTAAAAGAAAATTGACATGTCTGACTTTAATAGCAAATCTATTGTGGTAAATTGAGCTCGTTGAATGCCGTAATTACAGAAACAATAAAAAAGGCTTTGTGTCTCGCGTAGATCCATGTTATACGAAAGATTAATCTGAAAAACTAGCACGTTTTTAAAGACGACCCTGATCTATTTTCAAGGTTATACCCGTCTATTTACCTAAATGCAGATAAATATGCTCAGTTAAACGGACATTAACTCTTTCACCACATCACAAATTAATATAATGTCACACAGAACGTTAAACGCCGAGCGGTTCCCGTATGATCTGGTTTACGACTGTAGTTTTAATAAAAATCTCTAATAACATTCCGACGTCATGTTTCACATTACCCGTGGCGTTTATCATAACACTACCTCCACGAACGTATCGTAAAACTTAAAATATATAACTATCCAATAACACGACAAACAGTTTTCGTAATTTCTCCTTTTTTCTCTACCTCTACTGAAGCGATTCAATCTTCTAAATTATTACAGATAATGTTCGAAATCGCCGCCTTTTTTCGTCTCCCAATGAGCATGTAACTAGAACCGTGTTGGCTCCACTATAAACTTCATAACAAACTGCCACACGAAGCTATATCTTGTGTACATTATGAGCTTTTTCGTTTAAGTCAAAGCTCCACTGTTTTACTTCAAAAAAGGCGTACGAAACATCAACGGACAATCGATTTGATACCTTCGCTGACCATTAATAAAGTTGATTAAGCAATAATTATGTGCCGTGTGTTCGTTATCAAAATTAAGGAGGAGGAACGCCCTTTAGATGTTTTACTTAACTGTTAATAACACGGAGGTGTAGATATAAAATGCGGACTTACTTGACTTTAAATGTATTATTTTAAGAAATCCACATTTTTTATTAACTTTTTATGTCGCGATCTCTCAGAATATATATACCAACATATCTGAATTATTAGTGGGTACTACATACTGAACACCATTTTTGGAAAGAAATGATTTCACATGAGATTATTTCTGAACCATTAAATACCTTATCAGAACGAAAGTTTGTGTATTACATTTTGGGTTGAATATGAAAATTAATAAACTGCTGTTACTGTGCTTATGCCCAAAAACCAGGCCTAGAAACGGTAGGTATGGGCTATCACATTAGTAGGTAGTTACTATGCTACGAACAAAAGTATAATTGAACAATTTACAATTTCTAGCCAGGCGTTGTGTGTGCTTTTAAAAGCTTTGAACTTAAATATATCAAGAAATGCAAGAAGTCCAACTTCTGAGGAAAACTTCATTAAAAACTCTAGACATTTCTTTTAACTAATAGATCTGGATATTTCAACATAGTTAAGTTATTACTTAACTGCAGTGCAGATTTTTAACAATGTTAAAAGATACAAAAACCTAATTTAGATACACGTTACCAACCATACAGATGCAGTGCATCACTCAACGCGCTAATAAACCCCACCACAGTTCCGTTCTCATTACGACAATGTTGCCAACATCTAAATTACCTATTGAACACAACCTGTCCAACTGAGTTATAGTAACATAAATTAACTCACAGATACGCCCTACGCAGTTATTGGCCTACGGAACCCTTGCCTGTTCCAGAACTTCAATTATCTCTTATAAAAGCCATTACCCTCGAAAATATTCGATTATGGTATCTCTTGGGTCGGTTCATTACCGGTTTGGGCGGCGATTGCGAGCCTGGCAGGTCATTCAGATGTACATTTTATTGAAACACTCGTAAGTTCCATGTTTTAAATTTACGTGCGTTACTGAGTAGGTTTTATTGAACGGTAATAATACCACCGCATATCGATGAAAATCGTATTAAATTTTAATGTATGCAAGACTTATTTAAAAAGGTTCTGCCCACGTTTTGCCAAAGGTCCAGTACATTGTGAGTATCACTTTTCTGTAACATTTAAAAAGTTTGGTGTAATTTTGGATACCCAAAACTATGTACATTGCACTCTCTTAGATACATATATATGTATCTAAGCAAAAAATAGATAAAAACCAATAATAAATGCCTTAGGTCATTTATTTATTAAGATATCGTTGATCTAAAATTACTTTGGTATGTAGCAAAAAATAAAATATGCCAAATGTAAATAAGCCAGGATAGTAAAACTACAATACGTATGGCGCACGGTTCAGAGGACACATTTGGCTCCGGGTCCGCCCGGCTGCGTCACGTTCGCGTCAACGTTAGCATTTCTTTTGTGAACGCTCCAAATTGCTCACATAAAACTCCCAGACTGTTTTGCTACGTGACGTCTTCAGTATTTTTACTGCCTGTATATTCTTATCAGCTCTACGAGGGAACTAGACCCTTTTCATTCTAGAAAAAGAAAATCGTAAAAATATATTGTTGCCGACTCCGTCAGAAAGTGGAAAAAGAAATATAAACGAGCGTCGCTATTCCAAGGCAGGGAACTTTCCGAGTTTCGTAATTAATGTTGCAAGAAGATATCGTCGGGAAAAGTTTTTTCATCACGTTCAGCGGAGGCAGTGTTGTAATGAGCGCCCCCGCGGCGTTACATCGTAAAAACACCATACAACTTAATAAATAAAACTGGAATTCGTGAAGATTTATCACGAGGCCCATATTGCGATTCGTGACTCGAGCCTGAGGCGTGTTTTTGCCGCGTATCTACGAGGATAAGAGCCTGGGTTGTAAAAAAATAGAGATATTATATGTCATAGAGCGGTCAGCCTCTCATATTTACAAAAGTCTTTGTATGAAATATTTTGACATTTCTTGGTAGTGGCGCGCGGGAACGAGCGTGGCGCGCGGGTGTTCCTTCGTGGAAACAATCCTGTTATTTATCGCATGTGATCTACACATGCTAGGTGGATATACGTACACAATATAGTCGACGGGCAAATGAACCATATTTTTGGGATTATAGTTATGAGCACGCACAACCAAGTCTTAAAGTATTTCGAATATCATTACTGAAGGCATGAATTTTTATGGGGAATTCTCATGAAGTAAATACGTTTCCTGTTAAATTACCTTGATAAATTGGCTTAAATAACGCGATGTCTGAAGTGGATTAATATGCTCAATACGGATGCAGGGAGTTTAACGCTGTAAGTAGGTAATAATGAAACCTCTTTATAGGACGTTGACATGAAAACAATAATTTACCGCGAATTTATTTCCTAGTCGGATATTAAAATAATACTGGCAAGCTCATGGGTAAATGCTCATGGTAAATGCTATTTGTGAGCATGAAAAGTAAGAATTTAAAACACTTAAAATATTATTACACTTAATATATATATATATTATTGCTATTCTGAATTTTGAAAATGTAGCGAAAAAATATCGTTACATTTTTTAAGAGCTGATTAACGGTATCACATTGAAAAGCTTATTTTCTTGTTCCTAAAGTTACATTAACTCATTAAAAAAGTTTTAAAAGAAAAGTTCATTTTAATCACAAAAAAGAGGTTGATAATATTTTTCGTTCCCTGTAGAATATCCTCATTTTGCAAAATGTTGATGTAAATTAACGGAGCTTTTAGTGATCTCATCTTGCAGGTCGAGAGCCGTGAAACATGAATTTGTCTCACGAAAGTTATAACATTTTCTGTATAGCGGTATAAATATTTCAAGACACCTACATACATAGTAGATCGAGTTTAAAATTCGATCACAAAGCCTTGTATATTCAGTACACGTATTGGAGCGCAGGTGATACTGTAGGTACACGGTCCAAGTTTTATTGTTATTCCCACTCTGCGAATTGAATTTGAAACAAGCGAGTGCGATCAATACTAGACTGTGGCGAAGAGTAGTAGAGTACCCGCTTTACCTATCCAACTTGAATAGGTACAAACTTATTGGGCTTATATTTAATTGGAAAATGTTAAATTTTTGGAAAATTACATATAGTTATGTTGCATAGTTATATATATACCTATATATATATATATGTATATAAAATTCAAAGTCCTGACTGACTGATATATCAACGCACAGTCTAACCCGCTGGTCCTAGAGACATGAATTGTATATAATTGGGAGAGTGTGTTCTTTGTGAAGAGTAGGTATCCACTAAGAAAGGGCTTTTCGAAATACCACCCGTAAGAAAGTGAATGGGGGCATGATGAAATTTCACGTGGACGAAGTCGCGGGCAGAAGCTAGTATTACATATAGTTGTATTATGTTTTCAGCTGTCTATTAACGCAAGACCACATACACCTCAATTAGAGTATTGAGTTAAAAGCATAATATAGTGACCAAAACTTATGTTTTTTATAAGCTCGCTATTTTTATTGTTGAAAATCGTATTGACACTAGCATTACTTTATGCATTTTGAGTATTGAGTTTTAACACCTTGAGATAAGGTTTAATTTTATTTGGCTTAATCAGCGGTTAGCATGAAAAAATTCATAATTTTTTAAAAAATAGCTAAGTATATCAAAAGTTACTGAAATCGATTCAGTAGTCAACTATGAAAAAACTACTTTCAGGACTTGCGTTTATTCTGTTACACCTTTTATATTTAACTCAACAATTTAAGGAAGCTTTAAACAGTGGCTTCATATTATAAAGTCAAAGCATTTATTTCAAATAGGCACTTAAAAGGCACTTTTGAACGTTAAAAATTACAATAAAATAGAATTGATTCTTGTCGCCTCTTCCATAATGTAGTTTTCGTATGGAGAAGAATGGGCAACCGTTACTCTTTTAAAACGTTTTACAATATTTTGTATACATTAATTATTATATAATAATATGTGAAGACGCACTTGAAATAAAATTACTATAAGTACCACAATAGGTAAAAGAATTAAAAATTAAGCCATGACATAAATAATAATTTATTATCTGATTGATACATGGTGCTCACATGTTTACAAACATAGTAAAAGTAGACGATTTTCAATAAAAAAAAAAAATTAAGTAATGAGTCAGGGTGTGAGTTAAAGTAATTACAGAATGTAAATCAATGTAAAAAAAAAGAATAAATTTTACAATTAAATTAGCAACCAGTTTGACTTTGTCTATAAAATACATAAAAAAATTATAAAAGCGAATAGAAAGTAAAGTGTTGCGTTTTATTTTTTAATTATTTAATTCTTCACCAATTACGTTTTTAGTTTTACGCTACCTGTTAATTAAAACAAGAGCTAATGTGGGAAAACATTATTTTTATTACTTCGATCTTAAAATTAATTAAATTCTGTAAATGCAGCGGCGAGGCGGCGACTAGAATGAAAATTCCATTAAATTAAATTAGAAAAAAAAATGATAAAATGAACATTTTATTAAATGTACTTTTCACCCAAGTTAGCTAGTAGAATCTCATGACTTTATGTACGTAGGCATATAGACAACATATTTCAACGTAGAAGTAGGTATTTTTATCCTGAAGAACCATTTTCTTGGCTTCAATCTATGCGGCTTCTTTTCATATAATAAAACGTATTACATACAATAGGAAGAAGGAATGAAGTAGGTGCGTAATTTAAGAAAATTTGAACTTTTCGTCCAATTTTAATTTCGTTTTAGAGCCAGGCTTCACTGCCAGCTTACGGGGGCGCTATTATCTCAGCCATTTTATCTCCAATGTAATCTTGTTAAGAGTCCCCTCGCCCCCCACCCCATACCTCGAAGGGAAGCAATAATGCTGAAATCCCCCGGTTTTCGGCGCTTAAACTAAGCCAAGCATTACCGTGAAATCCATAGCAAAATTAGTGTTTGTTTACACCTATTTGTTTTAGTTAAATGTAACGTGTGATGTGTATGTAGACACATTACCTACACATACACATCATACGTTACATCACATCATCAATGACTATAAAATACAAGAATAAATACTAATACATAGACATGTATTAGTATTTATTTTCGTATTTTATAGTGACTATAACATACAAAAATAAATACTAATACATAGCTATCTATGTATTAGTATTTAGTAATTTCCTGGCTATTTATCCCGTACATATGTTGCACCTGTCATGTTTTGTCTCTGCATCATCTGATGATGCATGATTTTTGTAGTAAAAGAATATAAGATTACTAAACTTCTTGCTCTTCTTTTTCTTGTTTTTTTGTCACAGTCATGACGTGCAGAAGTCAACTATTTCTGCTTTGTGCTCGTGACTATATCTTATCTTGTTTTTATTTATCATATTTTATTAGAATTAATTATCGTTTTGTAAAATAGGTTTATTTGTCACAAAAACACGTGCACGTGTTTTTCTTTCTTTCTTACCGATTTTTCTCTCTCTCTTTCATAAGTAATCCTTGTAATTCTTGATTTGATCGTCATCATTCTCTTGCCCTTAACCCAGTCTAGGTATTTGAAGTCGGCCTTATAATCATACCTATGTCTTTTTCTTCCATGCTTCTCTAGACTTCGATAGTAACCCCCTTTCTAACCATATCATCTTTCACACTGGTCATCCATTATTTCTTTGGGCTTCCTCTACTCTTAGGTATAGGGGTGATTTTCAAAATTCATGTACATTGTGGGACGTGAAAACGTCCCCCGGAATATTGTCCAGGCATAACATATTAAACGATCAAATTATTGTTATTATCATTGAATAAAAGTTTATTGAGAAGGATTTCAACGTTTGAGTTTAAAAAAAAAATAAGTAGTCTGAAATATATGATGTATATGCTCTTAGTGTGATAATATTTCCATACATCTACCTCGTGTCTCTAAGCGAGAGCGCGTTACAAAAACCATCATAAAGATTAAACTACTCATTTTATTGTAAATTCTCTTTGCGCAATATCTTAATGGGTAATTATTATGTAAATTATACAAAATTGTAATAAAAACTTTATGTAATAATTATAATATACCTAAGCCTTTCAAAATGTGTCTTCTATTTCATTCAATTTTGTTGATCATTATTGTAACACAAATATTGGTAGATATTTGAAATTCTTTATTGGAAACACATTCTTGTCAAAGACATCCAATCAGATGACAACAAAATATTACTCCGCCATTTTGTCTGTAGGTGTCATTGTTGTGAAACGTGTGTTTCTTGCGGTGTAGTGTTTTTTCCACAATAAAGTTTTCATTTTAGTTGATCAGCTATAAAAACAACGATAAGTCTCTGCCTTACTATTTTTGCGTAAATTCAAAGAATAATATTAATTCAATTTGATTATGGTGATAGACAAGTCCAACAACATTATTTTCAACCTTCAAATGTTGAAGGTCGTTATTCAACAAACCGTTGATTTTCATTTTCGTAACAATTTGTTACATATTTTTGTTGCGTAACAAAAAGGATGTAACAAATATGAAGCAAAGCCAATTTCAAAATGGAATTATTTTTTGAATTTGTAAAAGTAATTAACAATTTTTAACCGTAAGTTCCATCACCAATATTTTATTTATTTATTCAATTGGCCTATAGTTTAATATAATAGTTTGTTTTCTGTAGGCTAAACTTTTTAATAAATACTTAATGACCAAACGGAATGCACAATTTATTCCGAGACTGATTTAGTAAATAAAAAGATTGCTTATGTTATCAATAAATGATTAAAATCTAATTTCATTGTTTTAATAGAGTTGTGAAATAGCCCTAATGTTTCCTTTTTGTTATTTTTTTGTTACATTGATCACTTTTGTAACGATATTCATTTTTGTTTCATTTTTATAACTGTACAAAAATTTTGAAAATCACCCATAGCCATCCATAGTCATACCCAAAACTTTCTCCATGACATATCTGTGCAAAATGCAAACGTCTCCTGACGTGCTCCTTGCGTTTTATTTTAGAAGTTTTCTTACTTATTAAATATTTTTTTAAGGATTTATTTATGTGTTGTCATATATACGGAGGCCTGTATGCTACCAAACTCTGCAATATCGGCAATATTGCTTTCCATTTGTATTGCGGGTGCGTCACGGATTTTAAAACGGCAGCTGTGATCATTGTGTCCTCGGCAGAGCGAGTGTCTGGTTTTAAAAGCATGCTTTTATCGTCTGGTAGTTTGAGATATTTAAAAATCATTTTGTGTTTCTTTTATATTGCGTTGAGTAGGTATGCGCATCATCCTATAATATTCCCATGGCAGGGACACAGGTCTCCTCTCTTCGAGAGGGATTGGGCTGTAATCTACAACGCAGGCTCAGTGCGGGTTGGTTGTTGAGTAGATAACCACGTCTTAATTCACCGATGCATTAAATGCCTTTCAAAAACTATCTGTGTCAGTTTCTATGACAACCCTGATAAGTCTTCACCTGGTGGCATTATTCCATAACGTCCTGAAAAAACACGCCAAATATCATCATCATCTACCTAGCCTTTTCCCAACTATGTTGGGGTTAGCTTCCAGTCTAACCGGATACAGCTGGATACCAGTATTTTTCATGGAGCGACTGCCTATCTGACCTCCACAACCCGGAAAAAACACCCCAAATAATACCTACTTAATGAATTCTGGGCATTATACCAAAACAAACCTGGGACCTATGGGCATCGTGCCCAAACGGAGCTCATCATAATGATCCTTCTGTACTTATCAAAATAAATTTGGAATCAGCGTAGGACGTAGTTTTCTTCTATAATCTCAGCCGCTATCTAAGCATTTACTTTTTTAATTCTTAAAGCCGACTTCACCAACTGATATCCTTAAAGATGCAGCGTAGGTAGGCCTCCCACTAGGTGAACCGGCAACATCGTGAGAGTCGCGAGCCACCGATGATGAAAGTGGCGGATTGTCGTACGGCGTGGTGGTCTAAGGGGGAGGCCTTTGTTCAGCAGTGGACGTCTTCCGGCTAACGATGATGATGAAGATATCCTTAGTCTAATTAGTCAAAATCATCGTTCACACAGTCTATTCGTCTCAACTCCAAATATTAATATACCTACTGGCGGCAGCTTTAATTGATGCGGTATTAAAAACTTGAAAAGTTTCAAAAGCATTATATTTTCCGTGAGTAAGTTAGGTTACATTGAAGTTTATATTTTCTGAAGTTACAGTCATTTTATAGTTTTAAAATTACTGCAGCTTGCACTTGTTGTGACAAAAAAGGGAATTATTTTAAGCTTACAAAAAGAAGAACATTTATTATATTAGAGTGTCCAATAATATTTTAGGGAAATCAAAATAGGAATTATTTAGGGATTCCTTAAATACATGTCAATTGTGTAATGTGCAGTAAGAATATTGCAATAAGTGTATGAAATTTACATTGCTATTCAATTAGTACCAAGTTGTTTTCGTTTATAATAAAATGTACCAAAACAAATGGCCGATCTTTCCCTATTATAATCCATTAACACTTCACACATAATGTAAGCTAAGTTCTACATAAAGTACATATCTCAAATAGACCATGTAGTACCAACCTAACTACCTAGGTAGGTAGCTGGTGCTTCGTTCCTGGGGGACCTAAAAGCCATGTGTAGTAAAACAGGTCATAAAGTTGAAACTACTAGCATACCGCATGTAAGTTGCATCTTACATGCGATGCAACCTTGCCTTTAGTAATGAAGCTTCAACTTTAGAGAAACCGACGTTATGACAAGAATATGAGCAATTTGAGCATAGTGAGCACTCTTGAATAACTTCCATGGGAAAATTTGTACAAAATATTTCAGTTAAAAATATTTCAGTTGTAGATTTCTCAGAATGACCTATATTTTACTATCTCTATTAGTTAGCTTCTTTATTCTTTCTTTTAATAATTTGTGAACATTAATGAAATAACAGTCATAAATGCGTACCTTATTATGTATTACCTACATAATATTTAGCGATTGGTTTTTTTTTTATTTTCAGCGTGGATCCACTTTAAAATAGTAGTAGATTGCTATAATAGACGTGCATCAGCTACCTACCCGTGCATCACTCTTTACTCATCATTTTGCCTATTCTTATAGTGTGATTTTAAATGACACTACGTATGAGAATAAACAAAATGATGATTGTTTACCTACCGAAGAAAATTCTACAAAAGCGAGTCGAATGTAAAAAAAGCCCGAAACAACAATAATGTAACCATTTCTATAATTTGTATAAAAAAATAAATAAAAAAAAAAAAAAAATTAAAGTAATAAATAAATAATTTTTTTGTTTTTTTTTAAATAAAACAACATGCCGACTTTATTTGTGTTTCGATTGTATTGGTATTTTGGTGCTTTAAGAAACATAGTAGTCTATTTGTAAATAATGCCTATTTTTTAATTTAATGGATGAATGGGGTACAAGAAGAACGGAAAAGAAAATGAGAGTGTGGAAATGTCCCGAAGTGTTATATATGCTTTATCACTTAAATATGAGTTTAGCAGCAAGTGCCAAGTGATTTTCTACCATTGGAACTTGTAGGTGGAACTATAGCGCAGCTTACAGTACTATTATATTGGAAGAAGCCTTTTATTTAAATAATTATAACATTCACATTTAGTGGAAGAATATAACTTTTATTTCCTATGACATCTTATTTTAAATTTGACATAGAAGTTGTAAAAGGAACATTTTCTTCTTAATATATCATAGACACAATATTATCTATAACAAGTACCAATACTTTTGGTCATGCTAAGGTGGTCATTTGGTCATGTTACTTTCTATCATAAAGACTAATATTTAAAAAGTCACAAAAAAAAAATTCAATGATTTATTAAAAATTGACTTGGCTTGTCAATCTGATATCAAATGACAGATATTGTAGAATCATCATTATTCTCTTGCCAATTTGTTTGGATATTACCGAGATTATTTTAAGTATAATCATGTTTATATTTAGTTATAAAGATAAATTTATCTGAGTTTTTACAATGGGGGCTTACTCCCGGAATCGGTACCGAAGTTTGAACGATGTTGTTTTTGTACGAGGATGTTAAGAGTGGTGTGTTTAGTAAGAAAAAAACAGATTTATCCTGAACACCTTATTTTAAACCGGTGGGGTCTCTAAGATTCTGTTATGTTTGAGATTTTGTCGTCCGTATTTAGACCAGAACAGCAATGGTTTAGACCTTAGATGTTTTTGTTTTCTTAGAAATAACTACTTGCCCCTCATATTTTGCGTTACTATTCTAATGAAAACATGCTCATGACTTTTGTCCCTTTCAGACAAAACTTTTTGTAGGTAGTGTCTCTGATAAAATTTACTAGATTTTTCGTAGGACACTCAATAGACAATCGCGGATAGGACCTAGTTGAGACTCGCACAGACCAGGGAAGCATGACAAAAAGGAAGGAGGCCTAGGTATACCTAGCAGTGGGTGGAAAAAGGATGCCAATGATGATGATGACTCAATAGACGGAATTCAAAATTCAAATTCAAATTAAAAAATCATTTATTTCAATTCATTTTAGATCATATAAAAGATTATAATTTCAATCACAATAAGTTTAAATAAAAATAACGAATGAATTAAATAATATAAATTAAAATTAAATTAAAAGTATAAAATTAAATTAAAATCATAAAAATAATTATAAGTATAGAATAAATATTGAAAAGTGAACCTACTATGAAATGAATAATCATAATTTGTGTAAGTGTATCGATCTACTTAAGTACATTTTTATGCATTGTTTCAGTTGGCATTAACCCACAGTATGCGTATTCTGTTTTGTCCAACATGCGTTGATTTGTATACAAAGGAAGGTGGCTATCTTTTTAAAGGCCTGATTATTATGATGTGGATTCTGTTTGTTATCAACGTGGCAGCATTGTGTAGTAGTTTTGCCTACCTCTTGAGCCTATTTTTGGTAAGTAGTTTACATAAACAGCAAGCTTTTTCTCTTTTTTTACAATTTTTAACAATACACAACGGTCACTGTTTTCAAAGTCGTTTCTAAAATTTGGAAGTAATTCAAGTAAGTAGGTATATACAAATAACTTAAAATACTTAAATTGTGTACCTAAATAATATGACTTGATGGATTGCTAGCGACACACTCAAACGATGTCGTCAATAGTCACCAAAATATGTTGTAAATAATTATTTATAATTCAAAATATGACCTTTCTTTTTTTCAGCACATAGGTATACCCGGTCACAGCTAATGTTTACATGAGACTCAGCACTTTATCAGCCCTCGGGATGTTCGTCCATGGAATATTGAACTTAATACACATATTTGATGGCAATTGCAACAACCCAAGTGATACATTTGCTCACTTTATGTACTTAGGACGTAAGTTCTTTATTTATTTTCTAGCGACCCGAAAAAGGTAGACTATTTCAATATCTGAGTCTAGACTTTAAAAAGATGCTATGAGCTCTTGGCTTTGTTTCGGTCTTTCTTCTCAGAGTAGTCAAGTAGGAAACACCGAACTCATCTATTTTTAAAACCTAATTTATTTTTGACTTGGAAAAGTGTTGGTACAAACGTAATTACAGAAATAAAATCATTTATCATTCAAAATTTGTGTTCACAGGAAAACCCTCTGGCAGTACTATTTTTCATGTATGTATCACTATTTTGGCTTATCTACAGGGTGACTGACAAAGGGTGTCTCAAACTTAAGGGTACAGACTATCAAACTGAACAACTTTTACCCGGAGACCAACATCGTAATCGTGAATAAAAAATCAGTCGTTCCATACAAAACTGCAATACCTTCTTGATCAAATGTATGGGACGACTGATTTTTATTCGCGATTACGATGTTGGTCCCCGGGTAAAAGTTGTTCAGTTTGATGGTCTGTACCACACCCTTAAGTTGGCGACACCTTTTCTCAGACAGCCTGTATAATATTGCCGTCAGCGTTGTTATGTTCTCAGAGATGTCCGAAGGAAACTGCTCACCTCCGTACTTCTTAGCGAGTGCAACGTTGCTCAGTTCTACAGGTATGATATGAAAGTTTACTTTGTTAACACACTTGTTGCTTGCAACGCACCTGCTGAAGCGAAGCGCAGCAATGTTTACATACCCTGCCAATTTTTGGTTAGATATATACATACTAAACGAGCGCACCAAAGCGGACTGAGACACGTGGTTAAAACAGATCTAGGTATATCGATTTTCAATGAATGTGTTGAATTTATGTGTGGCAGTGAAAACTGCACTGCGTAGCATTTCTTCAGCCCTAAAGGATTCGAAGATAACGTCTTTGGTCTAATCTCGTGTTTGCAAGTGCTTCCACTGACTATGGGTTCAATACCCAGGTAGCACAGAAGTAGTCCAAGTCTGGATTTGTGCCCAGTCAATGACAAAATTCTCGCCGCCACTAGAAGAATAACTAGTGAATAATATGTAGATATGCTTGTTGCCCTCGCACAGACCAGGGTAACATGGCACAAAAGAGAGGAGGCCTAAACTCAAGTGGTTGGAACAGCACCCTAATTGGGTATGTAAAGTTTTTTTCAGGTATTTTTTTTATATTTTTAATTTATAGATTTAGTTATTTTATGCAACTAATTTCAAAATTTTGGTTTTCTAAGCAGCCATTAATTTTAAATAAATTTTCTAAATTCTGCTTCAAAAGTAGGCTGAAGAGTTCAATATCTATGCCACGTATAACACAATAACAAAAATCCTAAATTTGACGTTTTTTGCTTGACATCAGAAACTTCAAGCATGACACTAGACAGTTTTAGAGGTGGGAATGATCGATATAATCGATTGAACATTTATTTAATACAGTTATTAATTTTGTATAGGGATAAGTGGAAGGAGGGAAGGGAGGCCTTTGCCCTGCAGTGGGACAGAAATGACTAATAATTAGTAATTAAATTAAATAATAGGTATTATCAATATGTCATTATCAAAATCAAACCAATAACAAGCAGCTACAGTACCTAGTATATTTGCAAGTTTCCAACACCATTTGTGGTTACAAAATAGTTCGAATGATTTTATACTTAATATTATTATTTAAAGGGAGTGCATTTTATTTAAGCTATCATTATAATGATCGATTAACAATAATTCAGAATTCGAGATTTAGATTTTTTGTGTGAATAGATTTTCAATGTTTGATTTGAATCGATTCAAAGGCCGAAATTTTCGCACAACTGCATTACATATATTACTATGGTCATCCCTATAGTTGACATTAAATGACTAACTTTTTATCATATGATGAGAGGAGGCACCGAAAGTATTCTCAATCTGCTTACTTGTGACGTCATTTGGAGGTCAAATGAAAGTCAAGTGGTATTAAGTGTTTATGTTAAAATAAACTCCATCTTATAATTTTAAGCGCTAAAAATAGAAAAATGAAGTTAAGAAACCTTAAATCTCGAAATGGTTTGGGAATCAGCGTAGGATTTTTTTTCTTTACATACCGAATTGCGTAACTCACGATCAATCACAATCTGTTTCGGTTTGACAGTTCAACAACATTCATTGCGTTACTTACGTTGTTGAGCAGAAATTTTCCGAACATATGCAGCAATGGATTAGCAATTTGTTTCAAAATGATTCAGATTATGATTAATCGTGCGTTACGCAATTAGGGTGCAGGTCGGCCAATGATGATGATGATGATTCTTGTTAGAATTACCTACCTACTAGGTAATACTAAAAATCTATGTTCGTATGAATCATATTTTTCTTTTCAGTGATTTTGTATTTCTTGGTAGTAATATCTAGCTACTATAGAAAAATGCCCCGAAACGGAGACTAGGTTGGATCTAAGTGTTATTATTATTATCAAATTTATGAAAAACGAAATTTAATGAGTTCATGACCCAACGAATTGGAATGGAATTTATTTATTTATGTATTGGTCTTTGTAGTGATGAAAAAAGGTTTGTTTCAACTCTATTCTTTATGACTAAGTATATGACATACTATTTGTCGTCATTGCTCATTCTGACTAGTACTTTGTAAAATACATGGAATTAGTAGGTATGTACTTGGTAAAATACTAATGTCATGCCTTTTACGCTAATTTCTATCTGTCATTGTCACTACTAGCAGTCGGTTGTTGTAGACCATGTATAGACCGTTTTAAAAAAATCACTCTGAGGTAGACCGTGTCTGTCTATCATATTCAAAATTGTGGTGTCTTGGTGTTCCTTCCACAAGACTTTTTGATGAGTTGAAGTTGAAGATCACGAATTATTGTTCGAATAAATAATTGCGTTCTCCAGCAACACGACACGACATGAGTACTAACAACACAAACAATGGACATGAAAAGTCTATATTATTTCAACACCTTGCCTCGAGTAAATAATTTTTTTTGTTGTATCAGTCTGTTCACGGGGTGCAAAATTATAGGAGGATTCTATATGCTTTTAATAGTAAGTTTCTACCTATTTTAGTACGATACAATTTTATTTGTAGGAAGGCAGAGAGAAAGCGACCCCGTGGACGGTTACGTAGCTGGTCCGCAGGTGAAAGCTCTAACTTATCTATCAGTGAACGGACGATAGGAATACCCGAGAACCACGATGTGAGGAGGTGCATAATTACAGTACAGACGAGCATGGAGATCTCTCCATGCGTGCATACTTTTTTTTTTAATTTGAAATGGTTTTGGTCTTGAGTCTCGTCTAGGTCAAAGGTGAGTCGACGATGGAGTGAGCTTACCCAGAAGAAACCTGTTCACTCTCACTTTGAAGAGATTCGGGTTGTATGCGCTCGGAGACACAGACGCAGGTAAAAAGTTCCACTCTTTTGCTGTGCGCATTATAAAGGACATTTGAAAACGCTTAGTGCGAATAAGTGGAATAGCAACTAGGCAGGGATGGTAATTTGCAGTGCGTCTAGATGTCCGAAGGCATATACGGGCGATTAGCTTATATAGTTTCAACGAGTTGCTTCTAATTATCATTCTTAAGGCGAAATGTGTCCCAAAGAAGATGTTTTGACGCATTTCGGCTGCACGGAGGTGATTTATATTGATGTTAAATTTTTACTGTGTGTTTCCATACACAGTAAAAATTTAAGAAAAATCAGACGAATCTAAAGGAAAAACTGATCATGTATTAATTACCTTTAATTTCAGTTATTCAGACGGGTCCTGTATTGAGTTATTTAAAGCTTTATTTTCAATTTTCTTTTTATTTTACAAAGAGCAGTGAAGATTCCAACTGATATTACATATATTTACTTATAGATGGTTGGCTGCATTGTAGCTTTTGTCCCGGCTGTTATATTTGAGTCGCCTGATCGTACCTCTAGTGCCGAGTGTACAAAAAGCGTGAACTTCAAATTCAAACGACTGCGCGATAGTAATTTAATAGGCTATAACCTCGCCGGTAAAAAATCTTTGTAACCATATGTGGTGGTCCTTGCGATACAAATTTGATTTTGCTAAAAAGTACTAAAAGTCGTAGGCACATTCCTATTGTTACTAACTTGCAACGGGTCGACTCAGTAAATAACGGCCGAATGATACTAAAATATGATATATCTTTCAGCTTCAAGCCTTGCTGGCAGCTGCAGTAAGCAAGGACTATACTAAATGCTACAATAACGGAATTGTATATCAAATTGTTTCTATTACGGCTCTCATACTTTGGTGTATAATATCGTTTACGACAAGTCTTTTTCTTTATGGAGTTGTGATGGTTTGTAAACTGTTGTATGGTAGGTACTTAGTGTCACAACCATGGACGTTTTTCGTAGATCTTTAGATAATATACAGGGTGGCACGCACATCGACGCGCAAACTGAAACCATAAATTCAGCACATGATTCTCGAGTAGATTTCTAGCGTAGAATTTGTTTTAAATAAAATACAGATTTTTCATAGAAACAGTTGTTGTTGTATATAAATTATTTTATGTAATATTTTATTAGTGAAGAAGTCGTTGAAGTACTTATATATAAATAAATAAAAGAGATACCTACATGGTAAAAATCTATGGTACAGCATTTTTTTTTTCAAAATCAAAAATTTCCAAAGTCTAAAGAGTTTTATACTCTCTAAATCTTGGAAACAGTGTAAATTCTAAATTGCAAAATAGTTTATTTCTAAACTATTCTCCATCTAAATTTATAACTGTTATAAGACAAGCATCTCTGGTCGTGCCACGAATATAGAACACAAATCGTTAATTCCTACTTCAGTAGATAGGTACTCATTATGTTTGATAGTATATCATACAAAGGCCTGGGTACTGTAGGTAAGTACAGTCAGTAAATGCTTTACGACCCTAAAATTAAATGTTACTTGCACGTCATAAAACGACAAGGTCTATTTGTCTATGTGGCAGTTAGATAGTTTCAACCTTAGTGAAGTTTCAATTTACTAGGATTTTTTATCAAAAATGGCAAAGTAATTACGAGATCGACTATACTTATTCATTATCAATATAATAGCTTAACCGGTCGAATGCCGTAATTACAGGAACGATTAAAAAGCCATTGTGCCTCACGTGGATCCATGTTTGATATACGAAAGGTTAATTCTATTTAAAAATAACAATTAATGATATCTGTATGAGTCTTGTGTGTTGGTTTGAAAAGTATAAGTCACGTCTATACGTGACGTATACTTTTCAAAACTTTATTTTTGGCTATCGAAAGACGATGGTTTTTTATTAATCTTTATTTTTTTTACATAAATTTATGGGTTTTTGTCCAATAATTATATATCAACCCCATCATACCTTAAAACAAAGTAAATTGACTTAGTAATATAATAAACGATGGTTTATTGAATAGTTTTAACTACCACCGACAACGCCGTTGAAGTGGCAAAGTTTTGGGGGACTGTCTATAATTTTGACGTTCAAAAATTTCTGATGCTGTGCCTAGTTTTAATAAATTACTTTTGGCTCTATAATCTATGCAAAGCGATGGAAAAGTGCTGATTACTCGTACAATATCGAAACTAATAAAATAAATATCGTTTGTGTTCACAGGACCTACCTATATATTTCATTCTTTTCATGGACACGACAGTGTTACTGATAACCTTTAACCTGGTCATGAGCTTATGATGTTCTTTTATTTCTTTGAAGAAGACAGTTGTACTTGGCCGTACCTTTTCGGAGGAGCGAACTTTTTCGGTGCCATATGTAAGTGGATTAGGAATATTATCTTATATTTTCCGTCTTATTTGTGCTAAAAGGGAAGTATGGAAGAAGAAAGAGGAGGCCTATTACTAGCAGTAGGTGATTCTGGGCTGAAATGATGATGTCCACGGTTTCGCTCGCATTTTATAAAGTAAAAGAAATGAGGAAGCACCCAAATTATAAGTATTCTACGTATTGATTCAAGGCATGCTTAGGTGTTCAGTTTGAGATTCCATATTAACAATATTTTCATCCCGATCATTTCAACGCCGACTGTACCAGCAGTGTAGGTGTGCAAACTGGAACGTACCCATTTATTAAATACTGTAATAATAAGTTTAAGCATAATACTTTTGCCTTTTCAGTGCTTATTTATTTCTTATTGGTAGTGAACAGTCACTTCCATAAAACTGTGGAGATCCAGGGTTCTACCCGTGCCGTTTTTGCGCGGCGTTATTCCCCGCAAGGAGCGTCTTCTGGAGCACCGCCTGAATCATTTTCTGAAACACCTTCTAGAGTGCCTGCCAGACCGCCTTCCAGAGCACCTTCTGTAACATCTTCTGGAGCGGCATCTTATAGAGCACCTTCTGCAGCGCCTTCAGTAGCATCACCTGCAGCGCCTTATGTAGCGCCACCTAGAGCACCTTATGCAGCGTCACCGGGTGCACCTCATGCAGCGCCACCTGAAGCACCTTATGAAACGCCTTCCGCAGCGCCACCTGCAGCGCCTACTTCAGCAGCGCCACGTAGAGGTTACAAACGTCTTATAGACCACTTTCTACAGCGCCGTCTACAACGCCACCTGAATCGCTTTCATTACCTTCACTTACTACACCTGATGCAGCACCTCCTGCAAAGCCTTAAATATCGGTTTTTGCAGCGTCTTCTATAGCGCCACCAGCAGTGGCTTTCTCTTCATTGTCTGGAGAACCATCTGCAGCGCATTCTGCAGCGCCGTGGACCCCGTTCTCTCAGCAAACAGTAAGAGTTATCCATTCTCATGACTACGTATCATCGTACAAAGGAAGTATCATTTCTGACAAGCGAAATCGTTTATCTTCAGCCAATTGAGTACAACTTGGTCGAAGAAATTGAGTATTTACTTACTTTATTGTGTTATGACGTACAGAGATGACGACTAATAGAAATGTAAGGAAGAAAAAGTTGCTACGCCTCAAATAAATTAGGCTAAAAGCAGTAGAATGATGATTGTATTTGATATACCTAAGTCAACTTACATAAAGTTCAGTGAAGTCAGTTTTAATGATTTGATACTAGGCATGTATATTTTGAACTAAGTTTTAAGTAAATTATGGAATTTTTAATTGTTTTTATTATCTTTTTTTGTCCTTTGTTTCCCTAAAATACTATCTGTTGTTACTATCACATTGAAATACCGCTCATTATCGAAATTTAATTTACGCTTGCTGCCTATACAGCATGTATCAGAAAAGTGTGGTCATATTTAGGTAAGGCTGTGGTACAAACCATCAATCTGAACAGCTTTCTTTATGAGACATCGTCGTAATCGCGAAAAAATGCGCGACTGGTATAAGGAAGGTTCTTAAAGCAAAAAATTAAAATATTTTTTTAAAGTCTTTCTTAAAACCTTAAGTGCTCATTGGTGCCACATGAGCACTTGCAGCTATTTAGACAAATATGATGATCTAGATATTGGACGTAGATTCTGAGATATTGTTACTACAGCTACACTTCCAACAAAACACACCCTTTTCCTTTGGTTTTATAGAAATCAGCTTAATACTCAATTAAGTCGTAAATACGACACTACACACTCCTACACAGCTGAGCATGAACATCCATGTGAGAGTTTCAACGGGAAAATGGTAAAATCACTTAGGTTACTCGCTGGTTTGCTCGAAAGTAATAAACAATCTTGGATCACTTATTTACGTCTATGTTGGGATGTCTCTCCAGCTTTTTTGTGAATGTAATGAGCGAAAAGCTCAGTGCGAGGGCGAATCACAAGCAATAGGATCAGTTAGTCAAAGACTCTGATTGAGATTTATTATTTTAATTTTGGGCGTAAGAGGATTAGCCCTTATAACTGTGATGGCTGACATGAGCTGAAAAATACAACCACCCATATTTTAGTTGGCTATTATTGTACAGTATCTTGGAAATGTTAATTAAAGGGGTCGGTAGGCCAGTCAAAGCGACCGCCTTGCTCATTAAGGAGGATACCTGGCATCAGCATAAATGTCACGCGATGCGGAAGATTTAATTATCGCAGCCGACCCACCACAGAGATCCAGTAAAAGGGTTACGTCAGGTAAGTAGGAGGTATGTACCTACAATATACGATATAATATATTCAGTCAATAAACTAGAAAAGCTATAAGTTAAAGTTAAAACCCCAGTTGGATTAATTTTTTGGAGGCAGTTATAAAACTTTTCAGTAAAAAAATCTTAATTTCAGTTTTCAGGAACAACTAACGCTGCTTTTTCATGATAATCATGGCTACATTTTTTTGGACAAACACATGGACTATTGGCCGATTCTTATAATTTACAGATCGTTGTTAGTTAAAATTAACACTCTTGTATCTTTACCAATAATGAAGCAAAGATCTCATTATTTTGCATAGTGGACCCTCCCATATTGAAATAGCTATCACAGGTAAAATTAGCTTACAAATACTGCCAAACTGCATATAACTATTTATGAGCAGTTTGGCAATAAAAAATACTACCATTGACAAGCAAAATAATTTAGTTTTTGTTTAAAGGAACTGAACATTAGAACAATGTTAACAAATACTTTACTTATTTTAAATTCATGCTTATTTTCAGGTAGGTACAGGGACAGAAACTACATGAAACTTTAACAGAAAACGAAAAACACGTCCAAAAAAAGAAACTTCAACAACAATAAATTATATTTTACGTCCCGAAATATATAACGAAAATTATAGTCTGTCTCTACCCGAAACATTTGTATTTTCAAAGAAAATGGTCTCCCTCACGTCCCGTCCCCGGCGGGAGCGTAAAAGAAAAGTATATAAATGTAAAAAGAAAGTATAAAAGAAAGTCACTTCCCTGAGATAGCGTTCCTTCGGTGGCTCGACTGGCTTTTATTACGTCAAGCACGTGACGCGCACAGGGAAACTGTCTTTGAATTCTCTTAGGTATTTTAAGCTGGCTATGTGCTGAATTTCGTTGGATAAGGTTACTTTGTGTAGGTAATATTTCAGAGAATATAAGTATAGCCCCATCGTAGCGAGATTTTATATATCTGCAAGTATGTCGTAAAGTTCTTATATATAGGCGTTTAGAAAGGGTTAAGAAAATAACCCCTTTTCCAAAAATTCGCTTCGTCGAATATTTCATCAAGCAGTGAACGAGTTTGGTCTTTATTTCTCCTTTATGTTAGTAGATGCCTTTTCCAGAGCGAGGCAGATTGTAACATTGTACCCATAAGAGTAGCATAGAAAACTTTATGAAGAAAACACCTAGGTACATTAATTGCTTTGCACATTATTTTCCTTCAAAGCTCTAAGAAAAAGCGAAATTTCTTTTGAAATGGAGGATTTAGTCCATAAAGAGTTTTTGTAACAAAAATAGATTTTGTTGGTTACGTCTACAGTATCTGAGGCAAGCATGTGTCTGCTCCGACCGGAGATATTTTTACAACAGGGGCGACGAACTCCTACACATCATCTTATTTCCATTTTGTTTGTTGACGGCGCAGACAGCCACGACGACCCCTGGTTAACAAGGTTGGTACTAATTTATAAGAAACCAGCGACCCGCTCCTGCGTCGCACGCTTTACGGCTTGACAAAACAAGGATATTTATGTATTATATATTAGGTAAGTTTAATACTAATATTTTAGACACCGTAACCTTCCAGAATAATTCTTTAATATAATCGTGATCACCGTTTCAGAATCTGTTGCGACAGCCGGACACGAAAATTGACTTTAATTTATAATATCTATAGATATAGAAGCACCCGTAGCTACTTATAGAGCTATTGTAGACTAGTAGATAAGATCTTCGGGGGAAACCAGAAGGGCCTGCATTTCATAAATAGGAGCATGATGGGTCCTTTCTTTAAACTGAGGCTATGATACGTTAAACGAATGATGAAAAATGATAACGAAGCAAATACTGCGCGTAGAGAAAATGAAATTCTGCCACTAGAACAAGGAAAAGAGGCCCAATGTTCCGAATAAAAACAAGATATTCAAAGTTTAAGATTTCGGTGAAGTATTTTATCACTAGGTAGACTACTGGTTCCAATCCTGGTAAGTATCTTTTATATCAAAACCATAATACAACATTCAAAATTTTACCCCCACATTGTGTGTCGTTCGGTGTATGTAGAAGGTAATGGTATGCATAACATAACAAAGCGAGAGGTCGGAGGAGCCCTCGCGTTATTCATAACGGACATAAACCCAACCCTCATGATATAAGAACACATTTTACTTCAAGGACTATGACCGGCGCACTTCGGAGGATCCCGGGAATAATAGGATGAATAGGTGCTATCACTACAATGTATGGAGATTTTATAAAATTAAGCATTCAGGGTGATCTACGAATACCAACAGTTTTTCTTGGAAGTATGTATTCATTAGGTTCATGAAGTCACCTGGTCGAGACAATTCATATTAATAGTAAGAAAATTGTATGTTTAACTGCTTAGAAACAAAAGTACTTAGTACCAAAAAAGCACTAACTTCTTAGTAGGTATATGACTTGTTAATTTTTAAATAACAGGCTACGAGGAAGGTTTTGAGGTTGTTGAATACCGAGCAATTTGGAAAAGAATAAACAGGAAGGCGGACCCTGGTTAAACCAGGATTTAATAATATGAGTTAAAATAAAGTAGGTACAGACAAAAAACAAAGGCCTACTTATATTTAAACGAAATTAAACTAAATAAAATAATTTGACTACTATGCTTCGTAGCCAAATCATTTTATTTGGTTTATTTTCATTTAAATATAGGACTTAGTTTTTATTATCTGCTTATAACATTGAAAATTTGGCATTTATTTTTGTGGTACCCATTTTTTTCTATTTTCAATAGGCACTTATAACATATTGTAAGTAGAAATACCTAAAAAACGTTTATTATCCATGTAAGCTAGGCCATAACCATGATTACAGGATGAGACGACAAGAGTTAGGTACTTAAAATTTCCCTAGGAAGAGATAGGTTTTAAAGTATTGTTTTGCCCCAAACTGGAAAGGTAGTCTGTATCTTGGGGCTCGGGATACGATTTCCAATGTGGAAACTGGTAAGAGGCAGTGACTTTTACTTAGATCGGACACCGAAAATAACCGCATGTCATGAACGGAAAATCAAAAGCATTTTGTGAAACGTGTACACAAAAATAATAACTAATCATATGGTTTGACTGAATTTACAACGAAATATATTACACTGAGTAATAAGTATGCGGCCGCTGCAGTGCCGACGGCACTTTTCCGACGGCGGGTGGCACGCAATAGGTGATACCTTTTCAATACGTTTCAGGGCAATGGAAAACCTATTAAACTTTTATTTAGGGGGTCTTATAATAAGTTAAGTACTAGAATCATTATTAAAATCACAAAAACCTCTAAAAGTCTACAAATATTTGTGAGTGATTGTTCCTTTTGGTACTGACGTGAATGACCTAGGCTTGCACGTTGTTTGTACCCTGAACTGGCGGACTCAAGTCGCTAGGGTGATCCAGAAGGTTACGGGAACGCTGCAGGTTACGTACCGTTTGAAAAATTTATTACCATCAAGTACGAAGACAATACTTGTGCAGTCCCTTATTTTTCCTTTCATCGACTATGGTGATGTGTGCTACTATAACCTGAATGCAGATCTCCTTGACAAACTTGACCATCTTCTCAATAACTGCATTCAATTCGTTTTCAATCTGCGTTAATATGATCATTCTCTGCGCATCGGTCGCTTCTAAAGTGGTTGTCCATACTCAGCGCAGAGAGTTAAGGGCGCTGACCACCTTATTTTCATTTCTTGATTCTCCCTCTTCCCTTGGTTATCTCTAGCCCCCCACTTTTAGTACATTTGTGCCAACACATCCTACAATCGTCTTCTCCAATGTCCCACTCATCGCACAGACTTCATTCACTCTTCCTTCTTCGTTCAGTCTATCTCTCTTTGGAATGCGCTCCCCGAGGAAATCCGAATCGTAACCATCCTTTAAAGTTAAGGTTCGGGAGCACTTTCGCAAGAGGCTGGCTCATATTTTCTCATTGTTTGTCTTATTTATTTTGAGTATATTCATTTATTTATGATTATATTTATATGTAATTAGGTATATATTATATTTATAGTTTTAATAGGTTTATGCGTATCTTTATATTTAAAATATTTATTCATCAATTTTCATGAATGCACCTACTACTGTTTGTTTCTGCATCACCCAAAGGTTGACTGGTAGAAATGTTATGGCATTAAGCTCGCCTCTGTACATTTATGTGCTTGAAGTATCAAATCAATAAAATATTTAAAACTCAGCTCAGTTAAAATCTTATAGTATTGACAAGCATCATTATTATATAGTTAAAATATCTCTCATTAAGTGAAATTTGTAGTAAATTTCTTTTGAGTACCTAAATAAAGATTCTTTAACCACAAATACCAACTAGAAACAAAAAGATTATGCAAGCTTTATAACAAGCAAGGTAGGTTTTCCAATCATTCAACTAATATGTTTCTAGGTTTAAGAACTAGGTAAAAGACTTTTTTTCCATTTGAAAGAAAATTAGGGAAAATATTAGAGACACAGTTACCTACCTACATTAATTTAATTGATCGCCACTTAGAGGCTAAAACTTGTACTCAATCGCATTCGCTCTACCGTGGCTCTACATCTAGGTATATTCTGTCAAATAAACTACCTATTAAATAAGGTAAGTACTTAAAAAAAACTTTTTTCCACAAAAAAAAACAACCGACTTCCAAAAAAGACATTTCATTTCGGAAATCGGTGTCGTTGGGTTTGCATTTTCGTTTTTTCCACCGACTTCCGAAATTAAAGTTATTTTTCACTTTGTAGTGTCTTTTTGAAAGTCGATTGTTTTTTTTTTTTGTTTTGTACAAAACTTTTTATTTTTCACTTTTAAGATATACTTACCCCACACAAATTTGTATAACACTACTTGCTATATATTATTAGTGACAGGGAGTCATTATAACATCATCAATATAAACTAAGCGACAAAAATACGTATTATTGAAGCTAACTCACAAACTACCCAAGCAAAGTTAATAAAATGTATATATGGAGCCACCCCTGAGGCATACCCTAGGTATACATTAAAAAAATATTTTTTGAAATCGATTCACAATAAAATTGCCGGAAATATCGCGAAACAAACATACAAAAAAAAATACAACATAGAGTAGAATTGAGAACCTCCTCCTTTTTTAAGTCGGTTAAATAATACAGCTGATCTTTTAGCTATACTATCCGTACGTAGGTAGTTTAATGTAAGAAAACACAAAGACAGGCCTGAGCTGATGGAATTAGCTTAGCTAAGAAAACACAAAATATTTCAGAAGGTAGAAACCTTCAATCTGCTCTTTCTTAAAGTTACACATAAGTACTCATTCAAAATAAGTACCTACAAAATGTAGTAGGTAGATAGGCATTATTTCAATAGCGCCATCTGTGTTCCCATCGCCATAAAGCGGAACTATGCAAAGCGCATGCGCGAACAAAAATGGCTGCCGATCAATATGGGGAAGCCACCCCAACTCACCCCATCAGGACTTTCTGCAAAAGGATCTACAAGCGAAAATAACCCGTATTATAAGGCAGCAAAGTCCTTGAATAATAATGACGAATTTTAGATGTACTCTTTTGTTTGTTTTAGTGGATAGGTAGGAATCCAAATAGGTAGATAGGTATCTATTTGCTTTGTTCGCATACATATGCCTAGATGATTTTAGGTCACAATACCAATCTTTTGGTCAGAAATTGACTAATTAAGTTTAGTTTTTGGCACAGTACCTACTGTGAAGATTTAGGTAAGATTGAGAAGCCATTGTTGACAGTGTCAATATTCCACAATAGAGATGGCATTGACTGCTCTTGAATGCGGTTTAGATGTGCTGATCGCGTTCTATTTCATTGGCGAAATTCGCCCTTACAAGGCTAAAGAAAATGACTTAAGGAAAACTGTCAATTCAGCCATTAACTGCTTATCATGCAAATGACAGCAGAAACTATAGAAAGATCGAATGTTGTTTCCTAGGAAAACGGGTGCATCATGAGAGGCTCCGTTTAGGCTGTGCAACACTGTTCCCGTGTCTCTACTATTATAACAATGTCATTGGCAAAAAACCCAATATTGCATAAATATGTAAGCTGTCACGCCCTTTATACCTGGAGGCTTTTATTCAGGTAGTAAGTTTTTGTTTACATTTTATATTTTGATTTATTTTTTTTTTTTTTGCTTGAGTACGTATAGTTTTTACTGTAATTTTTTGTAGGTACCTATATCGGCGTCGCTAGCTGACATATGGCAAATAATTTAATTTAATGTTATGTGTCCTGTAATGTTAATTACTTTGCATACCTAGTATTATACCTATATTATGCAATCAAGTATTTTCTAACTGAACAGACAGCTGTGCTGCTGGGGAGTTTGTTGCGCCACTTCTTCTCCCCAGCAAAAGCACTAGGAAGTGGTGAAGGGCGGGCGTTTTGGGAGACCATGTCTTTTGTAATTTTAACGTTCGAAAAGGGCTGATTCTCAGTCTAGTTTGAATAAATGACTTTTGGTTTTGATTTTGAAAGCAAAGGAGTGAGATGTGCCTACTTAGGTACTCGCCATTCATATTGATACCGTGTCCAGTCCAGTCTAGCGTCTTAATAAAACGGCCGTCATCAAAATCTGCCATTTTCCCCAGTATTTAACACTAAGGTCTTTTAAAACGTCCTGTATTTGGAAAACCATTATTGTATGATCGTTCATCGCTTTCTGAAACCAAAGCTTAAGCCCCAAGTTGCTGTAGATTCACGTTATGTTTTATTCTCTTGTGTCATTATGGGCACAACAAAAACAACCGTGACATTGGTAAAATACCTGCTTAGTAATCATTCAGTAAGTTTGGTAGCAAATTCGACTGATCAGGGTTGGCTGGATCCAATCCTGACTAGTACTGGCTCTTTTAGGTAGATAATACGCTTTGGAATGGGCAAAAAGTTTCATTATTCATCATTGACCAATTTCTTAACAATTCAAAAGTGAACGTTAATGGTTTGTTTAAAATACTGAAATGCTTTGAGTTTGAGTTTAATTCAACCTACAATCTTAATAGATACCTACTCAATAACTATTCTTTTAAGTATACAGTAGCCATTCTAAGGGCTAATTTTTCCAACGCCAGATATTTTATCCGAGGAATTATTTTGAATTTTTGACAGTTCTTCCATAAAAGGTAATTTTCTTATTAATCAGCTGATATAGTCGGCCATTTTTTTCTTATAGTACTACTATAGTAGCGTCCTGAGTTTCATAACTTTATAGTAGGTAAGTTTGAAGAACGTTTTAGTGCTAAAATGCGTTTATGATTAATAACAATAACCAGACTTTAGCAAGCCTTTAGACCTTCGATAACTTTTTATGAATAAGACCGTTAGAAAATAAAAAATATAGAGGTCTAAACATATTTAATTGGTCCAGTACCTAATTATTAGTCTCTAAAATAAAGAAAAATATTTTATTTGGGACGCAGGAAATACAAATAGTAAAAAGGAACATTTAAAACTAAGAAAGTTACATTAAAAACAACCAAAAAGAAATAAATAAAAAAGACCTGTGCGAGTCCAAAAAATCTTCAATTACATGGGTTGCAGGTAAATGAACCTACCGACCTACGGTTACCTAGCCTATCTACCTATCAACACACCTTGCGACTAAGGCTCAAGCTAATTTGCAATTAAAAACCAATTAATAGTTATAGCAACACAGCTACTTATGTAGTAGGATTTAAGTATAAATTAATTAACGTCACATCATAACTGCGCCTAGATTGCTGGGTTTTATAACTACCTACTCAAGATCTCTAAATAATTATCTAAATAAAGGCCGATTTTTCAATCATCTTATAACTTTATTTCAGGAATAATTTTAAAATTTTGACAGTTATTTCATACAAAAACTGTCAAAATCAGCCCTAATTCGTTTGACTTTTGTAGCTCAAATCGTTTTCATTGATTTATGTAGGTAGGTACGACTGAACCGATGCAGCTGAATACCAGTATTTTTCATGTAGTGACTGCCTATCTGCCCTCCACAACCCAGTTACTGAGTAACACGATATCCCTTGGTAGACTGGTTGTTAAAGTGGTAGTTACTTTAGTTTCATCTCTGATTCGATGCCCTCCATCTTTGACGGACAGGTAACTCAAAAATGAGAAAAATAGATTTATACTAAGTACTTGAGACCCATTTCTTCAGGCATCGATTTGGAACCTCATTATATTATAGTTTGATTAACACTAAATTAATCAAAACAAGTACAAGTGCCGCAAATGCTGTAGCCTCATGGGCACCTACACGTTTAGGGTCGAAACGCTCGAGTCATGGGGCCCCTGAGCGCGTCTCCTTTTTACGTAGTTTTTGCCATTCAACGTGGCAATGCTGCCAGTTGTCTGAGCAATTTCCGGATGACAATGTTGTGGGTGAGTACTTCAGCGCTTAAATATCCTTTTATTTTTGTATTTATTTGTATAGTTAGTTAGTCATTTAATTTAATATCTAGTGTGAGCAATTAGTTGTGATTAATATTGTAAAAGTTATGTAGGAATTTATATTTCAAAGAAATACATTGATTTAAGTACTTGATGAAAATCTATATATTTATTTCTTTCTTTTCGAAAAGCTTAACAGAAGATAATAGGAAGGACAACATTCATAATTAACATAATCCAAAATTAGTAAGAAACCAATATAAAAAAAGCACTTAGAGGAAGCGACACAACCCTCCGACTGCCACGTAGTACCGTACATACCTATTTACCTAGGTGGCAGTTGGCCTATGTGTAATTTATAACCATATCTGGGAGCACGGTAGCACCCCCGCCAAGACGAGCTAGACGAAGCGCAAAGGCACTACCTATCTTTTCTCGAAGCGCTTCGTAATTTTTTTGTACCCTCATAAATTGGGTTTGGATTATATTTATCAGATAAAGAAAATTTTCGGGATAATAGTGGGCTTATTTAATATAATAAAGTTTCTACTGCATAGCTCTTATATTTTATTGATATCTAAAAAACCCCGATTTCGTCACTGACTCACCGGTGATCATCAAAATTCTTAGAAAGCTGCTATTAAGCTAATATTAGTACACAAATAATATAATAATTTTAAAACTTGCAACTTTTACCCTAAACTAGGGGATGGATGTTTGTATGAGACATCCGCAAATTTTGTTGCTAGAGGTCTGAAAATTGATATATGAACTCCTTGTAATAAACAATAAAATACATATTTCAGGATTTTTAGTAAAACACCCCAAAAAAAGAGAAACATTTTTTTTTCTCTAAGCAACTTACAAAAAGAAGTGAAATCCCACCAAAAACATTTTCATGTAAAATGTTGCCAAAGCGAGAGAGACCTGGCTCGCACCGTCAAAAAGTTATCAGATCTCATGTAGAGCCAAGCTTCGAACTCTACACGCGCTAACTCTACAAGCCCACTTCACGAACTTTACAGCCTAGTCAAAATGTGTGGCTTGGCCCTTTCGCTACCATTAGGTACATGGGCGTAAGGTGAAAAATGTATTCACTGTTCATTACTTTTCTGTTATACAATAGTTCTTCTAGTAACGAAACGGCCAAGTCTCATATTTTGACTAAAGTGTAGAGTTTGTGAAATTAGGACTTGTAGAATTAGAGCGTGTAGAGTTAGAAGCTTGGCTCTACATGAGATCTTAAATAACTTTTTGACAGTGTGAGACATGTGGTCTCGTCTTGGCAACATTTTATATGAAATTTTTTTTGGTTGGTTGACTTTACATTACCTATAAGTATGATAAGTATGTAAAACCCATGCAATTTTGTTACCTGTCCAGTATCTATCCGTTATGGCCCGTAAACGGCCAGAGCCAATATAATACCTTAGAAAAACAGCTAAAAATAGCGATATAGACAAAAATTGCTCAAAAATGACTACAGTAACTATCAGTAGGTACTAGTAGGTACCTACTTTTGAGTTTATGAAAGGGGAACGTTTTCGGCCTATTGACGCAGGAGTACCTACCTACACAAGCGCAACCCTTGTGCCCGTTTTCACTAATGCTACGCGACGCCTAAATGTACTGCCTAATAAAAGTGCACTTTTAGATTTTTAACTCTCGGCGCTTAGGCAAGTGTAATCTACCTAAGCCACCGTTTCAAATACCTAAGTATGCGAAGAAAGGCGTTGGTCCGTCACAGTGGTCCTATTATTTGCTTGCATATCGCCTACAAACTTGTGCAGTGGGGCATTTTTTTTATTAAAGGTAAACTCCCTAGCTAAAATAATAACTGAAAACCGAGTACCTACGTAGATACTTATATGATTATCTACAAAAGCCGGCAAACACCTTAGAAACAGAATCATCGTTCTATCTGCTCTACCAGTGACCTTTTGGTAAAGCGCCATCTTTTGATTGCGGTATGAGTTAAGTGCTCACTTAGTTTGGAGGATGCCGACAGCGACATCTGTCACTGTCACGTTGTACTACGTAGCTTAAAGTGTACCAGTAGGAAGGTTGTAGTCAGGAACTTTCTCTTGCTTCGTAAGCTACCAGTCTGATAATGTGAACGGTCATAGATGTCTCTTTTATTTATTTTGTAATGCTATTATAAAAACAAAATAAATTCAACTTCAACATTATATTCAATTTTTAGTTTAACCAGATCTAATTGACAAAATAATATGCTATTTAGATAATTATTTCAAGTTTTGATTGAAATGTTTCAGATCATAATTTCAAGAAGGAAGTAATTAAATTTTTAGTAGAACTCGAAACATGGTTTGGTTTTTTTTTAACAATTAGGTACTCATAGATAATTATGTTTTTGGATACCAGGTATAATCAAAAATATATCAAAATAATAATAATATAAAAAAGTAGCCACGTCCGTAGTAAAAAAAAAAATCAAATGAGGTGCAAAATATAATTTTGTTAACTTATAAAAAAAGAGCACCAACCGGCCCTCCCAGTTGCCAGGCAGCAGATAAAAATATTAAAAATGGACGAGCCATTACCAAACGGTAGGTATTGGTTGAATTCGGCGCCATTTGCAAAGGGCCGGGCTATTGTATGCCCCGCCCACGAATACCGGCCGAAACCGAAACACTCCCGCCTTTTGTATCTCTGCCATCTTTGCTACTGTCACATTTCCATTCGGGGTGGAGCTTAAATGATAACCCAGTCAAATTAGGTATGCTCCAATTTCAAAAACTTTTTTAGAAGAATGTTGACTATTTCAAATGGCCGGGTGATGTTCGTATTGAAATTCCCGCCATTTTTGGTGACTACCGATGGAGGAATAGAAATGGTGGAGGAGTCGAGTTTGTTGAACATTGATTAGTTGCTACTTGCTAGCCACTTCGGTATACTTCTGCGATAGGTAGGTATGTAGCTAATGTTTCGGCATTCAATAAGTTAGCAAACATTTTACAATGTTGCCAGATTGTACAATTAAAATTAGGTTGGTACGTAAGTATACCTATTTTAAGTAGGTAGATAGTTCTTACCTACTTAGGTACTACAACTCAACTTAAGTAAATATTTTATACATAAATTAGTAAGTGTGTTTCTTTCACTAACAGAACAACATTCACTTCCGTACATAGGTATTAGGTACCGTAAGTAACCTTCACTGAGATAGGGTAATTCCAGGATAGGTGCCCCAATGGGATAGGTGCCGCGGCTTTGAATACTGTATATTAGAAATGTCGTGGGCTAAAATCGTACTACGTAATAGGAAGCGCTCCCCCCGCAGACCCCAGTGCCACGCCAACCGTACGCGAGAGCGCATTCGTTTTGCCCGTGAGTGTAAAAATCTTCCGCGGCGAGACCATTACAAGCGTTGAAAATATAATCGTAAGTACTTACTATCGAATATCTTTTCACTCTGTTATAAATTCTATATTTTTTAAATTTATTTGATGATATTACAGTTTAAAGTATACGAAATAATGCTAAAAATAATAGTTTTCTTTTTAATTTTTTTTTAATTAAAAAAGGCATCTATCCTGTGCTAAAAGTATAGTTGCCCCATTTGCTGTTCGGGATAGATGCCCTCAGGGGCATCTATCCCTAAGTGTCTCTATAAATGTTTTCATATTGCAGGTGGAAGAAATGCCTCGAAAATACTCGTATAAAAGAAAACCGGGGGTGGTCCCCAGTCACATTAGTTGGACTGAAGAAAGCTTGGAAAAGGCTTTCCAAGAAATGTCCACGTGCGGGCCCTATCAGAATACCAGCGCTGCGAAATTTATTTTTAAATATCGCAGCATCATACTGAGATAGGAGCCTTTTGGCCTCGTATAGAACTTTCTGTTTCATTTTTCTTTTTGTTACTTTATTTATTTTGGTATTTTAATTTAGACTGTGTTTAGTTTAGTTTGTGATCCTTTCTTTGATGAGATTTTGTGCTGTCAATTGACTTTTTAAGTTCCCTTCCGCGGGTTGTTACTAGTCTTGATCCCCAGTGAGGGTACTTTCAATTCTAGTCTCCCCTGCTATGAAGCGTCCGCCCAAAGTTGAGAAGTACTGGGTGAACATATACTCACTTATCTTGTGTTTAGGCGGACAATATACAGAAGATATAATAAAATACCCTGCCTTGTCTTTGATGGCAACAGTAGCAGATTGTGTGTGCTCAATAGACATAAATCATTAAAAAAGATGTCACAAATTAATGTTAAGTACGAATACAAACTGATTATTGCAACTATAGTATGTTTTATTTCAATTAGCATCTAATATTGGAGCATTTATACAGTGAGTCTTCTATCCCTCACGTGAGGCATCTATCCCTTGATGCATTTTTACTACGAGTCTTCTATCCCTCACTTTAGGCATCTATCCTACTTTTGAGAGGGTAAAAAAGACACAATTTCCTCAAAATCTATGAAACTTATGTAAAAACAAAAGGGGTACCATCCTAGATTAAAGATCAAAGTTACCATATTCAAAAGACGTATTGCTAATAGATTTTTAATTAATAAGTTATGGCTCCCTATCAAAAAGTGGGGCACCTATCCTGGAATTACCCTAGGTGAGTACCTACCTACATCGTTGTTTAGCCGTATCCTCTTCGAAAAATGTTCGATAGGTAGGTAGGTACTTAATCTTCGTTTGCGATTTATTTGCCAAAAATGTAAACAAATATGAATTATTAAAAAAATAACTTTAATTCCTACACAATAAAGTTCAGTTTACGCTACAACTTCAAACATTTTTATAACTTTTTCAATAGTGCTAGTCATTCTGAAATGAACTTAATTTAGGTAATAGGTAGGTAAGTAGGTACGTACGTACCTACCTAAATCTAAGTTAAATCAAAGCACCAGAAGGTCAAAAGCCTACATAACGCAACGCAAAAGTTCGTTGCACTGATTCACCTACTTTTTTGGTAAAGTGCTGGAATCGTTACGCTTCACACTTTATTAATATTTTTCCAGCATTTTTTTTACCTAACAACCTAACCTACCAAAAAAATCATCTAAGTAACTACAAAGTTCAATCAACCACAATTGAAGATTAGCACTCAACCTGCCGCGATACAGTCTAAAATTAATGATAAATGGACCATTAACCTATCCAGCCTATAATTTGTGTGTGTACGTCGCCACGTCACGAGCAACCGTCAACTACAATTTTATTATCCATTTGCAACCGTTTATGAGGAACAACAAACCTTTAGAGTCGTTTGCTCGATTTATTGACTCAAAAGTTCATATAATGTTTAGGATTATTGCTTCGGTTCCTGTGCTTTACTTTAGCTTTGTTGCTACGATGCGAAGCTACACAACTCTACGTACCTACCGCTACGCACTGCTACGCGATGCTGCGCTGTTCTATTCTACGCTGTACACCTACTGTGTTTTTTGTGAATAAGAGACCACCCTTTTCACGGATACCTATTTAGGTATAGTAGAATTTCTATAGGTATAAGGATCAATTTATAAATGTTTATGACTTTGTACCTACATGTCCTACATACCTACTTCTTTCTTGTGGGACGATAACTTTTTATTTTCCAAACTAACCTCTTTAGGTATCCATAGTCAGGTTTAAATAAATTATGAAGTATATTAGGTATACTCACAGTTATACATACCGAAGCTAGGTAAGCCCTTGCCCTGTTCATCAAAACTTACAAGTCTACAATTTAATTAGACCAACGGGGCAGTCATGCTCTACCTACTTAAACGCATGACTAGATGGTACCTATATTTTCTGTGCCTAATATGGATGGGACGATAAAAAAGTAGTAGCGAAAAACTATTTTAAAAATGATATTTGAAGTACATTCAACAGGAAGTAGTAGAGTAGGAGTACCTAGTAAAGAAAATAAGAAAAAAAATTAAATTCATAGGTTATCTACATAATTATGACCGTAGTCAATTCTTTTTTTTATATGTTCTCGGTTCCGTATTCTAATATTGTCTTCATTGTTTGCATCACTTGACCACATTTCATAAAAGTAAATCGAATTTATAAATTGATTGCAGTCCCTAAGTACTAAACACGACACTCGTTAACTTGTAAGACGGCATGAAGAGTCGCCGGACACTCTCATGATTTGCCTTGATTTTCTACACGTTGTAGGTACTTAACTTACAAAGGATTTTTTGATGAACAAAATCTCAAATACAAGTGTAAAAATATACTTGTTAAATAAATAACGACACTTGTTACCTGTAATTTACACGTGTAGTTTTGATAAACACATATTTGTAATACTGAATTATTTTATTATAGGTAACTACAAGAAAAATGTTTGTAATACAAGTTTAAGTTTTGATAAGTAGAGCACTGGTCTTCCACGCTACATAACCTATACTTACTTAGGTTGTTGGCGGTTTAATACCCCCGTGCCTCGGAAAGCACGTTAAGCCGTTGGTCCTGGGCCTGATCTCTCTCCGGTCGTGTCGGATTGCCGTCCCATCGGACTATGAGAGTGAGGGAAGAGGGAGTGCACCTGTGTCTGCGCGCACACTTGTGCACTATAATATCTCCTGCGTACCTGGCTAATCTCCGTTGAGATTGGCCACCGTGACCGAAATCGGTCGGGGAGGCTATTATTACTTACTTAGGTAAGTACAGCTGTAGATACCTATATGTAAAGATTTCAAGAAGCAAACTGAACTGACTGGTTCTATGCTATTTAAGTATCTATTTTGTTGGTGGCTTACATGAAGAATTCTTCGATGCTTTCAAGGTTTTTTTTTTTTTGAAGAACCACGTTCACAACTTTTAAAATATTTTACTCCAAAGCTTGACCTTGAAGTATCTACTTAAAAAAAAACACAAAAAAGACAGTGACGAATTAACATTAAATTAACATATGTATTTAAATATTTGACGGGTTTCTTTGTCTGTAGGAAAACTTCACTACTATTAAATTTAGAAATGACCTCACAAAAAGATACAGAATATTTTTAAACCTGAATTAATTGATTTTTTTTTTTGTCTACTTATTTGAATTTTAGGTTGGCTATTAATCTAATACGATAGATAATGAAACATATAAATCACCTCCTATTTATAAGTCGGTTTAAAACAATAAATAACTACCCAAAAGGTGTGATAAAAACTTTTTTCCAAAAAAATAACCGACTTGAAAAAAAACACTACAAAGTGAAAAACAACTTTAATTTCAGAAGTCGGTGTCGTTGGTGTCGCAATTTCGTTTTTGACACCAACTTCCGAAATTAAAATTATTTTTTCACTTTGTGGTGTTTTTTTTTCATATCGGTTGTTTTATTTTTGTAAAACAGTTTTTATTTTTCACTTTTTAGTTGTATCCACACAAATTCAATTACCTAACACTACTTGCTATCTAAATATCAGTTAAGACATCATCCCTAAAAACTAAGTGGAAAAGAATTGCCGGAGATACCTACACATAGGTACGTACATTTATGCATATAACTTCATACATAAGAATAATTACCTAATGTATTATATACTAAAACTTCTTGAAAGTAAGTAGGTAGGTAGGTACTATGTAGATCATTTTAGTGAAAGAAACATCAAAATCGATTCGTTAGAATTTGATAAAATCGCGGACATACGGGTCGAATACAGAACCTTCTTTTTTGAAGTTGGTATAGGTAGGTATATAATTATAAAAGACTACTGTAGGTATTTCAGTATTTACTTTTTATGGTTGCATTTTTAAGCAGACAATCTTTTTTTTTTTTTTTCCTCTTTATTTAAGGGGACTCGGTCAACAATGACGATGTCGCCCCGTAATTCTAATTATAATATACCTCAGACAATCTTATCTGTCTAAAATTAAGATCTTACCGCTAAAATGTAGATTAGGATAGACAAAAACACGTCAGCCCCTGACAGAATATTGATTTTTCCTACCTAACTCCGTACCTACATAATATAACCTAGGAATGACGTACAGACGCCAGCATATCAAGCTACTACAATTTGTCAAATTTCTTTAATAGATTTTCAACTTTATCGTTAATGCAAAAGGTTCAAAGTTGATTGGGAAAATTTGACAGTTTCGGGTTGCTTGATGTGCTGACGTCTGTACACTGAGCTTTGTAGTTCTAGATAAACTTATGTAAGCAGGCAACACATCATAGCTAGCCAGTTCCCTTACAGGCGCAGTTAAGTAACCAAAGATACACCACACATCCACACATACACAATTTTAAATGACCGTAGATATCTACTGTCAGTCTTAACTTCCTAAGGATAGTAATTTAAGGCAGACAATATCTGGATGAACGGTAATACGTCAGCTCCTGACACTGGATTCATCTTTCCACAACATCATACATTACATAACCCAAACATGACGTAGGTACCTACACTGAGCTACATAAGTAGCTAGTGCGTTATAGCTAGACAGTTCCCTTACAGACGCAGTTAATTTCTCGGTTAGTTAACTTTACTACTGAACACTGATTGGATATTGATTAGAGCCCACCGTCTCACTAGTTTAAATGGCGATTCTTTTCTTCAAATAACATCGTGCCACCACAAATTTACACTCACTACTTACTGGATTGTAATTACCTCGGTGAAGTTTATTACTTCTCTTGATTAAATAAAACATACCATAAAATCGTTTAAAATCGAACGGTATCGCGTTGGAACGATGTTTCGATATATTTTATTGTTCTTCTGGTACTTATAAAATAGGTAGCCAATAGAATACACCAATCATCAAATGAAAATAACTTGGATATATATTAGAAACCACGTTATGAAGCTGAAACTATAAGATTTAATATCCTTGAGTACTAAATCCATTCTCCTGATAACTTCCAATAGGTACAATAATTAATCTTTAGTCGGATTTACGTTTGCATTGCTATAAGTATAATTTCAGGAAAGTATAATACTAAATTACTGAAGGAATGTTACATGAATCCTACCATAGTCAAGAAGTAAATAAAGGTAGTTAACTGAGCTGGGCAAATCCCATATATTTCCTACTCAACCAAATGAATGAAATAGCCCTAAGAATTAAAATGATAACCCTTTAAAACTCCATTCAAATGTAAAACTGTAACAATAACAACAAATCGTAAAAGCTACTCAAGTGGACGTTAAATATTGACCTCCGCCTTCGAAACTGCTTTACAACGTCAAAGTTGCGCAATGCCATGATTTCTTGTTCTCTAATCCACTACTTGGGTGTCTAGTTTTATGTCGAACGGCATAAAGTGTAATAAACTACACATCTCGATCTACTAGACTAACATTTTTTCGACTTAAAATTAAATGTCATGTGATTTTGAATCTTAGTTCCATAGCTTTAAGGTTTGGTAAATGTTTCATGTTATTTCCGTGTGTACAAGCACGTGGGTGAATCGACGTGATACTATTATGAGTTTACGGCCGGTGTCATTCATTTAGCGAAACACGCGTGATGGATGGATAGAAATAATTTATAACAGTACGTGTCTCATACTTACTTAAGAAAATGCTTAGTAATCCCACGTAAGGAAATTCAGGGTAAATGGAAAATGTTAGGAATCAAGAAGCTCTTTTGATAGAAGATTCTTTTTTTGTCCAACATGACGTTGTTTAGAATGGTCGGGAACTTGCATACTGAGAAATTTTCTTCATCACATTATGATCTACCTACGTAGAGTACCTATTCTAGCTCAGCTCGTACCAATGCAAGAGAAGAGTACCTAACCAAAATAACCTTTAAATGTTAGGCTTAGAAAATATTTTTTGCAGAAAAGCAGTAAATGCATAAGTGCCCATTTTAATGTCGGTAACATAGGCAACTATTCCAACGTCATAAAATAATTGTAGTTTTGGATATGCAGTGTAATATTATGCAAATTCAAACCTTATTTGTAAATATTTAGGTAGAGTCATGCGCAGAATATTGATGTTGAAATATTTAAATATTGCTTATAAGGTGAAAAGATGGTAGGATCTATGCCATGCTTACATGGCAGGCTAACCAGATGTTTATTACCTATGGCTGCACAGGAACGGCCTGCGTCTGGCGACGGGGACCACTGCTCGCTAAACAAACACTTCCACACAACAGGTATAACGGATAGTCCTCAATGCAGGGTTTGCATGAAGCCTGAAGAAACCGTTGCACATGTACCCTTTGAATGACCAGGCGTCACTCAGATTAGGACAGAAACTCTCGGAGCAACCCAGATTTTACACAGATGTTCTTAAACGACCATGAGATCTAATCAACTTCTCGAGGGAGGCAGGATGGTTGGAACAACCGCCGACGGTCGCCATGGCCCATGCACAATGATCCACCTGAAGGACTAAGTGCGGAAACCAAACCCTCTAAGGCCGTTTACACATTATGTTGAAGCTGCAGCGGCACCGCCGCGCGCCGCCATTATTCCAATCAACTTAACTGTCTATCAACACCTTTTTCGTAAAATCTCTTCAATTGGGGAAAAGTCGCCCAATAACTAAGTTTCAGATGATTCCCGGTTTCGAGATTGCAAAAAAACGAAAATAACCAGACACATTTCTGAATCGAAGCTGGAATCTATCTACTAAATCAGGTAAGTTTATTGACGAGCTTTCGTGAAGAAACAAATTAAACGTCTAATAAGCAAGTACGGACCACGATAAACATACTAGGAACAAGCTCGGACAACCACTTTATAAGGAAGTAAGATCTTAAAGAAAATAAAGTTAATCGATAGTCTATCTTAAGTGTAGATTGTAATTGGTAGGTAGACATGTAGACTTTCTCTTTTACAATAGAGAGAAGTCTAACGTAAACATCGTACGAACACGATAAATAAACTTACTCGTACCGTACGGTATATTATGGATATTATTTGTGTAGGTATTGTTGTATGCACAATGCATTCACCCAAGATGATTTTCTCACGAACCCTAAGGATTGGGGTAAAAAAACTTTTGTGGTTCATTTTGTAACATTATTGACCTGTTGTTTTAAATACAGCCAATAAAATCAAAAAAACAATTGACCCCTAAATCTTCTATTTGACGAAGAAAAGAAACGATGGATGTACTGTGTACTAGATGATAAGTATATACCAACCAAGTCGAATCCAACCAAATAAATTAAAATAAGAGCAAGAGCATGATGATCTGTTTCCGTCAAGGTATATAAACTTGTACATACGGTGAAACAAACATCAAAATAACGTGCCACGTACTAGCTTTTTGGGCACTTTCTCTATTGGCAGCGATGCTGATGAATTTTTTGATGCCCAAAGAGCTCCTTGCACCCTTATTTTCCCTTAATAGGTAGTGTTAATAAGAATATCAATCAAACTAAAACAAGCATGGCCATCAAAATATTCCAATGTGCAATAGGCATAAACACTGATTGGAAAAACAGTTAGGTAAAAGTAAAAATGACACAGGTAGGTGCTTAGAAACTTAGAACAGAAAATCTACAGAAATTAACCTTTCTGCAAATGAAACCGTAAGTAGACAGGTCTTAAATGTAATTTGTAATTACAAGGTAATCAGGTACAACATGTAGGTACCAACTGTAATTAGGAGTTTAATTACTAATTGCATTTATTGCAGTAGATACTGTAATGTTGAGAATTGAAACCAAAACCATACACCGCCATATTTGTCCATAGCCCTGAGGCAAATCAAATGTTTATTGCTATTAGATATTGTATTAACTATGAAAGTAGCTATATTTGTCGTTGAAATCTTTTACAGGTACGTTTGCTTCAGAGCATTGATGAAACATTTATCATTGTATAGGCCAATATAATAACGTTATACTAAAGCCGTAAAGTGAGAAGGTATATTGTAGTGTTTAATGTTACCTACAATAAATACCTTGTGATATAATAGAATTAAGTAAATGAAAGATAATTTAAAACTAGATAAAAAGTTAAAAAAAGTAGTTACACTTTGTAAACAAGCATACCTTATTAAAAATTAGAAGATTATAATATCCAAGATAAGAATGTTTGGGAGCATAAACAACATATATACAATTTAAGTATGGGGCAACTGGCAACTAGAATCAATTTTATTATTTTGTATATTTTGACGTTCAAAAGTGCCTTTTAGTACCTAATTACAATAAATTCTTTGATTTTGGGTATAGAATCGTAGTATAGAACAGGTAAACAGCAAAAGTGGAGTACAAATTGTGTGCATAGTTAGCAAAAACTAAAATTTAGAAGCTGTAATTTGTACCTAAGATATAGCTCAGCCACTGCGCCATTAAAATCGCCAACAAACAAAGGTCAATTATGTCATCAATAAAGAATAGAATAGATATTGAAACGTGGCTGACGTATTCAATAAGTAATATTTATCAAAGACTTGATAATAATTTACCGGTCTCGGTTTTCTAATTAGACAATAAATTATCTCCCTCAGACGTTTTATGATAACATCTACGCAAATTAACTTCACGGGATCGGCTTGAGAATGATTTAATGTTCTCAAGGGCTTGGGGTCTTACTAAATAGATATCTACCGGTTAAGTACCTACATTTTCTTGCCCAGCATAATCAGTCTATAATGTTCCTATGGCACAGACCTCTACTCGTGACAGAGAATGGGCCGTAAACCAATACGCGGGCCCAGTGCGAGTTGGTAGGACATGTTTCATCACGGTACAACTGGGCCACCACGGCTCTACCTAATTCTTCTAAACAACAAGAAAGATTCGAAGAAAAGAAAAGTTAACCAGCAAAAGATACTTTATTTAGGTAAGTAAGTAGACCTTTTTTTTTTGTGGATGGGAATTCATCAAATGACCCCTCCCGCTCTGGGAGCAGAAGGGAGTGTCAGACTCTTACTGACTAAAACCCACCCGTGTTCCTTCCTTAGCCCTTTGTGTTCCGGGGCAGCGGTAACCCTTTCGGACAATCCCGCTGCCCAAGTAAGTAGACCTGCGTTTTTATGGCTAAGGTTCCAAATTTTAAAAACAAGTTCTATTTAAACTTTCATTATCATCATCATCGTCATCTGCCTACTTTTTCCCAACTATGTTGGGGTCGGCTTACAGTCTAACCAGATGCAGCTGAATACCAGTATTTTACATGGAGCGACTGCCTATCTGACCTCCACAATCCAGTTACTGAGTAATAGGCACTTGGTAAGACTGGTTGTCAGACTTTAGGGCTTCTTACTACCCGTAACAACTGTCAAAGATGCACGAATGACGGCCGGGACCACCGGCTTAACGTGCCATCCGAGGGACGGAGGAGTTTCGGTATGTAAAGATGGTCACCCATCCACAGACCAACCGCGGTAAGCGTAGTTTAACCTGATCGATCGACTTGTGCGGCTGTCATTATTTAGCCACGGGCCCCTCATATATTTATACTTACATACATTGGAATTATTTATTATATGTATATTGCTAGACATTTTCTTATTTCTGAACCGCAATTATTTACAAAAACATAAAGCTGGTTCTTAAATAAGTTCATTTAAAATAGATAATATATTTAATAAGTAACTTGATCACGAATGTTTTAAATAAAGCAATAATTTTCAAGTATTTTATAAGAGCGACGGCAATAAAACTATTTACCTACATGCGCTTAATAGGGTAAAGTATATCAACTACAAATGGATTTATTTATGTATTTCTGTCGTGACTTCAAAGTTAGTCATTTTATATAGTGTGTGATACCTATTACAATATAATTATATCTAGATAGATGCGGGATAAGGGTACGGTCACATAGATAGAAATAAGTTCATTCCCGTTCCAGTCGTAAGTGGTAACTTCTGGATGAAAAGTTTTTTCCTTCAACAGAAATTACAAATTATCTATTTTTGCTTTGTCCGTCGATATTAGTATACAACATCACTTACAGGTTCGCTTAATTACTAATTACTTTCATGTAGAAGAAGATTGTAAAATGGTTATTTGATAGGTAATTACCTGTGTAGTTTAAACACAGAAGCTGTGAAGTATACTATAATCCATAAAATAAACATATAATTGATTTGAAATCAGATAAAACTATTCACAAGTTAATGTAGTGTCGTTAAACAAATTGCCCCGTGAAAATCCGCTAAGAGATTCAGTAGCCAATCCATAGATAATGTTAATACACCATGACGACTTCATACGTCACGTTAGAAGATAAAACATCAAACAAAACAGAGGTTTACTTATAACCAGAAATTCTTAACGGTCCTCCAGCATTCAACGAAAAGTGTCGAATTGTCACAGACTAACAACAGCCCGACACCCAAAGGGTTTCCGACGGTTTGTTGTCCGACCGCGATTCACACGGGCGCGTGTTTGCCTCACAAACAGTGCGGCAACGACTGAGCAATTATCACTTACCTGTGACACGCGATCACAGCACTGCACAGATTTATAGTCGATAAACTTGTATCATCACTTTTACTGTGTTGTAAATTAATGATGTGCACTATTTATGCGCGGGAGGCCGTTGGAGCGGCCGATCGCGGCGACGGCGTACGACGTTGTGGCCTGTGGCGCGCTGGGCGGGCGGGGCCTCCTCGCTCCGGCCGCTCGCTCGCTCCAGCCGCTCGACGCGCGCCGATACATCCCTTGCCTTATCCTCTAATACATTAGGTAATCGGAACCCGGGAAAATTATCGACCCTTCAGTCCCCTTTCCTTTTGGTTTTAGGGAATTTTGGATTCGCTGACGAATGATTTTTTGAAGAGATTTATTTGGTTTTGTCTTGATATATCTGTAGCTGGTGAAATAACTTTTTTTTTGTGCTGATAGGAAAATGAAAGTTTTATGAAACAATAAAATTATAACTTTTGATGATAAGAATTTATATTTGGTATCAAATTGATGCATTCGAGTCCTGTAAGTAATAAAAGTTGAACGTAATTGACATATCATCGTAAAGCCAGCATTTATCCTAGATAGATACAGCTAAGAACTTTGAAGTAGCTCATTCCTTTTATGACCAAAGCCACCATTAAGACGGGATTTTTCGGAATCCTTTCAGGGACATAAAAACAGGGAATGAACACACTACGTCTTGGGTATCTCACTAGAGTCCATTCTAGTTAGAATTAAAAGAAATACAAGAAGAGGGACAAATTAATAGCGAAATGTAAAATCAATATCTATCTGAATTCATTACCGAAATTCATCATTTGAATTCACAATGTCAGGAATCGCATGCAATTGTATCACGTAGTTTTAAATCAAATCTTTTCATGTGTTTAAACATAGGTTATTTTTTTCAATATTTGTTTTTTTTTTGGTACTGGAATACAAATAATGTGTTCCAGTTACGAATTAAGACTGATAAGTAAGCCGTCTGCCAGCCAGCCTAATTCAGTCAAATTAAATCAATAAAATCAGTTCTGCTTCTCTTACTAAAATTAACTGTGACATTGTATAAACAAGTGCTTCACCATACACTTAGCGCTCTCGTAATTATTCAAATTAATTTTATGTGTAATAAAATTTAAGGGAGCCATACTTTACCTTTAGTGTACCGTAATAGCTCCGCGATTTTTATCGTGGTTTTTATTTAAATAGTAAATATTTGGGTATGTTCTTAGAACGGTTTTCGGCTTTTGTCAGTTCTATGGGTTTGTTTTTTTTTTGGATTGGATGAATTTAATTCGATTTTGAATCCTCGTAGCATTTTGTCTTGGCACTTCGAGCTTTCTCTGTCTGGGCAGTTGATTGATCCACTGTGCATACCTAGAAGACAATCAATTTAGTAAATTGGAGATGACTTTTCTAGCTAGGTACTAGAAAAGGGTTTATTGTCGGATGAATTCGTTTTAAGTTAGTTATAAGTAGGTAAGTACTTGACAGATATGTGGATTAATAAAATAGTTTGTACATGTTTTTAAATAAACGTCGACAGAAGGAAGCAATAGAGATAGTTAGGTAGGTAGGTACTTGCCATTTACAAACAGAGAACTCAAACATGAGACCTTTCTACATACGCCAGTATGGTATAATCCATCAAACTTTATGATAGGTATAACTAATGCATAACCTTTAGAGTCACATATACTATTCAAATAGTACCTACGTAAGTACTATGGCCTATAGCAACACTTAATGGATATGGGTTACTGGGACTTTATTCATGCACTCAATCAAACTGGGAAATTATTGGTGCTTTTATATCCTTTTACGTGATTTTAAAGGACATTTGAATATGAAAAACTTGGTTAGTGACGGTTGTAAAAATGCTTTTATCCTATCATATAGAATGTGCTCTATCATTATCTGTACCAACCTTTATGTAAAGTTCCGCTGTGGGTTGTGAATCTGTAATGAATTATAGTTAAACATGTCGCACGGGTCATAAAATAATAAGTAATGTCCTAATTTCAATTTCACCTAATAGGCACAACCTAACAGCTTATCGGATACACATCTGACCCTATTGTTAAGCTAAGTAACAACTATTTGAAAAGGTACATCTATGTAAATAGGGTCATTTTTAAAGTTTTTGTGAAATAAAACATTGAACTTTGACACTTTGTCTTATCAAAACTGTTACATATTTTAAAGGCTACAACTACAATAAAATTACTATGAAAATATACTTCTGCAATACCTATTTAGTTACAGAACAGAGCTGCACCAGATTTTTGACTAAAAAATATAATACCGTTTACCATTCAGTCAAGAAATAAAATTGTTATAATTGGCATATTTTAAATTCTTAACAGATTAAAGCCTGGCACTTCCATTCCTCATAAACCTACACAACTAAAGTGGAGTCGCCTTATACTACGAAACTTATAACAGTTGCATATTTGAATATACCTAACTATATTAGAATAGGAACATAATAATAATGTTAAATTATGCTTTGACATGTCCCTTCCTCACGGCCCTGATTGCGTCCTAGCTGTGCCGAAGTATTACCGACAAAGTCCGATTCGAACCGACGGCATTTATGAACAAGCACGATGAAACTAAGTATGAGATTTTCCTCTCGAGAACTTTGAAATACTTAGAGTGAAATCACCTAAGAGACTTGTAAATGTCATTCCTAACACAATAACGAAGTAAGCTTGTGCAAATTAGTGACAAGTTCATGACCTTGTGAAATAATCTCAATTGTTTCCACGATCAGCGACAGCGGAACCGAAAGATGAGAGCATTTTTTGTTTTATTTTGTTTAGGGCACATTATACACTATTTTATTATGTGTAATTGAGGTTCAAATTAAAAAAAAAGATGCTTATCGTAGTCGGCGAGCCTTCTTAGATGGTGTTTATTCGCTTTTAATTGTGAACTTTTGTTGTAATGCTCTAATGATGGAGCCACCGTTCGCTTAATTATTTTATAGATGTGTTGCAAGGTAACAAAATTGCTTTAGTGGTCCATAATACGGTGCCCCTACGGGCTTTGTAGTAAGCGGGCAATACTGTTTGTTTTATAAAGTGCCGCTAATAAACCAGCGACCACACGAACCCACATTTTTAACCTTTCATAAAACTAGCGTTGGTTTTACGATTTAATTTATTATGATTATTGAAGTTGTTATACTTTTGGGGTCATTTGAGACACTCTCGCTTCAGTGAAAGGACTAAAAACCAAATTCTTTAATTTTGACAGCTACTAATGAATTCCTTAGCGACCTCTTAGCGCTAAATAGCTTTTATGAATAAGAATTGTGCTAATCAGTTGCTTAGCAATTGATTAAAATTTAAGAGACGTTTATAAATAAGACTGAACATTATTATGTGCAAATTATAATTATAAATTATAATTAAATACACAGTTTCAGCTTTAGGTACATATTAGGTCCCAGAAAAAGATTTTTGGTATTTTATAGGTATAAAGTTGTAATAACATCTCTTTGGCTGTACTGTTTTTATATGGCTGGTTTTGATACCATTAGATACATTTAAAAAAAAGATAAATTAAAAGTGAAAACCGGTGAAAACGGTTTCCCGCCACTTTTCAATTGTTTTCCTTTCCGTTATGAGTGAAATTAACGAAGAAATTCGATAAATTTTGAAGTTTTATAACAAAAAAGATAAAAATGCGACAAAACCCGCAAAAAAAAGGTATGATGTTTATGGATACAATGTCAGTAAGAGTAGCACAAACTTGGTTCAAGCGTTTTCAGTCCGGGAATTTTGATGTCAAAGACGCAGCTAGCTCTGGTCGCCCTGTTACGGAAAAAGTCGATGTCAATTTTGAAAAAGTGAAGAATATCAGCGTAGGTCATTTAAAAAAGTCTGAGTATAGAAAAAAGCTCGATATTTGGGTGCTACACGAGCTCACTGAAAGTAACCTAATACCTATATCGTGTACTTATTTGGGATTATCTATTGAAACCGAATCATTTTTTAAAAGATTGATCACTGGTGATGAAAAGTGGATCACCTACGACAAGAACGTGCAAATAAGATCATTGTCAAAGAGCAGTCAAACTCAACAGACTACCTAAGATGATGCTGAGTGTATGGTGAGAATGGAAGGAGATCGTTCATTATGAGCTTTTACCGCAGAGCAAAAACATCGATTCGGATCTCTACTACCAACAGCTGATGAGACACAAGCAAGAAATTGAGAAAAAACGGCCGGAATTGATCAACAGAAAGGGTGTGGTTTTTATCATGCTAACGCCACACACACATATTTAGCCACTCAGCAAAAATTGAGGGAGCTTGCTGACCTTGCACCCTCACATTTCCACCTGTTTCGGTCTCTTCAGAATTCTTTAGGTAGTGTTAGATAGGGGTAGGTTTGTCGGAGTTTTTTGATCAGAAGTCCCAAAATTTCTGCAGCAATGGGATTATGTCACTATCTGCTAAATGGCAACAAGTTATCGAACAAAATGGCACTTAAATGACGGCGCGTCGAAGGTTCGGCGATGCCAACCTCTTTTATTAATATTGTTTTTTTTTAAATATGTCCACTGTCTATTTGACGCAACACCATATACATACCTACTGAGGAGGCGGCCCGACATATGGAATAACAAAAAGAAGTGAGGGATACATTCACATGGATTGATTGTAAAAGACGATATTAATTAGAGGAAGTGTGCTATGATATCCAATTGTGAGTAAATTGATTGCGCTCGCGCCCCACGTACTAGGTGGAACGTCGTACGCATTCTAGTTAATTAAAAAAAACATGATATATCGGTATATTTACGAGTACGAGTTCTACCGTGGCACCAGTGCTGCAGAAACAGCTCGAAGGATTAATGATGTGTACGGCGCTGGTGTCGCAAAAAAAGCACGGTACGTTTTTGGTTTCAACGTTTTCGTTCTGGAAATTTCGACCTTCAGAACCAACCACGTGGACGGCCGGAGACCAAAGTGGAAAATGAAGAATTAAATGCTATTGTGGAAGCGGATCCATCACAAAGCACTTCAGAGATAGTTCCAGGCTTCGGGGTAAGTGATAAAACTGTATTTATCCACTTGAAGCAAATCGGGAAAGTAAAAAAACTTGAACGATGGGTACCTCATGAATTGAGTGAATTGAACTTGCAAACACGCGTCGACTGCTGTATTACTTTGCTCAACCGACACAATAATGAAGGGATTTTAAATCGAATCATTACTTGTGATGAAAAGTGGATACTGTACGATAATCGGAACCGCTCGTCGCAATGGTTGAACCCTGGAGAACCAGCCAAATCCCGCCCTAAACAAAAATTGACTCAGAAAAAGTTACTTGTGAGTGTTTGGTGGACTAGCGGCGGTGTCGTTCACTACAGCTTTCTAAAATCTGCTCAAACGATTACGGCAGATATCTATTGTCAGCAACTGCAAACCATGAAGGAAGAACTAGCTACTAAACAACCGAGATTGGTCAATCGCTCTAGGCCACTGCTGCTTCACGACAACGCAAGACCACACACTGCACAACAAACAACCACTTAGTTAGATGAGCTACAATTGGAATGTCTGCGACATCCACCGTACTCCCCGGCCCTTGCTCCAACAGATTACCATTTTTTCCGGAATTTGGACACCTTCTTACAAGGAAAAAAATTGAACTCCGATGCGGCAGTCCAAACCGCCTTCAAAGAGTTCATTGATTCTCGCCCCCATGGTTCATACTTTGATTAATTAAATATATTTTTCAAAAAAAAAAATTGACTTTATATTCCTCCCGTACAAAACGCCAATTTCATATGTAAGGACCTAATATAATCAAATGTAAATAAACTATGAAAAATAATGTCTTGAATTTGTATAAAAAATACGAAAAAACTTTTACCCCGACCTGTAATAATGCCTAAATCTTTCAGGAAATATATGCGTGGTCTTATGTGTGTATAGACTTTACCAATACTCGCTCTTCATCAATTCTAAGTCCATATTTTACCATGGAGCAAAACACAGTGTACTGCCCTACCCTTATATACTGTATACCTACTACCTATAGGGAAGTAGCTGAGCAACAAAAATGCTAGAAACTGTTAAGTAGATGAGAATAATTTATTATACGAAAGCCCTCCGTACCTAAATTACTCAAACGGACCAAATAAATCCCGAGCAACGAGTTTTATTGCGTCAAAATAATAATTATTATTTATTTATAAGTATAGGCCTCTTGTACGATGCAAAAACTGTTAACGATATGTTGTACATAATATTAATCATTATTGTTTGAGTAATGAATTTAAATAAAAAATATGTATTTATGTATACTTTATTGTACACCACAAAAATACATCAAACGCTACAAAATATACAATGGGCGGCCTTATCGCTTTCTGCGATCTCTTAAATATTGTGTTGATTTAAGTAGAAGTACAAACTCATACCTATGAGTTTGTACTTCTACTTAAATCATCATCTGCCTACCAACCAACCGTTGTTTTACCAACTATTTTGGGGTCTGCTTCCAGTCTAACAGATGCGGCTGAATACCAGTATTTTACATGGAGCGGCTGCCTATCTGACCTCCACAACCCAGTTACTGAGTAATACGATACCCATTACTTACTTCTAATTAAATATGTCCTAATTAACGTATGGGAATAATAATTGAGAGTAGGAAACCTTTAAACTCTGGCTAGTTAGCTAGAAGTACCTGTATAATTAATACTTACCTACAGATAAGGCTGACGATTTAGCTGCTATAGGTAAAGACTTCATGTATAAAGGGTAACCTATCTAATATTTAATTGATTTATTTAAATAATTATTATCTTGGCTGAGTTCAAGAGAAAGAAGCTCATACCTATCTGAGACTGATCCCTAGCTTGAACCTATGAAAACATTATCTAAAGCCTCACTAATAAAAAGTATCTTTAAGTGAGTGTAGGCAGTACATATTAGCTAAACTTAACAGTTAAGTTACTTTTAACTTTTTTCTCATTGCTCTGTTAAGTCACTTTTAATCACAATCTTCCTAATACAATTTCCCCATCTTTTCCACCATATATGGTTTTATGATAGAGGCATTGTAACGAATCCTCCGAGGCAGCCTTGCAATATTTAAACAGAATTTATTTGTAGGCATGCGTGCCTCGGTGAGGCGAACGCGTGCCACATTCCTCAACGTATTGACTCGGCCCGACACAAAGTAACTTAGCCCGCGGACATACAGACAGACATACAAACTTTGTTTTGCGTCTATATTTTAGATTGGACAGAAAAAGTACTGAAAAGACTCCGCCAATTTTTTGGTGGAAACTTTAACTAAAAATACATTTAGTTTCAGGTTAATTAAATTAGTACTATTTTTAATAGTGCTTTTTTTATTTTATTTTGAATAGGCAATTTTATAAACTTCAAAGAGGAGGAACTACGTAAGGTCGCAAGGAGACACATTCAAACTAATGCCACTTCGAGGATAAAGGATCAATTTGTAGGTAGATTTACAAAAAAGTTACAAGAGAGACACACACAAGACCAAAATCAATCAAAATAATTGAGGTCAAAAGGTATAGTAAAAAAATCACGTGTATTGCGAAATGGCTAATTGCTCGATTACCTTATCGATACGAGTCAAACCGGATAAGGTTAATATTTCTTAACGTCATAAAGAAAAGTTAAACTTTAAAAAATAAAATGGTCAGCTTAATTTTTAAGTCGTGTCAAGGCTTAAAAAACACTTTTTCCTGTTTCAATTTATCCTTCATCAATCTGGCTTCTTTCCACTCCTCTCTGTCTTAAGCCAGTGTGGACCAATCATGTCTGCAGGCGTCAAGCTCATTCCGCCATATTCTCCTGGGACTGCCTTGATGTCGGACGTACCATAGTGGTAGTTTTGGCCCTTGACTCGTTCTACAAGCAGTAAACGTGTCCGAAAGGGAGGTCTTTACCTACAGTAGGACAACATAGGCTAAGAATAAAATAATAATCTGGCTTGAAAAAAGATAGCTGAGCCTTTGTCTAGCCTATATAGATGTATTAATAGTTTCATGACAAGTGCATATCTTCTCGTTTTCACGTTGATGACCCACAATAAGTTACCACATATCTCTAGAGATTAATTAAAACATCACTTTCAACATTTTTAAGTAGAGCTCAATTATTTTATGACCACAAACTGTTTTACCATACGATAATTTGGTTTTGATAACAGCAATTTCACGTACAATATCTTTTCTGCAGTCCGTACATTAGGATCTTAGTAAGGTTTGTGCGGCTGTTTGCAAAGTGCGCCGCTAATTGCCGGTCAGACGTCGCACCTCAGCCTCACAGCTGATTTTATATTGTACCTATATGTAGGTAGATAGTAAACGTATAAGTACGAAGATATCCGAACCCGTATGGGATACGTAGGAGCCTGCATGCTTTCAATCTTGTTGGAAAGATGCGGTTTAGCTACTTTTGCTTGCAAGCGCAACTGAGGTAGGTATAAGTACTTACCTGCCTACAAAAGCTTTTGCTCGAAAAGGAATGAATTACCTTTACACAGCAGACGATGATTCGAAGTTCTAGAAGATTATATGCTATGCCGTATTCATCTTGTTTGAAGAAATATTAGAATATAACTCACTCACTGACTCACTGTCCTCGATGTACATATCATCTATATGCTGATGATCTTCAATTGTATACAGCTGAGCGGGTAGAAGTTTTATCGTACGCTATAGCAGAGGTAATGTAGCAAACCGAAAATGAGATGCTATCAAAAAGTGGTCTGATATTTTCGGGGTGTCAGTAATTGGAAGCTGTAATTGGAAGCTCACTCATGATGAGTAGAGTGACACTTTGCTCTCTTCCTCCTCTTATTTTCAATGGTACCGTCATACCCGTTACCCATACTATGAAAGAACTCGGTTTGCATCTTAACTCGACACTTAGCTGGCAACACCAGGTCTCTAGTGTTAGGATGGATGTCCATTCGCCAAAGAAGAAGTTTGCGCGCTCTGACCACGCTTTTCTCCTTGCTCAACCTGAAAGCCACCGTAAAAAACTGCCTTCTTCCAACAATCTTCTCCTACTCTGTCCTTCTCATACTGTCCATTTTTCCTTTCATATTCAGTCTATTCTTCTTTGAAATGCGTCCTCTTGATACCAGGATGGCTACCAGTCGGTATGCATTTAACCGGAAATTGCAGAGTTATTTTCAAAACAAATAGCGTAGTCATCTCAACACTTCTCTCCTTGAATTTGTATATATCGACGGTTGAAAGGCTAATTGGTCTAAGCGACATTTTGTAAAAGTTGCAGTAGGACAGATTAAAGTTTTTTTTTATTAAAATATTCATAAAAAAAGAACTATTGCATAGACTTTTATTTATTTAATTTAAATAAATAAAAGTCTATGCAATAGTTCTTTTTAATAAAAAATATTTTAATAAAAAAAAACTTTAATCTGTCCTACTGCAAGTTTTACAAAATGTCGCTTAGATCAATTAGCCTTTCAACCGTCGATATATATTATAAGTATATATTATAGTAAACTAGCTGACCCCGCAAACGTCGTTTTGCAAAAAAAAAAAGTTAGTAGCCGATTCTCAGACCTACTGAATATGCATGTAAAATTTCATAAATATCGGTCCAGCCGTTTCGGAGGAGTATGGTAACTAACTAACACTGTGATACGAGAATTTTATATATTATATTAGATTGTATGGATGTGTATATAACCGATATATAGATTTATGTATTTGTGCACTTATTTTTTTTTAATCATTGTTCCTCTCAACTAAAGTACTAGCCATTTAATCTCTTCACCACCCTTGATTGACAGGTAGAGAATGCCTAAGGCATTAAGTTCGCTTTTGTATCTTTTTGTGCAAAAAGTTTAAATAAATAAAAAGCGATAAACATATGACTGTTCTTCTGTAACAAAAACAATACCAGCACTAATTCATCCAACGAAGCCAACTTAGCGCTCATCAATGAGCATTCAAATTCTACCAGAGGAAAAAATTAATATACTGCGTTCTATTTCTTTTTAGGTCACACCATCTAGTAACAACCACAAGCCTAGTTTCAAAAGAAGAAGGCCAAGGAAATAGGTTGTTAACTAACCAAAAAGAAATAGGTAACGTCAAACTTTAATATTAACCGTAATGCAGAATTGCGAGGCGGTCCCTATCTGAAGTAATTTCGGAACGAAGTGGATTGTTTTTCTTGGGTCCCCGATTGGATTTATCTCGAGTTTTATGACGTCTCGCATCCCTGTCGTAAACTTTAATACCGGTTGGCTACCGCACTCTACAGCAATACCTATATGTATAGATTATGATAATCTTGGTCTCACAACTTCTTGAGATTTTTAATTCAACGTCTAGCGTTAGCATTTTTGATAAAATACCAGCTCAATTCCGGTTACGTTAGCGTAGCCCATAGATTTTCAACCTTATTTTGACTACCGTTCACTTTGAGAACATATTTTTTTCTAGAGCCCCACAATTTTGTTTACTTACCATTTTCACGAATCTGAAATATCTATTGCCATGATTATATTTAAACGTGTGTTATTATACTGTCGTAATATAGGATATATATTTTCTCTGGCTCTTCTACTGCCCCCTTGAATCTCAATCACCCCCCCCCCATGGGCGTTACCGCCCATGATGAGAACTTATCGCATAGATTAATACAGAATTTTACCAGTAAAAAAACGTGTAAATAATCGAATTAAATCAAGAACAAGTTAATCGAATGAGGTTGCTTTCAAGCCATGGCTCCACGAACGGATAGATTGCGACTTATACCTACTATAAGTAGATTTAAATAATTGCAGGAAGACAATCTTGCAGTCTGTTGAATTCTTAGATTTTCATAAGCTTTTATATTTATCATTAATTGATTACAAAGGATTATGATAATAAGACTATATCAATTTATTTTACGAACAAGTTTCATTATTATTCTAGCACCTTAAACATTTTTATTTATTTATGCCACAAGCAATATTCTCATAATCTTGTTAGATCTAAAACTTTACGTCATCACCAAATTATTAATTTAGTTTGATCTACACGTTACTTTAAGTGCTTGTAATACCTAATACTGGCGGTAAGACTCATAAATCATCTAAGGAGGCAGCAACTGCTTTATAACTAATACCCCCAATTTATTTATTTATTATCTACAATAACCTGCATCGTGGTTATTAAAAAAACGAATGTTCATTTTGTTGTTGAAAATATTCATCGCACAAAATCGCATCTCGGAAGAAAGTAAAACCTCAACGTCTATGTTAAAATCACTTGGTTCTAAATTCAAACACAGCTTATTATTTTGCGTTTAGCACCCGATACGGTAAAGGCAACAAACAGAACATCCTTGTCAAGTCAATAGAGCTCAACAAACAAAGCTTGCCGAAAGCTGCCAAAAGGGTTGTTGTTTTAAATAACAAAGACAATTCGGTAGCCGTGTCAGTAAAAACTTCTTTTGCATGCCGTAACGTAAATATTTATGTGGACAATAGTGCGGAGGAAGCGTGACTACGTCCACAATATGCTCCCAGTTGGCTTTCACTTTCAAGTTTTTAGGAAACCCTTTATCATTTAGCTACTGCCAATGCCAATTTGCATAACACTGGACAAAACAATAAAATACGCGTTTATTTGTACGCGAAAAGTGAAAACAAGGTTCAAGGTGAATACGTCTGGTGGTGGCCAGTTGATGTTTCGGTTTCTTGTGCATTGCACGTCACATGTCGATATTATAGCTGTGTCTATTTCAAGTTGGTGTCTGTTGAAATAAGAGTGAGTGAAACATTATTTTGAACAGAGTTAATTGGACTGAAGACATCTGGTTCATTTTAACAAAGGTAGGAGTTCGGATTTCTTTTATCATCTAACTTATTACTAAAAGTTTATTCATCTACCCTACGATAACCATCTTAAACCTTTCGACTGCAAGTCTTCTAATTCAGATAAATAACGATTAGTAATCACTATAGTTACTTATTTATAAAAGTCACATTCAAACGCTTTCGAACATTTCTACTCAATCAACTTCTATTAACACGTCAATTCGGTAGCTTCTAATCAAACACTTTTAATTCCCTTTCGACGAGACTATCAGTAACACGTATTAACACCAATCAGCTGATAGTCCGTTATTCTTGTCACTCTCGTTTTATGATGCCTCTATAACTTCACAAATTAGTCAAACGTTAACTCGGACGACTCGCCTTTGGGTGCAATAAACGCTGGCCGGATGATCTGAATGCAATTTAAAAAATACTTTGATCATAAAAAATGACTTTATTTGTTTGGACATAAGGCTGAATTCTAAACACGTTTAAATTAAGGAGTTGTGTTGTTTTGGAACCGTGTTAGTATGCAGTGAAGATCTGTTAATAAGTCGGATACACACAGAATGTTTGCACGTTTTGTTACATCACTTTGAGCCGGCTTAACGCACCACGTCCTAATGTTTAGTGTATATGAGACTTTAGGGTCGATATTTGATATTAAATATTAGTTGATTGTTCATATTTTTTGTGCGCCGGCGACGTTGTGAAGCTTACAAATACAATGACAAAGTGTGAAACGTGAATTGACGGTAATTGTTTGCACTATGCGTCTAAAAGAGTCTCTTTCAAATAAATACCTCCTACTCAAGATGTCATGACCCGATGCTGTTAATGATTACGCGGTACGTGTTTACAGTGCGGAAAAAACGCGAGTTAATTAAGCTTAATTAAAAATTACCGTTTACAAAAGCAGTAAGGAATTAGGACAAGGGATAGGCACAACTTGGGCCATAAAACTTGTTTAAAATTCCATGTCAGCTGTCGGCCTGGTCTCCTATACGAATAATAGATGCGGTTTGGTTTATTGGTGGCTCATATAACTCGGTCGGCGAGTCCGTAGTCGTCTGTTAGTCTAATTTGAAACACAACCGAGGCTAGACACTGTTAAACGTTGAAATTAACAAAATATTTTAGTTGTGAGTGCGTTGAATCGTGTTAGTGATATTTTGTTGTAAGTTTTTCCATTTTTCCTCATATTTCGTAGACTTTACCTACGTCAATACTCTATTATCAATTCTATTTTTGGCCCGTTTTTTTTCCTACATTCTAAGGCCAGCAGTTACAAACATGTTATTTTTAAATAGAAGTAATAGCCTGGCTTCATTTCCTTTATTCCAGTTTCCTCATATTTAATTGTGTTCAATTCCAGTGGCTTTTCAAACTTGAACATTATCCCTATCTTGATCTAACCATCTGTGAAATGTTTGATAAAATAAGATCATGTGTGTCTTATAAATGAACTAAAACGTTGGTTTGTTCAATTCCCACTGTTCTTTTATTAAAACTACTGTTTATTATCTATTTCAGTTCATCATAAGATGTGTTTACTTCAAGAATTCCGATTAAACAACTGCTGCGCAGCTGTGTTTCGCTTCCACGCTGTACAACACAGAACAAAATGGAAAATGTTTGCAACTAAATAGCGAGTTTGACCACACTGACTGGTTTTAATTGTTTGATTAATCGCTAAGGTAAGACTAAGCTGAATATTAAATCTACTGAAACTCTTAGAAATAAAATCCGACTTGACAATGATAGCTTAGGTTAGCTGATTGTACAGGAACTGTTACAAGCGTAGTAGGGCAGTACATTTTCTTTGACGAATATTTCTAAATAATGATTGTGTAGATTAAGTTGAACCAAAACTGTATCAATTTTATTTAAAAAAAACACACCTATTTAAAAGATCAAGATGTTCGTTAAACAAACTTCCTAAGTATACTACAGTAGTACTCATTCAGGTGGAAGATGAGTTAAAATCTTTATAGATAACCAATCTGTCAAATAGGCGTGTCAATGAAGGAAGCAATCAAATAGTTTTTCGTGTAAAAAATAACCATTTTTATCTAAGAGACTACAAAACTGGATATTGGATAAAGTTATCACAAAAAGCCTGGAAAAAAACCTGCACGTTGTACAAGGAGGCGGTCCCACGGCTGGTATCCAAATGCAGCTTTCTTATGCTATTTCGGGTAGAATTTATTATCTGTCACATCCAATAGCAATCGAGGACACACTAAGTGCGTTGTCGTGTATCTACGACCGAATACTGCGCGACACAGTCCCACGGTTTTACCCAATGTAGAGTTTACGATTATATATAGATATAAGTACCGAGGTACATAATATACGCGTCAAAACTAGGAACTTAGGTACCTATTATTATGACTAATATCTGTTATATCCTTCTAATTTGAAAGGTGCAATGTAAGGGAGTCTGCAAAAAGATCTCTGAACGTTGCATACTGCTTACTCCTACTTACCTTTTCAGAGATTTCAGAAACAACATAGGTAACACATAGGTTATGTATTCCTCAATTTTCAGTATTGCCCCTACCACTGTTTGTCTCTGCATCACCCAAAGGTTGACTGGTAGAAAAGGCCTTTGGCATTAAGTCCGCCTCTGTAGGTACATTTATGCGCTTGAAGTATTAAATAAATAAATAACACAAGTTGTTCTAATGTTCCTTGTAGTTTAAGTAGTATTAATAATTGTAAAAAAAGTACATATAGGGTGGCATACATCGACGCGCAAATCGTAACCATGTATTCAGCACATGATTCTAGACGTAGCGTAAAAAAATTTCGTCGGTTATCAAAAATCTGAGGGGCAATTCTCGTAATTTTAAGAACGTTCACAGTCTGATCTCAGTGTCAATCTGTCGACAATACCACTGATTTTTGACAAGTTTTTGACTGTTGTCGCTGAGATGAGACTGCGACTAGATTTTGAACGTTTTAAACTACGAGAATTGGCATTCTGCTGTTTTCTACAAAAGTGCAATATCTACGCGATCAAAATGTGTGGATCAGTATTTTTTTTTTTTTGTTAATAACCGACTAACAATTTCAACGCAGTGGAATGAAGTACTGAATCCATGGTGTTGCACGTCGATTTCCCTGCCTGCCAATTTCAGACTACTTAAAATCCATAGTCTGTTAGTACAATGAAAGTTACAATCTTACTTCCTGCGATGTCCCTCGTAACTTTGTCACTGCAGAAGCGCCCTAATTCCCACAAAGCAGTAAACTGTCCAATTTGCGTCCAACTATGCTACAATGTAGGTGTGATTTTCTTCAAGATTTGAAAAAGTATCTCTTTGTAGCAAGTACCTAGGTCATCGTAGTTACTACTGACGTAAGTAGGTACGGGACAGACAAAGAGCCGCTTTATATCTATGGTTATCACGATAGTAGGTATCTACTACAAAAATTCTGGTATTCGAAATAAAAACAGTAATTTCGATAAATGGGTAACTTAACTTCTAACGCCTACATGTACGGAAGCACCCGGGATTAGACTCCACTTAAAGAGAAAAATCGGTGAAACAAAAAACCGTGAGGACACCGGCATGTCCTAGAACCAAACATTCATAGACATGCGATATTCACGAACCAGCACTTGACTCGCGTGGTGAATTACGGCCCACTCCCTCTCATCGAAAGGAGGCCTGTGTCCCAGCAGTGGGAACATTATAGGCTGATTATGATTAAAAAGAAAAATATCAAAGTATAGGTACCTAACTACAAGTAAATAAGTACTTATTACTCAGTAATATTAATAAAATTCATTGTTTTAATTACGATTGGGTATTACAATAAATATCGTCGTAGCACAATCTGTCATAATAAATATTATACTGCCATGAGTTAATTAGTTTTAAAGGTTCAATAATAATTAACGTCCATAAACGCTCAGTAAAATATAATAAAATGATTAGCACAAGTAGGTAAACCTACCACTTGCCCTGTAGTTCAACAACGTTTCATACTTGATTAAGGCGTTTGTATGCAGCTAGGTAACCTAAACCACATTTACATCAAGGTATAATAAGTCATATGACTTATTCTAAGCTTGAAGAAAACTTGTCAATTGATAACCTTCTCCTTTTTGGAAGTCGGTTAAAAAGATGAACAAAATAGTTAACGAAACATTTCTGAAACACCAATACCTGAACATACATAATACATGAATGATTCATGATTTGTACAAATGTTTTTGACGTGTCTTTGAAAACAGGTATGGGTAGCAGGGGCTACCCATACCTGTTTTCAAAGACAAGTTACCATCGATTCTATAAAGTTCTGAAAAATACACAGTTAAAGCTACAGTTTGTGTGTCGATGTATGTCACCGTGTCTACCACAATTCGCGTGTAAACACATGTTGAGATTGACAGTGTGGTAGACCCACGATCAAGTGCGCTCGACGATCTAAGGCCACAGCTAGCCTAAGCTAGCTAGCTAGGTCGAAAAGGATTGTCGAGCTCGAGCCATCAGAATTATAACTACGAGTATCTACAGGCTGTGTGACTGTGTGTCTATCACCCACTTAGAATCTTGTTCACACCTCGAGACTAGATCTGAAACTTTTCATGCTATGGTCGCCGCTAGAATTTGAGCCGATAAATAAAATGTGTTGTTTGGAAAATTCTCTATGATTTCTAGAAGGTAGACAAATGTACAGGAAAATATTGTCACTGCAGATTTGGAAAATTCTCTATGATTTCTAGAAGGTAGACAAATGTACAGGAAAATATTGTCACTGCAGATTTCAACGAACAATTTTTGCTAATTTTTTTCTCTAAAAACGGTTCGTTGTAGGTACTCGTATGGCAATGCTCCTGACTTTTACCTTAGCCAGAGGATAAACATTGCCATACGTGGCAATGCCGCCCGTCTCTTGGTTATATTACCAGTCGACAGCGATGCAGAGGAATTTTTCGACGCAATATTTTTTATTTGTTAACAGTTTGGTTAGGATATTATATATTAGATTTTTTTCCATTCATTAATAAAAACTGCAAGTAGATACGTGTAAATAGACCAAACAGCTGTTTCTAGGTACCTATATGAAGGTAAGCCGAGCTGACATTTTAATAGCGTATGTTAACTTCATTTATAATTACTTCAGCAGGGTGTTTCGAATGACCTATTTATATAAAAGTTAGCTTGATCGTTCAAACGTGCAATGATATTAGTAGGTAATTGATCGTTTTTCCTTGCTTCAATGGCAAACATGTAGTTTATTCGAAACATTATAATTCTAACTGCACTTGAACTCTATACGAGAATATCAACCTAGTAGCTTCTGACCGCGAATTCGTCCGCGTGAAATTTCACTCTCCCCCCATTCACCCTCTTAGGGGTTGAATTTCGAAAAACCCTTTTTTAGTGGAAACCTACTCTTGACAAAGAACACACCCTCCAAATTTCATATCTCTAGAATCAGCCGTTTTTGTCTATGCGTTGATATATCAGTCAGTCAGGACTTTGAATTTTACATATTTAGAAGATTAATTTAGATTAATATCAAGTTAAATTATCATGCGACTGTCTATCTGACCTCCACGACCCAGTTAGGTAGGTAGGTATCTACTGGGTAACGCGATGCACCTTGGTAAGACTGGGTTACCCGACTTTCGGGCTTATTTTATTTTTCTCAGTTTTAAGTTGTTATTCTTAGTTCGGTTGACGATATCTTCAAAGTCGCGGGAAACACCTCGATGAGAGACGCACAGAACCGGGAAGTATGGCAAACGAAAGGGGAGGCCTAAACCTAGCAGTAGGTGATTCTGGGCCGAAATGATGATGATGATGATCCTTACTTAAGCAGCCTTCTAAACTCAAAATCAAAGCATTTATTTCAAGTAAAGCAATTACAGGCACTTTTGAATTGTCAAGGAGTCGGTCAGTCAGAAAGATGAAGCTATTTGCCCATTCCAAAGCGTGGGTACCTACCTATGGAGAAGAACCGGCAAGAAACTCCATGGACACTCTTTCTAGTTGTAGAGTAACTCTATCAGTTGGTTTAATAACACTAAAAGTTTAAACACTGTTTTACCACTTTTACTAAAAAACTACTAATATACCTAGTACCTAATATTTTTATTGAAAGTTCAAAGAAATCCGTCCTACCTAGCTGCCAACATCCGCTTCATCGCACACCGACAAGTCTTGTGGAATTTACTTAACTGTATATTAATATGTATTACATAATGTTTAATTTACGTAGTGTTTTCCAGTTTACCCGTGAATTCGTGGCTTGTAGCCAGTGTCACACTAGTCAGGTTTAACACTGATTTTAGAGAAATAGAGACCTCTGTGTGGTCTGTTTATATGGAAGGCGCTGATGGAGATAAAAATACAAGTACGCGTATTACAAAAATGTACCTGCTAATGTTATTTTAAATTAAATGTTTTTTCACAAAAAAAGTATTTAAGTACCGTTCCTCGTAAAAGGTCTAGAAGTTACCATTTTCACTTAACCGAACTGATTTGTGGCTTAATATTGCGGTATTTACTTATTCCCGTATCGGTCGGAGAGTACGTGGCTAAATAATAAAAGCCACACTGGCGGATCAGCGGTTAAGCTACACTGGATCGGTGACCATCCATTATAAATATCAAGGACCCCTCCATGCGTCGGAAAGCATGTTAAGCCGTTGGTCTCGGCTGTCATTCGTACATCTTTGACAGTCGTATCGGATAGTCAGAAGCTCAAAAGTCTGGCAACCAGTCTTACCAAAGCGTTTCGTGTTACCCAGTAATTGGGTTGTGTATCGCCCCATATAAAACATGGTGCGACTGCCTATATTATGACCTCCACGGGCAGTCAGCTACATCCGGTTTTTAAACAAAAAGCCAACCGCAATATATTAGGAAAAAGCTAGGCAGATTGATTTATTCCGGTTCCATAAAGGATATACATAGGAGCTGGCGAAGCGGCGAAATTACAGCAGATACCGACGTAATATCTACCTAAGTTGGAACATCAATCTTGTTTCTATAGACCGACTGCTTAACCGAGACGTTGCTTGAGGTAGCTGCGCGGTACGGGAGGGGTGATAGTTGTCACCAGTTGACGAATCACTGAGCACTCGCATCACGTCACCACACTCCTCCCGCACCGCATTGATACCTCAGACAACGTCTCAGTTAAGCGGTCGGCCTATAGTGAAAAGCGTCGGAATAACCGCTGGAGAGTGGAGTAGCGTCGCAGTATCTATAAGCCACAGTATCCGCTTTCCATCAGGCGCTAAGTAAACCAGTTCGCTAACAAAATAACTTAGAAAAAAACATACATAATTTTCTGTCTATCTGACTGTTTGACATGGACACAATCCTTCCCATGTGCCTCCGAATGTCAATATAAATGCAACTTATTTTCTATTCTATTTTACTAAAACTTGAGTATTCCAATAGCAATTAATGTCCCCCATAAAAAAGTAAAGTAAAGGAAACCAAATGTCGCTCTCCGATGAAAATCTAATACACATAATTTACAAAAACTCCATAAATTGTAGTTTTTTATACGAGACCGTGAACTAAAAATAATATTTTATCAAGTGGTAGTGGGTAGGGTCGGATTTTCGTCGACGTATCTCATTTTAATCTGGGTGGGTATTTTTAAGTCGATAAATTTGGCCTGTCATTCCACATGTGGAGGTTTGGTGTGAGATAAGACTCAGGCCGCCTCTCGCTCCGATGCATAAGCCGTCGTAAAATATTATCCTGACCGAGACATTTATGGCCAAGCTTGAGATAGGTACCGTGGAATCATTTTTAAATGTACGTATATTATGTAGAACACCTACCCATTTGATATTGGATATATCTACATAACTTCATTGGTATTATGAAACCACGTCGCAAAGATTTTATACAACTATCCTAGTACGAAGTACCTTCAAATCTATGTACTAGGTAGGTAGGGCACATATACTATATACTATATACCTGTGAACATATTAAAAGTTAATTAAGATTGATAATTAATATTATAAGCGTCGATGGTAATTTTATGATGATGTTTATTGCCTGTATTAGGAATTGGCTATAATTAAGCGATTTATGGCACTGCAGTTTCATAGATAGGTATAGTGAGTGATAGGTAACTGTGTATGACTTCATGTTGGTTGTTTCGGTATCAATTGCCTAGTTTTTTGCAAACATGATTTCAGCCCACCTAAGTACCTACTTACTTTTAGTAACTACCGACCTAGTTTGCATTTGATATATCTTGATTTCTTATTGTGACCTAGGTTTCCTGCAGAAGTGACGTTGCGTAGGTGATATACTTATTTATAAGTCTATTTTTTCCAAAATACCGAATAAAAACACCATCATTATGGCACAGAAAATTATTGACACGTCATTTGTTAACAGTTTCGTCACACAATAGCTAGAAATGCCATAATTTTGATAAATTGCAAAAAAATAACGCGTCAGCGGAATCTCCGGGTGCATTCATCACATCGGCTATCATTCGGCTCGTAAAACTTCACTAATGTCCATAGTAATGTCCCTTAATACTTCGCTTGCTCTATATCTTTATTAACAATTCACTCGCGATAGATTCTTTCCATTCAAAAGCTTTATGTCCCAAGTTACGACGTCCTTACAACTTTCCTTTTATCCCCAACTATTTTCTGAAAACACTGTTTTCTTTATGCGATTTAATACGCCATATTTTTGTTAAGTGACTCCGTAGGTATGTAACAAAGTTGCACATAATAAAGAGAATAAAAAATATAAGTGCGCGCATAATTCTCGCTCAAAAGACGCTTCATATAAATCAAGTATGTTTCTGCCTTTTTGCTTCGCTTTAAAATGGTTTTTCTGTTCATATTTTATTATCACATTTTACTATCACATTTTATTCATAAAAGTGTGAGTTTAAGGGTATGTTTTGTGAGTAAGAAGTTTACTTTGTAGACTTAATTATGTGTCAGTTGTAGGTAGCTGCCTTTACATACCTTTGAGTAACTTTAAAATAAAAATTTGATTTGGTTTCTTGAACATTATTACATTAGTGTTAGTATGTGAATTTTATATTCATTCAAAGAAAATTAAGAACATTTTAATGTTAGAACTTTATCGCCTATTTTCCTACATCTGTAATTTTAAATGAGAGCTCATAAATAACAGAATATAGATTAAAAAGCCAAGTTAAGTTAGCTGTCTATAATTAATTCACCAATAAAAAAAAACAGAATAGACCTCATAGGATACAAAGGCGTCCATCTTAATGGGTCGGAGTCGAAGGCGGGGTGGGACGAAGATTTATCATTTCCAATACGGTGTGGGAATGCAAGGGTCCGTTGCGAAGTTGCAAGCTTATTTAAGCTCCGGTCACACATAGAGAATACTTGCTACGAAAGCAATCGCGCGAGCATTCGAGCAAACTTGCTTGAAGTGACACGCAAGACGCTGCGAATAAAAGCCGCTTGCTGGAAATAAAATCGACGGATATCTTAAATTTAGCGAACGTGCGAGCAATGTGGCTGCGAATAACCAGTCATAATGAGGTCCGATGGACGACATTCTTATCCTTGTAGCACCAACTAAGTGTGGAAAATCAATGTTACCTACGCATATTTTTTCCCTTTGTTCATTTTTGCGTTTGTGTTTTTTCTTTACATCAAGTTTACCGCAAAAAAAAATGTATTTCGTTTCTTTTCTTTTTTCTTTCACACACTACAGGCAGGTAAAAGTGGAAAGCGAGTTCATTCACTTCCGAGCAAACTTGGCTGTAAACTCGCTTCGTGTGACCGTAGCTTTACCAGCACACCACCGTTCAAGTGGCTTTTATTTATGAAGACACGCTTAATCTAGTGAAGTACTGCGGTGAAAAAATTAATGAACTCAAACTTCAGCCAGCCACCGACATGTGTTAAGGCTTGGGATGTTTTATAAAAATGTAGAACGCTTTTTAAATTATTGAAGCCTGGTCTGTTATTAAGTTTCTATAAGGATGCCTGTTCTCACGGAGATAAGATCATAGTAAAAATAACGTAGGTAATTCAGAACCTGGGAATAAATAAGGTTGTCACAAAATGCAACCTTAATACTACAGAAATATATAAGAACAACAACACGTTTTGTGTTGCGAAACGCTGCAAGAATTTTACGCCATCCACCTTCTCCAAACAACAAACAAAGGAACAAAGTACCTACTCTTATATTACGTATATAAGTAGGTACTTTGTTCCTCTCTTAGGCCAGTATACAGTAGTACAGGACCTCACTCCAGACTTAAGCATTAGATACTTAAAATAAGTTTCAACCAACCTTAAAAGATGGCTTTAAACTAGTTTTAAGTACCTAATGCTAATCTAGGCCTCCTTATAAACCTGTAATAAAGCTCTCAATCTGTAGCTATAACATGCTTTACTTAGTTAAAACAAGTGCAGAACCTACCCTAAAAGTTAGATCAACAATCACCTGGCAAACGATGTGACGTAACGTTCAACCCTAAACTTAGCCCACAACCACCATTACGAATGACCTTAAACCCGAAATCGTTCAATCAGTCGACCGTTATAGTCCACTCATTGCTGCCATAAACTCATTAAGCCACATAACCGACCAATCGAGCTTTCCAATCATGAAATTAAAATTACGTCCCCTTTATTGCCAGCCGTTACGAGCTGCGAAAAAAGGGGGCATAAATAAAAAAGGGGGGTATAAATAACACACCTTCGTAGCAGCACGCGAAGCGAACCCGAGAATGTTGTCGTAAATTATACGCTTATAGCCCCGAGCCCGATCAATACCATTCATTAACGAAAAATGTATCGTTTCGATGTTTCTCGTATCGGTCGTTTGCGGTTTTTAAAATGCTTTTTGGCGTAATGTAAGAATACGGAGTCATAAATAATGACTAAGCAGGTATTATCTTTACGATCTGCCTTTTTTCTTTGGTGTTCGTGAACTGTAAATCTTTTTCGGAAAAACAATCAAACTGAAAACACGACGTGTAGGTAGGTAAATAAGAAGATACTTTGGTACTGCTAGTTTCAAAACAATTTTCCAAAGAACAAGAGTCTAACATGACAAAAATTGCATAATTATACTGAAAAATCGACTCCAGAGTAAGTTAATTTAAGGCTACGGTAAGATTTACAATTTCCAAAGTTCATCGGAATATACCTGTAGAACAAAACGTCATGTATCTTTTAGTGGGTATATATGTACAAGGCAGATAGCGGACGTCGGAACCCTCAAGGGGAACCCGGGCCGATCGATGCAGCTCCTCTAGCGTGCTCGGCTTTCTGTAGTAGATCATTTATTTGTAAAGTTCCAAGAAGGTTTCTAATGCAGTATAAAGTCGTGTTAGTTTTATAGCGGTTTTTATAGGAAAAATCTTAAAGTCAGATACGGTATTTCACCTTACTGAGTAACTACCGGCCTTACCTAAGATATATCTCGCAATAAATCAAACTTTCTTCATATGTGTTATATATACCTACAGCCCTACTATTACCCCTACGTTGTCAGGCAAACAATTCCAGAAACGCAAAAGTTTACCTAGCCACGTTAGGTTAGGTACTGTTAAGGTTGACTACGTCGTTCATACAAGCACCTATTAACAGTAGGCACGTGCGAGTAGGCAAGAAAATTTTATCTTTATTTTGATGTTAATGTCGCCTTTATGCGTCACTCAAGTATTAGCTAACGGCTTAGTTTCGAAAGGGGTGCTAGAGGAAATGCTGGGGGAGATAAACGGGGATTTTATCGCTAAGGCACTAGATACTAGGGCCACCATCGCGACTACGTGCAGCGAAGATAAAAATAACAAACAACATGCAACAAAACCTTAATTTGCATTTCAGATGTCAGATTGTGGAGCAAATAAAAGACGATCAGTAGTGACAAAGGTCGTTGGCATTCGAGACGTTGGAGCTTTTTCAATGCAATTGTACCAATTAACTTGAACGGACGAAAGTGAAACTCACAAAACCGGGCGGCATCGGCACTCGGCAGCCTTTTTTCTCAGTAGATTTACATATTTATTGGGGCACATTTTATGGAGGCAGCAGAAAAAAAACCTTAGCTCGTTTAATGGACAAAAAGGGTGGCTTCGTGTATATTTATTTTGTCGCATCCTTTTTTACGTGCGAAAGGACGTGGCTGTGTATTTTTTCGGCACCGACGTGGCACATTTGGCGACGCACTTTGCATAAAAATATTGGATCGTAAACTCTATGCCGTTCCACGGAATCGGGACGCATGTGTCGCAAGAAAAATATTGAAATCATGCTGAAATAGGGTTTTATGAAGACAGATACGATGCGAAGATTGAGATATGAATGCTTTATGGAAAGGTGTTCGCTATTAATAATATTATTTGTGCACCTGCCGTATAAAAGACCGATGAAACTGAGAAAACATGAATTTACTGAGATTGTGGTGCATATAAAATAGGCGAACGTTACCTACTTATGCAAATCGGTTCTTTGTATGTATAGTTCGAGTTAATACGAAGCAAACTGGTTTGAAGGAAATGGAATACCCGCGGAGCCACCTAAGGCAGGTTGCTCACGTAGGAACCCCTGCGTAAATTAATACGGCTGCTTCATAAATTACCTACTCACATTAAGATCACCGCCTTAATCTGTAGCATCGCATCACGAGACCAACTGTAGGCAGTCGTTAATGTATTTTGTTTTAGTCTTTGTTATTAAAATTACTCGTATTTTATGACAGCCTGGGGAACGTATCGTTTTCATCACTAATTTATGCCTTACACTCCACGTGATATGGCTCGCTTTTTATTATTTTCAAATATGGGTGGGCCAAAACTTTGCAGAACGTTATTGGAGCACTTTATGTTTAACTGTTTATAAATATTTGCTTACGTTCCTGCGCGAATTAAGAGATGAATCTTGCGTTTCTATCGTACCTAGTAAAATCATTTCATATCAAAGTAAGATGGCAATAGAAATTTTCCCATTAAGTAGTACAAGAAAATATACCTTTTTTCTTGCATTCTGTGGGAATCCTAGAAAGAAACTATACCTACTTACTTTCATACCTACATTTATGGATAAAAGGAAAAATACTTGCTTTTTAGTCGAAGAAAGATGAGAAAAACAAACCTCAACAGAAATTAGACGACTGTCATCAACTTTCATAATATAGAGCGACTAAGTAGCAATAGTTGATGGCCGAGCGCTAATCTGGTACATTTACACCAGCCATATACCTGCGACTCACGTCGGACGATGGCACTCCAAGAATGCACCCAGTAAATCATCAGGAGAACACTAAACCAGTTCTTTAGTGCCCCGTGAGCTTAGGGCTGGCAAGGAAGACAGTTACCTTAGCATTATTTGATAGTAGTTCGACACTGTTGCTCACTTTTGCTTTTGGACTCTTCTGCTTTATTTAACGAACATCTGTAACAAACTTTAAGGGTAGTAGAAAGCACAAAAATCAGAAGATTTCCACTGTAATCTTGTTTAGGTGATCAAATAAATCGCTCCAGTATATATTTAATTTTGCTGCTGCTTGTTTTAGTTAGTTAGTGGTATACTTAAAAAGCCAAACTCAGGCTAATGGGGAAAACGTTAGGCAAATGAAAATATTTATACCTACATCATTCAAAAAACTCCTTTCCTCAATGTAGAAGCAATTTCTTTTTCAATCGACAACTTTTCTCCAAAAATAATGCTGGCTGTACTGAAAATATAATTTTCCATTTCACCAACCCTAAAGTGACATGAGTGGTGGAGTATACGACGATATTGTTAGTCGTAAACTTGTAATTTTGTTGTAACTAAATCCACAGGCCTATCCAACACGCCGTTTTATCTAAAATGCTTTTAAAGTGCTAAGATGTCTACTATCTATGACATTAGGGTACGTCGCGTGAGTGCTAGCTATAGGGTTGTCTAAATAAATATATTGTTGTGATTTGTTCGCTGTATCTAGTGTCATAAAAGTGTCTAGTGATCGTCTGCTCGATTTATTGATGTTATACTTTGTGACTCTCTACGGATGTTGTTTTTAGGTTAGATACGTAGGTACCGTTGTACGTAGGTACGTTGGTGTTATTTTTAAAATATGGCTGTTAGGCCACGTAACTAACTTACGCAAACGTACATAAAATATTAAGAAATAGTCACGTAACACCTACCTGAAGTATAACGATATAATAAAATACGGATTAATCTTGAGCTTGAGCATTATATTCCCGGTATCGTAATATCCAACTACACCTAATCAATTTAAAACGACTACTCCACAAGATTAAAAACTCCAAGAAAATTCCATGGTGTTCATTAATCAGTGGATTAGATACTCGGATTATTTACGAGCAAATCTAAAACGTACGGAATTTAATTTCATTAGGGGACTTTAGTGGCACCATGTTGTCACCCGCTGCGCCCGGGCAGGCATGCCGGCGTATTTCACCCAGCTGTCAAGAGCCAACCAATCGCGATCGAGCATGGGCCGCGCGTTTCAACTTTAAAAATGGTGGAGATAATTTCATTGTATATTATTTGTGACAGGTCGTTATTTTGAGTTTTTTATCGGTTCGTGGGTTCAATATTTCTTAAAGATATCTTTGGTCGATACATTCGGTTCAAGTTTTTGTTATTTTTTGTAGTTTTCGTCTGCCTACGTTCTTAGGGTAGTGTCAGCTATTAGATAGTTAGCTGATATTACAGGATGGTACTTTCTTAACTTTATTTATGGAAAAGGTCGTTATTCCTTTTTCCCACTAATTCTGCTGCGGAAGTTAAAAACATTTTAAATGAATGAACTCAGGGCTGAGTTTTCCAACGGATATCTTTATAATTGAGGAATAGTTCTGAATTTTTGACAATTTTACCAAAGAATAACTTGTCAAACGTTACTTTTTTACACATAAGATATATCTGACGCTGGAATCGTCAGACCTTAATTAATTAGCGTTAGTATTAAGGTCTTACTCTAAATGATGATAATGCGGACCTATCCTAGATAGGTATTTATCAAATATATAGGTATCTGCGCTAAATATGTATATATTGTACTTAGCGCAGGATGTAGCACTACGATTGCTATGAACTGTTCTATTTAAAATTATATTGATAGGAAATTCTGTTGTTCATTTCATATTTTTGTATTTAATTAGTGTTTAATTTAGTATTTAGTGTAAATAGTTGTATAATAATTGTAATTAGGTGAGGCATTTTATTGTTAATAATGAAAATTTAAGTAAGTAGGTAGGCGTAGCCCTATAGACGGTTTTCCTCTGACACGCCTTACTTACCTACCAATTCTTGTACCTATAGTAATAACATCCATAAATCTACAAGTATGCATAGCTACACATAAAGATTGCCGTTCTATATATTTTCTCCCGGGCAAAGTCAACTACTAAAAACTTCCATAAAACAACAATTTCAAACGGGCCATTTCGCCCGGGAAAAACAGCATCCCGCTCGGGGGGATGACGGAAAATGTGGGGAAGAAGAGGGAGGGTCCAAAGTGAAGCCTGGCTGGTTTATGTCCCGGAATTACGACTTAGACGTTTCAAACAATAACTTCCCCCCATAAATACGAGCCGATTCCTTCACGCGTCATAGCGCAGATTGTTTTTCTTTGTCCCGCCCCGAATTTAGGCATATAGAATAGATATTTTTATTTTATCATGAAAATTACTTCCTAGTTTGTTTGATTCAACTACAGACTCAAGGCCTAAAGTCGAATAAATATTTAATAGGTCATCGTTCGTAGCACTAAATATTCCATGCGGTATGGAATATTTAGTACTTATAGCGTTCGTGACGAAATTGGACCGCGTCCGCATTATTCCCGCATCGCCAATACCAGCACGCGCTGGCCGATCTCAGGAATTTCCTATTTCCATTCGAGTGACCTCCGCCCGAGCCGAGCCCGGCTCACTCCTAATCTAGCAAACGTAATAAAACTCCCCGTAATAAAAGCGCGCGTTTTCACGTACCCCGTAAAAATATGATAACATTCACGTACGAGCCACCTACCCAAGCACCTACTTGTACATAAACCTGCAATTTTTAATGAAACTCTGTTCACACATTCAAACTTTGGAATAACGTTTTTGTTTGCACTAATTAGGCAATTTGAAACAAAGAATTTTGATTGTGTGGGTTCATAAAATTATATTTTTTGTGGCCTACGGAATTCTACGTGGCAGTTGATTTGATGTAGTGGTTTTTTTATTGTTATACAGCCTGCTTAGACTATTTTTGTTCCCGATATCTAAACCTTTACTTAATACTTAGATATAAAAAGTGAATCAAGTAGCATATTGATGCTGGAAAAGACAATAAAGATACAGAATCATTGTTAACAGGAAAAACATTTTTAGAATTCTTTAAAGTTATTCATCCTATGGTCACCGTGAAATTCCAAGGCAATTTTACTACCAATAGGTTACAGTAGTTGTCTCGACCTCAGCCACGGGCCATGTGTGGCTCAGGGCAAGCCATAAACACAAGTTCTCCTATCCAGATAACTAATGGAATTGCGGATTATATTACCGCAACCATGCTTACGATTAGACTTAGAATATGACCAGCAGGAGACATCTGACACCATCAAAACCGCACTTTTAGTGCGTCGTTAGTACCGGCTGCCTACATCAACCGGAGTGCAGGCACCTGAACCGAACACAATTATAGTTTACAGATCTTGCAGGGGAATTGTTTTATTTTGCCGCCTGTGCCACCTCAGAGCCTGCAGTTTAATTTTATTTATAAATATACTTTATTGTACACCACAAAAATACAACAAGTAAAAGGAAGTTAGGAGGGGGAAGGGGGTTTATTTTGTACGAAAATTGTCTAGTTTTGATTTGGGTAACAAAATGGAAGTAGGCTTAATATTGCTGCAACCACCCCTAATTTTTAAGTCCCTACTTAAATATTTAAAATCTTACGATACTTTTTTTTTCTTTTGTTGCTGAAACAAAAACTCAAGTAAGAGTTGCGATTGTAACACCGATGAGTTTCTACCTATATATAAATATTGTTATAGGTATACACGGTCCTGGTTTCCATCGTCAGCAGGCGCCTAGACGCCCCTCCATAAAGGTGGATTAATACAGCCGAAAGCCCAACTTACTTAATAAATATAAAAGCCTTCTCCGCCCGCGATCGTAAACCGCCCATTGCGCTCCTCCAAGATTACTTATATCGCGACCAGGGAAATTAGACCCCCCGTTTTCATTATCGTCCTAAATAATGTTAGCTTTTGAAGAAGGCTGAGGGGTCTTCGCTAAGCGGTCTTGCCATTATCAGCTCTATGTAGATTGCGCGTCGCTTGCGCCTTGCTTTCTCCGAGATAAGGTTTTATGGCCGAGTGGAAGAAAGGATAATGTTCTTCCTTGATGTGGAATGGAATTGTAGGCCGCGTTTCGGTACCGCTGTAAAGATAGATAACTTTCAGCTTTATTTCTTGAAGTCGTTTGCGTTTTGGTGTTTTCTTTGTTCTGATTTAGACGTAATATTTTAGGAGGTGAATAGTTAATAATTACTTATTTTTTGTATCGGTATACAACTACTTATCCTAAACCTAAACCTATATAATGTAATAATATATAAGTATACCTATCCTGATGTGTGATTTTCAGGGCTATGGAATGGGACTGTTACGCTATTTCACCTTACATTGGGCAAGAAGCTTTACCAACAATTTATGTATTTGGTTATTTATTAATATACTTTACTAGCTTCTACCCGCAACTTCCTCCGCTTAAAATTTCCTGTTCCCTCGACCCACCCCGTCGCATCGCATCGGCTGCCCGCGCTATAACTTCGTTTTCGCTTTGCGTTCTTTCTTACTTTTTTTCATTGTCCTTGGCTCCTAAGAGTCATAGCGTGATATTATATAGCTTACAGCCTATCTCAAGAACTAGGCTATGAAATTCAAAAAGATTATAATAAAATATAGAGACAAAAAGAAAAAAAAAAGTTATACAAAAAAGTTTTGCGTAGGTACTTACGCCAATCATACCGAGGCGTCCTAACACCTTACTAGACTATCGACAGACGTGATATCAACCAACCCACGTGCCCACGCGCTTGTGACAAGGCTCTAATAAAAAGTCGTAAAATTAGTAGAATTAACGCAACAGTGCGACCGATTAGCAGCCATGGTTTAATTGATCGCCAGCCCGTTATATATCACGTACAAATTAACAATAAATCGCGTAGGCGTCTTCTATTGATGAGACTTGTGGTATCACACCTCTGCATAGTTTTACTAATGAAGATTTGGCTGGCTTGTAAAGTGGAAGATTGGGTTTAGGGAGATTTATAAAGAAGACGTAAAGATGAAGTGGAAGAGACCTATAAGAGTCTCTTTCAATTAATCAAAAACTTATAAATCGGAACATCTATCATCTTTCGATTTATAATTTTTCTGAGATACAATATTACCTAAACTAATATTGGGTGACTGGTAATTAGTGACCGATACCTAAACACATGATTGTACTCATGATAACAAACAACTTTTACTATGGGACCAAACCTGAATTCGCGAAAAAAAATCTGCTCTGAACAGCAGATTTTTTTTTCCTAGGTACATTTTGACCAGTTAGGCGATCATAGATGACTGAACAGCAGATTTTTTTTCACAATTTCAGATTTGGTCCCATAGTAAAAGTTGTTTGTTATCATGAGTACAAGCACGTGTTTAAGTATCGGTCACTAATTATCAGTCACCGTATATAGAGAATATTTGATTTTTGATTTGTTTGTACATTTTTTTGTTATGCTTTCATGCATAAACGATTAAACGGATTTGGATGATTTGGCACATGGGTAGACTATAACCTGGAGAAGGATATAGATTACTTTTTATCATGAATCGCAGACGAAGTCAAAGCAACAGCTACTTAGTCCTTTATACAATTTTAAGGACGTCCACCACAAAGTCTTGCACGGTCTGGCTAAACTTAAATAAGTTCCACGTTAACAGCTTTAGTCATGGCCACCTAACCATGATTAAAGCTGTTAAGGTATAAAACATCGTGAAATCAACTCAAACAAAAGAAAAAATCATCAACGTTAAATGTACTGAAAATTGCTGGAGCCAGTGTGCCTAATTGGCGTCAGATTGAGAATTTAGAAGTGCAATTTATCAAAATAATTGCCATGAAAAAAATCGTCCACTTCTCAGACCTTTTAACTTCTATTTAAAAGGGTTTCCATGTACAAAACGAGACCGAATTAATATTCTCCTCTTACAAATCTCGTGTATCTGAGCCAATAAAATTTATTTTTCAGTGCACTTACGAGTATGTATGGGCGGTAAGGCTCGGCGCACACCGTACAAAGTTGCGAGTAATTTATTGCTGGCTGGTTTATGAGCCCTGGGCTAAGTTCGCACATGCACCGCGCCGACACAACTTGTATAGAAGTCATAAATATCCGCTAACCCCTTCCATGAGGTCAGGTACGTATCTACGTGCGTAAAATACGAGCTGTTTTGCTTTTCGCCGACTAGTTCTGATTTTGTGTTGTCTTTTTGACGTTGTGTCCTCGGCATTATAAATAAAAGAAATCGCAACGCAATCGTGAAACAGCTAACAATTATGTATCATGAACAATAAAATTGTAATGGTAATGAAAGAAAATATGGGTAGAAAAGCTTGTGTTACGAATTAACAACTACTTAAGCTTCTTTTCAGTTTCTTTTTCAGCGTAACTTTCCTTTTCATTTGATCACATTTGATCACCACAAACAGTAAATTATGAAACACTATCTATTCACAAACATCAAAATTTATTATGCAACGATTATTTCAATTAATAAAACGCTTTACGCCTACTTAAAGCAACTTAGTAGTAGTAGAGAAATCACCATAAAAATAACACTTAATTTCAGCTCGCAATTACGACGCCGTTAAAAGGCGGCTGCCTGTGGCCCGACACAGCCATTACATTACCTCCACACTTACCATACTCACATATCTACTAACTAGCCTATACATTCTACACTTAGAAGCCGACGGGCTCGTAAAAATAAAGAATAGGCCCATTTACACGCGCAAAAGTGAAAAAATAAAACGTTTTCCATGCGGCCTGTAAAGCGGCCAGTCATTTCTTCGTACGCCGACACCAACTTATATTCTTAAAACACTTTTACTTAGAAAATTAGATCTGCGGTCGCTTTCACGTTAGAAGTAACCGGTTTATATTAAAGATTGTTAATTACGTTTTAAATAACAAACTAATCATTCGCTTAGATTGTAAGACATTAAATTGAAATGTAGGTACTTAGTTTACAGCCAGTGATTATTTTTATGATTATTTCATGTTAACGTATGTTTTATATAGATCTGAATGTAATTATACCTAAAGCTCGGTTATCTTTACTGCTAACTGATGTCGTTAAACTAAACTCATGATTAAATGGAAAGTTGCCGTCGCGTCGGCATGATCTTTTCTTTATCTGTACTAATGTGAAGTACATAAAGGAATAAAAGCATACACATTTCTTAATTTAGGTAAGTATTGGTAGTTGCTTACTTCTTCAGCTTGCCAATAGCGGATATTATGTTATCTATACTAATATTATAAAGAGGAAAGATTTGTATGTATGTTTGGCTCAAAAAGTACTGGACCGATTTCAAAAATGCTTTCACCATTTGAATGCTACATTATCACTGATTAATATTAGGCTATTTTAATTGCAAGAAAAAATAAAATGTTTAAAAAATAAATGTCCACCCATGCGAAGCCGGGACAGGCCGCTAGAAGTACTTAGATAAGTATAACTAGTTTGTAAACTTTATATCCAGAAGGAAGTTTTGAAATTTCACAGGAATACTGAAAGAAATCTCTTCGGAAAATCCTTCATGACATTTTAGTCTCGAATGTTTTTATATTAGAAAAACACTGAAATGAAGGATTTTGTTTCATTTTATTAAGGGCAGATTTTTCCAACGCCAGATAACTTTATCGGAGGAATAATTTTGAATTTTTGACAGCTCTTTCATACAAAAACTGTCAGACGTCAATTTTATTCTCAGAATAAAAATTATCGGTCGAATGAAAAATCAGCCGTTAGGTATATATAGATACCTAAGCAAATAAAACGAATTTCGAAAAAAAATTTTGGTCAAAGGAAATTTCAGTACCCTCGAAGGGAAGTAAATTACTTAGATAGACTTTGACCCCTCGCACGTGATATAAATAAATAAATCTCACATAGGTAAATAGACTGATTAAACAAGCCCGCATAAGTTTTATAGTCAAAGTTCATAGTTATGATAATAGCCACCCAGTTACCCAACTTAATCTTTAGTAATTAAACGCACGTGTCACTTTATTAATGATTAATTAATCTAAACATTAATTAATTATAGTTGAGGCTTCCTGAGACCCTACCCGACGTGGGGGGCAGTTCCCCTTTGCATGCATAATAGGACATTAGGTAGGTAATGTGTCCATGTGTCTATAGGTATAGACACATGGACACATTACCTACCTAATGTTAAGAGTCATGTGGACAGAATTTGTAAGACGTTGACATTTACCTAATACATTGTTTTTTTGTTTTACAGATGCAGCTTCCGGTAATCGTCACATGTGATTTGCTACTTTTCGACTAAAGGTCTTAGCACACGTATCAACTCGGAAAGAGATGGTAACCGTATCAACTCGAGCCTGTCAGTATTCTTTGTATGAAACTCCCTACTTACTGCAATACATACTAATCGGGATCGTAACATAATTGCCTCGCCTCGGGACAAGCTCACGAACCGCAGTGCGGTGCGTGGTAACTTGCAGTTCCGGCACTTACGCTTCGTCGTCTCCGCGTTTACGTCTCTCCGTACCCGAGCTTACGTCTCTTCGTCCACCCTTGCCCCTCTCACCCCTCCTGCGACCTGCCTGCTGCATCATCAACCAGCGGTCAGTGAGCCGTAAGCGCAGCGTCGCCTAGCCGTGGCCGAGTCGTCGTATCGGAGCTGCTGATCCGCTTTGGTTACGTGCTTACGTTAGGTTGACGCCTGTTTGACGGAGAGGCAAAAGGTGATTCGGTGACGATCCCTTTCCGAGTTGATATGTGCGCTATGACCAAGGAGGCTGGGATACCAATCAGAAGCTGCCATTTCTACCCACTGTTTAGTTTATTATTATTAGTTATACTGTCCTTTCTTTCAATATTAAATTCGTGTAACATATATAACAGGGTGGGAAAACTCTGCAAATTTTGGTAAGAGCAATTTTGAGCAGGAGGCTAAAACAAGGATTCAGCTGTGCTGGGCAGCGTTTGGGAAGCTTCGTCAAGTCTTCTCGTCGCGTATTCCACAGAGCCTAAAGACTAAGGTCTTCAATCAGTGCGTCCTGCCAGTTGTGACTTACGGAGCCGAAACATGGACACTCACGGTATGGCTGGTCCATAAATTCAAGGTCGCTCAGTTTGCTGAGCGACCTTGGAACGGGCTATGCTTGAAGTCCCTCTGAGGGATCAAATCCGTAACGAGGTGATCCGGCAGAGAACCAAAGTTGTCGACATAACTAACAGTATAAGCAAGCTGAAGTGGCAATGGGCCGGCCATATTAGCCGTAGAACCGATGACCATTGATACAGGGTGGCCAGGACATCGACGCGCAACCTCTTACCATGGATTCAACCTCTGTTACCATACCATGGATTCAGTAGGTTCCTACACGATTCTGAACCTAAAAATTTCAACGCACGGGACGTTGAAATTTTTCATCTATACTAATTTATAAAGAGGAAAGATTTGTATGTAAGCTTGTAACGAATTGGCTCAAAAAGTACTGGGCCGATTTTAAAAATTCACCATTTGAATGCTACATTATCACTGATTTATATAGGCTTTTTTAATTGCAATAAAAATATAAAATGTTTAAAAAATAAATGTCCACCCGTGCGAAGCCGGTACAGGCCGCTAGTTGGTTATAAAAAAAATGACTGCGTAGGTATTACATTTTTCTATAGAACAGCAGATTTTTTTCTGATATGCGACAAAAAACAATTCAAATGGGTTCTATACCTACCAATCAGAAGCTGTTCCTTCTCAGTTTTTAGTTTATTATTGTAGCGTAATTGTCTCTTCTTTCATTCATTCACGATATAAAATTATGAAGGTAAAGTGAACTGTAAAACACTTAGGTAATGGTTTTAAAAGACAGTACAATGTTGGAATTAAACTTTGGACACTTGTTGTCCAAAGTTGAATTCCAACATTGTACTTTATTTTAGAACCATATTACCTTTATGTGTTTACCTTCATTTACAAACCTTTAGTTAGGTCCTTAACATGCAGAAATACCTACCAATTTTTTTTTAAATAAACCAGTACCTACCAATATATTTTAAGATTATTAACAACAGTACTAAGTAATATTTATTAAACAGGATGGCGGACATCGACACGAAAACTGTAAACTTGAAAATTTTCGCCGGTTATAAAAAAAAATCGGCAATTTCATAGAACAGTGTAATAGCTACGCGGTCAAATTGTATGGAAGAGCAATTTTTTTTATAACCTTCGGAAAATTTCAACGCCCTCTGCGTTGATTCAGAAAATTATCCCAATCAACTTTGAACCTTATGCCTTAGCGATACAGTTAAAAGTCTATCAAAGAAATTTGACAGATTGTAGTAGCTTGATGTTCTGGCGTCTGTACTGAATCCATGATAACAGTTTGCGCGTAGATGTCCAAAAAAATATGTAAATAGTCATATTACACTATGTAAGAAGAATGTGGTTATTTTTTTCTGTGATCTCATAAGCAACCTCAAAGCACCTGATGATCGATTTATAATGTACTTCCGTCATAAAAAGTTTTATATCGAATCGATTGAGCTGTAATTCGAATACCGGTCATTAATTAAAATAATGTGTGTGTTGTATATTATAATTAGGTATAAGTAATTGCCGGTATAACAGAAGAGTCCTTTAATAGTTTGAAACTCAATTTAAATTATTCAAAGTTAATGATTTAATGCTAAAATGTACTATTTAAATTAGTTTGGTACATATATTTTTCTTTATTTAAATAAATAGTAACGTCTTTGGCACCCCTTACTAAATATTTATGAGTGGGAATGAATGTTACGTCTGTACTGCATGTCAAATAGAAGACTGCATCTGAGGAAATTGATTAAAAACGTGCCTAAGCATTTTAATACAAGCAAATACGTCGGGGACCTGCACCCTCCTTATTTAGTGTCTTATCTATACACACATACAAATAAATAAAATTGAAGTGTCTGTTTATAATGACAAGATAACAGCTTTTTACTAAATGCATATGAAAGTATATACTATACTTAAACATTTTTTTTGCCTGTCTGTTCCAACTAATCTCCGAAACGGTTGGACTGATTTTGACGGGACTTTCACAGGCAAATAGCTGATGTTATAAGGAGTAATAAGGCTACTTTAATTTTAGAAAAAGAAAAATAATAAGTAAAGAGACACGTTACTTATTGTTTTTCGACATCATACGAAAGAAGTCGCGGGCACAGCTAGTTCCGGAAATAAATGGCTATTGCATGATTTCACGACTTTCATTGGTTTTTGGGACATACCTATATACTTCTACTACATTTTAGAGGAGGGTAGTGAGATATCTGTTTAATTTCAAGTTGAAATTGGCAAGGGCTTTTAAGGTTTGTTTTTATTACTCTGTTTTTATGTGAGCAGGTACAACCTAAGTAAATTAAAATAAATTTTATTGGACTCTACAAAATATTTAGAATGATTTCAGACAAGTGAATTTTAATTTTGTTATCTTTAATTTATGTTTTGATTTTTAATTGCAGGTGCCTACATTTAGTAGTTCATACTCTTTACTAGAAAAAAACACTAAATTCAAGTTTTTGGTAGGTAATCCATGCTTACAGCACATTTATTCAGGCTGTGACGTATTTTTTTAAATATTTTGAAACTGTCACTGCCAATATATTAATGAACTCGACTGTACCTATCCTTACCTAGGTAGAGCTAGCTAAGTTAATATGCCTAGAAAATACATCGAATGTAGGGAAGAATTAAAAAGTCACCAAAACGACAAATTATTTCATACTTTAAACAACCTTTCAACGTAGTACCTACCTACCTACCTACTGTACGTATTCTTATATACTTAAAGAAGTAATTTAATACATTTAGATAAGTATATATGGAACCTCGTAAGTTTCCTAAAGCAAGGGGATGCATGCACCCTCTAATGCGATCAAATAACGAAAAGTAACGGTCTCGATAACGAGGGCAATAAACTTTGTGTCAAGTCGACTGGCGGGCTGTTTCACTTGGCTGAGTTCAGTGGGGACTGTGCTGACTCAAATCTCACGTCATTACTGGAAATTATAGATTATTAGAGATTTTATTGAGCGGTGTGTGGAGAAGCTTAGATAGAATAGATTTCTTCATTTTATAAAGGCAGTCCTGGTGATGCGAATATTCGACATATCTTTGCCTTAACTCGTATCTTTGCCTAAGGCATTGAGGGACCTACTTGGGTATTTAGTACTATTTCCATCAATATTCAAACTATACACAATTAAATTAAATTAAATACAATCTAAAATATGGCGTCGAAAAATTCTTCCACATCGCTATCGACTGTTAATAAGTCCAAAAGACCGACGGCATTGTCATGTTAGGTATATGGCAATGATTAGCCTCTGGCCAAAGTAAAGCCTGCACGTAAGTACTTAAAAGGTCACGGGAAGTGTTAAGTTAGTCAAGATTAAGAGAGAAACCTGTAATTGCCATTATTGCAATGGTTGGCTGTTTTCACTGAGACTGTGCTGAAAAAGAGGAACTTAGCGTATTTTTTGTATAAACTGCTAAATGTTATCTAGTCTATGACATAATTATATCTTGGAAAGTACCTAGGTACCTAATAAGTTAATTAAAATCTGTTTTATTGAGCTCTACAAAATATTTAGGATGATGTCAGACAAGTGAATTTTAATTTTATTATCTATAATTTATGATGACCTGACATCATGAATATGGCCAATATCCAGTGGATTTTGTTAAGATTTTTAGGTTCTAATAAGTAGTTCATTTATTAGTAGGTAAGGTGCAGGACTATTTATTCCACGAAAAACATTTACCATTAACAATACCAACCATAGCTCATCTCATACCCACATACATTTAGGTACATAACCTACCTGTAAAATAAAATAATTCAACACTTCATTATTTTATCTCAGGTTTATTCAATTCAGTCCAACAAAGGAACGAGTGTTTTTAAGATTTCACGGCGCAGATAAATCGCCCTTCGCTTTTGTCCTTGTTATACATTCAACCCAACTCATGTCTAATTCCTTTTGCACCCCAAATCTTTTATCCTTTTCTCTCTTACAAGTAGAAATAGCTCCGTCTCGTTCTAGTCGTAAAAATGGCGGATGCTGCGAGTGCGGGGAAGCAAGGGGGCATTGTTTCCGTAGGGTGAGTAGGGGTTGCAAAGTTCCTGTGAAATGAATCGTATTTTAAGGCAAGAGGGAAGCAATCAATATGAGAGTTAGTGCTGAAATGTTTGATGGAAATGCTTAGACAAAAATCCTAGTAAGTATCCATTAAAATCTCGTAGCTCGTGGCGAAAGATGCTGAAAAAGCTTTTCAATCTAAGTACCTAATTGGCATTTTTCAGTAGGTAGAGATACTAGAATAAAATACAAATATAGCAACCTTTTATTTTTATTGCCATCTTTCCACAGCTTTTGTCAACAAAAAATAAACATACGAATTAAACTGAACCGTGTTGTTTTCTTTTACACTCACCACTAAAATATACCTAGCACCAAACCTACCTAGATAGATCTAACTACCTATTGATATAGGTATGTCCACAGCATCACATCTCGGCTTCGCAGAGGACTGGCCCGCATTTCCTCGCCCATTAATCCGTTGATTAGCGTGCACTAGAGGGAATTTAACGATAGCTTTCAGCTATGTAATTATACCTCTCCACCGCTACCGAGTTATATAGCCTCCTGGTAGTTAGCCCGTAATGGAAATGGAACTTGGTATCAACTTTTGTTTTTGTTTTTCTTTTGTTTAAGAAAAGAATTTCTGTGATGCTATCTGGATATACTATTGCTGTCTGTACATATAGGTCTGGGTACTAGTAGGATATGGTGAGTTGATAAATTGAATATAGGTACTCTTACGCTACTATGTTATAGTTATTTGGATAAGTAGTTACTAATATTTTTAGTTATTCCTTTAACCACTCCATTAGTTAACTAAAAATAGATTACATATCCAAACCAAAATCACAGATCGAATTGAACTTGAGGATTAAGGTACCGTGAGGCAGACACTAGAAATTTTGCTTTAGGTAGGTAAATAGAGATACTTACTTGACGGTATGTTTTAAAAGAAAACCTAGAGACATAAATTTAAAAGAGTAGGTATTCTTAGATGGTTTGGTCATTGAGTTGTTGAGAGAATGAAAGGCGACTAACAAAAGGAATTTACAAGGCAGGTTTGAGTGGAACCGTCGGGACACGCCGTGATCTTATTGGTGACTAGCGGTCCGTCCCGGCTTCGCACGGATGGAAAAAAAAGAAAAAAAAATAGCCTATAATAATCAGTGATAATGTAGCATTCAAATGGTGAAAGAATTTTTAAAATCGGTCCAGTACTTTTTGAGCCAATTCGTTACAAACATACCTACATACAAATCTTTCCTCTTTATAATATTAAGTATAGATGATCTTCAAAAAGGTCAGGTGCGGTATTCGCATCCGGCGTGCATGTATGACCAGATATATGAACGTAAACGAGGCAAAAGGAATATTAAGGATCGTATCAGGTGGCGTTTTACAGTTTCTGCCTATCCCCATGGAAAGAAGGTGTGAGTTTATGCATGTATAAAGCCTATTCAAACTTATGTTTCAAATTGGTGTTATTTCAAGTTAAACAAATATCAACTTTATCATAATGAACATTAAGTTGATTTCAGAGTGACTAGCACTATTGAAAAGTTTTATAATTGTTTGAAGTTATAGCGTAAACTGAACAAAGTTATTTTTCCTTATACTCATATTTGTTTATATTTTTGGCATATATATAGATAATGATGTTCTATGCAAGCACCTAAGTAAGGTATATCAGAAGTAAGAACCCAAACAACAATAACATGAATCATAGCAACGTTCACCACCCCACCTAAATAAGTAAATAGGAAACCATAATTTTGCCAACCAATTTCTTATTTAAATCAAATGGACTGCTATAATGGGGTCTCAAATACCATAGCCCTCTCCCTTATCTGTAATGTCCATTCAACTGTGACCTCTGTTCCCTCCGAAGTGATTAAATTAGGGGAGGTCAAATACTTTACTCGTCTAATGCTTGCTATGGAACTAAAATCACGCACTGACTGACCCTCCTGATTATATTTGAAAGTGTGGAACGTTCCACAAACACCGCTATTATCAAAAGAGGGAACAAAAGGTCATTGATACCCAGCTTCGTAACTAAATCATTTACCATGGATGCAAGGGATGGATAACTTTGATTGCATCATTATTTTTTCTTAGCAAAAAATAGCTCAAAGAAAAAATAAATTTTATTGTAAAAATAAAAATCAGTTTATCAATAATAATAATTAATTCCAAATAGGAATTAATTATTATTATTGATAAACGCAAGCATAGAGTAATCCTAGAACCAACATGTAATATGCATCAACCCTCACTGGATCCAGTAGCTGGATTACAGCCCGCTCCCTTTCTCAAAGACGCCTGAGTCCCAGTGGTAGCGAACCTACAGGCTGATTAAGTGAAAATAAAAGCAATACACCAGAATAAGATCGTAAATTATAATTTATAACTACGGACAGGCACCGGACGTTGTTGAAATATCCAAGCTTACAACATTGCTATTAACGCCACCTCGCGGTAAAGCTTTTGAGTTTTTTTAGCGCTATCTGTGAGAAATAAATTGAACTTCTATCCTTCGAAATGATCACAGAAAGCTCTGTTGTAGCGACATCTAGTAACAAATTACTGAACTTGTAACAACTCGACCATCAAGCTTTGCAGGAGGCAGCAGACGACAAATCCGTGTAATTTCATGATGTGGTGAAAATTGAAACTAACACTATTTTAATGTAAATAGGTATGTGGCTGCAGCAATTTCTTTTCGGAAAAATGATGTTTTGGTTCTTTGTCGTTTTGTTCTAGGTATTGTGAACTCTAAGCGGAAGAACCTTGTGTCTCGCCTATATTCTTGTAAAGTTTTGTATCATTCATTATTATACCTATTGTGGCCATTGTGACAAGATAAAAGCAGGTAGTTAAATACAGTTGCACAAAAACTTAGTTAGTCGGTTTAATCAGTTACGAGTTTTCTTCAAAAAAATGGAAACTAAATTACATACATTTATGAACTCTACTGCTATCAAAATAAGAATGATTTTTCAATAAATAACAAAAAAGGTCCTGCCAAAACTTTTTATTTTTTATTCATACAGTCTGTCCGTGCCTACGTCTTACACCAGTCATAAGATTTTGAACAAAGTTAGCTTTATCCTCAAAGGCGAGTTGTAAACTTTATTTGGGTTATAATTTAAACGACAATGCACATGATTATCGTTCGTTTGTTGTCACTAAACGCGGTCATAAATGATCAATGGCAAGCTGCTAAAGGGGTAAACAAAAGGATAGTACAGGGACGAACTTGAAGTTTTTCTATCTGAAAAAATTAGGTAGGTACTAGGTAGAAAAGTTGTGAAGAGATTTTTACATTAGTTTTAAATGTTTTCATTTCCTTTAGAATATTCTAATAAGTAGTTGAAAATGTAATTTGCATGTTAATAATGAGAAAAGGAGTAAATATTACTTTTCTGGTTTTCTCATTAATAACATGCAAAATAATAAATCTCTAATAAGTAGGTAGGTACACTATACTTACTTACTTATTAAAATATTATATATAGTTAACCATATTGATTATTTTTATTTACCTATAGGGGAGACTGAGGACACTTGATCCTTACGGGAGACTAGGTACAGTGGACTTCCAGAGCTTCTGTGAACACTACATAATATTAGAGTAGCAACATTTGTAGTCTACGGTAAGTTCTAACTTTATAAAGTTGTTAATCCATTCAAATTTGACAGTTGAACAGATGGCGGATGATTATGTGTTTCGTGTTGAAGGAAAATATTTTTCGTAAGTATTTATTTTGATTAAATAATTGGTTATTAAACTTATTTGGGTAAGTATCACTTTTAAACTAGTCACTATATATGTGTTTATACGCCTGTGTCATAGAAAAGTGTTAATAGTAGTAGGTTTTTTTACAATAGCTTTTTATAACCTCGTCATAGCTAGGGTACACATGGTACACTTTTTTATGGGAGATATGATCCCGCCGGATCAAGTGTCCCCTAATGTGTATTTTTTAATAATTTCAGGATTCAATATGCCTAGAGTATATAAAACAAAAGAAGGTGCAAAAAAAAAGAATACCGATCGACAAGGAAATCTTGGAGTTGGCTGTTACGTCAGAGGATGAAGAATTACCGCCATCGCCAGAATCATTTTTAAGTGCGTTTGATGAATGTGGATATAACATTAAAATCGCTAAAATAATTAATGATAAAATGTTCAAGTGGCCTGTTAACGAGGATATTTGTTCAATTGCTAAATGTCAAGTAGTGAAAAAACTACCAGTTCCAAAAGTGAAATCATCATATAAGAGTCATTAGTTTTGAGTTTCCAAAATTATTAAGAAAATTTAATATTAAGAAATAAAAAGTGAAAAGAGAAAATATAACATTAAGAAAAAAAAAAACTTTAATATTATTTTCACCAAAGGTATTTTGTTTTGTTGTGCTAAACGCAAAATTTATTTTATGATTTCTCATTAATTTAGTTCAACCAGAAGATTCTGTGATAATAAGAACATTAAGTGATGTTTGCTGAAAACTTAGGTATATGTGATTTACTAAAACAGTGGATACGTTGTTGTTATTTCTAGTTTTCCTACTATGCTAATAAATCGATGTTAAAAAAAATAACATAGGTTTTTTCATTTTCTTCTATATTGGTATCATATCACCCTAAATGTGGGAGACTTGTTCCCCCCAGGATCAAGTGTTCCAGAGGGGGGATCAAGTCAGACATATATATGGGACACATGATATCATTCCCTATACGAAGTTTTCATGGGCTGGTTACTAAATTTATATAACGATATCATTAGCAATTATACTTAGCATAGCCAAAGAAATTCCACGTATTTCAGTACCAAGATATTTCAAATCAAATCAATATTTACGAAATAATGGCAAAAAAACAAAAGGGGGGATCAAGTATCCTCAGTCTCCCCTATTAACATCAATAATGTTAATAATTTATTGTAAAATAATCTAAGTTGCTTGGTATTTGTAGGTAGGTGGATTTTGCAAAAAAAAAAAACTTTAGTAGCTTCATTCTAAAAAAAATAAAGAAATATACCTTGATGAAAAAGTTTATTTTCTATTGCAACTAAATTTGCTTTGAGTCCTTTTCAATAGCCTTGGCCTATCTTAAAATACCTAATTTAGGCAATTAGCAAAGCTGGTATAAGTAGGTATGAAACACTTTTTCTAAACTGTTGTATCTTATTTTTATTTTATGTAGGTATAAAGTCTGGAGATCCAAATTCGGCCCTGTCCTGATCCTACATAACACGTTTCGACTTAAAAATTAAATTCTAACAAAGTTGTGATTTTATTGCAATATAGGTGCTTTATTTACTTGCACGATTCTCCATAAGTAGTTTGTGAGTATTTTTAGCGAACCAGTCTTTTCACAGACCGTGTCCTTGCTAGGCACCTCTTTAATAGAGCCCCTTCGACGCCCTGCTGACACCAGTTGAAACTAGTGTTGTGAATGTTTTTCAAGTGAAGCTAAAAAGTAGTAAGTACCTCTAGCATCAAAAGTGAATAATAAGTGAAGATGTTTATGAAAAAGTGTTGTATAAGAAGGTAGATACCTACCTAAATTTTATCTGAATTGATCCTACTGGGTTGTTTGTTACAGGTAAGTTTTTTTTTTATTTACAATTGTAGCAGCAGGGAGAATTGGCGAAAACTCTGGAGTTTTCACTTTAAATTGGCTAGCTAAACTGCTCAGACGCAATAGATATCGATATCTAAATACGATAAAAAAAGATTTGATGTTTTTTGGGAGGCCATCGACCGCTGTTAGTCCTGTTACTTGAAGTATAACTTGAAACAAAAACTGTTTTCTTATGTTTTGTCGTGTTTACATAGGTAAACCATCAGGGCTGTGAAGTATAGGTAGGTAGGTACCAAAAAAAAAAACATATTTTAAACTGATAGACCGTATTTAAAGTGAATAGATATACCTAATGAATGCGGTCGGATGACACCGCAAAAAAAACATAAAATTTTAGGTTTTTTATAAAAAATTTCATTCATTCATCATTTCATTTTTAGAAATAACCCTGTATAATTATTCGATGAGAAGGAAAACGATCAAGTTTTACGGTAATACCTATCGAGCCGTTTGAGCCCTTGTTGTATTATCTAACTACCTACTCACTAGTTCCTACCTACCAAATAATTTTAAAACACTGGTCCAAATAAGGTCATCATTCATCCCAAATCATACTAGGTACACAGCAACTTTTAAAAAGCTAACAAAACGTTGCTGTATGTTTCGATCAAACTAAGTAAGTATCTCCACAATATTCCAACCAATCACGTACCAGGACGCTCAAATATCTTACCAACTATCGATGTCATCCTGACAGCATTGTGGCAGAACTGTAATTTAGGTGACAACAAATTCGTCGGCCATATTGGATCGTGCTTTCGAAAGCGCATGTGCGTAGAAAGCGCGGGGCGACCAGCGAATCAGACGCGTGAATCGCAGCGGCCATCGCTGCAAAGGCGGGCACACACGTCACGGAGCGCATTTCAAATGAAATTAATGATCGAAACGTGCAAGGGTCTGCTCGAGCTTACGAATATGGCTGCGTTGCAAGAATTAATTTATTGAAATCAGTGTTCTGTGAGTCAGATCGATCGTTATGTAAATTAGATCTGATCATTTTGGTCCTCTTTTTCTCAGATACAAATCTTGATGTACGATATTTTTTTGACAATCTTTTGACTTATGTAAATAGGAAAGAGTCATAGTAGTCATTTAGGACTTTTTATCTTAGTATTTACTTAAAAATAACCAAATACTTAGGTAAGTATTATTTTCTTAGATTTTATTCTAAGTATGTAATTATTTACCATCTGAAAATAATAACCTAATAAATAGATAGGTAGATACATAGATAGGTAAGTACAAGCTTAATGTTAAGCTTAATGAAAGAAAACTACATTAACTACAAGTTATTACCTATTCATGAAGATATTATACAAATAGGTATCAACAACGAACAGACGAATCCTATCTGATTGGTCTGACGTTTGAAAGGATGGATGAGTAATTATGTCGAAATTCATTCGTCTCAAATAGTCTATAGCAGGTATAATCTGTAAGTATACCGATACTCAATATTATGGCATGCAGTTAGTGAGAAGTAGGTGCCATGAAAAGAAGTGACACTACCTACTCTTCTTCGCGTTAGTAGGTCCTAAGTATCTAAGGCTATTTAGGTATGCAGCCTTACGTAATCTACATTCCCGATTTATTTGCCAAAAATATAAACAAGTATGAGTTTATAGAAAAATAACTTTAAATCCTAAACCAAAAGTTCAGTTTACGTTACAACTTCAAACTTTTTTAATCCTAAATCAAAGTTCAGTTTACGTTACAACTTCAAACTTTTTTATAACTTTTTCAATACTGCTATCCGCTCTGAAATTTACTTAAATGCTATTAAAATAAAGTTGATATTTGTTTAAATTGAAATAATATTAATTTGAAACATACATGTTAATCCGCTATCGTAGGGCCCGCGGCGGATAGCATCTCGATACTCACGAATTGAATAGGCCCCTCTCGGGGGGGGGGGGGGGGCTATTCGTTGCCTTAAGATGCAATTCTGCGAGTACCTATACGAAGGATCACAATCAGCCTATAATTTTCCCACTGCTGGGACTTAGGCCTCCTCCTGGTGGGAGGGAACATAATATTGGCCGCGTATTCAACCACGCAAGCCTAGTGGGTTGGTAGATATCACATGTCTTCGAATTTTTGGTTCTAAGACATGCTCTACTCACAATAATTATGTTCCTTCACCGTTTTAGGAGCAGTGGTGATGAAATAATTTAAACAAAGGGTCCGAACCTACGACCATTACCACTGGACCACCACTGCTCACGAATACGAAGGAGAAGAATGAATAATAATTTAAAATAGATGCAGCCAGTACTCAGTAACTCATTGGAAGGTGCCTAGTGTCTCAGAAAATTGTAAGAATGATTTCATTTTATAGGTATATCCTACCTACATAGACAGGTACTTTCGGCGGCGTGCAGCGCCTAGCATCGAGGGATTAGTTAGCCTATTCGTTGTGTTACGACGCAGCTATATAGGTAATAGGGGTACCTATGACCGTTGGTTTTCCAGCAGTTCGGTTTTTTCTAGACTTAAATCGTCCTATAAAGCAGGATCAGCATGTTTCCATGCGTTCTTATCTTGGATATAATTAGGATATACTCGTATTCCTCTAATTTGTAATACTTAGATATAATTATGTTTGTTTACAAAGTGTACTTTAAATAAGAGTTTTAATTTTTTTTATTGCTAAATGGGCTTGCTCGGCGGCCGTCGGTGGTTATTCCAACCAGCCCACCTCCCTCCAAAAGCTGATTAAGTCTCCTGGTCTATTGAGAACATCTGTGTACGATCTGGGTGTCCCGAGGGTTTCTGACCTAATCTGGGTGACGCCTGTGCACTCAAAGAGCACATGCGCAACAGTTTCATCAGCCTCCATGCAAGCTCTGCACAGGGGACTGTCCATTATGCCTATAGTGTGGAGGTGTTTATTTAACGAGCAGTGTCCCGTGATGGTCCCCGTAAATTGTTGACCTATTTAAATTTTTTTTTTGTTGCTGTGTGCTCTCGAGGTTGTCCCATTGTCACCAAGTCAGAATCTGATGAGGGAATCGCTTTGAAATCGAGAGAACCCCTCAAATTTTATAGGCACACCTCTAACTATTTGGGTATGTTTTTATAGAACCTACCTTTTTTTTGTGGATGGGAAAACATCAAATGACCCCTCCCGCTCAGGGTGAAGCAGGAGGGAGTGTCAGACTCTTACTGACTAAAACCACGTGTGTTCCTTCCTTAGCCCTTTGTTCCGGGGCAGCGGTAACCCTTTCGGACAATCCCGCTCCCTCGGCAGGCTACGGCCCTTACGGGCCCCTTCCTTGTTGCTGACATCTCTTTGAGGCACGCGTGGAACACGTACGCGCCGTCCAGCACGGGCCTGGTCCTGATCGGATGGAGAGTTACCCATTACCTACTCTCCGCCCGCAGGCCCGCGCCTACGGTGGCCGGGAGTCGTCACGCGGCTCCCGACGCCCGGGGCGTCTCCCGCGGCAGCATAGAACCTACCTAACTCGTGCATTTGCTCTTGAAAATCACCATTCGGTGAAGTGGAACTGATAATGAAGACCACAGATGGCCATCGGAACTACTCAATAATAAGTATTTCACGGGTTGCGACTCGATTAAGTAGGTATCTACTTTAATGACTGACCCACTAAAAAGTGAAAAATAAATAACTTTTTCACAAAAAAAAAACAACCGAATAAAAAAAAAACACTAGGTATAAAGTGAAAAATAACTTTAATTTCGAAGTCGATGTCGTTGGTTCCGCATTTTCGTTTATTGACATCAGCGTTTTAGATCTAAGATTATAAATGAGGGTAAGACTGAAGACAGCCAAACAAAATAATATAATATAATGTAATATAATAATAATATAATATGATATAAATTAATATAATATAATATAATATAGTATAGTGTAATATGATATAATATAATATACTATAATTAGTCAATGTTTAAGTTGATGAGGGTATTCTCTCTACTACAGAGATTTTAGCTAGAGTTTTTATCATTAATTGTTTTTGTTTTCTTTTATAATTATTTCTTTTTTGTAACGTGAATACTGTGTTTTTTCTTCTATTTTGTTATGAATGCTGTGCACGTCTGTAATTGACGTAAACACTGGTCCATGTCTGTTCTCTGTTATTTGTAAATGTTTGTGTTTGTGTTGTTGATGTGCCTTAATAATAAATAAATAAATAAATAAATAAACTTCCGAAATTAAAGTTATTTTTCACTTTGTAGTGTTTTTTTTTGGAAGTTGATTGTTTATTTTTTTCATAAATTAATTGGCAAGGTGCCGTCATAATATTAATCATTATAGGTACTTACATAGTTCCCTGAGAGATTCGTGTCGACGTAGATTATAAATGGCTCTGGCAGCTCTCTTTTGTAAAATAAAGGTGGATTCAATGTCAGCAGCCCAATGAATATACAACCTCTTCTCCTTGCAGCAGCCCGACCTGATGTTGTTTCCATTGAGAAGACTAATGAGCTGTTCCGCCTTATCTATGATGTGAAAGGACGTTTCACTGTTCACCGCATCACTCCTGAAGAAGCCAAGTACAAGCTGTGCAAGGTGAAGCGTGTGTCAACGGGGCCCAAGAATGTGCCTTTCTTGGTGACGCATGATGGCCGCACCATCCGCTACCCTGACCCACTGATCAAGGTCAACGACTCGGTACAGGTCGACATTGCATCCTCCAAGATCATGGACTTCATTAAGTTTGAGTCAGGTAACCTGTGCATGATCACGGGAGGCAGGAACTTGGGAAGAGTGGGCACCATCGTGTCGCGCGAGAGGCACCCTGGGTCCTTCGACATCGTGCACATCAAGGACACCACGGGCCACACTTTCGCTACTAGGTTAAACAACGTATTCATCATCGGAAAGGGCACGAAGGCGTACATCTCTCTCCCGCGCGGCAAGGGAGTGCGCCTCACCATCGCCGAGGAGCGCGACAAGCGCATCGCGGCCAAGGTCGCCGGCCAGTAGGCGTATTACTTTAATAAATTACATTAAATTACATTACATAGTAAAATGCCATATGACATACCTATTGCTGTGGAAGTAGCTAAAATGCCTAAAATAGACTAAACGCACGGTTGACGTAGCTAAATAAAATAGACTAAACGCGTGGTTTCTACAAACTGTCTTATCTTTCTAACAGCAGAGCTTTACCGCTTACTGATATGAAAAACTTCATAAGCCCATTTAGAACATTGAGTTAAACTACACTACGAGATTGAATTACACATAGTGTGCTAAATGAATCCGATTCTTGTATTAATTGACGAACTTCGTTATACCTATCTATCTGAAAAATACAAAAAGTGTGTCATGTGTGTGCCTAAATTTCTAGCCGGCAATTTTCACATAAAAGAACCCCAAAGCAGAGAATAGAACCATATCGTAAACTGCAGACAGTTTCTAAGTAAGTACAGAAGCTACTAAAATCTGTCAAATTTCTTTAATAGATTTTCAACTTTATCGCTAAAGTATAAGGTTCAAAGTTGATTGTGAAAATTTTACAGTTTCGGGTAGCTTGATGTGCTGGCGTCTGTACTTACCTGTATACTTTTAAATTCCTATTTAACGATTTTTCAGAATTGAAATCTTAGAAATCATAGAGACTTTTCCCATAAGTAGGTACCTATACCTAGTTCCCTTAATTGTGTTGTAGTTTAAACGACCAAAATTTTCAACAATAACTTCGGGCATGAGAGGCGAGGTCTCTTAACCACTAGAATATCACAACACTTCCTATTTACATAATACATACATAGAGGAAGTCTAAAAGTGGCCCCGGTGACTGAAGAGTTGTGCGGGAATCGGTTGTCATGATGATATGGGCATCTGATGCAGAGGAATGAGGAAATGAGGAATGAGTGAATTTCGTGATGAAAGTTTTGAGTAGGTATGAATGTGGATGGCTATAAAGGCAGGGGAAGCCCAAAGAAACGATGGATGGACTGTGTGAAAGATAATATGGCTAGAAGAGGGGGTGACTACCAAAATTACGACTAAGAGAGAAGTATGGAAGGAAAAGACGTGTTGACCCGACTTCAAATAAATTAGGACATGTAAGGACAAGAGAATGATGACTTTTTTTCACTCTTGCCTTAGGTAAGTAGCTACTTAAGTAGGTGAAAAATGATTGTTTTCAAAACATAAGTAAATACGTATGAGTTCAGCTGCATTCGGTTAGACGGGAAGCCAACCCCAACACAGTTGGCAAATACTTAGGCTAGGCGGATGATGATGATGATTGAAAAACGAACGTTATCTACTCGTATTTAATGGAATATTAGAATGTGTTAGGTAGGTACTTAGGTGCAATAGGAATTATATTTTACAAAGTTCTAAGTAAGGTACAGACGCCAGCACATCAAGCTACTACAATCTGTCAAATTTCTTTAATAGATTTTCAACTTTATCCCCAAAACATAAGGTTCAAAGTTGATTGGGAAAATTTTACAGTTTCGGGTAGCTTGATGTGCTGGCGTCTGTACCTAGGTACCAGAATAAGAAACTCCCCTACATAGAATTTAATGTGGACCCGCTTTTTATCGTGGCTGTTTTAATGGTCTTTTTATTTTTATAGCCGACGTGTCCCGTCCGCTACCGTCTACTTCAATTATTTATACGCACCATAAAAAGTGCGCATCTAATATAAAACTTTAATAGCAGAATTTTTCTTGTCTATCTACCTAAAAGGAATTATAATTATAACATTAATAAAGTAGCAAACCATTTCTTGATTGAGGCTCCCAGAGAGCAGAGCAGCTCAGCAGATAGGCGTGACGCGACTACGGCAAAACAATTTCCGTGATGTTTTCATAGAAATTGATCCACAAGAGTCACGTCGCGTCTGTTTGCAGGTACATTAAGCCTGTTGAAGCTCTCGTTCTTCGAGGTAAGTACCTAAGTGGTTAATATATACCTACCATGATCTCCGACAGCTTGTTGGAACTGAGGAACAACTTCTTCAAGTTTATCAACTTCTGTAAACCACCGATCTCTATCCTGTTGAATGATGTAAATGTATAAATCTTGATATTATAAATTCAGTTCTTGTTCCTCTCTCGTATCGACCCGAGCACGCCAGCTACTTAGGTACCTAGGTATATAAGTAGCAGTTTAGAATAGATGAGATTAAAAAAAAATACTAAGTAACTAGTCAACATTAGCAAGGAGTGCGACAAACTATCCGATAATTTGCCAAAAATGTAAACAAATAATAATATGAATTTATAGAAATATAACTTTAATTCCTTCACAATAAAGTTCATTTTACGCTATAACTTCAAACACTTTTATAGCTTTTTCAATAGTGCTAGTCACTCTGAAATCAGCTTAATTCCCATTAGTATAAAGTTGATATTTGTTTAACTTGAAATAACATCTTTTACAAACATTAGTTTGAATAGACTTTACAAGGTGTGTACAGACTACATGATAGTATCGCTACTAATTCTACGTCATTCTACTCTATGTTTTAAGTAGGAACGGTATTCTGTCTCTTGCATGATTATCCAGGGTGGATGTGAAAACTAATACTTAGTTTTCACACTAAGTATTCCACTGTTCTTTTCTAATTAATTTTGTAGCCGGTTTCATGATTCCATCCAAGACTATTTCTTTACAAGAATTATTTCCCGAGGACTCTTAGACCTTCATTGTCTTAGCCACAGAAAGCTCAGTACTTTTCTGGTGGTCGAAGTATCTCCATTACAGGAGTAGCAGTGCAGCAGTACCTAGTTGAAAATGTATCATAGAATAGAGTACTCTTTTTATGTACAGACGCCAGCACATCACGCTACCCGAAACTGTGAAATTTTCCCAATCAACTTTGAACCTTATTAAAGTTGAAAATCTATTTTTTTTATTACTGATTGTAGTGAGTAGCTTGATGTGCTGGCTACCATTTATTATTCAGATAATAATTTATCTGACATAAAAAATAGCCCCTTTATATTTAGGAGAGCCAAGCCTGCTGGCAAAATGTTGTTTAAAAATGTAGGGAAATTACCTACAAGATTTTTTGACAGATTGAGACTGAGATTAGAATGCGAACGTTCTTAAAAATACGGGGATTGCCCTTCAGATATTATTGCCAAGCTGTCCATAGTACCTAATATATTATGCTCGTGACTATACCTAAGTAGATAGGTTACTTAAGTACCTAAGTAGGTAATGTAGCAATATATTAGGTAGAGAATAAATATCAAGATGGAAGATTTCAGAAAACTTAACACACATACTTAGATACAGTTTGCTTTACGCTCATAACCATTATGAAGATTTGATGACTCAGATTATAGGACTCAAGACTCGAAACTTGAAACCTTGAGTCTCTAATCTTAAAAGTCCGAAACTACGAACACACAATTCGTTTTCCTATATTCGGACCGACGACGATTCGGTTTCCTAAAACCTATATTCGGATAGCATATTTCAACGTAAGTAACAGGTGACATTTCATGTTACGTTTCACATAATTATTTGAACATTCCTTTATATTCCAAAAATACCTACGCAAGGGTAAGATTCCATTATGTTTGATCACATCTGGCTTTATGTCTCACAATAGGTATGCTTTGTCAGATAATGCATTTAGGTGCTCCAACTTTAACGATGAAAGCCCCCTCGTTTCACGATAGTATTACATAAATTCTACATAGTACATAAAAGTTGCAAGAGGGTCTCTGGTGTGATGGGAAAACATCGATCTAGTGAACTGATTAGTTCTGGTTTACGTCCAACGTCGTAAAAGACACGTAAACCGCTAATTTAAGATTTACGACAGCGTAAATCATGTTTGTTTGGTACTGTTGTGACAATGGTGCATTGTGACAGATAATATTATATTGATGCCAATAAAACTAGGTTTCTAATTAATGCAAACGTGATAACAATCGTGTTTTAACGAAAAATCTCTGTTGTGTAGCGATATTTTTATTATTAGGTCTAGCAACAATCTTTGCATTTTTCTTGCCGTCGCTCGTCGTTTTTTCAGTAGAAAACTTACTGAATTTACAAGCGAACGTTTAAAATAGAAAAAGGAAAGATGTGGCAGAACGAAGAAAGAAGCAGTCGTGGGCATGTGCTGCAATATTTCGATGATGTAAATTGGGATATGAAAAAAAAAACTGTTTTTTAACTACTCGGTGCCTATCATACCATCTATATCTACAAAACAAAGTCTGGTTAGTTACACTATTTACATATAACTCAAGAACGGTTGGAGGGATATTATAAGATCTTAGATTTGTTGGATTTCTCCGTCTCGAATAGCAGATTAACTATAAAAACATGGGAAAAATTGACAAAAACAAGAAATTATTCATTTTTACTCACACATTTTGTATGGAACGGCATTTTTGATGATATCTCGAGTACCTACGGATTGACTGATTTCGATGGCAATACGAAGTTCACTGGGTCAGCTAGTTTATAATAAATTAATATTTAATTTTAATACACTTTAGGGTTTTTCTCCAGTCTGTTGCAGCCACTTTCTTAAGACTATGCCGACCGCACAGTGGCACCCTCATCGTTTGTTTGGTTATTTCATACAATTTAGAATGAAAATGCAGAAAATAAGCACGTTAAGTTGTGCTTCACAAGATTATACATTAATATTATTAGAAGCGGTAGTTTTATATTATTTACTTTTATTATAATCCTTAAAACGGATAACAGTAGCCACTATATTCGGTTTTAAGGATTATAATAAAACTAAACAATATAAAGCTACCGCTTCTAATAATATTAACGTATAATCTTGTGAAGCACAACTTAACGTGCTTATTTTCTGCATTTTCATTCTAAATTGTATGAAATAACCAAACAAACGATGAGGGCGCCACTGTGCGGTCGGCAGAGTCTTAAGGGCGTCCCACGCTACGTCTGCCGATACGCGGAAGGCGGAGGACAGGGTGTTAGGATGCAGCCTGGACCTATGTCTAGCAGTGGACTGCGATAGGCTGAGTTGATTTGGTTTTTTCTTTAATACTTAAGGTAAACGCAGCTATCAACGACCCATCGAAAATCTGTAGTTATTACCGACCTATAAAAGTAATTCGAAATCTTTACTTTCTAGAACTATTCTAGCTTTAAGTAGGCAAAGTTACACACGCTTTTATTCCTTGAGCATCGTATACTTTTACGTTAGTGTGAGTAGCTGTTCAAAAAAGAGTTAAAATACGTTAATTACTGCGGGGCAGCGTGGACGCAGGACGTGTCGTACTATTCCCTTGTTCCTTCAAGTAAGTACGTGACTTTTCTATTTAAGACATTTATACAAACAAATGACGTCTATACTTTATATTATATTACTAAATGTATTCATTTAAGTGTCAACTCCTGATTTCTTACGACATTTTATTAATAAAAAGTAATTTGAAACAATTAAACTTTAAATTAAAATGGGATGGTGTTAGCTTCATCAGTTTTAGTCGTGGCAGCTATCAACGACCTTATGGGTCGGCAATGGCAGCAACGTAACTTTTCGTTTTATTTTTCTTTTATTTATTATATCACACTAACACAAGTATTTTTATGGACCAGTTTAAATCTAAGCTATCAGTCTTTATAAAAATCTATTAGCGACTAAACTTTTTTGTCTAGTTTTTACCTTTTAGCGTTGTCAATTTAACCAAAGTTATGATATTTTTCGAGGATCGATATTGAATAGTTACAGTAATAAATCATTGTTTTTGTGTTTAAAACAGTGTGCATTTGTTCATATTTTTTGTGACATTAATCAATTATAATCTATTTTATAGTCTGAAGGTCAATTGAATTAAAATAACCATTTTTTTATGAGTCGGTAATACAATTTATGTTTATACTTACATACTTTATTACCGACCCATGAGGGTCGGCAATTGCAACTATAAGAAGCTATTACCGTTCGTATATAGATTATTTAGTTTCTCACCTACTTTTATGACATAATACATAGGTACCTATTAATAAATGCTACTTCTTGGCTAAAGCAACATAAAACATACCTATAATTATATTTTTTTCCAGAAGTATGGAGCCACAAAAGCGGTGAAAAGTATACAGTAAAACACAACTCGCCGAACGTGATGATTAATGTTATAATTTTCATAAAATGATTAAGATCTCAATAGCATAAGGAAATATCCTTGAGTTTGAAATCCTTAAATTAAAATATATTGTGTGTTAATAGTATTATGTTGATTAATTAAAAGTTTATAATTATTTAGTTCATAGGTATTACTAAGAAGTACTAATTTGTTTTATTAATTTTTTTTTTTTTAAATAACCATAAAAAAAATACGAATAAGTATTTGCATTTTTATTTTGTTTTATTATATTAAGATCGGTAATCATCATCATCACTAGCTTATATACATTCCATTGCTGGAAAAAGGCCTCCTCTCATACACGATCGGGAATAGCTGCATAAAAATCGTTAATAGCTTCACAGCCGTTTTTATGGGTCGGTAATTGCAACAATCGACTAAGTCACATTGTAAATTATTTTTTACAAGATAATCCTTTATTTAAATGTATTTGATTCAGTAAATACATTTTTTATACATAACACTAGCATATAAAATGAAACTATTGATCTTTAGAGGAACCAGTATACTAAAAAAATATAGTTGATTTTAAAATTGCCTTAGGGGGGTCGTTAATACCTGCGTTTACCTTAGTGCAAAAAGAGCTAGTAGGTAGGTACTTCAACGTTTTAAAAATCTCTGTAACCGGGATGTAACTGCTGACATGCCATTACGCTGTGTCTCCAACGCACGCTATGATCTGAAATCAAAGTAAGTTAAATACTTTAATCACAAAAAAAACGTTTAATTTTATATTTTATCATAATACTTCGAGTAGATCATAATTTTATACGTTGTGAAAGCCTTCCACGTGAATGGCTCATAGGATTATTTTCGATACGAGGAAAAAACCTAAGTAGGTACTAACTACCCTACCTACACTATTAACCTACTTATATATAGTAAGTATAATGTTATGTAAAATAAACAAATCCCCACTGTGAACTCTACGAGACGTCAATATTTAGTTTTGATGCCGCAATAACTAGATCCAGGCTTGGCTTCAGTTAAATGCAGAGTTAAAACTAAATATTTTACAGTACTTTAAGTTAACTGTCATAGATTTCCGCAAAGTAACGCCTGATCAGCATATCTATTCACAACCATACGACAGGTTGTTGAATAGAAACTTACACATTTTCAATTACTTATTTTTTCGTTTAAAACCGAAAACCTTTCGTTTTAAAACCTGACTCAAGATTTTTTTGTGGTTGTTGGCTTATTCTTTCTTTCCTACACAATTATAATATATCTACCTCGTGTTAGCTACAGATATTTTATAGCAGCACATTCACATAGCCCCATTGTTATAGCCATAAATAATTCCGGACAAACAATCTTCAAATCCAATTTTGTTTGGTATAAAATTTACGATCTCAAGGCGCACCATAGGCACGGAGCATTATGCAAGCCATGCAATTTTCTTGCCAAACTTTATTCTCTTTTTTATAGGCGTCTACTTGAGTAATGAAAAACTATTAAAGTGGTCGTGTGGGGATAAAGCGAGGGTCGTTGGGACCTTCCAGTTTTATTGAGGCCCGACGAATGGCGTAGCGCTATTTTTACAACCCTGCCAATTTCACGAGCCCCGCTAAAAGATGGCAACCCACGTTTACGCGTTCGAATAAATATGTGTATGTGCCTACATAGATGAATAGGTAACTATAAGAACTAAGATAGAAAAATATGGGATCTTTGAGAACATCATGCAATATAGATTCATAATTTTTGATATGCAGAAAACCAGATCTAGATGCATAGGAACCTCTTCATTGCATTAAAAATACCTACCTACTTACAAATCAAGCAAGATTTCGAATCAACGTTAAACAGTCACTAATCATAACTTAACTTTGAGCTACGTTTATAAATACATCCAAACCCATTGGGGTTTATCATTAAATACATTTTTGAAGTTTAGGTAAATGGCAACGTATATGTAACACTGAGCCGCAAAGAAAGCGGGTCGGTAACACATAAATCTCAATAACTTCCAAGATATTGGAGCTAGCTTTATGAAATAAAGATTGTATTATAGACAATTTTATAGTGCCCAAATCAATGTAATAAAATTTCAAGATTATGAAGTTTTTATATGAAATAAAAATAAAATAAGAAAAAAATTAAATTTTCACTAGATTTCGAAAAATGTGCTACGGTATATATCAATTATGCAATTTTTAGACATTTTAGTATTTTGTATTAACAGCACCAGCTGTTAATACAGGTGTTATACGGTTTGGCATGCTTTCCGCCAGTTTTCTAAGTCGATGCTGAGGAATATTCTCCCATTCCTCTATCAGTGCTTTCGCTGGCGTACACGTCGTCCCAGTTCGTCCCAGGCTTGCTCGATGGGGATTCAAGTCTGGGCTGCGTGCTGGCCATTCCATGCGTGTAATAGCGACGTCTTCAAGGTAGACAAACACGATCCTAGCTGTATGGGGACGAGCATTATTTTGAATAAAGATGGCATCTCGGTCATATTTTCGCACTTTCTCTTCAATGTAAGCTTGGACAGCGCTCTCTTGATCTTCTGTAGACCCTTTGCTTTCCATAGTGCATGACTAGCATGAACCTCGACTCGTTCGAAACCATTAGGTACTCTTGACCAGTCGTCCAAAGTCCAATTCACTCATGAATTATTGGACTCTGGACGACTGGTCAAGAGCTGATTTAAGGCTGAGTTACGCTAGAGAATGAGTTCTCTAGCGTAACTCAGCCTTGAATTTCGATGTTGCCTTTGGAGTTTTGGACCATTTGCACTTCAGCAAGACGCCGCCTCTCTGTACACGTGCTCGGATTGCTCCCTCCAGAACGTAGAAGATGGTTTTTTACTTCAACAGCCGTTTGAAATCGATCTCTCAACATTGTTGATACCATAAGTATATCGATCCTCCCGCGCTGTCGTGTGCTTTGTTCGGCCTGTTCCTGGTCTGCAAATATTAGATCCAGTCTTTTCAAATCCCTGGAGCACTTTTTGAACGGTTGATAGCGACATACCAGCAGTTCTAGATGACTGCGCCAGTCTTTAAGAATTGTCTAAATTCTGGTACTCTCTTCAGGGGTTAGTGGCATGTTTTAAATTGAATTTGATCAGAATAAATGAATTTCTGCACAAGAAATGCCATATTTATAAATACAGGGTGTAATTTTAACCACCGTTATCCTCTTAAGGGGTCATTGTACTCATTATTATGTAGGTACAACTTTTATTAGGGGACCAAACCTGAAATCGCGAAAAAAAATCAACTGTGCCTACATTTATTTCATTTATTATAAGAAAACTTACAGCTAAAGAGATACAGTAAATAATAGTTTGTAGAAAAATTAAAAATTTTAAAAACCCCCCGACACAAAAATTAAACTCTAAAAACTAACAAATAATATTTTAAACCTATTATAATTATTATCGTCACATATATTATGTAAGTTCAAATATTTTCCAAGCGTCGCCGTCGTCGCGTCGGGGGACCGCTAAAGTTTATAAAATATTTTTCCAACAACAGCTAATTAATTATTACGAATTACATTTAGGTACGAGCCATCTTAAGTGGGCAGACGACGTTGACAGTTGTGTCGATTTTGCGAATTTTTCGAAGTAAATTCTTTTGTTGCAATCTGTGACTGCAAGTAGGTATAGGTATCTGACTATCGATTCTGTAAAAATCTCACCGTGATAACATAAGTGAAGTGAGCGTGAAGTGTACTATCAATGGAGGCAATCCCTCACATCAGGTGGAATGACAGCTCACTTCACCTTAATTTTCACGGTGAGATTTTTACAGAATAGCACTGTAGTTCTTCTCACTTAGCGGTCCCCTGACACGACGACCCTTGGAAAATAAAAATATTTGAACTTACATAATTTAAGTGACGATAATAATTATAATAGGTTTAAAATATTATTTGTTAGTTTTTAGAGTTTATTTTTTGTGTCGGGGGGTTTTTAAATTAATTTTAGGGACTTTTGTTTTGTCCTTTTTAAAGTAGGTATAAATATCAGGAAGGTGTTTATAGTGATTAGGTAGTTGAGTTAGTAACTTAGTTAGGTTAGGTTAGGTTAGGTATCATGCTAGTTTTAATTTACTAGATTAAGTTTTAACTACCTACCTACTCCAAGGTTAGGTTAAATATTAGGTAGGTTTTTGTGATTAGGTAGTTGAAGCAATGGTAGGTCTTAGTTTCAGGTTAGATAAGTATTATTTTTAATTTGCTAGATTAAGTTTCAACTACCTAATATTAGGTTATTTTTTATAATATTATAGCTGCATAAATAATAATCCATAGCAATAAAATGGATCTTGGGCGTAAAGCCAAAAATGCTCGAAACGTAGCCAAAAAGCGCAGATTAACGCAGCCGGAGGAGAACACCCCAGAAAGAAAAGAGTTTTTATTATTACAAGCAACTCGGAAAGCGAATTACGTAGCCAAAAAGCTCCCAAGTCGAAAGATGCGGCGTCCAAGGCTTCGCTGACATCAAAACAACCTTCTGTAAGACGTGCACGGAATGCGCAGTGCAGTGCTGAGTGTCCTTTGAATGAGACTCCAGAAAAACGATCCCCTAGACTTGCCAGGGATATCTTACCATATACTTTCAATATCATTGAAGTAACACGGTAGCAAATTTTGAATCGATAGTACATATGGAAGGTAGTCAGATCCCCTCATCAACTATTAAAGAGCTGATGATCTTCAAACGGCTGATCAGGTCATGGTTACCTTACCAGATAAGTACTTTCAACATCATTGTAGTAACACGGTACCAAATTTCGAATCGATCGGACATGAGGTCCCCTCATCAACTAGAAAAGAGCTGATGATCTTCAAACGGCTGAACAGATTTTCATGAAACATGTCTAAGAACACTCGGGATAATATTATCTATGACACAAAAAAAACTAAACGAAAATCGGTTTATCCTTTTGGAAGCTAGGATACCACAGACAGATACACAGACAGACACGTTAAACTTGTAACACCCGCTCTTTTTGATACGGGGGTTAAAAATTAAAGCAATGACAGGTAAATGAACTATATAAGTGATAGTTAAGTACCTACATGGTCCTCACATAATTTTTACAAATATTATAAAAGTAGATGATTTACCTATAATTTCAATCAGTAATAATTAAGTGTGTGAGTTTTAGTGATCACAGAATGTAAAATCAATGTCAATAAAAAATATAATTTATTATACAATTAAATTAGCAACCACTTTGACCAGTCTAGACTCTAGATTGTCCTGGTAGGTATCTATCTACATATAAATGCAGTAAGTAACATAAATAGGTACCTACTGCGTTCATGGACTACCTACGTGAACCAATAGCGTAACATTTATTTATTATTAGGAAACTCAACAGCTTATAAGTAAATGCTTATAAGTAAATTATATGAGTAAAGACTGTTCATCCCACCATCAATGAAAAGCTCAATGCACTTGCGTCGAAAGTCTGCATACACTGCTCAGTGATAGCGAGATAATGACAATTATCACTTAAGCCAATAATTTCAGAGTTTCACGGCATTGATAAAGCTAGGTTAACCGGCACCCTAATTGCGTAACTCACGATTAATCATAATCTGAATCATTTTGAAACAGATTGCTAATCCATTGCTGCATATGTTAGGAAAATTACTGCTCAACAACGTAAGTAACGCAATGAATGTTGTTGAACTGTCAAACTCGTGTGTTACGCAATTAGGGTGCGGAAAGTAGCGAAAGAAAACAAAAGAAAAAACTTAAACAAGTATAGCTATCAATAATAAGTAAAAATGCGATTGTTGACACATTATTCACATTAATTAAAGTTAAAAGTATGTACCTAACTACTATGACTATAATTAGTTAACTAAGGGAAAAAGGTAAAACTAAATATCTTGCTTAACATTGTGAATATATTTCCACTCAGCAATTGGAACATGCTTTGTTGAAATATATGAAATATATAGGTATCTTTATAAATAAGTAATATGTTTATATACCTAAGAATGATCTAAACAATGGCCCCGATTCTGTTGTTCACAAACTAAATTAAATATAAGTCCAGTGCATCTTTTTCTTTCTATTTCATTATGAAAAGGACAGAAGATAAATATTAGTTTAGTCCTGTCAAATTAGATAATCCATAGACAATTTAGACGAGATTAAAAAATTGGCTACTAAAAATACCTACGCCAATTTACGTCAGGCGCTGACTAATTTGACAGGGCTAAACTAATATTTATCTTCTGTCCTTTTCATAATGAAATAGAAAGAAAAAGATGCACTGAACTTAAATTTAATTAATTTGTGAACAACAGAATGGGGGCCAACGGTGCCGATTCTCTTGTACACCGAACTAAACTATTACTAAAATTCCTTACTTTTGGCTATGAGAATCTTAGAGCTATTCTGCATTAAAATATCTCTAAATTTAAAAATAATTTCGATTCAACCAAATCGAATTTGACAAACGCGACTCCACGTGGTAAGTAGGTATTTTTTTTTTGTTTGTTTGGCTTCGCACGGGTTGTGCATTCAGCCAAAAAGTAGGTACTTATTTGCCCTCATCATCATCAAAAGATAAATATTAGTTTAGTCCTATCAAATTAGTCAGTGCCTGACGTAAATTGACGTATTTTTAGAAGTAAATTTTTTATTCATGTCTAAACTTGTCTATGGATTATCTAATTTGACAGGACTAAACTAATATTTATCTTCTGTCCTTTTCTTAATGAAATAGAAAGAAAAAGATGCACTGAACTTAAATTTAGTTTAGTTTGTGAACAACAGAATCGGAGCCAATATAGGATATTGCTTGACGTATCCAATAAATACCTCCATGCTGCAAATACGTGTGTGAACCCTGCTGGTTCAATACTCAGAAGTAAGGATTTTGAATATAAAACACTCTGCATAAACTTTGAAAATCAGCTTTATTGCTACAGTTACACCAGTAGGCCAATTCTGCTAATTTAAAACGTTCAAAATCTAGTCGCAGTGTCATCTCGGCGACAAACAAATGTCAAAAACTTGTCAAAATGTAGGAAAATTTGAAGTATTTTTGACAGATTGAGACTGAGATCAGACTGTGAACGTTCTTAAAAATTACGAGAATTACCCCTCTGTACTGTCGAAGTCTCGGCCAATCACATGACGTCAATACAACTACTTTTGATCATGCGATTTCATAGAAATGATTGTATTAGTCTACAAACAAAATATAATTATAGGCCTAATTTAAATATTTATAACACGTGTTTCACTCCTCGCTACAAACAACACTAGCGAAAAGCGCCAGAGGGGTAACGTAAGGGGGTGAGGAGGGCTTACCTTAGTTTGCGTAGCTTTCGGAGCGACCTACACAATTAAGTTTGACTTAGATGGACTATTTTAGTTAGCTTAGCTGCCATAGTTTGCGGTGGACGCACATGTATGAAAGCCTAGCTCAACTATGCAAGCTCAACTAAACAAACTAAGTATAGCAGGAGGTGGACGATCGGCTTAAAAAGTGCTTAGAATAAAATGTTTTACTAAATTAAGTACTTATCAAATACTTTTCATAGAAGAGAATGAATGAACAAAAACTGTGTCTTTTTCATTTTACTTTAAGGCAGGGTTTATCAAATCATCCATGGCCTATACAGCAGCAAGAGCGCTGGTCGGATGGCACAGCACGCCAGCGTTAACGACATCATCCGTCGGGCTCTTGTCACCGCCGGGGTGCCAGCTGTTTTAGAACCCAATGGCTTGGCACGCGACGATGGGAAAAAGCCAGACGGAATGTCCGTAATGCATTGGAAGTTGGGTAGGCATTTGGTGTTGGATGCAACCTGTGTCGACACCCTCGCACCATCCCATCTTTCTAGCACAGTGGGCTGTGCAGAGGCGGCTGCTGCAGGAGCAGGGCTGCCCTTCAAAATGGTTAAGCTGAATGGTGCTGATCCATACGTCATGTTCGTGAACGGGCGCCATCAGTAGGGACTGGTCATCTCTTAGCCGCCACGGCTTATTTTAATTTATTTTCATTTCTGAATTATTCTATTTTAGGACGGACGCTTATAACGTGCACGTCTTTCACAATCAGTGTCGATTTGTCACTTACGTTGAAGGCTGCTGCAAGTTCCAACATGATTTGAGATGAATCTGCGTCCACTATGGCTTTCAATTCATCGTTGTTCAGATCGGCCACAGTGCTCATTGTTGAGATCAAACCAGAACGGAAGCGATCACACCGAAAACGGATCGTGTGTTCACGTGCGGTACCATGTCCATATACCTCGTTAATATTGCGTGCTGTCTGCGCTGCGTTGGTGCCCCGAAGAATCTCATATTCGAAAATATCGCGCAATTTAGATTTTCCATGGTTACAGAAACAGCGATATAGGTACCTAAAAAAAAAAATCGAACGGCGGGAAAACAAATGAACAACTGATTTTGAAAAACAACACGTCATGCCATATTATAAAAAAAAATGTATTTGTAATTTTAAAGGGAATGAAAGATATCGATCTTCACACTAGTAACAAAAAAAAAAAAAACTTTGAAAACTAAAACCCGAGTACTGAAAAGAATGAAACAAGAAAGTACCTTCCCGTGGTCGCATGCTTTTAAGTATGTTAGTACAGCGGCATGCGACCACGGGAAGGTACTTTCTTGTTTGATCCTTTTCAGTAGTTGGGTTTTAGTTTTTAAACTTTTTTTTTTTCATAATTTTTAGAGCGTGATTACCTATTCAGTAGCCGGGTTTTAGTTTTTGAACTTATTTTTTATTTAAATTATTTTGGGGTTATAATTTCGTGATAAAGTATAAATGTAGGCCCGCTTATTTTTTTTTTTTTTTGTTTAGGTTTTATTGTTTTACGTGTATATACCAAACTTATAATACATACCTAAATATTTTTGGCTCAAATCTGAGGCGTGATTTTATAGAAATTATTCCTAATTATCGAGTTTATGCAAGCAAAGCCGTGAGCAACAGCTGACAATATACAGGGTTATTTGTAAAACACCAGCAACCACTTAAGAGGTCATTGTACTCATCATTATGAACAACTTTTACTATGGGACCAAACCTGAAATCGCGAAAAAAAATCAACATTTATGTTCGTGTAACTCGTCAAAATGTAGGGAACAGCTGATTTTGTTTTTCGCGATTTCAGGTTTGGTCCCATAGTAAAAGTTGTTCATAATAATAATAATAATAACCCCATCGTCGTATCTCTACGTTGACGTCGTGGTGGGGCTTGCGCGCTCCGAACTCTAGGCCTGTGCCGGAAGAGTTTACTTTGCCGGAACAGGTCTAAGATGAGGAGCCAGACCAAGAGAGATACAGAAACCCGCAGGGCAGCATGTGGCGAGCTGTTGGGCAGTAGCGACCCCACGGACCCTATCTCCTGGGAGTAGTCTTGTTCCTCACCTCTGGCTTGCCTTAATTGGCTGGCTGGAGTGAACACTGAAGAGGAACACAGCTCCCACCTCATTCTTGCCTTTATTGGCCGGCTTGAGTGGAGATTCGCAAGAGCAAACGTGCTCGGGGGAAGGAAGTATTCCAGTAAGTGCTCGTAGGGATCTTGACCATCTTCCGGGCTCTGGGATTGTTCTGAAAGCCGTGGAATACCTCTCCACTCCTCAAGCACCTCAGGACATGTTGCCCCCTTGTCACTACGTCACTATGTGCTAGCGACAGTTCCCGGGGGCCCATTATTGAGTGTGCAAGTCACCCCCTGCCATTTTATCCATGTATATATAAAACATTGATCAGGCAGGGGCCATAGTTCTTCCATAGTTCTTGGTAACCAATCCACTTTAACCTCGAAAACCCATAGTACAACTTTTTATTTTTCCAATACTGCAATAGTCCTACACCACCCGAGGGTTGTCCTTGGGTGCACTTTCATAGTGCATATAGGGATAATCGTCGGTTGGTGCCACATTTCATTAAAATTTTCTAAGGGGCCTCTGCGAGTTGGCTTCGGCCCCTCGTACGCCTTCCAAAGGACCGGGACCCCATGGTCCCGAGATATATAAAATAAATCATAAATAATAATAATAATTAATTATTGTAATTTGTTTTTATTTCCAATAAACATTACTTTATTGGAACTAAAAACAAATTACAATAAAAAATTATGTACGATAATAACTGCATTAGTTATAAACTGTGTCGCAGCCATTAACTCCCATACAAAAATGTTTATGCGTAAGCGCTCCAGCGTTGTGGAATCATTATTAACTTAAAAAGAAAAAAAAATACAGAGAAAAATGATAACCAAATTTAATAAAAATAAAAAACACTACAAAGTGAAAAATAACTTTAATTTCGGAAGTCGGTGTCGTTGGTTCCGCATTTTCTTTTATTGACACCGACTTCCGAAATTAAAGTTATTTTTCACTTTGTAGTGTTTTTTGGAAGTCGGTAGTTTTTTTTGTAAAAAAGTTTTTATTTTTCACTTTTTAGTGGGCCAGTTTGTAACTTATCTAAGTTACAATAGCCTAATGTCAACTGCTCATCACCTTTTATAAAATATTGCTTTTTCCGATGCAGGGACGTTAATTGTTGAGGAGTTCTCCTTGTAAGAACGAGGAGAACTGGAGCTGATTGAGAAGTCACTATCAGCTCCACTTCACGATACGCATTATGCTTAGCAACCACATTAAAATACCTAATCGAATCGCAAACCGTGAAATATTTATTGAGTAGTTCCGATGGCCATCTGTGGTCTTCATCATCAGTACCACTTCACCAAATGGTGCTTTCTGAGAGCAAATGCACGAGTTACTATAAAAAATACCCAAATCGCTATAGGTGTACCTACAAAATTTGAGGGTTTCCCTCGATTTCCATGGGATTCCCTCATCAGATTCCAATTTGGTGACAATGAGACTACCTCGAGAGCATACCCTTTCAAACAAAAAAAGATTTTTGAAAATCCGTCGACAATTGGCGGAGTATTCGATGAACATACATACAAAAAAAAAAAAAACATACAAACATCCGAACATAGTACCTCCTCCTTTTTGTGAAGTCGGTAAAAATAACATAAAAGCGAAAAGGTACGGCAATCAATGAAGTCGGTAAAAATAGGCAAGCGTGATAGTGATGTGTTGTGCGTGTGTGTAGGTGTAGTGTGTTGTGCGTGCGGAGTGTTGTACGTACATTGAGTGTGCGTGCGATGTGATGTGTTGTGCGTTTGTGTGATGTAGTGTTATGAGTGCGTGTTTATGTATATGTTACGTTTTAACTAAATTTTCAAGTTCTTCATAAGTAAGAGTCATCATCTGCCTAGCCTTTTCCCAACTATGTTGGAGTCGGCTTCCAGTCTAACCGGATGCAGCTGAATACCAGTATTTTACATGGAGCGACTGCCTATCTGACCTCCACAACCCAGTTCAGTCTATGATAGAGTACTATCAATGATGACACCAAGATATTTCATACAATGGGTATGGTCAATTTGAGTACAATTACAGTCCTCGTTTGTGCTAGAGTTACACTTGTGAGCTGTTAGTGTGTAAGCAGAGGTTGGCTGTGATGTTCTACGTGGGGAAAAAGTCATAAATTTAGTTTTATCTAAGTTGAGGGTCAGGAGATTATTTCTTAGCCAGGTCATAGAATTCTGCAGAGCAGCTTCAGCATGAGGAAACGTATCGGACCAATCATTACCTACCATGTACTACTATTGCAGTATTATCTGCGTATGTTATAATTTTACAGTTTAGTAAAGGTAGGTTGCAGAGGTCATTCATATAAATCAAAAATAAGGTGGGACCAAGTACGCTCACACAGCTGTTGAGGCACACCGTGACTGATATATTTGGGTCCACTTGTGTAGATTCCTATTCTGGTAGTCTGAGAGCGACCTGCGAGGCAATTGCGTAATACATTATCAATGGGAATCGGTTTCATTTTGACTGTTCAACAACATTCATTGCGTTATTTACGTGTAGAGCAAACAAACTTTTCGAACTTATGAAGCAATGGATTAGCAATTTGTTTCAAAATGATTCAGATTCCGATTGATAGTGTGTTACGCAATTAGGGTGCTGTTAGGTAACTTCTGAAAATATTTAGGGACAAACCTCTGATTCCAAGGTGTTCTAGTTTGTTTAGTAAAAGTGGGATGGAGACCGTATCAAAGGCTTTGGAGAGATCTAGGAAAATTGCTAATGTTTTTAATGGATTGTTTAGGTTTTTAGCAATAGTATTAGTTAATTCCAAAACTGCATCTTCAGTACTTTTGCCGGATCTAAAACCATATTGGTTCTCGGCGATAATATTTTGGACTTGCAAGTAACTGAGGAGCCTACTGTTAAGTAGTTTTTCTAATATTTTGGATAAGGTAGTTAGCACAGAAATTAGCCTATAGTTATCGACACGGTCTCTAGCTCCACTAGCTAGCTAGCTTATATATAAGATGAACCAAACCGGTCTTGGACACCGAGGGAAAAACCCCTGTAGTGAAAATAAGGTTGAAGATATGACACATAATTGGGATGAGGGTATGTCTTGCACTTTTAACAAGTTTGGTAGAAATGCCATCACACCCAACCGCACTCGTAGAGTTCAGATTATAATGATGAGTACAATGACCTCTTAAGAGGTTACTGGTGTTTTACAAATAACCCTGTATATATTTGAAATTTGCTAATTAAGCCCTTTCTTTTGATAGGTACCCAACACGATAGGATTAAAAAAAATTTTTAGGTCATTACTTTTTGTCCGCTAGAGGGATATTCAATTTAATGTGACGTTACATAGCCTATAACCAGCGGACGATCAAGACGCTTCCAACAATAAGTACCTCATTTGTCAAATTATGATAAGTAGTTTAGAAATTATGAGGGAACAGATGAACATACATAGGTACATAGTTACATACATACCGGTCAAAATCATAACGCTCCATTTTGCTTCGCACGGCCGAATACTGAAACGCCACTCAAATATTTAAGGGCTGCTTAAGCGTTTGAGCAGCTCCTAAACTTTAATTTCGTATACCCAAACGTCTTTTTTGAGTATCTGTTAAATATAAGTGTTTCTTAAAATAAGTAATGCTCAAACACCACTCAGTATAGAAAGTCGTATACAGGAACGCTACTCAACGTTATTTAACTGTCAAATCAACTGTCAAACTGATTTGAGCAGCCATTAGATCTGAGAGTGGTCGCGAGGTCCCTCAAATCAAGTTATATCTATTGAAACTTTTCAAATAGTGAATAAAAATGTCTCTATCGTCCTTATCTTCACTTTCGGATCACGAAAGGCCAACTGTGAGGCGCAGAAATGAAGAAAAGTTGAACGCTTTTGAAAAGTACGACGACAGGGAGTTTGTTTCACGGTTCCGCATCTCGAAAGAAACTGTATTGTATTTGGACTCTGTATTCGGTAGCAATATTAAACCCTTGACCAAAAGAAACCGAGCCATACAGCCAGTGGACCAAATACTGATAGCTCTCCGGTACTATGCGACAGGCAGCTACCAACGCGTAATAGGGGATATTTTTCATGTTGAACAACCCACGGTGCATCGAATAGTGCACAAAGTAACAGCCAAGATAGCCAGTTTGAAGTCGAGATTCATAAATATGCCAACACCAGAAGAATTTCCAGTTGTGGCAAATGAGTTCTTTGCAATAGCAGGATTTCCAAGAGTTGTGGGAGCTGTGGACTGTACTCATATTAAAATAAATTCTCCAGGTATGTACTTACCAACTCCACTGTTAATCATGTGCCCAAAAATGTCTGATTAATGATAATATGTATTACACAGTAACAAGTCTTGTGTTACATTAGCAATTATAACCTTATTTGTAGAATTGTTTCTACAAAAATATGTTAGTAAGTACTATAGTAAAGTTTATTGTCTCACAATATAACTAGATTTTATTTTTAGGTGGTGCCCAATCTGAAGTTTATCGGAACAGGAAAGGCTATTTTTCTTTAAATGTGCAAATGGTATGTGATGCAAGTCTGCGCATAAGGAATGTTATTGCAAGATGGCCAGGTTCTGTACATGACAGTACCATCTTCAATGATTCACCACTATGTGCTCAATTAGAGCGTGGGGACTTCGGCACAGGTATTATTCTTGGGGACAGTGGATATCCATGTCGGCCTTATCTGCTAACTCCATTATTGCATACAAGGACGGCTGCTGAAGAAGCTTATAATCGATCCCAAATAAGTACCAGGAATCCTGTGGAAAGACTCTTTGGTGTTCTTAAAAGAAGATTTCCTTGCCTACAAATCGGGATGGGCCTAAATATAAAAAACATACCACCGGTCATTGTAGCATGTGCAGTGCTTCATAATATTGCCCTGTCGCGATCGGATGAACTTTTGGAGGAGGATATTTATTTACCCTATGTTGAGGAGGAACCCACAGAACAACAACCTATAGGACTTGATGCAAATCAAAACTTTATTGTAAGGACCAATTTAATAAGTACACATTTTTCTACTTAAAAATATTTTTATTTCAATGCAATTTAGATTTCAGTTTCTGTAGTCTCAATTTCCAAAATTGCATTTCTATTTTGTATTTATTCAATTCCATTTTGTTTTTGTTTATGAGGTATTTGGTTTCTAATTTGGCATTTCTTAGTTTTGTCTGAAAATATTGCTGTTTCATTGTAATATGTGTAGGTTTCAATCGTCCTGAAAAATGGTATTAATACAATATTAATAAAAATTTCATACCTTTAGCACAAAGAACAATAATTAGATAATTACCAGCAGAAGATGTTCTTAGAGGTTTGTTTTTTTCTTGGGGTTTCATGACCATTGCAGCTGGCTGGTCATCTATTAAGTAAAGGAAATGCCTATATAGTAAAATATCTAATTAGTTTACCATATAATAATAATAATAATAATATTTATTTTCATAAGCCTAATACAATAAGGAGAGAAAAAGGGGATTAACAATGCATTATGCACTACAACTTATATCCTTAAATTAGGCTAAGTATATGCACGATGTGTGAAACTCCTGACACCCAAACTAGGACAAAACCTGTATCTCAGGTGTCAGCGTTCCTCCCTGCCATTCACATTTGAGAAGCCTATCTTTCTTTCTATAAATTTAACTAATAAAACTACTACAGTAATGAAAATGTTTACCAGCTATATTTATTGATGTAACTGTACAAGGTTTGCTATTGTCTGCTATACTCATGTAGGCCATAGTTGTGTCTTGGTGATCTAAAAAAATATCCACTTACATATAGTATACAATAAATAAAATAGGGAAATATTAAAAAATGAAATTTACCAATGGTCTGGATTATGGCAGATGATGATGATGAAGATATAACTTCACTATCTGGTTTTGTAAAACTCTCAATCACTTGTTCTGTATCACCTTTATATTTAACAAAAACGTGATAATTATTGTTTTGTGATGTCAAAGTATGTTTAAAGATATATACATTTTAATATTACACAAACCAAAATATATTGCAGCATCATCATAGTAATTAGGCAAAGGTTGAATTTGAGGAGCAGCCATGGCTAAAATGTGGGCATCTTGTTCAGAGAGAACACTTTTATAGGCTCCACCACCAGTGCGGTTGATTTCTTTCTATAAAAATAAAAATTACAATCACAAGATCTTCTATAAGGTCTATGTTAATTTTCCAGAAATATTTAATTTATACAAACCTTATCTATCGATGCCTTCTTTTGTAGCTCTTTAGTGGTTTTGTAAAACTGAAGACGCTTAAAAATATTTAAAGAAATTAGTAAATAAAGAAATATTAGTTTGAAAAAATATATATCATAAAAAAATCAAGTCTACATTTGCTTTGGCTATATTCTTTTTAGATCTCTGTTTGAGGTTTTCATAGAGGTGCCGGAGTTGTTGCCATGTCCTGCAGCCGCTCACAGCGACAGCATTATACATTTTGCACACTTTATCCCAAGCCTCTCGCTTCTTCAAAATTATGTTGGCATTGGTTTCTTTATTTTCAATTGTATTTTGATATCTGAAATATGTAACATATTATTTACAACATAAAACAGTTTGTAATTAAACTTAGGATCTGTGAAATGTCCAGCTGAGTATGTGTAAACATGTATTATCTGGCCGTATTTACACTTGTAGGAATAAAAGTACTTGTACATAAACATAAATCTTGTTTTATTCTGAGCCTTTCAGATGGTAAGTGGTCACAAGTTTCAGTGGGTGAGTAAGTGCTTGATACAGACGACGGTTGCACTGGCCACCCCTGGCTATGTACGAGTATGTTATAAGCATGTATTGTATACTAACAAACTATTACATGCACCAGGCTCTTGTGGTTAAATAAGTATAAAGTATAGTATTTCATTGTTTATGTAGGTACTTACTTCTTTATCAGTTCCAAGAGCATATCTTTCTCAGCAGGTGTATAATTGCATCCACGTTTCTTCTTCTCCTCCATCGTGAATCAATTAATAATATTACTTTATGCAATTATTAAACCACTTTTTTAAATAATCGCGCGTAAAATGTCGTGTGACGTTCCAATCTACGAAAATTATCTCAAGAAATTTTCTTTTCTTATGACGTCTTCTTTTGATATTTATGTACTTAAATTTATGTATATTTACTTATAATTTCAATCGTAATTCAAACCAAACTTACATTACGCTGTTATATTTAAACTGATTAATAATTATAAAAAATATTTGTTCAAAGAAGACTGCGTAAAACGAATACGAGACGTAAACTAAATTATTTTGTAACTGAGAACGTGCTGATAACAATTTTTTAGCAGGATGTTGCCATGATGTAAACATTTGAGGACTGCTTGGCTGATCATGGTTTCGAATTGCTTGAGTGGCGTTTGTGTATACCATTTAAATTTGAGGGATGCTTATATTTAAGTAGCTTTTAGATGATTATGAGATTTGAGTGGCGTTTCAGTATTCGGGCATCGAGTAAAAATCGTCAATTTCATACTTTAACCCTATTATATCGGATATTTACTTTTTTTTCGGTATAAACAAAGATGCAATTTTCATTCTGAAAGAGTTTGTGTCTAATTATATGACAATTTTAGAAGTAATAAAAAAGCGGAAGACTGCTTAATATTCATAAAAGCAGTCTTCCGCTCTGCAGAATAGTACAGAACAATTTACTTGACTCGTCTGCTACTACTGCGGAACATGCGCGCCTGATGCTGGCTGTGGGTAGGTGGGAGTCGGGCCGTTGGCTTCAGGCACTAGCACTACCTTCGTCGAAAACTTCGTTTTCGGCTCGCTGCTTCCCTGCGACTAGGCACTCCTTGTTGTTCTCCTCATTGCTGTCAGGCCCCTCTTTCCCACTGGGCACTCTGGGCAAATGCCCAGGGCTCCGCGAAAGACGGGGGCCCCCGGCTTGCCTTAATAAAATTCATTCTTTGCAGCCGAAGTGCCAATATTCTACGCATTATTAGTAGTACCCATGATTCAATGACAAAATAATTGATTTGCAGTGCAAATTTTAAGCGCATCAAAATGTATTTAGCGAGCACCCTTATAACAAAAGTGAATGTAGCAGCACAATCTTCTACCGAGCGACCAAAGCGAGCTCTGTTGCGCCACGACGGATCAGAGCGAGCTTACTCAAGCTATCTCGAAGCGAGCCATTACAAGAAAAGCTAGTTTAACAAGTCTACTTTAACTACGAACGAACGAAACGAGGACACTTTCGGAACTAGGCACCACCTGCTGCGCTCCGCTCATCACCCGTGCCGTCCATCCGTCCATCTTCGTCCACCGCTTGCTTTTCGGTGAAGGCTCGCTCCGCTCGCTTTATTATATTTTTCAAATCCGAGCAAATTTACTGCCGTTATGAGGCATCTTAAACTTTTTTAGTTTTTTGCCATTTGAGTAGGTGAATATGTTAGTCACGACGCAAATGTCACATTTGGTGTTCCTTAGGGAAGTGTGCTTGGACCTACGCTTTTTCTCCTTTACATCAATGACTTATGCAACCTCAGGATTAGTAATGCTAAAGTATTTTCCTATGCTGATGACACTGCTGTCGTTTTTGCCGGGAATACTTGGCATGATGTTACTCTGAGTGCTGAGGCTGGTATGACCCAGGTAGCTTCATGGCTAAATGATAACTTGCTGACGTTTAACTCAGCCAAAACAAATTATATCTGCTTCAGTATATCCAATTGTTCCCAGCCTAGTAAAAAACTAAATATAAGAGTTCATTCCTGTGATGGTTCGAATAACTGTTTATGCCCAACATTAGAAAAGGTAACACAAACTAAATACCTAGGGGTTATAGTTGACAAAAAACTATCCTGGTACCCCCACCTTGAGCAGGTAAATACTAGAATTAGAAAACTGAGCTGGATTTTTAAAACGTTAAGGCATATTGCTCCAAAGAACACACTAGCTAACTCGAATACCCCCAGACGCCTCCTCAACGAAATATACATAGCTTTGGTGCAATCTGTCTTGACGTACTGCATCCCCATTTGGGGAGGAGCAGCCAAAACTAAATTTATTGACCTTGAGCGGGGACAACGTGCTCTTATAAAATTGATGTATTTTAAGAACAGACTTTTTCCTACCCGAAGCCTTTACCAAATTAGCGACTTACTCTCTGTGAGAAAACTTTATATTATTAAAACTATTCTTAATAAACACAAATCCCTTCCTTATGACCCCAGATCAAATTTAAAAAGAAGAACATTTGCTATTAGGTCTTCTAATAGCAGATGTTCCACAAACTAAAACTAAATTTGCCAGTATCCAATACAAAATGCGCTCTGCTCAGCTTTACAACAGATGTAATAGAGTAAACTACATCCACAATAAAAAACAGCATGAATGCAAAAAAATACTAACTGAATGGATTAAACCACTTAGTTATGAAGACACAGAGGCTTTATTGTTATAAATACACTGTGACAAATGTAACTCACACACTTTTTAAAATACTAGTAAAATTTTACAATCTTTGTAATTATGTGAGCACCATGTATCTATCACATAATTGATTTACCAGTCTGTTATATTTTTAATTCTTTTACCATTTTTGGTAGACTAAATTTTATTTTAGGTGCATCGTCTTCACATATAATTATATAATGAATGTATACAAAAACTTGTAAAACATTTTAAAAGAGTAACGGTGGAGTTTCTTGCCCATTCTTCTCCACGCGAAAACTACATTTTGGAATGGGCGACTAGAATCAATTCTATTTTTTAATTTTTAATTTTGACGTTCAAAAGTGCCTTTTGTTCAAATTTTGCATTTTTTAAATAAATTACTAATATAATTAATTAATAAATAATTATAAATTACTTTGATACATGAAGTCATGAACCCTAAAAATATAACACGACTTTTTTGGGCAGTCTTATAAGAAGTAAACTCAATGCTAGATGCTAGACAGCGGCAGCGCAGCGTGTACTACTTGTTTTCGAATTTTCCCGCTCACGCCCACGGCTTAATAGTTTGCGCGGTTTACTTTTACTTCGTCTATGGTAAGAACGCCAACAGTATTTTAGTTTTAGATTCATGCAATTTACAAAATCAATATTTTGTAAAGAAATAATTATTTATTTACATAATTGTACAAATATTTTATTTGGTAATCTTTGAAAATATAAAATTAGACTGCAAACAAACTCACCTCTGCTGATAATGTTGATTCATTTCAAAAACTCTATGGTTCTCTCCCCGTTTTCCTGCGTTTCTATTGGTTGTTGAAATCACTTCTAGTGTTTAGCCAATATGGCGTCTTTTGTGTTATGAGATGACAACATCGCAGTTTGTGTCCTATTTGTCATTAACTCATAATTAAATCAACATTATAGATCTACCTCAAACGTTCAAAGAGAATCAGATAATTATAATGGGAATAGTAAAAACGTGATAAACTACTATGTCGGTTGATTACGCATTTGAGTGCATCTGAGGGAAAAGTACTTGGGCTCCTGTAAAAATGGCGGGTGTGTTATCTTTATGGGTTGTGTTTTCATTTCATTTGGTGAAAGTCTAGTAATGGTTCAAAAAGTGATATCCGTAAATTTTTAAAGTGACTCAAAAGTACAACTCGTATTTGGGAACGAACATGTGTTTCTCGTTTTGACATTTGCCTAGACGATTGATTAGGAGTCGGTGCAGGTGTCATCGTTTTTGATGAAATTATCAGCATGTCGCGCTGGGGCAGAGGCCGAGGCGGTAGCGTGGCCGTGCCGCTGGATAGTGCTCTCTTTAGAGAAAACAGTAACTGCCCGACTGCCGCTCGTTCGGCGGGCACCGTGGGCAAATGGGGAATCACTAGCTTCACGTCGATTAGAAGTGCACCTTACGGTAAGCACGTTCACTGACATATTTGTCATTTATAAACAACCTTGAAGTTATGTACCTTAACTTACTTATTATTGCGTTTCCTTAGACAAGATTCTCATTAAATAGTTGTAGCTGCTACCATTACCCACTTCCAAAATATGGTGAAAGTGCATTAATTTTGAATGAATGTAACTACCTAATTCTACTATCTATGGTACTTCCGTTATTATTTGTAGCATTTTGCCATTGAATTGTTTATTTACAGTTTATTTGTTCATATTTCAGCATACCCAAGCAATATTCTTAAAAAGCCTGTGCAAGATCAGAACAGTCCGCTGACAGTGCCAGCAGTTGAAACTGAACAACCACCGCCAAAGCCCAAGAAATTCTTCAAATCTCGCAATGCAGAGGCTTACCCACCAGTTCCACAGATCACATATGCCCCACCAGTACCTGCTGCCCCATTGTCACCTGAACATCCCTCACATAGTAAGGAAAAGAAGACAACGAAAAGAAGCAGGGCTTATACTAGAGATTCATCATCTCCTGAATTACCTCGCCGCAACTCTGAAAAATCTAAAGCTAAAAAGAGCACAGTGGCCACAAAAGCCTCCAAAAAAGAAGATGCACCAGCTGAAAATAACCAACCACCAAATAAGCGTTACCTTGTTCGCAATCGTGATAAAGTGATTAATTATGCTGAAGATGGTAGTAATAGCCCTATCCCCGAGTTCACTCGGTATGAGTCTGCACACCCAAGAGTACTGTCTTCACCTAAAGTATCATCACCTAAAGCAAGTCCACTAGTGTCTAGCCCATCTGTTGTAAAAGCAGATGTTACAAGTCCATCAACAAGTAAGGAAACAAATGAGGAACGCAAGCCACCACCTATAGTGCTGAGGATATCTAAAGGAACATCAAGAATTGTCAGTACAGATTCAAATGAAGGTTTCACATCACCCAGTTCTGACAGGCATTCATCTCTGGATACTCATTCTGATGTAGGATCTGATCACAAGAAGAGTCCATCTATGGAAACAATATGTTCTCCAAAGCATGAAGGTCTCAAAATTACAATCAAGTGTGCTGGTCTCATTCAAGAAAGCAAAAAAGAAAAGAAGAAAGATAAAAAAGATCACAAGTCACATAAACGTCATCACAAAAATTCTGATGATGAACCATTAAAGAAATTGAGTTCACCACAGCCTGGGACAGATGTGTATGACCTTTATAAAACACTTGCATCACCATCACAAGAAAGTGAAAAGGAATCAAAGAACAAAGTGTTACCTGGAGATGATATTGAGTCCCAGCTAGCTAAACTGGATTCAGGTTCAGTTATTAAATCCCCAAGGCTGGAAGTTCAACCAAATGAGCCATCACCAGAACCAAAGCCCCCAGAGAGTACCACAGGAAGAGCTCGAAGGAACAGGCCCAATATAAATTATAGTGAAAATGATGATTATTTAGATGTCCTTACAGCTGGTTATCCAAATAAACATGGAACTAAAACTGTAAGCGACATTAAAAAGGAGGGGAGAAAGACTAGGAAAAAGCATGAAACACTAGCTGATATTGCTGCTTCAATTACCACTCCAGAGCATGAACAAGTTATTGAGAAAAATGAAATTCCTATAGAGAAGAATGACTTAATTAACATATTATCTGGTGGGAATGACAGTGGTAAAAATGGTGATACTCCTAAGGTCAAGGTGCATAGAAAACATAAACATAAGCATAATAAAAATTCAAGCCCTGATCATGATATAGAGATGCCTCAGGAGGAGAGCTTAGCAGAACAGATTGCAGCTAATGAAGAGGCTGGTCAGGAAGAGGAGACTAATGAGGTAGTTGCTCAAGCATTTAATACAAATAACACTCCAACTTACTCCCAGGCCAACACTCAATCTTCAGATTCAGCTTACAATAGTTGTCCTAATGAGAATTCTGAAGAAGAGGTTCAGAAACATCATCATGAAGATGTATTCAAATCCCCCAGAAGTATACATGACACAGAAGATCACATACAGAATGATGATAAGCCTAGTGTTAAATTAGTTATTACTAAGAAGAAAGGATCAATATTCAAGAGTAAATCACTTGTGAATGACAATCCATCACCGCTGCCAGCAAGGAAGAGACGTCATCTTTACAGACATGAATGGGCTAATGATGTAAGTATCTATCTATTTTTTTACGTTTTCCTGCTATGCAAATAACTTTTCCAATCTAATTCATCTATAATACTACATGATTTGTTTTATTGCATAATATAATGAAAATGTAAACTAAAAGATATTATGATACTGACAAATGGACTTGTCAATCATAGCAAAACAATTTAATCCATTTATGATTCATTATTTCTATTAAATTCTTTCAAGGAAATTCTAAACTACTATCACTATTATTGTATTGCAGACCAAACCTTGAAATGACTGCAAGTAGATAGTAAAAATATAATGGTTTGATTACATAATGAAACAATACACAGTCTTTTTGTTAAAGGCATGTAATTGTTGTACTTACAGAAAGGAAATGAGACGCCAAGGCCGGAGCCTGCTGAGAATGCAGAAGTGAGGAATCAAGCGGGTCAAGTATCAGAAGAACTGACTAGAGTGACCCGGTATAGGGCCCCAGATCCAATTGTGGACGATCCTGTTGAAACTGTGAAACCTTACACAAGTGTTAAGTGCAGTAAAGAGGCCAAAGAGGTATGTGTCATATTAGCACAGAGGTTTTTTTTCTATCATATAATTTTTTTTTTAAGTCAGCAGGGTTTCAAGGAAAATCTTGACCTAACCTAATTGAATAAAATTGATGTAATTGATAAGATGTAGTTTCAGTAGTTATTTCTTAAACTTTTTTCCTGTTATAGTTTTATACAGTTGTAAGAAATGTGAAGAAGGCACATCAGATCCAGGAAATTGGAGAGTTCCAAGAATTCAATGATGATGTGGAATATCTCTTAGATGCCTTACAGGTAATTTAAATAACTACATACTTTTTATAATTTTCATAGATTTTATGAACTTATGTATTTCATAAGCTATACTACTTGCATTGTTGTATCTCAGCACATAAGCAAATGATTGAATACACTGTACATGTTTTCCTTACTTCCTTACGATTGGATTGTTTCTTGCAGGATAACAACCCAATTTCTACGCGCTGCCTGTCTGCGATTACACTGGCGAGCAAATGTACCGCGCCCGCGTTCCGCATGCACCTGCGGGCGCACGGCACCGTGCAGAAGTTCTTCAGTGCGCTACATGACGCTACCGATGATCAGGTCAGTTTGTTGAAAGTTTTTGACTTTTTACAATGCTGTAGAAAATATTTTTGTAAAGTACTAATAACTTTGAGGTATTATTGCCAGCTTCAATTTATTTCTAAAGAAATAAGCCTAGGCTATTTAAAAAATGCGTGTATAACCAGATGTATGAATGTAAACGAAGCAAAAGTATTGTGTAAGGATTGTCTATGATCGTATCAGGTGGCATTCTGTAGTTTCTGCAACCCCAATATGAAGACGGCGTGAATTTATGTGTTTTAAAAATCTTTCATTATGATTTATAATTCTGAAATATTAAAATCATTAATACAACCCTCTAAGTTCATATAATTCAATTTGATATAACTTTAATTTAAAATAACATATTAATTAATTTAATATAAATAACAAAATTAAATACTAACTTAACATAATTATAATCCAATTGATTGATATTTCGTGAAATAGTCAAATAGCAAAATACATAAAAACATTTGAATTTCAAGGGCTACCTAGCGCATACCCCAGAAATTTTAAAAAATTAGGTTCCATTAAATAATAAAATAAAAATCATGATGACCTTATTACATGAAATGCGTTTGTAGCATGAATTGGCAATTGTCCGCGCTTGACCGCGATGGCGGTTCACTACTTTTCATCCTTATGCCCTTAGTAGTAATGTTGAAAAGTTGCCCACCATGAGTGCCCACGATGAATGGAAAAATACGGGACGCTAATAACATGAATTTTCTTTGCAGAGCTTGGGTCTGTGTACAGCGACGGTGATGTTCGTACTGTCTCAAGATCGTCTCAACATGGATCTGGATCGCGAATCGCTTGAACTCATGCTCAACTTACTTGAATCTGATGCATCACACAAGTAAGTTCAATCACTTTGTAGTTTACCAATACAGGGTATTTGACTACCTACTGTACTATTAAAAATATACATGGATAGGTTTTGCCCGCGAATTCGTCCGCGTAAAATTTCGGGCCCCCACCCACCCTGTCACATCGCCTGCCTGCGCTATTACTTCTTTTTCGCTTAGCGTGCTTTCTAAGTGTTTTGTTTTTGCTCGGCTCCTTATCCTAGCGTGATGTTAAGTTTATAATAGCCTTCCTCAAGAATTGAGCTATCAAAACCTAAGATATCTTTAAAATCGACTGGTAGTTTAAGAGATTAGCGCGTTCAAACACACAAACTCTTCAGCTTTATTATTAGTAATATGTAGTTATTTTAAAGATATTACTAACAACAACGATTTGTGAAAAAATAAATAAAATCGGTGGAAAAATGGAAAAGTTACACGCTTTTTTTATTCTTCGATCCTTGTCACGCAAAACGATCGTTGTACTGAATGACATGAAGGTAATATAGCGGTGCTGTCTTGTGACGTCAGATGCCAGTAGTGATGTTTCTGTCTAGGATAGACTTTAAAGCGTAGAACATTCCAATTATTAAGACTGTGCCGACCGCACAGTGGCGCCCTCATCGTTTGTTTGGTTATCTCATACAATTTAGAATGAAAATGCAGAAAATAAGCACGTTAAGTGGTGCTTCACAAGATTATACGTTAATATTATTAGAAGCGGTAGTTTTATATTGTTGTAGCGTTTCTAATAATATTAACGTATAATATTGTGAAGCACAACTTAACGTGCTTATTTTCTGCATTTTCATTCTAAATTGTATGAAATAACCAAACAAACGATGAGGGCGCCACTGTACGGTCGGCACAGTCTTAAATAACCAAAAACAAATAAATATAGGAACGTTCTCAATACTTAACACGACTGTGTTCACTGTGGTAGTTCAATGGTTTCTGCTAATCACATTATTTTTATTTTAGAAATGCGCTCGATGACTGCGGATTGACTTCGGCCCAATTAACTAAAACCCAAGAGAGGGTTCGGGAGTTATGTGCCGAAATAAAGAGCCAAGGAAAAGCGCAGCACTTGGATTTAGAAAATATTACTGTGAGTAGTTTTCTTTTACTATACTTTATCTGTTGAACTGAATTGCGAATAAAGCAATGCTGGCAAAAACAGTGAATTGACACAAAAATAATATTGTAAAATCAAATTAATTTTAAGATAGTTCATCTTTTGGAAGTCTTTGTGCGCCCTCGTTTGTTGAGCAAGTATATTAAGTTATAAGGTAACAATAAAAAAAGTAATTGTGTCTCATTAGTGACAATTGACCTCATAAGGAAATAATCATTAAGCAAGGATGTAATAATTTACTTGATAACTTGGGCAGATCCATGAAACAGATAACTTCTTTGAAATAATAATTTTTAAATTAGTTAAATGAGGAAAATATTTATTTATCTTATGATTAATATTATTAATAATATCTGTTGAATCATCTTGTTTACGTAAAAGGAAGTAGTATACATTGTATATTAATATAAGTATTTGCTTACCATGTTTCAAAGTTATGGTCTAAAATATTGACATCATCAACTGAATTTCAGGTGGGACACTTGGCCATGGAGACGTTACTCTCGCTGACATCAAAACGCGCCGGCGAGTGGTTCAAAGAAGAGCTCCGTGTGTTGGGAGGTGTTGACCACATCGTGCGCACTATACAGGATTGTGCCGCCAAACTTGACACGCCCGTCGCTAACTGGACCAGCGCTGATGTTGAAGTGCTGAGAAAGGCGGATAGGTGCCTGCGGGTTTTGGAGAATGTAAGTTTTTTTATTGTAGCAATAATAGCCTCCCCACTGATTCTGATCACGGTGACCAATCTCAACGGAGATTAGCCACGTACGCAGGAGATATCATAATGCACAACTGTATGCGTAAACACAGGTGCACTCAGCACTCACTGTTCCTTTACTCTCATAGTCCAATGGGACGACAATCCGATACGACCGGAGAAAGATCTGGTGCAGGGCCAACGGCTTTACATGCTTTCCGAGGCACAGGAGTATTAAACCGCCAATTTTAAAACTCCGGGTTGTTATTAAGAAATTCCTAATGGACAACCCAATTACACTTTTTCCCGACCTGTGAATCGAACACAGGACCCTCACGCTAAGCAATCGCGCTGGCACCCACGAGACCAGCGAGGCAGTTTGGTATTAGTTTGACAAATATATAGATATAGATTCTGGACCTTTACAATTGGTAATATGCATGTATTTCTTTCGCTAAGGGCTGTTTTTCCCAACGCCAGATAATTTTACCGCACGAATAATTTAAAACCCTTCATTAAAGGTCTAATAGAATCCAAGAATTTAGTCTACACGAGAACCAACGAGGTCAAGGGGATTTATTATTTTTATACAAATCTATGTCGGCTATTTAGTATTTTTAGTTGATTCTATGTTACTTATTTTTTTTTCTAATTTATTTTTAAAAGAGTAATCAACCAGTAGTATTAAGATAGACGAGGGGAAGGGGGGTGAAAAAGAAGAGAAAGGAGGCGAAAAAAAGTGACAGGTGTGCTATAATAAAAATATCTTAAGGTGTTTATTTCTGCCAATATATTCCAATTATTCCATCCTACATGTATCAGGTGACGCAAGCCAACGAGGACAACCAGGTGTACCTGTGCGGCGGGCGCGGCGGCGCGGCGCGCAGCGTGTGCGGCGTGCTGCGCGCGTGGTGCGGCGCGGCGCGTGCGCACGCCGCCCTGCGCGCGCCGCTGCTGGACGCCGCGCTGCCCGCGCTCAAGGTGCTGCTCAATCTGTCGCACAACTTCGGCACCTCAGGTGAGTACTCATCTATATACACATACTTTTGCCCGCGGCTTCGCTCGTATTGTAATCGGAATTATGCAGTGTGGACGTACAGTCAACAGCAAAAGTAGATGATGAAAATCAGAAATTCAATACTAGTGAACGGAGTTCGAGTCAGAACTGTGTGGCGTCGAAGTGTCGTTATGTGATTGTAAATTATACCAAACATTTACTACTTCGATGCCACACAGTTCTGAGGCGAACTCCGTTCATTAATTAGTATTGAATTTCTGATTTTCATCATCTACTTTTGCTGTTGACTGTACTACCGAAATGAAATGTATCCTATATTCTAATCCAAGTAGTGGTCTATCTGTGTTTGATGGAAATCTGTTTAGCCTTTAAAGCGTGAAAAAGTAACAGACAGATTTCGAATGGATTATAAAGTTTGTGTGACCGCGTTCGGATTTTGAAGCGGTTTTCAACATCGTTTAGAGAATTTATTCCAGAATGTTATGTATTTGAAATAATAAATCCCGATGTTGTGCCAAGTCGTAAAAACCATGCGAAGAAGGGACGGGTCGCTACTTAATAATAATCGACCTATAATGTTCCCCTTCTAGGACATTAGCCACGTCTGTGTGCAAGGGCTAGTTGTAATCCAGTGCAATTGGCGAATGTCACATACTTATCTTTGAATTTTTGGTTCTAGGACATACCGATTTTGTTTTCCCGTATGTTTTGAGAGAAGTGCATGCCTGTCTGGGTTCTAACCAACGGCGACAACTCGTAAGTCGGCGCCGCCGGTACCACAGGGCCGCCGCTGCTCAGTACATTACATATTCGGAACCAATAATCTACAGGCTACCAAAAAATACCTATGCCTAAACCACAATCATGTGCTTCCTGTCATTGCAATTATTTTACTAGGTAGACCATTCTGGAAATTAGCTTGTAATAGAAATATTGATCTACTTACGCCCTGTAAAGACTCCTGACATAAAACAAAATCACCTACCTACTTCATGTTCCAATATTCGTTGCAGTGTCTCTTGGAGCGCAAGTGATCGGTGAACAGCAATCAGTTATGGAGACTTGTCTCATCATACTGAACAACCAAGGAAACTTCATTCCTGACAACAGAAACTTCGAATTTAGTGTTTGTGTAAGTATAAGTTTTTCTTCATTACACTAAATAAATTAAATTTTATTTCCATGAGTGCATAGTGCACACAAAACAAAAATAATATTCATGACTTGCTATAATTATGATTTATCAAATTTGTTCCTAATGCCGTGGATTTGAGGTATAATAATTCGTCTACCAAAACCGTCTTTGTTTCTTTGCTTGTTAGTAAAGTGGGTTAGTGACCGCAATGACTTTGGGGTCAATAACCCTAAGAACGTCTTCATTTATCAGAACTTTGTTAAGTTCTGATATGATCGCCATCTTACATGGCACTATCTGCTTATTTTTATTGTCAGTCTATAATAGCTGGCTCTATTATAGACTGACAATAAAAATAATTATTTCTGTGCTATCCAGGTGCTGTTGCTCTTAATAAACTTAGTCCAGAACAACGAACCAAATACGCAGAGGCTGCTGAGCGTCCGCATTCGTATTGACAACGAAGACGACATCATATCACGGAGCGTCGGCGCGCTGGACCTCATTGTAGATCTGTTCTATAAGAGAGAAGACCTCGCTAGGTAAGATTTTAAAACAAAGATTTCTTTTTTTAGGGTCCCATAACTCAAAAGGAAAAAACGGAACCCTTCTAACCTTACTTCATTGTCCGTCTATCTGCCAAGAACCTTTTCTCAACCGTGTGGAGATATGAAGTTGAAACTGATATCAAAATACTTATAAAAAATTCAGGCTTATAATGGCCAAGCACAATTATCTATCATCTGTTTTAGCATACTGGAGGTAGAAAAACCTATCTATCTCTATTTTTAACGTCCCAATAATCTACGAATCTTACTAGCCCATGCTATCTATCGATGGGAGATTATACCACTTACTACGGATAGCTCTTTATATGAAAAAGTCAAAATATGCATCGAAATAGGTAGCCAAAATAACTATTGGCCGAATTGCAGGAATAAACATATCTATATCTAACCTAACCTAAGCAATATCACTACATAGTATAAAACAAAGTCGCTTTCTCTATCCCTTTGAATGCTTAAATCTTTAAAACTACGCAACGGATTTTGATGCGGTTTTTTTTGTTATAGATAGAGTGATTGAAGAGGAAGGTTCATATGTAGTGTATTTAGTATCAGCATTGCACCCGTGCGAAGCCAGGGCGGGTCGCTAGTTTAGTATAAAAAAAAAAAACAAATTCTAATTCCTTATAGTCAATTACGTTCCATTTGATGCTGGAGAGGAGTCTTAACAATTTTTTCAGTTAAATGCAGTAAAATCTTGTATAATGTACTACTAACTACTACTACTAAGACTTTTAATCTAAATAAATATATATAACTCAAAGGTGACTGACTGACTGACATAGTGATCTATCAACGCACAGCCCAAACCACTGGACGGATCGGGCTGAAATTTGGCATGCAGGTAGATGTTATGACGTAGGCATCCGCTAAGAAAGGATTTTGATCAATTCTACCCCCAAGGGGATAAAATAGGGGATGAAAGTTTGTATGAAACTTTGTCAATTTTAAACCGATCGGGCTGAGACTGGTAAAGCCGCAAAAACTATACCTAATTAATAATAGTACTTCTTAACGCGAGCGAAGCCGCGGGCAAAAGCTATTTGAATATAAATTATAACCTAATCTAGTAATTTAAGAATATCAATTTAAACAAGTTTTTTTTATAAACAAATCTGTAACGGAACGCACAGCAGAAGAAAAGTATAGAACCATATCTTTTGTTTTCGCTAGGCAGATGGCCTTTATTGATGACTAGCTTCTGCCCGCGACTTCGTCCGCGTAATTTTTTTTTGTTTCCCCGACCCACCCCGTCGCAACGTGTCGCCGGCCTGCGCTATTACTTCGTTTTCGCTTGGCGAAAACTTCAGACTTTTTTTCTTTTTGCTCAACTCCTAAGGGTCCTAGCGTCAAGTGTAATAGAATATAGCCTTCCTCAAGAACTGGGCTATCAAACGCAAAAATATTTTTATATATGCGACCAATACTTCCAGAGATTTAGAGCTTTCAAACCGTGTTTCAAACAAACAAACTCTTCAGTTTTATTATTAGTATTATTTTAAAACTATGATATCTCCTAAGATATACATTGAAACAAATGATGTCACAGGCAATTTTGTTCAAAATTAAATACATGTGATGAATAACGTATTTATTTGGATAAGGATTAATACCATGTTTATAAAAACACCTTCGCAAATAATGCATTATTTTAGAACAAATTTGGTTAGCATAAAAGAGGTTATAGTGAGCTAACCTTAAAAGATAGACATATGCTGTCGCGGACTTTTTTTTAAAGCTTTTAAAGGGGAACAATTCTGTCATATATGATTTTTGCGAAACTTTAACCGTTTACGCAGCGCACGCAGCGGAAGCTCTCAATAGGAAAAAAATCCCCCGATTTTGAAACATTCTTCATTGGTGCTCCGCTCCTATTGGTTTTAGCGTGATGATATATAGCCTATAGCCTTCCTCGATGAATGGGCTATCTAACACTGAAAGAGTATTTCAAATCGGACCAGTAGTTCCTGAGATTAGCGCGTTCAAACAAACAAACAAACAAACAAACAAACAAACAAACTCTTCAGCTTTATAATATTAGTATAGATTGTTAGATGACATTCAAGGACAGATATGATTATAGTGGCTATCATCAGTAGCAATCTGTCTTTAACTGAAAACAGGTTATTGGGTTCGGCCGTTAGTGACCACAATAGAAAAACGGCTCCATATTTTTTTTTTTTTTATTTGCGAGTGTACTACCCATTGACTTGTCTTCCACTACAAGTAAAGAACACTTGAATTTGTAGTTACATCACAACAACATTGAAGTTATTGCGATTATGAACTTACATTTCCAGTTAAAGCATTGACTATAATGTTATCGCGTGTATACGGCCTGGATGAATATTTGAACGATGTATATTTTTTTCAACTGCAATGTTAAGTGTGTTCTTCAATCTAGCATCGGAAATTCATAGCCGTGTCTTCAAGTAACATTTAGTCTGTTTGTCATTTAAATCAGTCCTCTCCCCACTCAATTAAACATTATTTTTCTACTGCAAAATTAAGTCCTTCAATACGAGATTGGAAATTCTGGCAGCCAAGCGGACTCGCGGCCTGAGAGTTCAGTCTCAGTTTTCAGACGGAACCCTCTGGCCGCGAGTCCTGTTTTTGGACAGTACAAATAGGCGACAGTAAATATTTAAGAGGCCGCTACAATAATAGAAACGATGCCAGAGCTCTAACAAACTTATCCAAACCAATTTTTGTTTGCAGTTTGCCTTTACATGTTTTGATGTGTCAATTTTAAATCATCATTAGCACCCCTGTTCAACCCACTGCTGAGTATAGACCTCCTTCCTTTAGTGCATGCCCTGGTCCGTGTGAGTCTCTTCCAGATATTCGCCGCAATCTTCTGTACGACGTCCACCCACTTGGCCATTGGTCTGCCAACATTCCTTTTACCGTTTCTCGGCATCCATACCAGGGAGCAATTTCAAGTACTATGTTTTATTTTTATAGGCGGGCTGAAGAAAATACAGATGCTCTACTAGACGGTGAAAAGGAGCCGGACGATAATAATGACAAGAAGAAGCAATCTCAGGACGACATAGATGAGACTGTTGCGAAGTGTAAGTATTTTTCATTAATAATAATTGTAACTGTAGTAAATCGAACTAGTCCCGAAAATAAGATATTTCGTGGGGAAAAAAATTCTGCAGAATAAAGTCATACTCAAGATTCATCTAAGCTGGATGTGGAGGTGACTTGCCAAAAACTACATACGGTCGAATTGAGAACCTCCTCCATTTCGAAGTCGATTAAAAAGCAATAACATTGAACTTGCCTGGGAATTGAACGCGACATCTGCGTGTCACTGATTATATTCGCACTAAATAGGATATACGTATTATCACACTCACTTACATCATGTGCGTGTTTCTACTTTTAAATATTCTGTTATATTTAACATTAAAAGCGAAAATTGATTTTGAATTTTTACAAATGTCAAACGGCCGACATCCTTTCTTGTCTCGTCTAAATTTATCTTGCCATTGAAATGCAGGTAATTGTTAGAAAAAAATATCGATTATTATATTATTATTTATTTTTTAAAAAATCGAATCAAACCTCTAACTACACTACTACAGAATAAAAGTAAACTAAAAAGTAAATTATAATGTAAATCTCATTATATAGGTATCTACTATTTATTACTCTCATAACAATTTAATAATGATATTTTGTCTAATTCAATAATATTATGTAAGTAGCTAAGTACATTAGTAAGTAGATAGCCTAGTCTAGGAAACTACCTGCTAGATTTTTAACGCGAGCGTAGGTAGGTCACTTGTGTACTTTTTCACCCTATCCACTTACTTATATAGGGTGACTGGTAATTAGTGACCGATACCTAAACACGTGATTGTACTCATGATAACAAACAACTTTTACTATGGGACCAAACCTGAATTCGCGAAAAAAAATCTGCTGTTCAGTACCTACATTTTGACCAGTTAGGCGAACATAAATGACTGAACAGCAGATTTTTTTTTCACAATTTCAGGTTTGGTCCCATAGTAAAAGTTGTTTGTTATCATGAGTACAAGCACGTGTTTAAGTATCGGTCACTAATTATCAGTCACCGTATATATTAATCCAGATATTTTACTCGGTGGAAAAATCGAAATACCCACCTATTAAAAAAGAAACAAATTACGTTCTAGTTAGTACCTATTTAAAAAAAAAAATTGTCTTACCTTTCGGATAATCCAGGTAATTTAAAAAAGGATTGTGTGGTTTTATGAAACCACGATAAAAGTGAAACTTTATCCCTACTCCGCGGTCAACCGTCACGCGACATGCAACACACAGACGAAAAAGTTTGAGACGATGTAATAAAAGTTTCACTTTAAAAATGTTAAATCTGGGTGCGTTATTGACGAATTCAAGCAACGAAAAACAGCACAATATAGTATATAATTGCTCTTTGCCTTATAGGGTAAGTACTTCATGTACATAATATATTTCAATGAGTATATTTTTCACAAATCGATATCGCACGCTTACCCTTACAAAACCATCACGCCGTCCGATTGTCACTGCGGCACATTCGCGTCTGTTTGTTTATCGAGTGTATACCGAACTCGAGGCGCGTAGGTATGACTCGCGTTCCGACCGTTTGTATGAAGACAGAATACTGATAGCATTACTACGGTAATTGATAATATTACCGTGACATTACCATGCCTGTGCTCTGTGTAGTTTTGCGATGATCTTAGCAGGTACTTATTACCAATGATATTATAAGTAACACTTATAATATCATTGCGTATTACTGTATTCTGTTTATGTTACTCTGTTGGATGTTTTAACTTGACCCCACGCTATCGTTTATCGGACTTTCGTTTACGCTTCTAACGTTAATATTCTGCTGTGCATATTGGGCTTGTTTGCTTAAGATTTGGATTCTGACTCTCTCGATGTCTAGGTTCCTGAATTGTAGTGTGGCCACTAATCGAATGCGAAGGCATATTGTAACAACTCTAACACCGCAGTTACAAAATACATTGACAGAATGGTTATCTTTATACGAAGTATGGCTCCACGTAGTACTTATTTGTCTAGGCGCTTCTTTTGTATCCTATTTATAGTGTCTCTCGCTTCTTCTCTGATCATAAAACTTAAACTATTGTAAAGACCTATTGTAAGATCTATTGTAAGACCTGTAAGCTTTAATATGACGTACTTTAAGTCACTGTACAAGAATATTTTTTGTTAGGGCACAGCTCCCTAACAATTCCGGCCGTGTCTTTTAGTACCTACTTGAAATTTTACCCCATTCCTGTTGGCAGAGTGACCTGATATTGGGTACACACCTTTAGTTTTGATGACAATACAATTTAATTTAATCAGTATCATTGTAAATCCACGATGGCCGCCGCTACAAAATGGCGGATTACATATTTTTTCACAACTCTTTCAATATGGGTATCAAATGAAAGGGAATAGTAGAATACTGTGGACGCCGGCACAAAGTGCCAGATTTCATATTTATTTCAATATTTCTAATTTCTTACTTATTTATTTAATAATGAGACACTAATAATGAACCAAATAGAATGAAAAATATTAAATAACGAAATAAAAACTAAACACTTGAAAATAAATTAAAATAAAATCGTGGGGCGTAGTGTAACCTGAGTAAATATGTAAATAGCATTTATAATGATATTAAGCGGTTGACTGTTGATAGATACTCCACGCGCCCTACGATTTTATTTTTTTGGCTGTTCAATGCCCTAGAATTAGATTGATGAGGAAAGTGGTGTGATGACTGGTACCTAGGACCTACCGATTTTTTTTTTTTTTGCTTTAATTTAAGTACATTATCTATATCATTATTTTCATTCAAACCGTTTAACTTAAAAATATTTTTATACTTATTTTATTGGTAATTGAAACTCGAATCATATCCGCTTGAAGCGATCTTAAAACCTCCGAGCTAACTAGACGAAAACAAACGCTACTTAAATGTTCTTGTCTAAATCGATACACAAGAACATTTAATAACGTTTGTTTATAATATTGGCTATTGGGCGCCAAGAATTCCTTAACTTCAGTTCCCGTGTTACCCATTTAGGTCATTAAGTCCGAACTAACTAACAATTGGAAAAAGTCGTGTCAGTAGCAAAGTTTCTCCTTAGAACGCTCTTTCCATTAAAGAATATATTATGGCTATTGGGCGCCATGACTTTCTTAACTTCGGTGCCCAAGTTGTCACTTACTTAGACCATTAACTCCGAACTGACTAACAATTAGTAGCAAATGTTTTACTTGAAAAGCTCTTTCCATTATTATATATCTCACGCCTATTGGGCTTTAGGGCAGAAACCTATAGGTCGGTGTCCATTCTCCTTTTAATGTATAATTCTAAAATTCGTAATATTCCGACATTTCTGTTATTTTATCACAAGTATACTTGATACTTAGCTCTGTGCTGAAGCAGCCTTGCGGTGAAAATTGTCTCGCGTCCCAATGTGCGGGGGGTTTGCTGCACGCTCAGTCAAAATACCTTGTTAATGGCGGGTTCCCTTATGTACTAGGATGTGTATTAACGAGTGTGTTGTATGTGCAGTGCTAGCGCGTGCCGGCGCACATATGGAGCACAGCATGGTGGGCGCCTACATGGCGCTCCTGCTGGGCCACGCGGCCGGCGCGGCGCCGCACCACGCCCGCGCCGTGCGCGCGCGCGTGCCGCTGTACGCGCCGCTGCTTCCCACGCTCAAAAAGTACTACGCCTTCTTGTCGCTCACCGCCAGCGTAAGTACACACACTACGTCACACGAGCGTGGCGCTACATGGCGCTTCTGCTGGGCCACGCGGCCAGCGCGGCGCCGCACCACGCCCGCGCCTTCCCTGTTACATGGGACTTAAACAGAACTGGTGAAATGTGGGTTTTTTTTTTTTAACGTGGCGAAATGCTCATGCATACTGCACTACCACGGGGAGATAGTGCAGTTACGTGGGACTCTTACCCACTAAAACTGCACGGTATCCTCCTCCGCCGCTTATGGCGGGAACATGGGCACGCGTTAGCACTCGTGAACCCGCCGCGGCTGTCCGTCACCGGACCCTCCTCTGGGGAGTGCTTCCCATCACCGGCGCACCAGAACACATAGCACGCCGTTACCACCCCAGGGACCAAACCAGTGCATGGGCGCCAGACGACCCCGTGTCTGGGCACCCTTGGTCCCCTTGCGGCGGGTCAGGTCGTTGGCCCCGCCGCCTGCCAATTTTCGACCGCAGAGGATAGGGAGAGTGGCCAACGTAATACCAACACTCCTCCCCTGCGGCCCCACCGCGTCCGCCATCGACGGTGGCGACCCCGTCAAGGCCGCGAAAGGTAGGGAGAGCGGCGCACCGCTATACCGGCACTCCTCTCCCGCCGCGGCCTCTAACCTTCAGCCGCGATGCCACTCATACGACATCGCGTCCCGCCTCAGTTGCGATGTCGCCCAAGCGGCACCGCAACCTACTTGTTGGGGGTGTATGTCTCTGCATAACCCTTCGGGGAAATACAGATGTGGTGTTATGTTAAATATTTACAATTTCCTTTCAACAATCATCAAGCGTGTCGTTAAATGAAAATAAATTATGCTATTTCAGGCCGAAGCCGCGATCGTGGCTCACGTCAAAGCGACGCAGCGCATCATCGAGTTTATGGAGGCGAGCGACAAGGAGGCGACGGAGGCGGAGTGCGCGCCGGCCGACGTGCCGCAGGACATGTCGCTCAGCAACCTCAACTACAGCCAGCACAGCTACACCGGCGCCGAGCGACACTCCTCGTCCTTGGAGCTCGACAACTACCACTGAGGGCCAGTGATGCGTGCTAACCGATGCCGAATCACGCACGAGCCTTCGGTCGGTGTCGGCTAAATCGTCCAGGCTGGACCAACAATAACTACCAAATTGTTAACCCAGCCTGATCCCGGCTTAAACCGAAGAACTCTGAAGGTCGCATCGTTTTGCCCTCTGGTGTAATCATAAGTTTTGATGAATAAAGCAGGTCGTTTAGGGGTAGCGGGATTGTTTTAAGATAAACGGAGATTTATTATTGTTCTGTTGGCTGATAGAGTTTATGTAGGGTATTGGATAGTGTTGAGAAGCGTTGATTTCGACGTGAATTTCCTATTTGACGAGAATGGGAATAACACGCGGTTCTGTTAGTGCATGCATATGTGTCTTAACATATATCTACTAAGCGTTAGTAATTCTGAGTCTTGAGTTCATCCTTGTTGTAAGACTTGTAAATACGAACCAAAACAACAAAGTAACCCTTGTATATTGTGAACACCCTTAGCAATAGTATATAATATGCCATTTGTAAAAGTGAAAACAATATTATAGGTGGTGGACGTTTGTTTGCACGCGGCTATTATAAGTACTCTTCTCTTTGTATCGATACTTCTTCCTTCTCTTTGATATTGTAAATATAAATCACAGACTGTTAAGATGATAGTTATGTTGACGACATAGATATGGGTTATGAAGTCTTAATTAAATTGAGATATTCCGAGTTTAAGCCACTGAACTGGCAATATAAAAGTGCAAAAATAGTCGAGTAAGTGTATAATAGATATGTATTCTTTTATGTGAATATTGTGTCTGCACTTTTTGTATTATACCGCTCCGAGAGAGTTACAAATTATTAGAGTATTGTTCTATTGAGGCACAATCATTTATTGTAAATACATTTTAGCTAGTACCAATAGTTCGGTCTCTGTTGAGTAAATTTAGCGTAGGAACAGTTGATGATGTCCGGATATGTTGAGATGTAATGCGTAGCAGCGACGGCGTGGCGTGACGTGTCATGGCGTCATCGCACGTGCAACGTACCGTGGAGGAACGCTGTCTTACGAGATGCTGCAAAATGTACAAACACTTCGACAGTCGCTCGCAAATGAGAGAATTACCTATGCTTAGATATAAAAAATATGGGACAATTAATGATGATTTTTAACCAGTTGTAGAACTAGACAGCGTTTGAATAATATTATTTCTTTATCATAAACTTGATTGCAAGTCACAACTCGACTGATGTCCATTAGGCGAAATTTTATTTTTATGATTGAAATGTAGAACTAATAAGTAAGGCACATAAATTACTTAATTTTATCTAGTAACGCAGAGTAGGTGTTTTTCTAAATCGAAGATTCGAATATATGTCTATGAATTTTATATCGAGATTTTTTTAATATTCGTCAACAGATGCGGTACAATGGATGAGCCGTAGTTCTGATTTAGTTTGTGGAAAATTTACTGCAATTAGGTTTTCGGATTGCTTATATGAATTGCTGTCATTCTGATCCCATGTATTTCTAATAATTTGTGGCACAATTTGGCTTTTGCCCTGCTGCACTAAAAATATACATGTTGGATTTCGCTGTGTCGGTAACAGAACTTCATTCCTAATATTAATTTATGTCAAGTTAGTTGTTAAATTCGTGTTTTGACGCATTTGGGTCTTACCTTAATGACAATATCGTAAAATTGAGAGATTGTAAAACGTTTATTATACGGTCATTCACATACGGTTGCACGGTTCGCATTACTTCACACAAGATGGTAATTTAATAACTGCTACGGAATATACGGAGTCAATTCTGTTCTTCGTTACCGTGTGACGACATTTCTGACAGCTTTACTTTATTTATAAGACATTTTTAAGTTGAATAACTTAATGGGTATAATATTATGTAACTGAAGTTGTTAACTAACTGGATTTTGTTACAACTGGGCGTATAAAAAGACCAGCTGTGCGATTCTGTAACCATCTCACCGTGAAATCTTAGGTGAAGTGAGCGTGGAGTGACCTGTCAGTGTCATCCCACCTGATGCTAGGGACTGACCAAGCATAAATTTACAATCATAATCGAGATTTTAATAATATTTTTATGATTATTCTGTTGATCTTTTTATATAATTTCAAAGCTAGTATTTTAGGTGTCAAAACATTACTATTTTGTGAGGTTTTAAAATAAAATAGCCTAGATAATAGTAGATTATGATTGTAAATATTTGCTTGGTCAATCCCTAGTATCAGTGGGATGACGCTGACAGCTCACTCCACGCAAGTTTTCACGGTGAGATTTTTACAGAATCGACCGGCAGGGGTTTCCTTTTATTATTTACTACTGTACAGCTATGATTTCTTATTGCCTAAATTATATTTACGTAATTTATTGACCTGTATGTATGTATCAACTAAGCGTAGCTCTAAAGTGCATTTCGTTATGAAATTTTCATCCTTTCATCACCTGTGTTTTGAATAATATGTTGTTTAAACTTCACGAGAGTTTGATATCTTGAGAAATTATTATTGTATATGTAATGTGTAATTATGTTATAAAGTATTACGTGTAATTATTAAAAGAAGACAATTTAAATAGCTGCCTGGTTTTATTTAAGTCGTTTGATAACTTTAAATCTGCTTCATTTGAATAAGCATTGACAGCACGAAAAACGCCAAAAGACAAAACAGTTAAATACTAATATACTTGTGAGAATAAATAGATCAATTTACGTAACAATAGCCTAAATACGTCTAATTGTATTATTATTATTATTAAACACTTGTCGCATACACAAAAACAACTAAACTGAGCTCAATTTTTCTTTCTCCTTGTGGTAACATTATGGCGGCGATCACAAGGAAAATACAATTATTTTAGCTCGTCAAGAATTCACAGTCATTACGCGCATTAGCTACAATAGACAGGTACAGACGCCAGCAAATCAAGCTACTACAATCTGTCAAATATCTTTAATACATTTTCCACTTTATCGCTAAAGTATAAGGTTCAAAGTTGATTGGGAAAAATTGACAGTTTCGGTTAGCTTGATGTGCTGGCGTCTGTAAATAATAATGTATGGTATAATGCAAGTAGAAAAACTACTAGGTAAAAGATAATACCAAGATATAAATTGGTTATTCCCTTTATCCACCCTTAGGTGGAAATGCATGTCCGAGAATCCACCCTAGGCCTATTTGGATAAACGGAACTTATAGGCTTAGGGTGGATTCTCGCCTATGCGTTTCCGCGTATCCAACTTGGGGTGGATGAACGGACTAACCCTATAAATATTCTACGACTAATTAAATTCGTTCTACGGCTTCTGTGCGGGCCACGGCCGGGGCTCGAACGCTTTGCCAGTCTCCTGTCTCGGTATATCGCTTGTTCACAGCCGTTAACTGCTGGAAGTTTGCTCTGGCAAGTTTGTGTTTATTCCCAACTTTCTGAACTAGCTCTTCATCGTATACTGTCTCAGGATCATCCAATTTTAAATGAGCCTTCATTTCCTGCACGGTCACTAGGAAACAGTTCCACGGTGACCAGTCCTCGTGCACATGCCATCTACAAAGCCTCAGTTCAGTGATGTCATCGCATTCACTGATTGCGGAATGCGAATGCCAAAGCTTCTCGACTATGAAGAAAATATCTTTCTCTTGAAGAACGAAAGCCAACGACCCCCAACACTTACGGCGACGCTCGTCACGTTGTACAGCTCGTAATATAAATTTAAAAGGCGTCATATCAATCCAAATACGTTCATTGACGTCTTTCCACGAGCATGACTTACAGATCAAACAGCCAGACATCCTCGTATCCAAGGGAAAGTCCGTGTACGGTTTTATCTGGTGGCACAATTCGCAGAAGTGAAGGTTACCGTTCTCCATTTTCTTGAAGTCTCTACGGTCCTTATACTTGGTTACTCCAGAATTCAGTTCAGACGTTTCTATTAGCCGGATGACGGCGCCAGCTGTTCGACGTCTCAGGAATTCGAGTTGATGAGTGTTATACCTTCTTACAAGCAGATCACATTCTTGATCCAATAGAGTTATTATTTCTTCAGCTAGAGGATGGCGAAATTCCTGAAGTGCAAACTTCATGTCGACCAAGAGTTCAAGGCGCTCTTTAACATCTAGATCACTACGTATAAAAGAATTATAAAGTTCTTTTAGTTTCCTGGCTTTTTGGATTTCGATTGTTTCCATTGTGATTAATTTTCCACTGCGGCCGTACCAAGCGATAGGTTTCGAAATTTCTTCTAAGAATCGTTTTTGTTTGATCTTCTTGCTGTCTTCTTTCACCTTGCTTCTATAATCTTCGATACATCTCAGTAATTCCACTTCCTTATCAAGAAGTAATGTAAATTCAGCTATTTTTGGACCTTTTGCATGTAACTGTGATATTCTGGCTATTTCAGCATGTTTCCAACGATCAACCTAGAAAAGAGACATCAGTTTGTTTGAGAACATGACATAACGACAAGGTATTAAGTATAGCAGCACTTTCTGAACATTAAATTACCTACTTGTTATTATTTTTTTTTTAGATAAGTGCTTGCTATTGTTATTTCCCTAAAACTACAAATCGTTTTGGTCTTTAAGGTTTACTTACCATTGCATACAGTTGATCAAAATCTTCACGCGATTTCGGAAATGTTTTAGTAATAAGATCCCGTCGTAGACGTCTCTCCATTGCTTCTTGCTCCAGTCTGTCTTCCTCTTTCATTCTTGCTATTCTTTCCCTGTAAACAAAAAAATTAAACACCAGTCAAGTGTGAGTCGGACTCGCACACCGAGGCCCGGAAGCCGCGAGGGTTCCGTACTTTGTAGGTAGGTAACTACAAATTTACGGTTTTCGGATTTCTTCTTTACTTGTGCTACATGACATGGCTTCTTGCCTAATCTCATGATTCTAGGTCAACGGAAAGAACCCTATAGGTTTTGATTCCCTTGTGAGTGTTAAAATATGCGGAATAAACGCCCCGTATCTTTTGATTGCGTTGACTTAGAAGTTTGATTTTCTCACTGTTTCATGGAATTGCAGCCCTGAGTATTGATATTAATTTCAACTTGATAACTTCACGCGTTCCTGAGAAAAAGGGTCTTGACAGACGGGCAACGAAGTGATCTTATATGGTTCCGATTTTCCTTTCGAGGTACGGAACCCTAAAAGGAGTATAAAATGAAACAGTTTACCTATCTACCACATAGAGGAGAGAATGGTGTTATTTTATTTGAAGTAGGTTTCGGGGAGTAAAACTCATTGTAACGGGTTCGTTAGCAGTATGAAGAGAGACCTACCCTAAATCGGGTAGGTTAGTACCTATTTCTACCAGCAGATGTCGATGCAACCACCATCTCGCAAAGGCATAATATAGATTTTAAATTTTTATTTACAGATGTTGCATGCTTGCAGCTGGTGTATATAGGCGGGGTATCCAACTATACATTACAACTTAGGTGGTCGCGTCATCCTAATTGCCTAGGTAATTCCGTTTATCCACCCTAAGGTGGATACGCAAAAACGCATGTCCTAGGAGATTCCACCGCATGCCTAGTTGGTTATACAGAATTTATAGACTTACGGTCGATCGAACGTGCATTTCCGCGTTACCTTTGTATGGATAAACGGAATAACCGGATTGCCTCCCTAAAATCAATCTGAATTATGAAGGTAACAAAACTATTAGGTACATACATGCATTCCTTTAACCATCTGTTTATCATTTGCCGAAACTGATAATGTCTGAAGGCGCGTTGTATGATGGACGCGTAATGGCCGTGGTTCTGTCGTATGATCATCTCTTCGTATGTCTCATAGGGTTTCGGCACCACTATCCTATCAGTCACGTTCGGAATGTATGCGTGCACACTATTCATTTGCGTTGCACGACTGTAGTTCGTCTCCTGTAATTTAAATTGATAATGGCTAAAGTTTGACACAATAGTTTCTTAATCAGTAATTTTTAGGGTTCCGTACGCAAAGGGTGTCGAGACCCTGTTACTTAGGCTCCGATGTCCGTGCGTCTGTCACATCATCTTTTGAACCCTACTTGAAATTTTCACAGACTCATGTGTACTACCTTGGCCGCTATAATAACACGTAATAAAAATTAAATGAAGTCAAAAATGAAAGAGATCCCCATATAAGAAATGTGTTTTTTAGGGTTCCGTATGTCCGAATGAAAATACGAAATATATCTTACCCTTGTCTTCGAAACAACTGAGCCAAAAATGGTAAATTTTGATATATTTTCTTAAATACACATTTTTTATTTTTAAAACAAACAGATTTTAAAATTATAAAATAAATAGGTATTTCAGACCCTCAGAACAAGTCCTTTCATTTTCTAAATACCCTCCAAAAGTGACCCCATATTTAAAATTAATTTATTTAGGTACGTTAAACGTTCGTGTTTTTAACACAGATATTCATAATAAATAATATGTACATACCTTTCAACCTTATCGGTCCAGTAAATTCGGAGCGCATTCGCTGTGACAGACAGACACACGAGTGATCCTATAAAGGGTCTCCCACATTTATCGACGCGGAATCGGCTTAAGTCGAGTGCGTATCACCACACTACTCGACTTATCGCCGATCAGCTGTTGCGACGACTCGTTTCGCCGTCGGCCGGCGTCGCGACGCGTCGTCCGAGCCGAGCCGATGCGAATGGTAGATATTAGTAACACCCTTATTACGTAGACATAAAGGCTTTTTTGACCGGTGCTAGCCGATTCCGCTTCGATAAATGTGGGGAGACCCTAAGGGTTCCGTTTTTTCATTCGAACGTACGAAATCCTAACAACGTGCATTTTTACACCGCCAGTGCGCGTATCCGACAGACGACAGAAATAACGCACCGCATTCCACCGCACTGCAGTACGCGCTAGCCCTTATAAATTAAATCAGACCGAGCAATGGACGCAATACGTACATATATTTTTTCTCTTTCTTCTGCCGTCTGTGTGTCTCTACAGTTCTTCATTTCTGGTGGTAGTTTCTCCGGTTTCTGTGGTGTTTGAGTGTACGCATGATGGTAGACGGCGCCTTACAAAATAAAAAAAAATTATATCCACTCTTGCGAAGAGTTAGTTTAAAACAAAGTCATGCGAAAAACAGTTTACTCAAGATACCTGTGTTGACATTTCTGTAGCCTCCTAAATACGGCTTTTTCATTGGTTTAGAGAATATTTCTACATTAACCTGTTTGAGAGTAGTACCAAACGGTACCATCACACTTAAAACATCATTAACAGGCAATTCTCGGTACAATTTGTCTAAATCCAACGTAGCTTTATTTTTCGTTAGTAATTCTACCTCTGCTATTCCGTATTTGTCGTAATCAAGATCCATAAGTGCCATGCGATCCTTCAGTGTATACTCTCCTCTTAAAAATACCAGATTGTCAGGGTCCGTTTGAAAAAGTTCACCCAAGTTTTTCTTTATCTCGTGAACTTTCATTATGCAGTGATATGAGCGAGTAAATGTAGCATTCTGATTTAAGACCCTGAACTTGATTGCTATAAATGGCATATCTTTCTTCTTTGGAAGAACCGCATGCAATAGTTCATGCATGTAGGATTCCTTTGGTATCGATGATAGAGAAAATTCCTCTGAATCCCTCGTGAAAACATCAATAGTGAGGGAACCAAGTGCATCAGCCTTGAGCTCAGACAACAGAGCTGCCTCTTTCAATACATTTCTATTCTTAGTCAGTAAAAGGTTACTGTTTGACAAACCGAGTAATTTTGATAATTTGCGTTTAAGGAACTTAATCGGCGTTGATGCTGGAAAGACTTTCGTGAACACATCGTTGGGGTGGAAGGGCGACTTAAATGTGACTAGTATGTGGCTGATGGGGTATATCAGCTGCTCTGCGTCTCTGGCGCATGGTGCTGTGGGGTACCGGGACTTGGTCTCGTCGGTAGATGGTGTGGTTTTGTAAGGTGGGGCAGTCAGCAGCTTCTCTCGACCTAATTCACACTGGCACGCCACAACTCCAGTTTCCCTATTTTGAGGGGTCGTCGAGATTCCCAACAATTGGTGCACATCTATTTTCTTCATGTTGAAGATATGTCTATTCTTGAGTCATAAAATTATAAAATAATAAATAAGGATAATTTACACTACCTCCTCTTTATAAAACCTTGTACAATACTTGACATAACAAACACTGACGATTGACTTTGTTATTGTTGCCAAGCTACAAACAGTGACTGTTGTCGGTTGCCAAGTTACTTAGTTACTTTACGGGCCCAATAAAGGATACTTTACAAAACTAGCATATTTCTAGGTAAGTACCTAACGCTGTATAAGGTTAAATATACGTAACAATGCAATTGACAACAACTTTTAAGAAGTTTTTCTTGCGATTGAATTCGCGAATCATGATACTCAGTACCTATAAATTAAAAATAAATAAATAATGTTGTGGCACTAAAACTTACGTCGGTATTTCGAGCATTTTGGACCCACTAGATTTTAGAACTTGACTATTGACTTCAGTCATCGCATCAGTCGCATTCTTTTATTCGCGTTAAGTAACCGATGGGTTAAAAAGCAGTCCATGATTATTAGACAAAATTTGGCCAAATATACTTATAATGTTTCTGATAACCAGCTGAATGTTGGTTTGGTACATATACATATTCTGTATGTGATACTGAATCATTACTTAAAACTCAAAGACCCTCCTCCGCTTGCGCCTTGAGATACCTGTATTTATCTTTCAACGACAACCTAAAAAATCTAATTACAGATACATTAACTAATATGATCCCATAATTAAAAAGGTTCATCATCCATATAATCAGGCGAACGATGGGTTTGTGCAAACTGTGCATACGGTCGAGTCTAAGATCTTCAAGACCCGTAGTACTAATAGAAATAAGAAGCTCTCCAATCCTACTCTCAAGCTCATGGAGGAGAGGTACGAGATTGATTTAATTTATTGGTTCACCACAAATTGTTTAGGCAGGTATAGAACCTACTAACTACTCAAAACTTTTAAAGTGCACATCTATTTGCTATTTACGACCTTGCATAGGGGGAATTGGTGCCTGAAACCATTTTTCTCTGCTATGGGTAGAATAGTGTTATGGGATTGCGAGAAATTCTTGATGGGAGCACGGAAATTAAAGGTACCTATGCAATATTTGTGGACTGTCAACTATATGGTTCATTACTTTGCACACAAACATATTCCACCTTTATCGACGACCTTTATCGTTAATACTGAACATATTAAGAACGCGATACAGCGGAACAAGGGCTCCAAGGTAATTGCAAGAGATGTGTCTATTAGGCAGAGCCAGCGGAGAGATCAAGAGGTTCCGTGGACAGTGGTACACGTCAGCCAGTAACCTCGTTGCGAAAATGAATTGACCTGACACTATACCGAAGATATCACGGACGTCAGCTTAAACGAGATTAGCATGGCACTGAAGCAGCTTAAAAACAACAAGGTGATGACGTAATTATGGCCGAACTTCTAAAGACCGGTGGAAAACTGGATCTTAAAGCCGTCCAGAAACTGTTTGAACCTGTCTGTGCTTAGTGTTTGTGGACTATGAGGAAGCCTTCGATTCGATCGTGACTTGGGCTGTACTGCAGTCTCTTCAACAGTGCCAGATTGACTATCGGTACACCGAAGTGCATAAGTGACTGTATGAAAAGGCACCTATACTTCTGCAGCGAATTGTGAGGCAGAGAGACGTTATCTCTCCGAAACAAATGCCATGTACAGACGCCAGCACACAACCCCCAACCCCCACCCCCGCCCCCGCCTGCTACAATATGTCAAATTTCAATAATAGATTTTCAACTTTATCGCCAATGCTTAGGGTTCAAAGCTGATTGGGAAAATTTGATAGTTTCGGGTAGCTTGATGTGCTGGCGTCTGTAGGTACATAAAAATGGCATGACACCCACTCTTATGAAGATTGGATACTCTACTCTAGTAATTCTTGGGATTGTAGGGGTTGTGATAATTTACATGGATTTACATGCAGCGACTACCTATCTGACCTCCACAACCCAGTAACTGGGAAGGGGGGAGCGTTGTATATGGCCACACGACATTATTAAAACAATGTCAAGAACCAACTAAATGCACGCGGTTTCAAACAAGAGATTAGACTCACCTCCAACTTTCAGCGGGGGCAGATTAAGATTCTGTAAGTATTTATCTACTAAAGCGTTCAGTCTTTCTTGGTATTTAACTGTGTTCTACCCAGCCAATGCCCATTGATTAGTTAATCTATTGAACTTTGTCACACTGACGCTTTTTAGAGTATGCTTAGGTAACTCTATCTACTACTTATCTTGTTGCTTACGTTTTACTCGGTATTAAAAAATGTTCTTTTTAACTTTCACCTCAAATCTTAAATTAATAATCGCCTCAGTCATCATCATCATCACTTCAATCGAAAGACGTCCACAGCTGGACATAGGTCTCCCCCAAGTACTGCCACTTCGACCGGTTCTGTGCTTCTCGCGTCCAGTGAATTCCTGCGACCTTCAACAGGTAATGAATAATATTTAACATTAATTCGAAATGACATTATGTTAAAAGTTGAGTAAATAATAAGAAGAGTTATGAAACTACTTAGGAGTTTCATTTTAAGTCAGGTAGTGAAGGAACAAGGCGTTGTTTGTTTCCATAAAGAACGAATTAACCGCTAAGCTTTAAAAACTAACTCCTTTGAAGAATTTTATAAAAGATGCGAGTGTGCATTCAACGTTTATAGATAGGTAATTTTCTGGTTTGAAACAATTTTCTTTGTAACTTTTATATCGCTAAAGCAATTAGTTTTTTAGCTCTACTTTATAATAGTTAGGTATGGACCTATTGTAATAAAAATGTTCACAGTGTTTTAATACCCATTCACGGAAGTAAAATATTATTGATCTCCTATAACACAGACCTAAGTAGGTGGTTGATAGTTAATAAAAATTGAGAAAACAATAAAATTACAGCTCAATAAAAGAGCGAATGTGCCGAGCATAACTGGCGTGATATTAAATTCCTCCAAAAACATAAAAATGATTTTCGATCGTAAAACTATAATTTACAGACGTAAAAATACGCTGAGTTATATGTTACTCCGAGTCTGTGGACTAGGAATATGGCGTCGTATGGTGGGTGACGTGGGTGACGCCGCGCCGTTCCTATTTATTTCTACCAGATATTTATGGTCGATGTTTCGTAGCAAATCGGTAAAGCTTGTTTAACTAAACTTGACTGTGTATTAGTGTTTAATAAAAGTGCTAAATACCTAAGTGTGGTATCTGGAATATAGGTACTTTGTCGCTATTACGTTTATAATCCCTGTAAATTTGTTCAAGCATCAGCTTATCTTATCTAATTTCAAGCATAACTACCTACATTTCTATTTATCGCAGTCACCTTGTTCATAGTTCTCTATTCCTTTTATTGGGGACATCGTTCAGTTCAACCAGACTTAGCAGGCTGAATTCAGTAAGTCTCTCTCTTTGATACTGAACGAACGCCAGCCCCCCATAATAATGACTTATGACTAGGTCACTTTTCAGGTTTTAATATCTATGCATATTATAATATTCTCATATCTAATAGAAGATTTTTGCAATGACTACTGAAACTGCCACAAAGTGGTACCTTCTTAACAGCATTGCTTCAATGTTCAATAATTGTCCAGCAGCTTCCAACCACTTTCAACACTTAGTCGGTGTCTATAAGGTTTCTATCTGACCTCCCAATATAGGCCACCCGTCTTCATCTATGGTGCCTTCGCCTTTCAGATGTCCTAAGAGATCAGTAGGATCAGATACCATAGAAATAGAAAAGTCAAACTGAAACAGGTCTTCAAAAAATTTGATTGGAAAACCTTTTCTTCTCTTCACCTGAAGGCATGAAGTGCCCAGTGCATACCAAATATCTAAACAGGCTACTGGCTAGATAGATGCTGGATACGACGGACGGTAGCTCCCTCGTATTATTGCGTTTGTTCGGGCTCGTGTGCGTTCTGTAAACACGTGTTTTAATCAAGCCTGTTGCTTCGTTTCCGTTGGCTGCGGCTACTCGGCGCTGCGCAAAGAAAAACTTTGCATGTGTTTTATTACGACGGATGCGGAACGCCCTCAGGACTTAATTTCGATGTCGACCTGCCTGAATTTAATTGTTTTATTGTATGACTGTGGATTTAAAATAAGGTTTAGGTTTGCCCTGAAATTGGATTTCCGTTGGGGCTAGAATTTGTTTTTAGACAAGTCATACCAAAAGTAAATCTAAACATTTTTATTGGATGCAGGCTATAAGAAGTACTTATTAATATGATATGTTAGAATTTCAGCTTATCAAGCATCATGTCAATTATATTTCAAGAAAGTATTGTGTTCAGTGAACTTTTATGACGTCTAATTCAGAGAGAAGTACAGTTAGGGGTGGACTCGAACTGGTGAACGCGAACTCGAATTTGCATCAGCGCGGCAGCGGTGCTGTTGACGTGAATCCCCCTCCCTCATAATGCAAGCTTATGATTAGTAATATTACGTTGGTAAAAGTACAAGCAAAATTACAAGTTTTCCTATTGCTTCTAAGTAGGTATTTATTATAATGGTGTGATTCACTATAGTGAATATAGTTATCTATTTTATCTATCTACTAAATGAATGGTTTTTTAAATAATCAATACAGTTGATAATCATCTGACACCACAGACGTAAAAAGATATTTCCCTGCTTCGGTTTGTTTACAGGGCAGTGTCGCTCCCCAATCGGGCAGTCTTCTCGTCGTCCGCGATAATCGAGATGAACAATTTTATTACGCTCGTGGGCAGGGGAGGGCGCGGGAGGGGGGGTACATTCGATTAAAGCTCGCTGTACACGGAAATTATCAAACGAAACGCACCGACAACTCAGCGGGCCGTGAGAGCCTCTACATTAATAGTTTTTGTTCCCCAACTCGCTCGTTTCGTCGCAGAAAGGTAAAGTTTGGACCACTTTTTTTTTTCTTTTATGAACCGTTTGTTTTCAGGCACCTCTCATTTTGAAATACTCTTTCAGTTGTCTCGTATACAATATTGAACTCGTTGCATCTACATAATGCGTCCCATACGGACGTGTGTCTATTGTGATTTAAAATTTCGTACCTTCAAAGAATAAGTTTCCTTTCATGCTCGCTCTAGTGTGCGTATGAATGTCATGTGGAGTTAAATATATTACTCCTTATTACTGCTTGGTGTGTCTTTTAGATTCAAGTGAGGAAGAAATTGGATTTCTGTTCTGGTTTAAGTGCAGTCACCAAGAAATGTTAGGTATTTACTTTTACTTTGCAAGAAAACACTTTTGCATATCATGTAAGTAACAAAATGAGTTGATCTTAATTGAATTCCTTTTCTGGTTTAAGTGCAGTTAGTAACTAAAGTTACTTACTTTTATTTTCGCAAGAAAACACTTTTGCATATCATCATCTGCCTAGCCTTTTCCCATGTTGGGGTCGGCTTCCAGTCTAACCGGATGCAGCGAATACCAGTATTTTACATGAAGCGACTGCCTATCTGACCTCCACAACCCAGTGACTGGGTAATACAATACCCCTTGGTAAGACTGGTCGTCAGATTTCGGGTTTCTGACTACCCGTAACGACTGTTTATGATCCACGAATGACAGCCAAGACCAACGGCTTAACGTGCTATCCGAGGCACGGAGGGGTCTCGGTATGTAAAGATGGTCACCCATCCACAGACCAACCGCGGAAAGCGTAGCTTAACTTGATCGACCTGTGCGGCTGTTAATATTCAGCCACGGGCCTCTCTTATATTTATACTTATTACATACTTTGGAATTATTTATTATAGATACCTGTGTATATTGCTAGATATTTTCATATTTCTGAACCGCAATTATTTCCAAAAAAGTATAGCTGATACTTAAATTAGTTTATTTAAAATATATAATACATTGAATAAGTAACTTGATCACGAATGTTTTATACAGGGTGTAATTTAAACCCAGTAGTTATCCTGAAGCATTAAGGATAACAGCTGGTATAGAGTCACTATACATAGTTTCAACTCAAAATAAAATACTCTAAGAATTGATACCAAATTTTCGGTTTCATTGGTTTCTTAAATTCAAATCATAACAAACGTGTCACCGCACTACGTAGGTCAATAACTTTTTAAGTTACTTGCCAATATCACGATAAATCTCTTCCGTAACTCTGCGCGCCTAGTACCGTAGCCTACTGCAGCGCAGGCGGTGTTTGTCGGCGCCAACTGACGGAATATTCCGCCGCCGCCGCGCGCGCGCGCAATAAGCCATACGTACTTTACCGTGATGTAAAAATTAATGTGTAATTCTAATTATTGATTTACAGTTTACTCGTTAATATTAAGCCAGAAATTGCACGTAAAAACTGGAATAACAAAACTTACGTATACAATCGTAACAAAGTTTAGGAAGGTACCTAGGTTAACTAGTTTCATCCCTTATTATTACTTTATACCGAGTAAACAGTAAAATCTTAAAGCTTTGCTTAATTTAGTAAATTGACTTACATTTTTAAAGATGGGGTTCGATGTGGTGACCTTGGTATTGTATGCACAAGGCCGCTCACTTGTTCATGGACACACATTACGTAGCATGTCTGGTGTTATTGTCCTGAAAGTGGCCTCAATCCGCACTTTAATTTGTATCACACTGCACTGCGTACACTACACACGCACTATGGGTGCTGACCGTCGTTGCTCAGCACTCGCCATAGGTACCTGATTACCTATGGTTAGAGGCACCAAGCCGATGTACCATCCGAGATCAAACTAAAACATGCTGACGAAGGCATCTATCGACGCTCAGCATCTGGTCTACTCTCAATAAAACGGCGCCGGTACAGTTCTCGGGCAACTCGCAAATTACTGATGCGCATAATTATCATAGGGATAAAAACGAGTGTACTAGACGCAGGACAGATGTCGACTGACGGCGACGAGCAAAGCAATAACAAAAATGAAGCTCCTATTCCCTGCTATCCTGGTACGTAAATATTATTTCGTTAAATTTGATACCTATAGGGTAGCTGTCCCTATTAGTGTCCACTACTGTTAAAAATATTATTCAAGATTATTTTACATACTAATAATAATTTCAACTAAACTCCGTTAAACTTTTAAGTAAATCTAACACAACCGAGCAAACTAATTACGAATTCAAAATTGAAAAATCATTCATTTTTTTTTTTGGGTGGGAAAATCATCAATGACTCAGCTGCCGCCCTGGGTGGGGCGGAAGGCTGAAGGAAGTGTTAGACTCTTACTGACTAAATACCACCCTGTTCCTTCAGTTGCCCTTGCATTCCGGGTTATCTCGTTAGAATATTCCCGCAATCCCGGAAATTCCCAAAACTCCGGAAAATCATTCATTTCAATCCATTAAAGATCATAATATGGGTTCGCGTTATCTCGTTATAAGTCTGAAATAAAAATTGTATTTACCAGGAGTAATTGAAACTACACGGACTGCAATTGGTTCACGTACCCTAAAACCCAGGTTTACACACACATCGATGTTACATTGTGTGTGTAACGACGTAATCAGGGTTCTGTGAGCAAACGATATTCAATTCGGAAATAACAATTCCTGTTACTCATGCGCTTCTAGTACTTTTATTAATTTCTTTCGACAGTTAGATGCAATTTTGCGACATTTTCTTATTTGAATTATAATAACAAAGACTAAACGTGCTCAAACTAATAAAACCTATGTACCACTCAAACAGCACCGACAGACCGTGAACTCCGATAATTCTTTCGGTTAGTTCTACACACAAAAATTATGAGTGCGTGGTATTATTTTGTAATAAAAAAAAACGATTAACTTGTTGCTAATAATTTACGTCTTATTTAGTAAAAAAATAACCTTATTTTAAAAATTATGAACGGAACCCACTGTGATTTTATTTGTACTAGGAGAAGAATAAGTTGCGAAGAGGTGAATTGAAATGATGTTTTGGGTTCAGTTGGACAAAAAAATGGTTTCTAAATCCTTTTCCTATTCTAAGTACTAATGGCAAATAATAATGTTTATTTAAGCAATTAATTGCCGGTAGGATGCACGTAAGGATTCGATTTTTATGATCAATTCAATGGTTGTACAAGCTGTCGATTTTTCGAAAAAATCGTTTTAATGCGATCTTCAAGCAAATCGATTCAATAGTAACGTGAATCGAATCTCTTGGATCGTATGTGTAAATAAAGGCTCTTAATAGTTCAAGTTCATATTTGCCCAAAGCATTGTGCTGACAATCATAAACAGCGAATAGGTAGGTTTATCTATTTCAAACAAGATCAATTACATAAGTATGCCGACACTTTTTAACTTGTCCGAAGATTGAAACATATTAGTCATCCATCTGAATTAAAGTCATTGAATTACGCTGGAAAGGTTATCAAATATTATTGACGTACCTACCTGACTGGCAACTGTAAATATGTCACAAAACAGAGGTGTGTTAAATGTTGTTTAAAATTTTTTAATTACGATTTTTGAATGAATTTTTAGAAGATCGATGTAAGAAGAGCACGGGATTCGATCTGTGAATCGAATGAAAAATCGAATTAAAGCAAAAAATCGTTCATCTTTATGGCCACCAAAATAAAAGGTTAGAAATAATGTTAGGAAATTTACAGGAATATTGTTTTTGAATTAGGTATTTACTGTATTGTAGGTATGATGGAAAGGTGGGTAGCGGGTGGAAGATTACTACGAGGTAGATAATAATTATCTACAAAGTAATCTTCTACAAAAGGACAACCACGTAAAAAACCAACAAGTGTGTAAATGATACGTGACAATTCAAGCAGGTATCTAAATATTTCGTTAACTTTTGATACCTAGACCAATTAATTGTATTGTAGGTAGCTAGTTCACAAACATAATCAAAGTTTTGGAAAAGTCAGTAATAATATTTTGTGAATAAAAAATAAACATGCGGAACCGTTTATTCAGAAATACCAGGAGTAGGAGGTTTATCTTTACTTACAAATAGTTCGTTGACACCGATCAGCTGTTTTAGTGCTAGTGATGTGTTTATTTCAATTTGAAAAGTTCGGTTTCTGGTATCAATGTATTAAAAAATCTCATAACTTCCGAACATGTAGCGATAGGATTAAAAAACCCTTCCTATATCGTTTGATATCATCCAAAGAAGGCGTGCCCTTTGTATGTATATACCTTTTCCGTTACAGATTGTATAAAGCAATAATTTTCAAGTCAAATAAGAGCGACGGCAATCAAACCATTTACCTACATACGCTTGATAGGGTAAAGTATCAACTACAAATGGATCCCATTTATTTATGTAGTTCTGTCGTGACTTCAAAGTTATTAATTTTAATGCATCGAATCATTTTCTTACTTTTCAGCATTTTATACATGCAGAAGAAGCATTTCATGTAAGCAATAGCCTAGAAAATACTCTTTCAATTTTCTATCAGTTCAGATTTTTATGCATACTTTGAACAACATTTATAAATATTATGATTTAAAAAACTGAAGTGTTAGTCGATTTTTTTTGCTTGCATCACTTACCTAAGTACAAAGGTAAGTACTCCCCATTTATATTAGGGGCATATAAATGTGTACTAAGCATAGAAGTTATGATTTGTAAAACTCCCAATTGCCTGAACCGTACTTAATGAGATTTAAAAGCGGTCGCTACAAGCATACTTTGGCTAATAATGTGAAAATATTTTGTATTACAAAAAATATTGTGTAAAAATAGGTACAGATAAAGGTTAGTGCAATATTTCTAGCAGTAGAGAAAACCAACGGTACATCCACAAACAAATGTAGGTATGTCAAAATTCAAATTCAGTTTGTATTGAATGTTTGTTCAGATTTTCCAATCGCACCTCGCGTTAATTTGTTTGTACAAATTTTACCGCACCCACAAACGATTCGATTAAAATTTAGCTCTATATTCAATCTAACTAACGGACGTGTTGTTAACGCGAGCATGTAAAGTTAACACGCAACACAAAGCCGCTACGATCTCATATTTAAGCGGAGTTAATAGGCGAGCATTAGTCCATCGCACGTCGCTCAGCAGACCCTGTATCTTTGTTCGTAGACTGTGTCGCCAGAATATGATTGCACGTCGCAAACACGAATAATTGTAACACTGAAACTGAAACATCAATATGCTTAATGAGAGTTGATTAGCATCGACTACGTGCAAATTATGTAGTCTGACAACGCGCTGTTACAAATTATTGATGTAGGTACCTACCTGCATTATATCCAGGTACACACCGACGCTAACTATCCAGCTGTTAGCCCAGACAGGCGCAGACAGTCACAGATATAATTAAACAGCGCTCAGCTCATTAATAACATATTGAAATGAGACAGTATCCCAAATAGCGCTTGTATCAGAGACATTTGAAAATTCACGAGCTATTTTACTTCACCAGACAATAAAAAAGTCATGGCCTTTCCATTTTTAAGTAGTGAAATCATTACTGTCAACATATCCTACTTAGTAAAATTGTGATTTCAATATTGGTAATTGCAATTTTTGCGCTCGTCCCCATACAAACCAGTTGAAAGCATCAATCGGAGTAAGTATCATTAGCAGGTATTTAGCCTTTCCCCGACTGCGGTTATCAGTCAATTTGTCGAGTGCATTTCCATCTGTGTCCACTCACCGATCCAAATATGCCCTATTAATTATTTATGAAATTAATACGATTGGCAAAAACAACATGTGTATGTTTGTGGGGAGTGCGGTGCGCGCACATGATGCGTCTTTTATTCGATTATTGGGGCAGTGATTAGCGCCGAGTCAGCGACGTAATAATTTATTCTAAACCGGTAAAATGTTTGTTTGCGAGGGATGCACTATCTCCTACATGGTATTATTAGAATAACTCCAGTTTTTATTGCGTAGCGAAATACAATTTTTTGCAACATCAAATCACGAATTTAAATTACACCGTGTAAAATGGTGAGAATGTTCTTAAAATAAACTGGTTAGATAAAATATAATGAGTATCTTAATGGTGTCAGACAAGAACCGGTCATAATAATGAAGTACAAGTTTTTAATAGGTCTTAGGACTTCATCAAAATAGGCGCATTTACAAAAAACTCGTTTCTATTTTATACTTTGCATCAGTTTCTCCCCTCGTCCTGTCACTTAACATATTTTTATATTTCAACACGTGTTGTTAGGCTGATACTTAAGTAGCTATTTATTAATCTATCTTCACACTCTGGGTGTAAGCTACGATGTCTGAAAACTATCGAACTTGTGACCCTGAACACACATCACGCGGTCGCCTCGTTCTTGCACCATTTAGATAATTAATTAATCATTTTGCCAAACAAGTGCTGCCTTACATTGCAATTGAAGATGTATTTTTAAACACGACACAAGACCTATCTGTAGGTCAAGTTGCGTCTAATAGGTTCTATATCATACGGAAGAAACGTGAAGGTACCTTCATTCATAGGTCTTATACTGATATGTCCCAGACTCATTTCAAGTCTAGAGTCCAAGATGTTAATAAAAATACGTTAAATTCACATTTTACGTGTGCTAGTATTAAAATTATAGTTAGGTTCCGTGCGACTGATTCACCGAGTTTAGTGTAGTCATATCTCAGGCGAGTTCATCACATATGCATATTATGACATAACTGAGGGGTTTTATTGCCACCCGGACAGACGCGAGACGTGGCTAAGGATTCGGACGGCTGCACATCTCGCGTACTGCAATATGATGCGCCTAAGCAAGGACTTTAATAGAACCACCTTTATGACACTTCCGTACAGGAAGATGCCGTTAATTTCGTATTTAACTTGTGAACATGAAAATAGGAAAGAATGTTTTATTATTGGCTCGTGTGATGGAAACATTACATTTTGAAAAGTCGATACAAGAGAGATGACAGATAATTTGATGATTTCGGTGTGCTCATGTAAAGTTTTATAGACATACTTACTATACTTTACATTATCTGTTTGGTTTGTTTTTATCTGATGTATGTACCTAGCTGTTTTATTGTGTGTCTTTTAGTCTGTGCTAAATAAATGTATTTTCTTTCTTTCTTTCTTTACATATTACTAAGCAAACTTACAAGAAATACGAGAACAATCTAGGTACTTAACAGAAGTTTAGAAGTCTAGCTATGTATACCTGTAGGTGAAGATGTTAGTAATAAAATATAAATCATAAGACTATACTTAGTTAGTTAACTAGTATTTTTACATGCTTAGAACTTAGGACTGCTAATAATTGCTAGCCAAGTTCCACAATTTTTAAGCAGAAAAACGTTAAAGGATGTCGTGGATATGAATGTGCAGATACCAGATACGCATGTGTTATAAATAATTCTGGTCACTTTAAAAGTTTGCCGTTTTTATTATACAGAACGAAGCTCCAAACAGGTATAAACGCGATCTCGTCGCGTTGTGCTACAAAGTTGTTCCGATTGCGTAACTTTTAATTTTTTGCATTCACAAAAGAATTTTCCTGACAAAGAGAACCGATTAAAATTTTGACGCAATGAGCGTGTTGGTTGGTCGTGGAACAAGAAATTAGCTGCCAATTGCATCGAACACACTATTATAAGTTGGGCCATTGTTTTACTGTTTTTAGAACTCGTTTGAAGTTATATTAACTTGAATACATTTACGGTACCGTTAGCCCGTACAGTTGTCGGTGTTTGCGGTAGATTCTCATATTTATGCGATATCATAATCGCCAGGTACCTGATATCATCAGTGAATGCAGTCTGAGCTAGAATAAAGGCTTGATTCAAGAGTCGATTATTTTTGAAAAAACTAACGGGTTATCCAAACGTTAGTTTTTAAAAAAATCGACCCTTGAATGCACTTAGACAAAGTGAAAAAAAAAGCTCATTGATTTGTAAAATTAAAATGCTACCGGAGGCACATCGGCCTCGCTCCTCTGTGTATAGAGGCGGACGAACTCACAAACATATTAGTATACGTGGGTAATGCCTAGTCAAACGGTCCCAGGGGCGTGCGTGATTGTGCGGGTGTTCTCGGGATCTCCAGTGTCCACTACGCAGCGTCATCGCCCCTCTGCATAACCATGGACACTATAAAAACTTCCATAATTGTATATTTATTTGTATTTGGACAGCTGTTTTTAGTTTTACAATATATTTTTCACACCCATTCTTTATAACGTTTTGTTCGTTTATATGTTCACAAGATTAATGCCTTCATAAAGTGGGTCGTTGACCTTTGGTTTTTGCGAGTAGGTTTTGTGTCTAATAAAATGTAACTATAATGGGAAAAGATATAAGAACCTACCTATTAGGATAAAATGGTTTATTGCTCTCTTGCACTCGTTTGGGAAATGGAAGAATCGTGATTTTACTCTTTCACTGCTTGATCAGTTCAGTTGGTCTTACATTAAGAACATTTGAAATTAGGAACATCGCTTAAAAGGTAAAATAAAAATCAAACCATACCGATATCAATAAAGTGTGTATTTAGAATAAAGAGCTAGAATAATATTTGTATAATGTAAGAGTCACACACTTGTCTAACGTGGTAATGGCAGGTGGAGCAGAGCCCTAAGGCCGCTCGGCGGCGGTGCGGGAGCGGCAGGATCTTATGCGTAGTACATTTAAATGGACCGGTTCTCGAAAACAGCGGCGCGGGAGCGTTCAACGAGCGGTGCACTCAAGGCAATCGGCGACCGCCCGCGCCGCCGCCGCTGCCGCCCCGCTGCCCGCAAAATTCTAGGCAGCGGCCTGACGGAACGGTTGCCGAGAACCGGAGAAGGAGCATTGGTAGACCATGCCCAGGATGGATGGACGATCTACAGAAGATCGTGTGGAAGACCTGAATGAGACTCGTATGGACCGGGAAGCTTGTCACAAAAGGGATGAGGCGTGCACTCAGCAGTACGTGGAACAAGGAGGCCAATGAATATGACGATAGTGAAGAGTCACACACTAGAAAGTTTCTTGGACATAAAGTTTATAAAATAATCGAAAATGTGTCGCCTTCAAGAACATATCAGTAGCCTAGTTACCCAGTCGACTCACAATCCTGTAAGTATCTTAGAAATACCTTGTTTTTCTTCCTTACTTGGGTCACTATGGAAAAATTATCAAGAAACCGAAGTAAGCACTTCGAATAAACGTGTACCGACTGAATGCCTAATGTAAAACTTTTAGTGATGCGGAAAACGCTTACATTTCATGGATCCTTAGGATGCCCCTCCAACGGCTTATAGGAGATTCCAACTTGGACAAATTCTAGCTAAGTAGGTAATCGACAAAAGTGGTTCTATATGCGAATCTATGAATGGCGGTAACTGCGCACGGACATAAAAATGCACGTGTTTACCGACCCCGCAGGCCAATATCCAACAGACTGATTGCTTCTTTACTGTTACACGATAAAAATTTTATTAGATGCTCATAAAATGTACTCTGACGACTCGCGAGACCCAGTAGCCAATATATTTGAAACTACCCTGTAACCGACCTTTATAAAACTTAAGACTTTAAATATGTGTGCTTCGAACAACCGTTACGTTCCCAGTTTCTATTATCGACATCATTTTGAAAACAACCTATATAAAGAAACTATGACCAAAAACCTCAATTTCACAAATAGCTTGTGAAAAATTGGACAGTTGAAACATATTTTTAGTGCAATTCTTCTCTAATTTAGTTCTATTTGAATTCGTTATACTAAACATTTTCCAAAAAATATAAAAAAAATCACAGCCGGTTGGGCGGCCCGACGAACCGTTCAAATCGTTTAGTAAACACCGAATAGGTCGTGTACAAGTGTGGTACAACGATTTTAATCGAATGGAAACGGAACAAAGTGAAAATGTACACCTCAATTATTCCAGCAGTCGCTGGTGGACAAATATTCATAGGACCACGTGGCCACGGGTAACGTGCACAGTGTGAACAAGGTTTTGATACAATTGTTAATCACCCTGTAAAATTGTTTGCGTTTGTACCTACCTAGATTTGTATTTTGTATGTTAATTTTGATGATACTTTGTTTGCATTATTGCATTTGAAAATCCTGAAAGTTTTGCGAAATCCTGAAAACCAAACCACAGATAACAGATTAGATTTTCAGGATTCCCGAAACTGAAATGAACTGAAAAGTTTATTTGTACTAAGTAGAACTTTTAAGACACTTCTATACGATATTTTTTTTTTGTCAATATTTTTAAACTATATGCTTGCTAGGCTTTGGCTACAGCTGAGCTACTGAGTACCTAGTTGTTGTATTTGCAACAGTCCACTGCAGTGTCCGGTAATCACTAAGTAAAAGTTAATTTAAATGTCTTGCATAGAGGTTCTGGCCAAGCTTTTATCGTAAATCGTAAGTTGTTGATGCTGTAGGTACTAACACACATTTATTTCAAAAATCCATACTAATATTATAAATGCGAAAGTGTGTCTGTCTGTTACCTCTTCACGCTTTAACCACTGAACCGATTTAGATAAAATTTGGTACAGAGATAGTTTGGGGTTTGAGTCCCGGGAAAGGACATAGGATAGTTTTTATCCCTATATTCCCACGGGATCGACACCGGGGAAACCGCGGTGCGTTGCTAGTAATAAATTTTTTTGAGTGTGTGATGTAGGCATCCACTTCTTTGCTATTCCCAAATATCTTCCCAAATGTATTCGAAGTATCAACTTACTATGAGTTATGATTTATCATAACCAGACAAGCAATTTATCAACTCATCCAGTGATCTTCCAAATAGGTTGCATTGCATTCTTTAATGACGAACTGCTTCGAATAAGTAATAAGACGAACTGCCATAACGTTGGTACCTTATTAAAGAATTCACTTACTTACACGTGATCATGTCGTTGTACAGTTGGATGTATATAAATAATACATATATAGCCTTATTAGGTGCCTATTGTAACTTTACAGCGAGAAACGATCCCAATTAAATTGGACGGCTGTTGGAATTGAAAAAGTTAATGGATTTCTAATAGAATTTCTTATACCTCTGTCATCCCGCACAGCTCAGAATTTTCTGCTTTTTCGTTTTATTTGCAAGTTTTTGTTAATAACTTGCTTAATAATAGCGTAATGTTTCAAATATAACGCCAGTAGAAAAAAAATAATAACAATTGTATAATTTACTAAACTTCTTGTTAAAACTTATGTTTTCGTGGAAATGATGAATATGTTCTGCCTGAAAAAAAATCTAAATAAAATTACTGTAGGCATAGCTGTACAAACCTTACTTGAATTTAAATATCCACCATAATCTCTTTATACTTAAACGGTTGGCATCTGTTAAGCCCGCGTTGCACCTATGCGACTATTCTCTAGACACAAACGAGTTACCGCTTACTGTGCTAATACCTATTGACATTTATTGGGACGTTTAGAACCGCATATTTCTCGACCGTGCCCATTTTCAAACATTTCTTGGGACCTATAATGCTAATTAAATATTAGCAGTCCGTTAATAAACTGTCTATTATTGCTTAAATCTCATAAAAGAACTCAATAAAACGTAAAGCTTTGGTCCGTGGCGTTTGGCCTTAGATCGAGTCTCCAGCAATAAAATACAAATACGGTCGATTGAAATGCAGGAGGAACCGAGCTGTTTACTTCATGCCGAAGCCGACTCGCTGTCGTCCAAGGCAACGATAACTAAGATTGCTTTTTTCAGTTTCAATCGCTTGTAAATTGTTATAGTGGAAATTAAAAGTTCCATTAACTTGCCGGTTTCATGGAAATACTTATGGATTGATGTTTTGTATAGATTTTTTATTAAACTAAGCAACTTCTATTGTAATCTGTTAGTTAAATAATCGTTAGGTACTCCTTTTTTGAATGTCGTGTTTGGATCAGAATTTCGACACGAACTCTTTGTTTTGGTAAATTATTAACACCTAATTAAAATTTTTTTTAAGTTGTTATCTCAGTTTCTTGGATAATGATGCACATAAAAACCTGACTAGGTATGCAAAAAAAATAACATGATCGCACACACGCTCTACCTGCAACAACAATTAATACCCAAATGCGAAGCAGATCGTGATTGAGTAATATTTAGATGAAAACCTTCACGGCTATCAATAACCCCTTAATTAAGTCCGAAGAGGTATTAACGCGATAACAGTTGATTAATAAGCGATCAAGCATAATTGAGCCAATAATAAACCAGTATTCCATTCAGTGGTAATCTGGCAGAATGGCGATTAACATGAAGCTCACGCTGTGTAAGGTCACATTATTGTAATCTTCTAATAATTCGTCACACCGTGTAACTACTCTAGAAGATACTAACCCTCTCGATCTCTTGCACTTGTTGTCACCATGAATTATTGTTTACATAACATTTTACTTCTGAATAGCCTTCATTTTGTTTTTTTAAATTGCCATTTTTTTCAGTTCTCCACATTTTTATTCTAATAACCGTACATAGTGCAGTATCTCAAGAACATATGAGCACAGAAAATATTAATGAAATTTTGGATAAACTGATACTACAGACCCAACAAATAAACGAAACTGGCCCTAACGCTGACATAAAAGAATTAACTCCTGATGTTGAAACAGAACCAGGAAATGATTCAAATATATATTACTTTAAGACGCTTACGTCCCCACATATCAATTTTAAATCTAGCAGTGAGACTCTAAATGCTAGTCGACATTCAAATAAAACTGTCCAAAGTCATGAAGTTTCCAATCAAGATCATGATCTGACTTCAGAAGACGAGCCATCTCCAGGCGCAAGTAAGATATCTAGAAAATCATTCATAGGAGTTGAACATCACAAACAATTTATGCCTAGATTTCTACATGGTGATCAAGAAAGTGTATATTCAGAATACAAGTCACGGACAGGGCACATAGACGAAAATGATTACTCTTTAGAAGATTTAATAAACAAAGAAATAGTCTCAGAGTTAAAGACAAACAATGATAATAAACAGATATCTTTTACACAAAGCGATCATCAAAATCAACAGTTAAGCATATTGCATAAGTATCCTGAGATTATTATTGATCATATTACCTACGACAATGATGAAAACGATAACAACAAGATAGTCAAAATAAAACCTACTCAAGACGCACAGCACGTGGAAAACGTTGATAAAGGAGAACCAAACAATAAATTGCAAAATCAACCACCTCAAAAAATCCGTTATAACATACCAGAAGAAGAATTTGAAATAACAGACCATGACCCTCCAGAAAACTTTGGACCAAGAAATTACTTATCTCCCGAAATGAAAGGCTTAATCGATGCAATCATACAAAAGAAAGCGTTTCATGATGCTCTTTTGAAACAAACAACAGAAAGTGAATCTCGAAAACAAAGCATGCTACTAGAGAAGATTTTACAAAGACTACCTGAAAAAAGGCAAATGTCTAATAACGTTAAGTCTAGCTACTCGCTCCGTCATGAACAAGTTGCACCAGCAGAAATTGAGACATTATCACATTTACGTAGCTCCCTCGAGCGTTCACATAGGAGTGGCGGCAATCATCTCAAGAAGTCATATTTGCATGCGCCATTTGTGCCTAGCAAATGGGAGATCCACAACCGTTTGTTGAGGACATTAGTGCGAATGTGCAGACCCGAAGGCCTCAAACGTACTCGCCTTGTAGCTGGCTTGATTGACAGAATTGTGCGCAACATCGATTATCGACCTGTATATTACGATATGTATAAGAAATAAAAAGGTGCTCAAAAGCATTCTTGTTTGTAATTATAATTTCGTTACCTAAATTTGGGTTGTTCATAATCAGTCACCGGCAGCTAGTTAGCGAAGTTGCGACTCGGGAACACAAAGAAGCTATCCGCAATTCGCAGTCTAACTAGTGAGCAGCGAGCAAACACGATCAAACCGAAGTCCAAACTGCGCTCAAAGATCTAGTTAGCTGCGGGGATGACTCCACTGTTCATTGCCATGTTTGCTATTTGATGACGTGGTTAAGAACAGTATATCTGCCAATGAGTTCGCAACACTGCTGCTGAAGGAGGTGTAAATCTATTTTATATTGTGTAGGTTTCTCTTGTTGCAAATTAATTAAAGCTAAATCTTGGAGGATTTTGCGGGTGGTCTAGTGAGGCGCCCACGTCTGGTCTTGGATACTTGTATATTCATGTTTGTTGCAATAGCACCGCGTTGTTTAACTGTGTATGATCAAAGTCTTGCTCTTTCTTACTTTTGCTAACGGAGATTTTTTTTCTATTACAGCAGCTACTTTTACTTTTACTGCAATCTTTAAATTATGTTAACGAAGTAGAAGATATTCCTAAGTAAAATATCAAAATTCAAGTTCGATCGTTACGGTACGTATTTTGACATTTACAAAATTACCACACACAAAAACAATTAAGCGCATCACGAAAGTAGTTTAATAGATGAGCCATTTTTTTGCTCGCACGTGTGGCGTTCCCGCGGGTAAGAGGGGAAGTGCATTAATTTTTCACTGTTGGCTGTTAGCGGCACATTATAACAAGACAACTTCACACTCGACGAGGGGGCGGGGGTAATCCTTGAACGCGTATTTTCACGGCACGTGTTAATCTCCGAGAGGAGCTTTCAATAGCGTTTCGCATATAGAAAAGTTTATGCGAAAATGTTTCCAACTCCTCACCGGCGCGTCGGGTGAAGTTGTATGTTAATGTGTTTCCCCTTTGTATCAGAAACGTCTGCTTGTTAAACATTATCAACCTTTGTGTTTAATATTCTAGGTGCAGGAGGGTGATGCGATTTATTTATGTTTATGGACAGCAGAGAAGGAAATAAAAGCAGCAATACCATACGTACTAAACTACAGAGTGAAATTGAAAACATGCGACAAATCGAAATGGGTGATTGTACTCATCATTATGAACAACTTTTACTATGGAACCAAACCTGAAATCGCGAAAAAAAATCACCTGTTCCCTACATTTATGTTCGTATAACTCGTCAAAATGTAGGGAACAGCTGATTTTTTTTCGCGATTGCAGCTTTGTTCCCTTAGTAAAAGTTGTTCATAATGATGAGTTCAATCTCCCATTTCGGTTTGTCGCATGTTTTCTATTTCACCCTGTATATGGCGTGTACCCGAAGTTCAATAATGTTTCCACTTGTTAAAATTTTGTAAGAAAATACTAGTAACATTTGCCGAAAGAAAAACTCTATAAGTACCTATGGCTGTATTTATTTAAAGTGTTTTTCTTTCGGCAAATGTCGCATGTTTTAAATGTTTTATTTTATATTATTTTAAAAGTTTACTCATTGCCTTTCGACAACTAGTCGGTCCATAAACGCAACACTGCACCTAGTTCATAACGCGATACGGTCAACTTAGCTGTTTATGTTGTCTAAACTGTTTTGATTCAACATGAAAAATATAGCGTAGTCACAAACGCGCCACCAGGTTTTCCATTAGACCGCCGAGTTAGTCTTATAATGAACTGCAATAATCCCGGCTAGGCTAGAACAAAGTAAATATTTCCCCGTGTGTGTAGCTTTTAAGAAAATTATACAAATCCAATTTATTTTCCATTTCCTCACTTCATGAAAACTTAAATATGCTCGCAAGGTAAACCACTTTGAAAGCAATCCTTTGATCGAGCTTATCTCTTTATGCAAAACTCTATCAAAATTTGATGCCTCAAATACAAAACTTTACTTTTATATGATACTTGAAAACTTATTTATTATAACTTTCAAAACAACTTTTAATTTGCAATGTTAGACAACTTCGACGCACTTAGACCCTCAGCATTATCGAATTGTATGCTGACGTAATAGGTAGTAGTAGCTGGACCTACGCTAACAATGTCAAACCCTCCATTAATTAAAATCTAGCTCGTAACATTTCTGAAAGTAGACAAAAAGTCTAAGATAAGGCAAATTGTTCTGCTTATCTGTTCCATAAGAAATGCTAAAATAGAGTTCGGTACAGGCGGGTTTAATAAGAATTCAAACGACAGAGCAGGTTACAGAGGCGCTTTGCTTAATCCGGATAAGCGAACTGAATCGGGAAGGCATCATTTCATTACCCACTATCGCATCCGTTCAAACAAAAAGCATATTCTGTATGCAGTAGGTACGTACCAGTACTTGTTTTACGTACCTACTCACTTTTATCCGTTGTACCTTGTTAGTATTCAACGAAATAAGGAAAGTAGGTAAATAATTGACTATTCCTTTAGTCAATAATTTACCTACTAAAATATATTTTCTAACTGCAGAGCTCTCGACTTTTAAGTTTTGATGAAGAGTCACCATAATCTCCTAATGTCCCTGATTTAACATAGGTTTGATTTATTTTTTAATGGAAACATTTAATTTTTTTTACAATTTCATAGAGTACAATAGTACCCTATGAAATTGTAAAAATAAATAAAATTTCTTGAATAGGTACCGGCAACATCCAAACGGCTGCCATGTTCCAGACAATTCTAATCGGAGCGGGTTTATTGATTTTAACCTAAAATTGAAATTGCTAATTAATGGGCCAATCAAGAATAGTTAATATACTACAGGGATTTGTTTAGGCTCACTATTTCAATAGCTTTTAGGAATGCCTGAAGTGTTATGGATTGAAAACCACCATACCACTGAAAAACGGTTGTCATGTTCTTTTTGGCTTAACAACAAAACAAAAAACCTCCAGAGCATATTTTGGCCATGGTGGCCAATCAACGCAATCTAGCCTTCAGCGCGGGAGATATTATAGTACACGAGTGTATGCGCAGACACAGGTGTATTCTCTTTTCCCTCACTCTCATAGTCCGATGGGGCGGCACACAATTCAAGACGACAAGAGAGAGATCAAGCGCAGGTTCAACGGCTTAACGTGCTTTCCAAGACACGGTTGTATCACACCGCACATTCAAACTCCGGGCTGTTATTAAGATATTCCTAATGCAAAAACCCAATAGGTAACAGTTTACCCGACCTAGGAATCGAACCCAAGCCCCCACGCTCAGCAGCCGTGCTTGCGACCACGAGACCAACGGGGCTTAATAACACACAGAGATTTTTTTCCTTATCTCTCTTTCTATTTTTGTTTCAACTTAGCTGCCCATAGACCAAAAACTTATTATAAATAGACACAAATGGCACTGTTTAAAATTGAGCGTTTCAATAATTGAAACGGAAGGAAACAATGTAACCTCATCAGAACATAGTGCGATCCGCATAATATCCATACTTAAAGTGTCTGTCGGGGTATACATACCTACAGTACCCACCTCCACCTCAGTGTTTGTATACGAGACGATATTTTAACAAAAAGACTGCAGTACGTAGCATTATTCTTAGTTCTTCAGTGGCTTCAATTTCAGAAAATGTTCCATGTGTAAGCAAAACTGGACATTTAGAAAAAATGGGTTTTACTGGTTAGGACAAATCAGAAGACGAATTATGAAAATGTCTGGTAATTTCATAAATGAAGATATTATGAAAATGTAATTTTCCTTGTATTTTCTACATTATTTTAATTAAATTAACACTATTATTTAATTTACTACATACTAAATCTTAACCTTTTATTTGGACTAGTGTATAGTGTACTCACTCAAAATCGTAATAGAGCAGGTAAAAAAGTAAAAAGCAACGCAGGGAGGGCCAAAACTACATAAGTTGTTAATTATACATATAGGTAGGTGCCTTTAGAAGACGCGACAGTACACATGCAAAATTTTTCATTCACAACAGACATCGTTCGCGAGGTAGCACTCGAAAGTTTATGGATTGTGCATGAGACACGAATTAACTTAGAAAAGTAGTTCGACATACCGTCACACATTCGCGCTGAGCGGAATCACAAAGAGCTAAACATTAATGCGAGCTAGTTACTTATCTGAAAAGCTATTGCGAAGTTTTCAACACTTTTGTATGTATTTTCAAACAAGTTTATAATTTCGCGCGACAGTTCAATTTTTTTTTTTTTTGTTTTGTTATATATACCTATTATTGCCACTGGTTCTTGGAAGTTATATTAGTTGATAAGTACCTACTGTTGAGTGTTTTGTTGTTGATTTTGAGTTGTCGAAGCAGTAGGAAAAGAATATCAGGAAATATATTACGTCAATTATTTTAATTTGAAGATGAAAGACTCGAAAAACTTAATCCTTACAAAATATGTACATATATTTGCTTCGATTCTTCAAACAAGATTATCAGCCTTTATAATTATTTTCAATAACACGTTAAATAATTTTTTTAACATATATTACGTAAGCCACGCTCCATAAAAAATAAATTAACTAGCGTGTTAATTCCATGAAAATTACTTATTGAAAATTGAAATCGTCGAACTGTGAAGTGACATGTGACAACTAGGGTCGGTGGTTGACGACTAGCCAATTACGTCATATCCTGTATTTACAGGGTGACACTTAGTGCGTCGCGCGTCGTGGCACCCCTTTGCTGATGATTGCGATTCACGAGCGATTCACCTGCGTGTTGCCTGCGACGACGCTTTTGTCAACAATTAGTGACGATTCCCGGTAAAGTGAATACGTTAGCTACGAAATTGTGTGCCTTTTTTAACAATTTACGATAAATGTTCCTTCATACGTTATTTTACCCTGAAAGTTTAATTAGACACAACCGTAAAAACTCAAAAAGTCCCGTTTTGCGATTATCAGGTAATTTAACCCGCCACCTATGAGCATAAAACGTGAAAACCGTGTTCAGAGACTTTATTTTTTCAAGAGGGCACACACTTAGGTACCGTAGGTGAGCGCGGGTTACGCTTGTTTTACAACACTTTAAAACAAGGCACTAACGTCTTGTAGACGCTACGCGCAAACCGACGAAAGAAAAAGAATGCATACCGGTTTATGTTTGCGGTCTCCCGGACTATTTTCAACCGAAATAATTAAAAGTTTTTACGATCGCCTCTCTACTATCGTGTAAAGGATACGACGATGCGCGTGGTAACTGTGTGAATACGAACTTAGCACTAAACTCGGGTTATTGAGGGCGTCTCAAAACTCAAACGATTGTGATACAACCGGCTGTAAACCGATATGTACACATTAAAAAGAATATACCAACATTTTTATCTTTTCGTGTTCCAGTACTCAAAACCGTAGATGTATTATTTAGCACACGGGGAAATGTTATTGGAAAAACGTAAAAGTGGATAATGTAGAATTAAAGTGATATCGATTAATTCCACCATAGGCCACGGGCGAATCGTTATTTAAAAATACCATAAGTGTGGTCCCATGCAAATGCCAGTCGATCAATTTTTAATAGTTCGCGTAAATATGCATAGAGAGGCAATTTACGTTTGTGAGCATGAGTTGATATCAATTTCGGCGATGGTTTTTGCAAAAGAGCCGTTGCAACAAGGTTAATAGCGGGTTATTTCATCGACAGTACAGCCTGTGATGGCACCGCTTAGTGAAAGGACTCTCGGATTCATAATAGAGATATTAAAATGCGCTTTTCGTTCGTTTTTTCTAGAAAAATAACTGCTCGTGGTGAAAATATTGTGTGCGCGGTTTGTGTTGAAGGCTTTAATTGTTTGCTGTCTTTTGTAGACTTGCTGGCATGAAATAATGTGAGTTTTAGATAACGTGGTCTTCTGGGTGTTAGTACCGAAATAATAAATAAACTAATATAGTTTTAATTAGCAGACAATTTAATATAGGTACTTGTATGTTATAAATATTTGGAGTACTTATGTAACCACATCCCACCTCAGAAGGCATGCAAAATTTAATAACTTATAAGTGAGTTTAGAATTATGTATGTTTATTTTAATAATGATACAAAGATAATTTTTCCGGCAGTAGCATGTGGCATTCAGATATTGTATGGTTTTTCCAAGGCTGCACTAGATTTTTCCTCACACACGTTGAACGATCTAGCCTGGTATAAACTAGTTAATCCAAAAAAACGGGTTTGACCGGTAATCTTATATCTGGGCAGAAAATCGTCTAACTTTCCTAGTCTCGAAACTTTCCTGTATTATTCGGGTCACAATAAAAACTCCTTCCAACTTGTGCACACGTGTAGTCTCATAAGACACTTCTCAGTGCACTCGTACCTACTGATACGTCTCATACTTTACGACGCTCAGTGACGTGCTCGGCTGCTCGCGCGCTTTCCATATAATTTTCCTTGCCGCTTTACAGCGTCGTTTTCGCCCATCGTAAAGACTTTTAATTATATCTGACGAGGCAAAATTTGACCCGCCGTTTAAACCTTATGCATTTTTTGCACTTGCCGTTTTAAGGGGACCATTCCAACTTAATGGTTTTCGTTTAAATAGGTTTACTTCACATTTCTTATGTCCTTTCCTCTATTTATATAAGAAAGTGTATCTGTAAAGAATCCGGTGGCTCAGACAACTTAAACAACCAGCATTCTATGAATAAGTCCATACATCTAAAATTATTTTAAATTTAATGTAGATGTTATACGAACGTCAGAAATCGACGTTCGTATAACACCTACACCTGTTTCTAGTTCAAATAAGCGGATTAAAAGTTGGATATGAAATCACAATGAACGCCCAAAAAGTTTCATTTATTATGAAAACGTCGACGTTTTGTATAAATTGAAGTTAGAGTTTAATGTTCAACTTCTATTTGTGAGCAAAATAAAGAAATACTTTGTTTACAAGCTGTCCTTGCCGATTAGAGAGTGGTGCAGATAAATTGAAAGAATGCTCGTGCAGGTAGCAATTAGTTGACTCTCCATCTTCCTCGCAGAATGTACTTGTATAAAAAGGTGTTTGATCCAATTAGAAGCGTGTTTACATAAACGTGTCGTTTACAGCTCGCTCCAACGATCACTGCATCTGCTGTAAACTTTTAATTGCACGTCTCACGCGGCTACGGCCCCTACACACTACGCGGAGTTCACGGACTACGCGGACTCTGCACGTAAACGCTCTACGAGCTACAACAGTTCGCCGAAGCCGTTATTGTATTATCTGAGAGAACTGTCAAAACTCTTGATATGAGAAAAGAATTTTACGTAAAACGTAACACAATAAAATTCTCTCGATAGAAATGTGTATGAAGGAAATTCACCAATTCACCTTTTGTTTTTCCTTGTTCGTTGTTGATAAATTGTTTCTAAACTTTGGTTTGAAACGCGGATACGTATATTTGACATGTAAGTACCTCTAATCAAGTTATAATTCGGAGTTGAACAGAGATTCCGTCGGGAAAGTCATTAGGAACACTTCACACTACTGGTAAATAATGCAATTTTCTCATCTAATTTGAACTAGCATTTTAAATTCTGCTAAAATCTAATAAAGTCAAATTAGAATCCAATGTAGTCACGGGTAAGGGCATGGTCGAAGTTTCAGCTGGTAAACTGACTAGATATCTATAAACCGTATTTTAATTATTCTTTGTCCATTGCCATGAGTTCATGATACAAAACATTTTACCTACCATTTACTTATGAGATAAGAATCTTCTGAAGAAATTTCTAGCCGGTAATTATTTCAATATACTTAATATTAAACTACAAATCCACATTGAATGACACAGTCATACAATACTTAGAGCTGCAGTTTTAACATTTTAAAATTACTTTGTGTATTTCAGTAATGCATATGGTGTACGTACACAATAAAGAGTATTCTATTATATTCTTTTACCAACTTATTTGTTCCTTAGTTTTAATGTATGACTAACATAAATCAATCAACCAAAATATTTTATTTAACATAAACCCAATGAACTCATGAAACGTCAGAAACTAGGTGCACGGTTCCAATTGGTCGTCTCCTATGGAGAAGAATCGTTAAGGAACTGCACGGTTACTCTTTTAAAAATAATTGGCATTTACAATGTTTTCAAATTGCAGTGTTAACAGGTATGGGAGAACAGTGTAAGCCTGTCAACAAGTACCAGGTAGGTAAGAAAAGAAAGAAAGAAAATACATTTAGGTACTTAGCTGGTACTTGTTTACAGGCCTCCACTATCTACCATACCAGGTAGGTACTTAACAAAATCTTAAAACAAGAATGTCTCATACTTCCATCCATCCCTCAAACTCAAACTCAAACTCAAAGCATTTATTTCAATTAAACCATTTCCAGGCACTTTTGAATTGTCAAAATTAACTAGTCGGTCAGTTAGTCAGAAAGTTGAAGCTAGTTGCCCGCTATCCGCTTCCACTGCTACCCTCGCCCCCTCCTTGCACCAGACACCCGGCGTCAGAATTAGACTGCCACGTGTATAATTCATCCAGATCGGACGAAACTTTTCAGCTAATTATTATATCCCATATTCCGATTGACGGGTCCGTATGAAAACCTTAATTGATTGATCATTTTATGAATAATGGTTTCTGTAGTTTTAAATAGTATTTATGTATGTGAGAGAGTGTGAATGTCTAGTCTAGGCTATATTTTTTTGTGAAAAATAATACTTACTTGATTTCGTAATTTTCATAATAAGGTCCTTAAAATAAGTACCTTATTATAAAAATTGCGAAATCCTACCTTCTCTAGTGTGAGGAGTAGTGGTGGCCCTGTAGCGGTATCTACAACGATGCCACATGCGAACAACGCGTCATACTGACGTCACAAAATCCTGCATCTCGCAAGCAGAGTTTACCGCGCAACTAGCATAGATACAGCGGCCCGAAATTAATCTTGGGCAGTTGCCCGCCAGACACAACACCCGTCTGGTCGGAGGATCCTCCCTTTTCTATAGAGTATGAGTGAACTTTACACCCTGTTCCTCATACCTCTATAGCCCAATTGTAACGGCCGTGACTCGAACGTGGCCGTAGGTTCGAACCCAGACAGGAACTTTACTTTATGTAAATTATTTCATAACCACTGCTCCTCAGAACGATGAAGGAAAACATCGTGAGATAACCGGCATGTCTTAGAACCAAAAAATTGAAGACATGTGACATCCATGAACCCGCACTGGGCCCGCATGGTTCATTATGGCCCACTCCCTCTCACCGAGAGGAGGCCTGTGTCCCAGCAGTGGGAACACATATAGGCTGATTATGCTTATGCACTTATGCTAGTGTTCTCTAGCCGAATGAGCACTCTTCATGGAACGAAAAAAAAAACATACATAAATTTATGTAAGACATTTTAATCCTCTTTAAACATAATTTTTTATTGAAATCACAGCCAATTTGCTTTTTATTGCCATTAACAAATAAATATTATAATTTCATGAAATATGAGTGTTATCTAATAAGAGTAATCTAGAAATCCTGTAAAAACCGCACTCTTTTTTTTTTTAATTATATAGGGTGACTGGTAATTAGTGACCGATACCTAAACACGTGATTGTACTCATGATAACAAACAACTTTTACTATGGGACCAAACCTGAATTCGCGAAAAAAGAATCAGCTGTTCCCTACATTTTGACGAGATAGACGAAGATAAATGTAGGGAACAGCTGTTTTTTTTTTCGCGATTTCAGGTTTGGTCCCATAGTAAAAGTTGTTTGTTATCATGAGTACAAGCACGTGTTTAAGTATCGGTCACTAATTACCAGTCACCGTATATATCAGGAAAAAGTAGCAGATAACAGCCACAGGCTCCACTGGGACATTCAACTATGTGATTAGGTACTGCCATCGGTTTTCCTAGATCCTGTTAATATTCTCGTAATAAAGTACCTAATACTACTTAGTTTATATAAAAATTTATTTTCTGTCATTGAGTAAATAGCTTTTAGGCCCGTATTACAGAACGTCACTCAATACTCAAGCATTACTTAAAACTAGATTCAAGCCATTTGATTGGTTGAAACTAGTTTTAAGTAATGCTTGAGTACTGAGTGACGTTCTGTAATACGGGACTTAAAATAAGAACAGCTATTTGTACCTACCTACATGTTATCATAATGACATTTCCAATCATTAGCCCAATAAATAATTGGAGGAGACCGTGGGCTGATTTTTTAATCGACAGATAATTTCTATCTGTGGAACAAAATTGACGTCTCACATATTTTGTTTAAACAATGGAAAGTTATCTATACTTTTATTTTTTAAAGAAAGAAAATCTTAGTACCTATATTTTATAAAAAAGTTTGCGTTTAATGTCATCGAAACACTACATTCATCCCTTTTTGCACATCTCCATAGGCTCGTTGGGCTTTTGTTAGTAACACTATGGTAGTACCTGTATCCATCCCGCAAAAGCACTGCCGATCGATTCTGTAAACATCTCACCGTGAAAAGTTAGGTGAAGTGAGCTTAGAGTGAGCTGTCAAGAGTATCAATCCTATGTATCAGGATGACACTGACAGCTCACTTCACCTAAGTTTTCACGGTGAGATACAGAATCATACTGCAGATTTCCCTTTTTGACTTGTTATAAAATAGGAATTTCAACTAATTCCATTCTTAAGCGAAACTGTACAATAATCTATATATATACGGCTACACCGATTTGACTGAAAATTGGTAGGGAGGTAGCTAAGAACCAGGAGAAGGACATAGGATTAGAATTTTTATCATTTTTCTTTTTTTTTGGGATACGACAATCGTTGAAGCAATTATCTCTGCATCTCCAAGTCAGATACGTACATTATTTGCTATCATCATTTCGACATGCTTTCCATCGAACCCATCTAACCTGTGGCACAAATACAAGGATAATATGGCAGAAGATATTTAACATCAAATTCGTGTCAGTTCAAGAAATCCCGATCTTGAAATGAATGAGGAGATACATAATCGATCCTTGCTTTTCATCGAAAACATGTGTGTTATCTCATATGCGGTAGTTTATTAGTCAGGTTAGGAATGCCAGCGCCAAATCGTGAAATGAATGACGCATTTAATCAAGAATTGGAACGGGAACGTGAATATGATCACCAGGAATTAGATTTAGTAGTTCAAACGAATGTACCCCTGATGAATCCCCAACAAAAGGAAGTTAATGATACATTAATGAAGGCAATTGATGATGGAAACAGTGGTTTATATTTCCTGGATGCCCCTGGTGGAACTGGTAAGACATTCCTCATGTCAGTACTTTTATCCACAGTTCGTGCAAGATCCAACATTGCGGTTGCAGTTGCTTCTTCTGGAATAGCAGCCACATTACTAGAAGGATGCCGTATGGCACCTTCGGCATTAAAATTGCCGTTAAATCTTCAATTTATTGAAGAACCAACATGCAACATTACAAAGCGCTCCGCAATGGCCAAAGTTTTATCCGAATCGAAGATCATAATCTGGGACAAATGCACAATGGCGCATAAACGTGCATTGGAAGCACTTAACCGAACACTGCAAGATCTACGCAATGACTCGAGATGTTTTGGAGGCGCAATGATTTTACTGTCTGGCGATTTCCGCCAAACATTTCCAGTAATTCCCAGATCGACTGCTGCCGACGAAATAAACGCTTGCCTCAAATCATCGAATTTATGGCACTATGTTAAGAAACTTCAGCTGACAACAAACATGAGAGTTGCGTTATTTGTTTTTGCGCCTGATAAAAAAACGAAAAATGTCGTTTATCACAAGGTGCTACACTGAAAAGTGCAACCCATGCAACAAAATAAATGGCCAATAAAGAATCATTGAATTAATAGATTTTTTTATTTACATTTATCCTAATTAAAAAAAACTGCTCATTTATTGCCTCTAAGGCGGAACAAAGTTCGCCGGGTCAGCTAGTTATCTAATATATAAAATTCTCGTGTCGCCGAAACGGCTTGACCGATTTTTATGAAATTTTATATGCATATTCAGTAGGTCTGAGAATCGGCCACTATAATTTTTTTTTTGCAAAACCACGTTTGCGGGGTCAGCTAGTAGTATATATAATCATTTATTAATAACTAAATCAATGTAATGCAACCAGGAAAAAATAATGGAAAAATTTAATTCAATAAATCTCAATAAAACAAAATCCATACTGTGGATTTTGTACTTGCCAGCCAGCATGTAGCTACAAAGGAGTACTTAAAAACTTAAACATGTTAGATGTTATTATAATTATTTCTTGGGAAATCACTAGACAACAATAGACAACACAAACAACCAATACTGACAGATAAATGATAAGAAATAAATACATCTATTTGATGACTGTACTTGACATTCGTGACGATTTCACATTTTGTACGTTTTACTTGCAAGTCTTTTGCCACTCTAGACATTGTCGCCTAATAGACCTTTTAACATGTGGACGTTCTGCAAACTGACATTTTCCCTTATAGATTTTCTGATTCGCTCATAGACCTGCTGATTTAGAGCGCTTTCAAGATCGCTCTATTTACGTCGTCAGTAACCAGCTGATGACCTTTAATTTTAAACAAAAGTGAAGTGTCATCTGCAAACAACAATATATCTTGATTATCCTTTATGAGGCAAGGCAAGTAATTAATATACATAACAAAGGACCAAGAATTGAGCCCTGTGGAACTCCCATTGTTACTATAGATCCGGGAGATCCTTCTCCATTAACTTCAATGCTCTGAATCCTTTTACTTAATTATGAAGTAAGAAGATCCAGAGCAGTGTTCCGGATCCCATAGTGGCGGAGTTTCCTGATTAACGTTTCGTGAAGAATGCAATTGAATGCCTTGGATGAAACACAAAAGATGCCCAAGGCATCGCATTTATCATCTCATGCATTATAAATATGTCCTAAAAGTTCAACAACGGCATCAGTAGCTGAACGACCTCTTATAGAACTGAACTGTTTGCTATGTAATAATTTGTTTATTATTTTTTATAGTTATCCTATAGATTTACTTAGTATGTAGGTACCTACATACCCAATGTGTGTAAATAATTGCTAATAACGATTATTGTGTCTGCCTAGACTATCCGATTACCGATTGATTCCTCAAATACTAATTTACGTGATAACGAGGTTTCACGTGTTAATATTGTCCATTACGGGAAAATCAAATCATAGCACGTTTATGTATTATCAAGGGGTGAGATATTGTAGTATAATACGATAAGGGCTGAGTTTCCAATCGACGGATAGTTTTTATTCGTGGAATCATTAAAACGTCAGACAGTTTTGTATGGAAAAACTGTAAAAAATTCAAAATTATTCCTCATATAAAATTATCACTGGCGTTGAAAAAATCAACCCTAAGTATAACAAGAAAATTTGCGAACAAAACTTTGTAAGTTTGTGTTTTAGAAAGTTTGTGAAGTGATCGATATAATCTTGAAAGTGATCGATTTTTTTGACTACTGAGGTTTTTAAAATATTTCAACGTTTATAACGCAGGAGAAAAGTTTCATAAAAGAGCGATATCGTCACGTAACGGATGCAATGAAGGCAATTTATACAGAAAGTGTTTTTTAAACCATAAAGTCAAACACCGGTGCCGACACATTTTCATGACGCCGCCGTATTTGCGGCCGTGGCAGACAATTTTCTTGTAATTATTTACATACCTAAACAAACAAATTGTAGAAGTCTTTCAACTTCTGTCGTAACAGTGAGAACTAAGAACTTCATGGGAATAGTAGTAGTACTATTTCATGGCCAGCCAGCAAGATGGTATCGGGCCTGATTGCCCAGGGTGCACTTGACATAGATTTAAGTACCGAGCTAGGTAGCTTTAAGAATCGAGGTTATTTTGAGCGATAGCCGTTTTGCGTGGATGGGACGCATGTTTTCCCCCAACTTGTTATTTTTTTGTGTGTTTTCTTTTTATGCGTTATGTTTACCGCAAATAAACGGCATTAAGTGCCTATGGCATTAAGTCCGCCTCTGTACATGTATGTGCTTGAAGTATTAAATAAATAAATAAATAAACGTATATTCTTTCTTTCTTTCTAATTCGAGCCACAATTTTGAAGTAGTTTGCCTTTTTAATTTTTTTAACAAAACATTAAATAGTAACAAAAACCCATAATTTAACCATTAATGCAAGCTTGTTGTTGATTCGCACGAATATATTTACCCGAAACGGGCGAATCAACACTTTTAAAAAGCGCCAATTGCCTAATACGTATTTCTGGAGTTGTCGATTCGCCCACAAATAAATTAACTTTGTGCGAGATCCTACAGAAAAAATAATGTTATTTACACTCTAGAGGTAGGGCAGACAAGACTACGTGGAGTCGGTTTTGCAGTGATTCGTTTCTGTCACTAACTTTTGTAGCACAACATATTAGGTCGGGGCAAAAGTATTTTCGTATTTTTCATACAAAAAAAAAATTGTTTTAGGTTTAATTATTTATTTATTTATAATATGTAATATGTATGTACCGTTTTGATCGATGTCTTGTTGCCATCTTGTGGGCAATGCCATGATCCCATTGCTGTAGAAGTTTTGAGATTTTTTATCAAAAAAATCTGTCAGGTAGTTTTCACAGTGTTCTTTTGAGGTTAACTTTATGCTTCCTAAAGAGTTCTGAAGTGACCGAAACAGGTGAAAATTTGATGGAGCAAGATCAGGGCTATACGGAGGATGCATCAACACATCCCAGCCAAGCTCTCTCAATTTTTGCTGAGTGGCTATAGATGAGTGCGGTCTGGCGTTGTCGTGATGAAACACCACGCCCTTCCTATTCACCAGATCCGGCCGGTTTTTCTCAGTAGCTTCTTTTAACCTCATCAGTTGTTGACAGTAGAGGTCAGAATCGATAGTTTTACCCGGCGGCAAAAGCTCATAGTGGACGATTCCTTTCCAATCCCACCAAACACACAGCATCACTTTGTTCCGAGTCAGGCCAGGCTTTGCCACGGTCTGTGGGGCTTGCCCATGTTTCGACCACGATCTTTTTCGGACATTCTTATCGTAAGTGATCCATTTTTCATCACTCGTAATCAACCGTTTAAGAAATGGGTCTGAATTATTACGTTTCAACAAAGAATCGCAAATTGAAACACGTTGCATTAAGTTTCTCTCAGTGAGATCATGTGGTACCCAAATATCAAAAGTTTTTTCTTGTACCCAGACTTTTGTAAATGCCGTAAAACTGTTTTTTGATCAACATCCAGTTCTTCAGCAATATCATAACTACTAATATGTCGATCTTGCTCCACTTTTTCAAAAATGGCACTGATTTTATCCGTGACGGGGCGTCCAGAGCGAGCTTCATCCTTCACACTAAAATTTCCTGACTTGAAACGCTTGAACCACATTTGAGCTACTCGTATTGATACCGCATTAGGTCCGTAAACCGCACAAATTTTATTCGCGGCGTTCGTCTCATTTTTACCTTTTTTGTAATAAAATTTTAAAATGTACCGAATTTCTTCGTCACATACGTTCATGTTGCTTGCTTGAAAAACAATTGAGAAATGGCGGGAACTAGTTTTTTTTTTTTAATTTATTGCATCTTTAGAATGTCAACATTTAATAGTATTAAAACCAGCCAGTTACATTCAGTACTGCCAAAGAGGTTTGATTACTAACAATAAGTAGATTCAAAATACGAAAATATTTTTGCCCCGACCTATTATTAACTTTATATTAATTATTAAGGTTCAAAATGCTATTTTATACAAATGGCAATATGCCTATAGAGGTGTGAGGAACAGGGTGTAAAGTTCACTCATCCTCCATAGAAAAGGGAGGATCCTCCGACCAGACACCCTGTTGTGTCTAGCGGGCAGCTGCCCGATGATTCATGTCGGGCCGTTGTATATATGCTAGTTGCGCAGTAAACTCTGCTTGCGAGTATTAGGATTTTGCGTGACGTCAGTATGACGCGTTGTTCGCATGTGGCGTTGCAGATACCGCTACATGCCTATTAAAATTATTCCAAATTAAATTCTGCTTGAAGATGGCAGAATTTAATTTATATAATAGTAGGTATACCAAATAAAATTGTACCAAATAATCGTTGCTCTAAATAAACGTTAAGCTAAACGACATTATGCGGACTGTTAACTTTGCCAAAGGTTATTATACCATATGAAATTCCGCCATCTTAAAAATATACCATTGTAAATTCGGATATATAAACATTCGAACAAAGACACACACAACAACAAACATACCACAAATATATTAAAACATTTTTATGCCTTAAAAATATTCGATTAAAGAAGATTATGCCAAGTGTGTTATGCCAAATAAATTTCGGAGCATCAAAATTCTGCCATATTGAGGGAACCCTCTTTATGAAACCTATTGAAAATGTTTTTTGCAAAAAACAAAGACATTCTAGGAAACCTTTCATCTTTTGAGCAATGTTATAAAGATTTACCAATGTTTTCAAGAAACACTTAAAAGTTTTTATTGAAGGTAATATTAAGTAAAAGTAATGTTTTTATTCAATCAAACAATTAGGACAATGTTCTCACAGAGTAGAGCTCAATCAATATTGCAAGTACCTAAAATATCACTATATTTTAAGGTTAGCACCTAAGTCGAGTCGATATTTTTTTCTCGAAAAAATCACGTAAGATACCTAACAGCTAACTACCGAGTTAAACCGTCAAGGATGGTTTTTTTGATTGATGATTAAAAGTCGGACTAGGCCCAGAAAATATTAAATGTTTTGTCTACTGAAATTTTTACTGAATTCCTACTGGCATTCGTCAAACGTCTATTAAACGGCTGTACCAAATGTGTAACCATATATATAAACAAATAAGTTACAGGCAATCATCTACAAAATATCGAATTCCACTATAATTGCGAGGGTCACCAAATCAGCATATTAAAAGCTATTCCTAACGCAAATCATGGACAGTGCCTACCTAATATAGTTCAATTACAGCTCAATAATAACTTGTTTACGGTTGTACAAACACGAGCAAAACATGCATAAACTTAAACAAGCAAATTAGTTTGTAAGCTTGAATATCTAAAGATAGCGGAGTCCGCGACTGAAGTAAAGTCGGCAGCGTCACGATAATGTGACGGCAGCGGTGTTTGACATCATATTGTGTCGAAAAACGCTCTCAGTAAGGATTGCCGTCATTGCGTCTGTTAGGTACGTGGCGGTATGGCTATTTTAAGGAACTTTTCTCCTTCGGTACAGACGTAGGAATTTTATGCAAATCATAGAAATTAAAAGATTCTGTCTGCACAGTATAACTTCAATCATCAGACAATCTATTAAAATTTAAGTGTGTACGCAGGTATCTACTTAAGCTCGTGACTGTACTCAAAAACAATAATATTGATCTCATGAAATTGCGTTCGTCAGAAATGCGAGTATTACACGAGTGTTGGAACGAGTTGGTAACGCTACACGTGAATCAATGGCGAGTAATCATCGAAATAGGATTGTCGCTTTCCAATTAGCGCTGCGTCGCCCGTCAGCTTCGCTGACAGGGCCTTTCAAGTGACGCGGCCGGAGGAAAAACTGGGTTTTTCAAGGTGACGGGCCTTTATAATGTTATTCCCATGTAATTAACTTCGCGATTCGATGTTGTCTTTATGTGTATTATATAAGACGTTTCTACCTATCTTCCACAATATGTGATAGTGGTCGATTGAAAAACGTAATTGATGTCCCAAGTTCGATCCGACTTTACTAGGAACTTTTAAAGGAAAGTTTTGAATCAAAAGTAAGTATAGTACAGATAGGGGAGAGTGGGGTTAAAAGTTCCGATTTTTAAGTAACCTCAAAAATTTTTACGAATAGGTACTTGATTTCAGTATTCATACAATGCGATCTAAATCAACTTACATATCTAAGTTTGGTATTAAGACAGTTATTTGGGGCATTTTCTGTGAGATTTTTTATTATTAATTTTTTAATGCCTAAAGTCGGAAACTAACAACTTACCCCTACTTGGGGCAAGTTGTTAACAAGCCGGGGTAAATTGTTATCATATCTGATAAAGCTATTATTTGTGAAATAAAAAATGATATTCTGATATAAAATACCTACCTACTGCCTCGTTGTTTTAGTGCCCGCAAGCGCTACTGCTTTTTTTTTGTGGATGGGAAATCATCAACTGACCTCTCCCGCTCAGGGTGGAGCGGAAGGGAGTGTCAAACTCTTACTGACTAAAACCCACCCGTGTTCCTTCCTTAGCCCTTTATGTTCCGGGATAGCGGTAACTCTTTCGGACAATCCCGCTGCCCCGGTAGGCTACGGCCCTTATGGGCCCCTTGCTTATTGCTGACATCTCTTTGAGGCGCGCGTGGAACATATACGCGCCGACCGGCACGGGCCTGCTCCTGATCGGACGGAGAGTTACCCATAACTCTCCGCCCACAGGCCCGCGCCTACGGTGGCTGGGAGTCGTCACGCGGCTGCCGACGCCCGGAGCTCCCGACACCCGGAAAGCGCTACTGCTGCGAATGAGGTTCGATTCCCGGGACGGGAAAGTGATATTGGGTTTTCTATTTGGAATTTCTCAGTAGCAGCCCAGAGTTTGGATTTGTTGTTGATGGTAATACGCTTCCCCCTATTACATGGGCATTAAATAATAGGTCGAGGCAAAAATATTTTCGTATTTTGAATCTATTGTTAGTAATCAAACCTCTTTTGCAGTACTGAATGTAACTAAATGAATGTAACTAATGTAAATGTGGTTTTAATACTATTAAATGTTGACATTCTAAAGATGCAATAAATTAAAAAAAAACTAGTTCCCGCCATTTCTCAATTGTTTTTCAAGCAAGCAACATGAACGTATATGACGAAGAAATTCGGTACATTTTAAAATTTTATTACAAAAAAGGTAAAAATGCGACGAACGCCGCGAATAAAATTTGTGCAGTTTACGGACCTAATGCGGTATCAATACGAGTAGCACAAATGTGGTTCAAGCGTTTCAAGTCAGGAAATTTTAGTGTGAAGGATGAAGCTCGCTCTGGACGCCCTGTCACGGATAAAATCAGTGCCATTTTTGAAAAAGTGGAGCAAGATCGACATATTAGTAGTTATGATATTGCTGAAGAACTGGATGTTGATCACAAAACAGTTTTACCGCATTTACAAAAGTCTGGGTACAAGAAAAAACTTGATATTTGGATACCACATGATCTCACTGAGAGAAACTTAATGCAACGTGTTTCCATTTGCGATTCTTTGTTGAAACGTAATAATTCCGACCCATTTCTTAAACGGTTGATTACGGGTGATGAAAAATGGATCACTTACGATAAGAATGTCCGAAAAAGATCGTGGTCGAAGCATGGGCAAGCCCCACAGACCGTGGCAAAGCCCGGCCTGACTCGGAACAAAGTGATGCTGTGTGTTTGGTGGGATTGGAAAGGAATCGTCCACTATGAGCTTTTACCGCCGGGTAAAACTATCGATTCTGACCTCTACTGTCAACAACTGATGAGGTTAAAAGAAGATATTGAGAAAAACCGGCCGGAGCTGGTGAATAGGAAGGGCGTGGTGTTTCATCACGACAACGCCAGACCGCACTCATCTATAGCCACTCAGCAAAAATTGAGAGAGCTTGGCTGGGATGTGTTGATGCATCCTCCGTATAGCCCTGATCTTGCTCCATCAGATTTTCACCTGTTTCGGTCACTTCAAAACTCTTTAGGAAGCATAAAGTTAACCTCAAAAGAACACTGTGAAAAGTACCTGTCAGATTTTTTTGATAAAAAATCTCAAAACTTCTACAGCAATGGGATCATGGCATTACCCACAAGATGGCAACAAGTCATCGATCAAAACGGCACATACATATTATAAATAAATAAAAAATTAAACCTAAAACAATTTTTTTTTTTGTATGAAAAATACGAAAATACTTTTGCCCCGACCTAATATATCTAGCGAAATGTGGGATAGGTATTAAACGTACACTCTACCCAACCCTTCATGGAAACAAGACATGATGTTGTGATATATTATGTAAAATACCTTGTAGGTCGTGGGTTCCAACCCAGTCAGGCGCCTTAATTTGTGTTATTTCACAGCTCTCGAAACGGTGAAGGAAAATATCGTGAGGAAACCGGTATGTTCTATAGAATCAAAAGTTCGAAGACAAGTGACTTCTACCAACCCGCATTGGGCCAACGTGCTGGATTACGGCCCACTCCATCTTAAAAAGAGAGGAGACCTGTGTCCTAGCATTGGGGACATAATAGGCTGATCTACCTAAAACATACTTACTCAGGTACACAAAAATCAAACAAGGTTTTCCAACTTCGACATTTCTGTATTTCAGTAATACAATTACGTTTGGACTGCTTTCTATCTACATTGAAACTGATCTCACAATACAAATGCAAATGAAATGATTTCGCTAATGCGTTGCGCAAAACTAGAATTCCACTAACGAGTTATCTTTAAGCTGCTTTGTCATAACCCTATAGAATAATGGAACTATGAGCGTACTATCACAATTCGCTCATAACACTGACCTGTCCGTTGTTAGGGGCCGGCCACACTACTGGAAAACACAGGAAAAATATTTTACTCTTTTTCAATATAAGGTATAAAATACTGATATCTAATCAATTGAATAATATCTTCTATACATGATAATACATTGTATTTGTAATTCATTCATTCAAATAAATAAAATTGTAGTCTCTGTTTGTAATGTCAAAATAACAGCTTTTTACTAAATTCATACGATAGTTTGTGCAGTGCTTATATAACTTAACTTAGTTTTGTTTGTCTGTTTATCCTGGCTAATCTCTGAAACGGCTGGAATCACAGGTAGATAGCTGATATTATAAGGAGTAACTTAGGCGACTTTTGTTTTAGAAAAAGAATTAGGGTGCCGCCCAACAAAGTAAACTAAAAACTTAATGAAAAGTTAACTTAAAAAAGAAAAAGTTTCTCCCTTTTCAATGAAGAAGAGGTACCTACATCTTCTCTAAGCGAAACATTATTGATACCAGACATCCACGAGATGGAAGTCGCGAGCACTACTTAGTAGTAAATTAATTAAAACTACGAATCAATTGTTACAAAGATGACGTTACAACTATTAAAATGATTATTTTATCTGTAACTATCTTGACAATCGCTTTGTTTGGATGGTGGTCCCCAAATTAGTAATAAAAAGAACTCCAATCCGGATACTACTGCACCCTAATTGCGTAACCCACTATCTCAATGTGAATCATTTTGAAGGATATTGCTGGTCCATTGCTTCTTAAGTTCGAAAAATGTTTCCGCTAAACAACGTAAATAACGCAATGAATGTTGTTGAACTGTCAAAATGAAACCCATTGCTACTGAAGTGTGTTACGTAATTACCCCGCTGGTTAATGTTTATTTTTCATCATCATCACCATTTCAGGCCGGAATCACCTGCTGCTGGGTGGTTATAGGCCTCCCTTTTTATTTAATTCTTATTACTGCGTCAGTGAGCAAAGTTCACGCAGCTGAATTTTGGGCCAAAGATGTTTGAACTTTTTGTCATCGATACGCCTTAGCGTATAAATTATTCTTCTTAAAGAAGAATTCAAATAATTAGGATATTTATTCATTAGTACCTAGTTTAAAGAATTGGGTGACATAAGGAGGTTTCTAGAGGTAACATGTGATAGGTGCTAATAACTTTTCCTAGAAATCTGCACCGGATGCTCTTTACAACTCATTAGATATTGTTCTTCAGTAGGTATTTTATGTCATTATTTAAATGTGGGTTTTATTTCAAGGCAACTTCCTAGTGTGCATTGGCTACAACAAATAGGTACCTATAAATCACACCAATCCACCGACACAATACATTAATGGAAAAGAAAATGCCATTTTTAACTAGCCAGACCTCAAAAGAATTATTCTTATCAAACATCAGCTGTTTCACAACATAAGCCTTGAAAGGCAACCAGCTGCGAATTATGACATTGAACCATGGAATTAGTAAGTACTATTAATAGCGTTTAAAGTCCGTCAAGAATTCTACGCTCAGTGAGTGTGAACGGACCCTATGGCGGAGGCGCCGCGGGCGTCGATCGGCCGCCTAATTTCAGCCGGTAATAACCGGTCTCGGAATGGACATCACAACCAGAATCTTTGTGGGAACCGTGCGTTGCGTCACCCATCACGGCAACCAGGGATGCGACGACGTGTATCGACCACATTCTCAACTTTTTTTATTTTATTGGCAAAATGAACGCATTTTCTCGGCTTTTTTTTTTCGAATATCTTTTGGGATAGATTATTAAAGGCTCTTGGAAGTTAAATGAGGTTTTTCCTCATGTCCTTTCTAATTTCGTATTTACATTTTCATTGATCGGTAAGTAACATAATTAAGTAACTATAATGGTTTCAACTTCTAAGTACTCAATAGTAGCATTTCTTTAAACATTGATTAAATGTTTTTTTTTTCAAAACTGCCCTTTTTTTAAATCAAAACTCCTACAATTAAGGCTTTTAAATAGGTATTTGTGTATAACTCTACGTCACAACATTTTTGAAATGTCTTTGTTTAATAAATTCAAGTTCTTCTTCAATGTTCAGACACCCCTACGATTTTCAATAGAAGGATGTTTGTTATTGTAGTGTGAAACTGAAATCAATGACATCGCATCGACGTTGACGAGAAATTGCTAGTTAGAGCTCAATTTGTAGTTTTAGAGGTCCCTCACGGAACAGGCATGCGTGCTAAGCCTTATAGTCTTTAGCCTGTTTCCATCAGCTTTGTCAGGTTTTCGTACGCGATGACTTCCATCAAATTAATTTAGACTTGACAAAGTGTTTATTAGATTTTGGTCGCAAACCAGTTTGTAGTTTCTCACTTGGAATATGTTTTTGGTTACAATAGACAAACCTAGGCATAAATTAGACTCATAAGGATGGCGCTGTTGATAATAAATAGACATATACCGGATGAAATTTTTTACCGTCTCGAAAATAATATGGTGTGTTGTGTAAGTGCAAAATCCATACATGACACTATTTGTAAGTAAAGTATAGGATCGCGCTACGAATTTATTGATAAGTTCCAACCATTTAGTAGTATTTAGGGTGCGTAAGATTTGAATTTCGATATTTTTTAAACCAATTTTTTTTTTCAAAATTTCTCTTTTTTTTTGTTCTAGTATGAAAAGTTTTCTTCAAATGTGTAGTATTTATTGATGTATGTTATTGAAAGATATCAGACTTCTACTACGTTCACCTATTTTTTTAAAACGGTACAAATATCATCCGGTATTATGGAAGCATTGGGGCCAGCGGTAGGTCAATTAAATAAATAAAAAAAGAGAAATAAAACACTAAATATGTACTCATAACTTCACAAATTACAGCGAAATTATCGTATCTATGTTTTTATGAGTAATACACAAACGCTATCAGAATAAACAGTAACTGTCTGCAGCAGTTTATTCTACACAACATTTACAAAGTTACGACTTCATAGCATCACTACAACTGACTGTAATACCCAGTCGCCCGCGAAGATTCACTTCGAACATAATATGGCGTCTCCAAGGTGCTGTGAATATGTCACCCACGTCACACGCTTGATACAAATCGTCAACAATATGGACGCAATGCAATATGATGGAAAGTTGTACAGTTGAAATTGACATGAAATCACTTTTTATACAATAATTTAAAATAACTCACACGCTCGCTCTCTAACTTTTTTGTTTTTACATAACTTATTCAAAAAGTATGTAGATAACGTCTACAAATAGTTACACAGTTATTATTATTTTAGAAAGTACTTACACATCAAAATCTGCACACATTTAAATCACTCAAACTCATGCGTAGCAGATAAGTGTGTTGCTACGAAAGCAGCCTACGAGTGCTACGCAGAAAAGATTCATGCGAATCATTTGTTGTGAACAGTGTTTTTTTTTTGCAGCTCCAATATTTGTAGTTATCAAAATGCTTTAAGCTGATATGACAATATATCTTTTTAAAGGTAAAAAAAATCACTTGCATATACGAAAATATTACAGTTGCTACGACTGCTATGGGCGCTACGCAGCGTAGTAAAACTGCTACACATATGGTTACGAAAAGTCTACGTACTATACTCAATTTACAATAGGATTAGACATTTAAACAAACCTTCTTTACAGCTTGTTCAACCGATGTTGACTTCTATTCCGTAGGTATAAGGAAAGCATTAAAAGCAAAAAAATTGCTTACAATACCAACTGTTTACTGCTTTTAATGCCATCATTATGCCTACGGAATAGAAGTCAAAATCGATTGAACAGACGGTAAATAAGGCTTGTTTAAATGTCTAATCTTATTGTAAATGGAGTATAAGTATTGCTGAAATACCCTTATTTTTAATTATTTTTTCAAACATTATTGAAAATAAATCATCTAAGCTTCAATCTATGCTGAAATCATCTAAATTTCTGAACCAGTGATAGCTTTTATATCATGCTTACCAGCATAGTATAAAAGCATAAATAATTGGGCTATAAAGCTCCTGCACTGCTGGGACATAGTTCTCCTGTATATGAAAGGGAGTGGGCCCTAATGTACCGCGCGGGCCCAGAGCGGATTAATGGTTGCCATGTCTTTGAATTTTAGGTTCGAGATCTAGGTCATTCCGGTTTCCTCACGATTATCATTATCTTATTTAATTATTATTATCTTTTCCTTCACCGTTTTGAGAGTAGTGGTGGTAAAATAAATTACACAAAGTAAAGAGTCTCCTTGGGTTTGGAGTTTGCTACACATAAGTTATTAATTAACATAATTGTATAATCAACAAGTACCCTGCACAGACGCCTGCGGTTTACGAGTCGTCAGTTTTCTTTATGGTAATGACGCTTACGACGTAAGTGTTGCCAGGCTTTCATATCAGTTAGAATTAATTCGTTGCTGATGCTAAATTATGTGGCCCGACGGGAGACCACAAGTGAATGCGTACAGAAACTTGAGATAATATTGAGATGCGTATTATTGAGCTTTTGAAATAGATATTTAAATTGATGGTATCTTATGAATGATTTCATTGCCAACTATACATATGCCAACTATAAATTAATTTAAAGTAGGTAATTTGCTAATTCCAATATCTCCTTACTAATAAGTAATAACAATCCGCTCCTGTACAATTGTGTGGTAGTAATTATTATAATAAATAATAAAACAACTTTATTGCTAAAAAGATTACAGAGATTTTATATTGGCCCGAAACTGGGCAAGCCTGTATCTTGGGCACCAATACCATTGGTACCACTGGTTTACCATTTATATATTTATTTTAAAAACACTTTCGGTAATAAAAGTAAAATAGCTTTGCTTCAAATGACAAAAAACTAAACAAAATCTAAGAATCAAAATTAAAGAAAACATAGTAATCAAATCGAGAATATAAATAAAATATTAATAACTAGCTTTTGCCAGCAACTTCGTCCGCGTGGAATAATGACTTCCGGAAATTGAGGCACTAACTCTCATAGAGTTTAACCGATGTGCTCTTTCTTCTGCCGATTCTTGAGAACGCGTATTTCTCATTCAACGCGTTTTTCAAGACAATAGCGGGCGGACGCCGGCGTCCGCTTGGGGTTTGAATAACTAAAAATATATAACTACGTCTAATATTTAAAATAATATATAATAAAACCTACTTCACTTAAAACTAAATACCTATAACTACTATAATTAATAATACCTATACCTATAATTAATAAAAGTACCTACGCTTTTACCTACTTAATATTAAAAAAAACTGAACATAAATTAACCAAAACTTACCTACTACTAACTAACTACTACTAACCTATTACTACTTCACCTAAAAAGAAATCCTGTTTTCCCAACATTTCCCTTCACTGCTCTGCTCCTATTGATCGTAGCGTGATGAAAAGTATACTATAACCTGCCCAGGAGTATGAAGAACAATTGTACCAAGTTTCGTTGAAATCCGTCGAGTGGTTTTTGTTTCTATAACGAACATACAGACAGACAGACAGACAGACAGACAGACAAAAATTTTACTTATTGCATTTTTGGCGTCAGTATCGATCACTAATCACCCGCTGATAGTTATTTTGGAAATATATTTCATGTACAGAATTGACCTCTCTACAGATTTATTATAAGTATAGATAAGACTAGAAAAAAAAAATACCTACATTCACACTAAATAAATCTGCAATAAACATTAGCTACAAAAAGTTTCAAGTTTATTTCAATAAAATATCACACAATGTAGCCAAAGTACACGTGCGAAAGTATAGAAGTATTTTTTACTTATCAGCAACCTCAGTGAGCACTTTGTGAGTAAACTTACAAGTTATTGGTTTCTGCACTCACTTCCAAATAAGTTTCACAATACACTACTTTTCTTACATTCGACTTTTAACTTTGTTGACAGTTTGTAGACATTATTATGTTTGTGATATTTAATCTTAGAAACTTATTGTCACTGAACACCTGATCAGAAAGAAAAGTATTTTTACTATTTCATACAATATTCTAGGTTAGTGCGTGACCAAGGAAGCGTTGGATGGGACTGTGTGAAAGACTGAGACTGTGTGTGTGTGTATGGTCTAATAGAGAAGTATGGAAGAAAAATATATGTTGCGCAGACCCCAAAAATGTAAATTGAGTTTTGAGCAAGATAATGATGATGATGATTCTAGAATGGTGTGTAAATATGGAAGTGCCTACTAAGGCAAGTACACCTCTGTCTACCTCTTCGAGGATACACAGGCGTGATACTATGTATGTTATTCTCAGAAAAGGCCGCCGTTTGATAACCAAGTGAAAAGTTACAGTATCGCTTTCACTTGACGACACTCAATTATATCAGTCAATATTATAGCTACGAGCACTCAGAACAAAAAGCTCGTGTTCTTCTAGGGCAGTTGTATTTACCGCCTCGGCGCCTAATACGCCGAAACCCGCTTACCAACCAAGGTAGGTCGACCTTTGAGGTCACGGGCGCACAGAGTGGGGACTCTGTCCGCCCACCAAGTGACCTCAGGGAAGACGGTGGTCATGTGCTACCGTGCATAACAAGGTTCAAAGGAGGCCCCTTTACAGTCTCCCCAGAGATGTGCTTTACAGGCGTTGCACAGGGTGGGTTCCAGAATTGGTCTTTTAAGAGGAACCGGGACCACCCCTATGTGCTGATGGTGATCACGGGGGTAGTTTTAGTGAGGTAAAAATCCCACACTTCCAGACCTCCCTCCCCGGAGGTCGGGTGCCTTTTGAAGGTACCCCCCGAAAACAAAAAAAAGGGTAGTTGTATTTGATTGAATAATACTGAACGAAACAATTCAACTGCAAAAATAATTCATGTCTGTTATGTGCTTACAAAAATAAATAAACAAAAGAATTGCATTAGTAACTTTACTAATTATTTTAAAAATACTAAATTCTGGAAACTGTTTGTAAAAGAAGTAAATCTTGTGTTTAAAAAAATGGGTCAAGATTTTCAGGGTAGTTCAGAATTTCAGCTACTCAAGCTTATTTTCTAGCTTCCCAAACACAAATTGAGGTAGGTCACTTCCCGAAATTGTATGTATAATACATAAGTAAATATGTATAAATCCAATAGGTGGGTTTCCACAAACAAACAAAACACAAAGAACATCGATGGCATTATATGCAAGGTTACCTTCAAAGAGACAGACATCAATTACTTGATTAAAGGTCTGATAAAATGATGTCACAGTGTGGGAAAAGTTGTGGCATAAGTGCGTTACACAAGTGGATTACGACAGGACGGGACTGCAGCCCATAATCAGGTCTGTGTGTGATTGCCACATTAATATGAGGGACTGGAACCTTCTTCATAAATCATTTTACTTATTTAAGCGAATTAGCCGGTATGAAGGAATGCATTGGTAAAGGTAAATGATTGATTTAACGAGAAATGGCTCACCTAGGTACTATTAAAGTTTTCTCAATGTACTACATATATTGAAAATTAATTAGTTCAGATAAAGAATAAACTTTATGTGAACTAATTAATTTTAGACTAAGCACTTACTACAAGCACGAATAAAAATACTAAGCATAACTCACCGAAATTCGTAAATAATTTGACCTTAAATCACAAAACACAAATATTTTTTCATCCAGGTTTTTTTCATATCTAATTATAATTATCTGGTATTTTAAGCGAAATTACGGCAAACTCGGTAGCGGGACACGTGGGGAGCGGCGGCGACGGGCGGTCACCATGGGCGACCGGCGCGTGGGCGGGCCCGCCCAGACCTCTCCACAGAACCTTCTGTAAATATGCTAACTCTACTACATTTTACTTTTAGTAACGTCTCCGCTCATTACAAACCGTCTGGCGCTCTATAATCTGCCGCTGTCATTTTAAAAGAATTTGTCGCTCATTTTTACGAATTTAAAAGTTTATTTTCACGTATCACAGTTTCTGCAAAATAATTAGAAACTTGTAGCAACTGAACAATTCAATCGGGTGTTTAATTACAATTCACAGTTAAGTGTTGTAAGTTTTCTAAGTTAACAGGAACAGTAGGGCGGGAAAGTGAGGCACGAGGCAAATGGGCGGGCGCTGCAGTCTCGCTTGCACAGAATGCACCACCCCCGGCGGAATGTGTTGCGTTTGCAGTCCGCGTCGCCGAGCCGTCGCAACTGCTCGCCCTCTGCGCCTGGCCACGCTCGCCGCGACTACGTTACGCGACCTGTAACGGGCTACCAGGCTACCAGGATCACCAAGGAGGTAAGCCCTTACATTCATATTACTTCCTGCTCGCACCCTCACTATTGTCTTATCCCCGTCCTGTTCCTGCTGAAAGTTGGAACGGTTTTCCCTTTTATCGTTGGAATGTGAGAAAGCGGGTTTTGGTGTCCCAACTCTCTCTTTCAGTTTGTAAGCGCGTCGTGATTATTGTGGGGCGATAACAACATACACAACGATGACGCGTTGTCAAGATGAGCTGAAAAAACCTTTTTCTTAGAATATCTTAGGCAAGGTCAAAAGTTCTGTCTATAGTAAATATACTTATTAACCGTTTGCAAAGTTTTCAGAAACTTTCGAAACATGTTTCTATGATAAAAATTGAGAAAGTAATCACAGCTTTTTTAATACGTTTCCTAAAGTGGTTAATCTAATTTCCCGCACTTTTTGAGTTCTATTTATAGCGTTGCGGAAAAACTCTTCATGAAAGAGATGTAAAAATATTGTTAGCATCATTCTGCGTTCCTTTATTAAACCAGCAGTTATAATAACATTTTTTTTAGAACACGCGTATTTCCTGCTGATGAGAGAGACCTCAATAAAATATGAGCTTTGTATTAGTTCGCGGAACGCAGTTTTAAAACTTGTATGATTTATTTGTTGGTGTTACTTCTTACGAAGGAAAATTCGGATAGGGAACATTTTCTTTTGCACATTAGCTAAGATTTAAAAGTTACTTAATTAGTGGAAATTTGAACCCTTTCTAAACGGCAGATTTCAAATTACGGCAAGTTAATTAGTACCATGTAAATAATTTAATTAAAACTATCTGGAACTTTCAAAATAAGTAGAATGATATATAAAAGTCGGAAGCAATTACAAACAATGGAAAGATAGTCCAACTCGGGGGATCCAGGGGGAGTGAGTGGAGGGGGGGTTCAGGGGATCAGACCGGAATATATCACCTAAATACGTACGGGCGATGCAAGGTAACCACAAATTAGCAGTAATAAGTTATAACCCCTAATGCACTAATAGGTACCTACTAGATCATTCGGTTTACTTGCACAAGTCGGAAAAACAATCGAAAGTTACTTAGTTTGTGTGTAAAATTTTATAGAAGGTATTTTCTAGTGAATATCGATAAGGTAGATACATCAATATCATATTAAGAAGGAGTATTATACGCGGAGAAATGCCTTTTTATAGTGCAGGTATCTGATTTTCTAGCCAGTCCATTCCATAGTAGGTAACGACTTCGATCGAAGACTATCTCAGAAAGTTCAATCAAACTTGAGTTTAACATTGAGCTTTTATGCCAAGTGTTCTTACCTCAGCTACTTACGCATAAAACTCTTATACATATTCAAACAAAAAGTCTAATAAAATTTTATTACCTATCCATAATTCTTCTTATCGAGAACGATATTACGAAATTCTTTTAATAATATTATTGATATTACATTATTAAAGATGATCAAGCTACGAAATAAAAATATTGAGAATTTGGATTAGTTTTACGTGTAAGTTTAAAGTCGTATCAGTAAAGCGCGGCCAACATCAGCATTTCATTCAGTATCAATTTCTGGAAATTGGGCAACAAATCGTCAGACAGCTCCCCTAAGTCAATGCCAAATAGTACCAGGCGGTCAGAAAAGTGTAGAAGGTTCCATTGAATTCCCGAGGAAGGGCGGCGGGCGCGCGATCCACGCACCACGCGCCCACACTCCTGACCGCGAAGCGGGCCCAGCGCAGTCCACAATGAAAATCAGTTTTTCTCGCACCCGTCGATAGTTTAAAATTAAACGTCATTCTGCCTGCGGTTAACACTTAATTTGTACAACGCATAATGTTATTACTTTGCAATTCAATTTATTATATCCCTGATGCGATTGTTGTGATAATGATCGAGCTCTTAATGAAATTAATATCCGATGCTATTTGGAAAAATTAAAGACAGTTTTGGTTTAATGGATTTAATTAGTGTAGTGGTGTTTCAGTGCGTGCTATTTTATTTTACTTAACATTTTATGTACTTTCAATGTCTTTCTCAATTATTATTTTTTTAATTTCAAGGTTAAATGGATATCTTCCGTGATTAGAAAGTTTTTCAGAAGCTACTTCAGAGTCCACTTATAAAAAGAAACATTAAACTTGGGTGCGTAGTCTCCCTGATGCGTCGGACAATTTGGCTCGAACTCAAAACTGTCTGAATTTTTACCATTATTGAAATTTAGGGTAAACAGCAGCTACACAAAGGCAGCTCATCCTAGAACTTTTTCATAATAAGAACAAACTGAGGAAAGATTATTAAAACACTTTAGTAATTATCGTGTAAAACTCAGACGAACTATAAACAAATCCTTTTCTAGTTTAACTGCCTAAGATACCTGAGTGTGTAAGATACCTGAGATACAGGTTTATTCCCAGTTCAGGTAGAATCCAATTATTTCTTACCTACCACTAGTTTAAGGCCCTAATTTGTAAATATTTATGTTAGTCAATTAATTCAATAAACAATTTCAACAAGCAATTTAAATTTCAATAAACAACTTCAATAAGCAATTTCAATTTAAAATGCAATAAATAAATGTAACGAACAGTTTAAGTGCATAAAAGCACTTCCTATCAAAAAAAATTACAAATCATTGATTGATTGATTTGTAATTTTTACGAAACAAAATCTTAGGTACCTAATTTTCTTGCACTGAGAATAGTCACTGCACTTTACTAATGTATTTACAATAATGTAAAAGTAACCTACAGTTTTATTCAGTGATTTACGTTAACAATCAACGAATAACTACAATTTTTTTTTAAGGTTGGTAAAATAAAGTTTGTATTGAATGTCGCTCAAAGGCGCCGTCGCCGTCGGACTCTTCTCCAAGTCACAAACTTCGTTAATTTTTCAACCATGGACAGTCCAATAGTTGTAAAAGGCAACTCAATAATTTTTTTTGCGTCTAATTAAGTAATCTACGGTTTATATTTCACGGTTATTGACTGTTAAAATTCACAGTTTTAATGAAGGAAATACTAGGTTCAAGTTCCCTATAAAAAATATTAACATTTAATGTTAACTTGGCTTACATTACTAAAAGAAAATATTGTCTGTCGTATTTCCCGCGGTTTGTCACCAACAACCACGTTTCAGATATTGAGATGAAACAACCGCGCGAATCTCCTCGCCTCACCATAAATTTTTCAATTTCGTTTTGAACGTTTTGCACATTTTATATTCAGGTTGTTATTGCAAGTTACATCCGTCTTACGGTGACAATCAAAGGTAAAACTAGCGGTGATTTTAACCCAAATAAATAAATCGTTCATACTTCGAACGTTCGTAATTCAAACGTTAGCAACAAAGTCAAACACTTCAGATTAGAAATCCTTAATTTGCTTGATTTTTACCTGAAATTTTAACCAGACTGATAGTACAAAAATTACACCCAGGTATTCTAGAATCATCCAGATTCTACCAAGCTAAGCATAGGCTTAATCAGCCTATAATATTCCCTCTGCTGGGACACAGGCTTCCTCTCAGTGAGAAGGACTGGGCCGTAATCCACCACGCGGGCCCAGTCCGGTTTGGTTACTACTACATTACACATTACTATAACTTTTCTTCTGACCTGACCTTATTAAGAGTACTTTTTAACCGACTTCAAAAAGGAGGAGGGTCTCATTTCGACTGTATGTTTGTTACGCGATATCTCCGGCAATTGTGAAACGACTTCAAAAGTTATTTTTTTAATGGATAGGGTATGTCTCAGGGTTGTTCCCATATAAATTTTATTAACTTTGCGTCGGTAGTTTTTGAGTTAGCTTCAATAATATGTATTTTTGCCACTTAGTTTATATTGATGATCTTATAAGTATTGACTTCCTGTCACTGATATTTACATAGCAATTAGTGTTATACAAATTTGTATAGTGTAAGTACAAGAAAAATAATTTTAATTTTGGAAGTCAATGTCGTTGGGTTCGCGTATTCGTTGTTTGCCACCGACTTCCGAAATCAAAGTTATTTTTCACAATATAGTGTATTTTTGGAAGTCGGTTTTTTTTTTCTAAAAAAATTTTGTTAGAATTCCTCCATTTTACCGGGCTGGTATTTCATAAAAGCCAAAGTGGAAAAGGGGCCCTTTATTGACTTACTTAAGTTACATGAAACGGCCGTAGGACGCTCTTGGTCAAGAGTAAGGCAACATACCGTAGTGACATTTTGTGACGGGACGTTTCCATAGTATCTTTTCTTTTGCCATTTACAATCATTGTACTAAAAATGAATAACTTCTTTGTCCAGCTATCTAGTTAACCACCGCGTCCTCACGACGGCGATCGGCAGCGGCGTTCTCTCGCGTCCGGCCCTGATCCAGGACATGGTACGGAGCGAGGCTGCATGGGAAGCTGTCACCTCCTTCTGCGAAGCAGTGATGCTTGCGAAGGAGGAGGCAGAGCGCGTGAGGGAGAAGCAAACATTGCGCCCTCACGCCCCTAGTCGCCGCAGGAGACGCTCTGGGCGTCGGAAATCGAGAGTCGATTCCCGGCCACCGCAGGCGCGGGCTTGCGGACGGCGAGCAATGGGCAGCTCTCCCTCCGGTAAGGACGAGGCCCGGGTCGACGGCGCGTTATGTTCCACGTGCGCCTCAAAGAGACGTCAGCACTGATTGATAAAGTCCGCTAGGGCCGATGCCTGCCAGGGTCGCGTATTGTTCGAAAGAGTTACCGTGGCACTGGCACAGGCAACTGAAGGATCACGGGTGGGTTTTAACTAGTAAATGTCTGACACGCCCTCCCGCTCCGCCCAGAGCAGGAGAAGTTATTTGATAATTCCCCACCCAAATAAAAAAAGCTGTCTGGTTATGTCCTCTGCTGTAATTTTCATTACCTTCTTATTGAATAGCTATTCAATCCCAATTGAGCCGCATCAATGACAGTTCGATATTAAATAGCAAGTTTTGATACAAGTTACATCATTTTATCGGAAGAGTTCTGTACTGAACTTCATTTACATTTCAATTTAACATAGAATCTATTGAAATTTGAGTTTCTCGAACTTAATCGGTTTTACAAACTTTGAAAATATTATTTCTTGGAAGCTCCTTATTCGCGAGATGTTTTTATAGTTCAATTAATTATAATAGGTACATGTAATATATGCACACAAAATTTCATAAAAATCGGTCAAGCCGTTTCGGAGGAGTATGGTAACTAACATTGTGACACGGGAATTTTACATAACAGAAGATTAGATTATAAAGAGGTATTTATTTATTTGTAAAGTATGTAGGGGTAATCTCTAGACCTATCTAACTACTAACTATTAAAAAAAATCTTTGTGCATTTGATAAACCAATTCTTGAGGAAAGCTATTTAACATCGCGCTATGGCCCTTAGGAGCTGAGCAAAAAGAAAAACAGTAACAAAGAACGCTAAGCGAAAACGGCGCGGGCAGATAATACGATGCTACGGGGTGAGTCGGGAACAAGAAATTTCACGCGGACGAAGTTGCAGGCAGAAGAATTTTTTCTCTTTATTTTTTGTGGACCTGTCAGCTGCCTACGATACAGTCAACCTCAAACAGTTGCTGTGGAAGATGGAGACATTGATCAGCGATCAGAACTTTGTCCGAATACTTCGAGAACTCCTCCGCAATCGTCGGTTTCGATTTATTCAGGTCCACCTTCTGTCGGAATAAAGTCGTTGGAGAGCGCAGAAAAACGGCCTACGTCAAGGTAGTGTCCTGGCAACACTCCTTTATAATATGTACACCAACGATCAGCCGTCCAGCCCGTACACGTCCCGCTTCCTCTATGCAGACGACTTTGCCCTCACGTCCCAAGCCACCACTTTTAAGGAGATTGAGGCTCACTTGTCAGACGCTCTTGATGACTTAGCCACATACTTCGCTAACTCACTCAAGACTAATCCGAGCAAAACACAGTCTTGCATATTTCATCTAAGCAATAGAGCCGCGGGCCGCAAACTTAACATCGTTTGGGGCGGGGTGTCCATCAAGCCCAGCAACTTTACCCTAAATATCTTGGTTACCCTGGACATGTCTGTAACATTCGGCAAAAACTGCAAGAATATCAAGCAGGAGGTGCACACACTCGCAACAGTCTTCTTCGTCGACTAGTCTCATCGAAGTGGGGTGCTTCGCCTGACGTTATACGGACTACTGGACTGGCACTATCTTTTTCTGTAGGAGAATTCGCGTGCCCCGTGTGGAGTCGTTCAGCCCATGTAAAACTAGTGGTTACAACTTTGAATGAAACGTGTCGGATCATGACTGGTTGCCTAAAACCGACCCCGGTACAAATGATGTATAGCAGGAATAGCGCCACCAGTGGTTTGTAGAGCGGTGATAGGCTCCAGCGAAAGAGCCAAAATGGTCTCCGATACCCTTGTGCCAAATTCCATCCATATCCGTTCAGCCGTTTTACCATGAAAGCATAACAAACATACAAAAAAAACTATTATCTTCTTCTTAGCGTGTCGAAAGCAATCTAAATGGACTCGGCCCAGAATTCGACCGCTTGTTTGGCGCCATCACCAGTGTCCATCAGTTCCTGTAACGTCCAGCTGACAAGACACGATACTTCCCCATTTCGCGTCTGTTACATGGCTTACCAGATCTGCATATTAGATTGTTCCGGGAATTCTGCCGTTGTTAGCCGTCGGCCAGTCGCCGCCTCGCCGGACAGCCGGCGGGTGCCGGGCTGCGATGTGATCGCGAATCAAACTTTTACAGGCACCGTCCACCGCCCCGCTTAAACTTTGCCTCAATTATATCGATCGTCGTGGGACAAGCTAATAACAGCTGAATGATATAAGGTAAACAGCGAAGTTTGAATTTTCTTAAGATTTTCGCAAATTGCTGCTCATGTTTTCATGAATTCAAGTAATTTTTTTATCAAATATATTTACACTTAGAGAGCTTTATAGTCTATAGCTATTGATGGTATTAACTATCATTTTTCAGTGAATAATATTTTGTTTATTAATTTTCCGTACATTTATAATAACATTTTCAAACATTAGGTAGGTACTTTTAAAAACATAAAACTGCTCCGCTGCTGTCAAAAGCAGGGTCCAAGCTACCGGCCACTGTGGTTAGCGTTAGGTATTATTATCATGGGCAGCGGGATTGTCCGAAAGGGTTACCGCTGCCCCGGAACATAAAGGGCTAAGGAAGGAACACGGGTAGGTTTTAGTCAGTAAGAGTCTGACACTCCCTTCTGCTCCACCCAGAGCGGGAGGGGTCATTTGATAATTTCCCATCCACAAAAAAAGGTATTATTATCATTACCTTCGTGATACCGAAAGTTTGACAACCAGTCTTACCAAGAGGTATCGTATTACCTAGTAACTGGGTTGTGGAGCTCAGAGAGTCGCTCCATGTGAAAGTCTGGTATTCAGCTGTATCCGGTTAGACTGGAAGCCGACTCCAACATCATTGGGAAAAGACTTTAAGGCAGATGATGATGATGATGATATTATTACCGTCGCGAATCACATTTTGAGGAACAAAAATAAAAACTTACATAAGGAATTAGGTACTGAATCATTTGTAAAAAAAAAACTCAAAATGCCCTAAATTTTTAGAACCATATCGATTAATAAAAAAAAATATTAATACTTGCCCCTTGACTTTTACCTCGGAGCAACATTTGATACGAGCTCAAAATAACTGTCTGCTGTAAGTCTCTAACGCCTCTGATATCTCCTTCAGTGGTGTTACAAGTGATTGGCGTTGTTGTAAACTAAGTTAGTTAATATTATTCTGATAATGTAGCGCTATGGTATAAGACAATCAACTTCAAATAATGAGTTAGAACATCAGTTCTAACTCATTATTAGTACTTACTTATTACCTAGGATACTTTTTATCTCAGTATTCCTCCAGGACCAAGACTTGTGCAAATGAAACCGCGGGGCTCAGCTAGTTATTTATTAAGCTATTACTTTTACGCTGCCACTGAACACCAATTGTCTGTAAACCGAGTAGCCCTAGCGATGTAGCAAGAGTAGAATATTCTTCACCCTGTGTGTTCCGCAACAATAGAGAGAATAGTCTCAGGAAGGGATGTAGTATGTTTGTAATCGGCTTTATTTGCCCTCATGCTTAGCGGTCACCTTTAGACGCAACCTGCTCACTGGCGTTAAAACAACTCACAAATAAATATATCTTCGTCCTTTATATCGTCCTTATAAGCTTATAATATTATGTCTTTTAAACGTTTATCAAAAGAAATATTGCTCAGCATTTACTTGATTTACTTAAAGGTAATTGTATAGGTAGGTACTCCAAGTTAAGGTTTGTGGCATAATTAGATTTTTGAGCTTTTAGAATACCTTAAAATGCCTTTTTAATGAGTCTTGAGATTGTTTACCAGAAGTGGGTGGTAACTGCAAGATAAATAGTCTATGCCTCATAATGCATATTTAATGGTATAAAATACCATAGATATAGATATTATATTAGTTAGTTTTTTATTAATTATAATTTAACTACTTTGAACAAAAAAGCCATTTTAATAGGGTTACTCCCTAGTCCCTACGTATGAAATTAATTTACTAAAAAAATATTAACTCAATTAATTGATTTTTCGCAAGCTACAATGTTTTCAGGTTTCACACTTGATTGACGAGATTTTTTTTAGAAATAGTTAAATGTTTTTTATTAATTTCCACTGTATTAAATACGGTATTAATCTCCAATAAATTATCTATACAATGGTATATAAATTAAGTAGTTTCTGTGTACTAACAGGAGTATAACAATAGAAAGAGTTGCAGAAAGTAGGCAAAAAAATTTCGATCGTAAAGCTTTATCTAATGAATCGTGCAATACTATTTATCTATTTATATGAGATTCGTTTTGAAGACAAGACTGGTTTACAACGTTTACAGTTTTTGTAGCGGCTACCAGGAGAGCATGGGCGGGCGGGAGCTGCGAGGGTTGGGGCAGCCCTGTCGTACACGCGCCGCCGGCATACATATCTGCACCCAGTTGCATAGTTACACTGCACCGGTGAAGGTTGCGCTCGTTTACACCGCCGTGCATCTATGTATATAGGCCTACACGTAGCGGTTACGAGCCAAGCTTTTGAAGCTTTACGTAATTTGTGGGTGTATTGGATTGAAGCTTCGAACGGTTCGAACCCCAGTTTCCGGTTCACGTAATGAATTTTTATTATATCGGGTGAGATTTACTGTTTTACAAACAACTTTTTCATTATTGTTTACAAACTTTTAAGATGTGTTTTTTGCGTTTTCATTCAAAGTATTTAACCAGTATGATTTTGTTGAATGTAAGTGTTCTATTTGTTTTATTTCAGTATTAATCAAACATCATTTTAACAGTTAGCAAAAATTAGTATAGTGAACTGAAGCGTATCGTATCGAATAAAAGTATTTGTAAGCTGCAAATCAATACATCTTAAATATTCTCGAAGGCCATTTCCCTGCACGTGTAAAGGGTGACGTACAGGCCGCATACTAACTACTTAAAGCAGCCTATGTATATTCAATTTATATTTTGTTGTAAGTTTAAAGGAACATTTATCCAATATTTCCGAGGCACATTGACATAAACGTTTTATGAAGCGAAGAGAGAACTTACTTGAGAGTTTATAAAGTTACAGGGCAAACTTTGTTTGGTAGGCGCTAAGGGTGGATGGTACGTACACGTTCCTAGAACTGGTAAATTCAATTTGCTATATGAACTTTGCCATTATTTTACTTGTATTACTTTGAACAATCAACAGAACTGGTTTCTTTCAGTTGAAACTTTGAAAACAAAACAGAGTTCCATTTTTTTTTGCATTTTTTATTCACAAGGAACATCAAACAGCTATAATATAAAACAATAAGAAATACATAAAACTTATAGACAATATTATCAAGTATTTGTGTTATTATCAGAAAGTGCCCTACCCAGTCTGAAGATTACCTCAACCTCTGTAAGAAATATACTCTACCCCTAATTAATCGGCGAGCAATCTCTGACTGTATTTCATTATTTAAAATTTTCAATAATTCTATTAATAACCCCGATATTCTATCAAAATTTGATTTTAAAATTCCCGGGAGGTCGAAGCGATGGAATGCACCGTTGCGTGTTCCATTTACCTCTACGAATTACAGAAAAAAATCATGTATAGTGCGTGCAAGTAGTAACTTTAATTACATGTGTAAGCAGCATGATTTTGATCCTTTCATAACAGGTGTGTCCTCGGCCAGAAAGTGCATGAGCCTTAGCCTTTTTTATGTTCAGGTTTTATTCTTGTACTAGCAGTCCGTCCCGGCTTCGCACGGGTGGAAAAAAAATAGCCTATAATAATCAGTGATAACGTAGCATTCAAATGGTGAAAAAATTTTTAAAATCGGTCCAGTACTTTTTGAGCCAATTCGTTACAAACATACATACAAACCTTTCCTCTTTATAATATTAGTATAGAAGTATAGATTGAATATGAAATGTGAATTTAGTCTAAGCTGAATGTTATACTGCATTTTTTCTTTCTTTTTTTGGTAGCTGCGTTGTGTTGGTAACATTCTTTCTTTTAGGTCTGTTTTTAGAAGTGATGACTTTTAATTGGCTGTCAGTCTCACATACTATTTTTCATTGTATTTGTTTTAGCTGTAAGTCATCCATAGTTAGTAAAAAAATAAATATTGCAGCCCACAACGCAGTTCACTTATTAACTATAGGGTAATTAATTTATTCATTACATAACTATTAACAGAGGAAAAAAATAAGCGCTAGGGTTAATTTTTTTTTTTGCATCCCATGTCTATTCCCAAAATAACTTGCCAATTACTTGATAAGCAGCAACCGACTTTCAGGAAATACCAGTAAGAACCTCATTACAGAAAAGCCAGTTATTGCCAATAATAACTGATAATCTATGTAACGCCTTGCCACATTACTAGGCCAGTTACTACGTATATATAAAGTGGTCATAAACAATTAACTTATGTGAAATTACCGTCGTAGTAGGTAATCGCTCTCACGTGTTAGCTTCGTACAGTATAATAAAGCCATAGGCTCATAGATATCTGGAACTAACGATAATATGAGTATGATAGCACTGATTGTGGAATTTTTGTGGTTGTAACCAGTCTTCTGGTCAATTTAAAACTGCTTTCAACCATAAGTAGGTATTTTCATATTTTTTAATATCACCATTCATCATAATTTCAGACTGGAATCACCCACTGCTGGGTATAGGCCTCCCCATCGTCTGCCATACTTCCCGGTTCTGCGTGCGTCCTGATATTATTCGCGACTTTGACGATATCTTCAACCCAGCGTGCTTTTAGACAGCCCGGTTTCTTAGGCCAAACCTTGGCCATCATTCGGTCACAGCTTTACTCCATCGGCCATCTCTTCGTTTAACTAAATGTTCTGGCCAACTCCACTTGAGGCGCACCGCTCTGTGTCTTTATCTCGGTAGTAGTATCCGTGGGATGAGTTTCTATCTATACGCGGGTGAAACCGCAGGCAGCAGTTTGTAGGTAGTAGTAGTTTTTAAAAATAAATAAAGTCTAGAGAGAATAGTGTTTTGTGGTGATTTTAATGAGACTCATCCTTATGCTTTATATTACAAACATTTTGACGACCGCAGCTATCACAGCGCACTCCAGTTTTGGACACCGTTCTGGCCATTTCTCTTCGAATTCCTGGATTCTCTCCAAGTCGAACGTTAGGTAGTACCGGACTCTTACCAACTAAATCCAACATGGTGTCCCTTCTTAGTACATGTGCCAAGGGGCTCCGCGATCTACAGTGCAAGTCTTCTCTTCTATGGTACGCAGACAAAGCTTATCGTGAGGGAAAATGTTAGACTTTGCGTAACCCACGCTTAGGCTGGTACCTATGCCAGCATAATAATAGTATCTAGACCGTATTTCGGCAATTGCGACCAATCTCGACGGAGATTAGCGTTCGGCGCGGAAGATATTAACATACAAGTTTGTGCGCAAACACAGGTGCACGCTCTCTTCCCTCACTCTAACAGTCCAATCGGACGGCACGTAATCCAAGTCGACCGGAGAGAGACCAGGCGCAGGACTAGCGACTTTACGTGCTTTCCGAGGCACGGGGTAACACACCGCCAAAAATTCCTATTTTTGCAGCATAATTCTGACCTAATCTAACAAAACTTGTGAGCAGTAGTGGCCCGGTGCTAACGGCCGTAACTTACAAAATATAAGTCGTAGGTTTAAACCCTGTCAGGCGCTTTGTGTAAATTATTTCATCACCACTGCTCTCAAAACGGTGAAGGAGAACATCGTGAGGAAACCGGGACGTCCCAGAGCGAAAAATACGAAGACATATGACATCTACCGATCCGTACTAGGCCCGCGTGGTGGATTACTGCCTTAGCATTTCACTCTCAGCGAGAAGAAACCTGTGACCCAGCAGTGAAAACATTATAGGTTGATCATGTTTATAGAATAAATAGAATAGAATAGAATTCTCGTTATTCGAGTATCCAAGACTCAAAACAAAACAAAACAAAATGTAGGGCTTCCCAAAATGGTTATTTCTAAGATGATGTGGAGTCTCTGACAGCACAATTAGAGACTGTTGGAGAAATATGAAACAAAAGCGAACACACACACAGACGTAAAAAAAAAATACAAATTAGTAATACAGCTAAAGTTAAGTTGACATGGGCTATCTGTATTAGACTAAATAATTGTATTTATAAAATCTTTTTGTAGATAAACGAATGATCATTCGAATATCTAACGCGCTACTGCTAACTGCTTGATTATTTATTGCTGAACGGATGTCAGACAGGTCAGCTTTTCTCATTAATTCTCGTTTATTTATGGGCAATGGCAATATGGTGTACAAGCTATTTTTAAGGTTCCGTAATCAAACGGACCGGTTTAGTTTCGACATTACCATCTGTGAGTGACAGTCTTTTTACTCGCAAAAATAAGTGCTAAATTATGCCTAAGAAGTAAGTAATTTAATAAAGCTATAGTAGAAGCAGTAGGCCAGTAGCGTTGGGCTACAAACGCACGTTATTATTTTTCACGTTACTCAAATCTTGTAAGTATTCATGTTACCTAAATTTTCAATAAACTTTCACAAAAAACTAAGCTTTATTTTGTTAGAGTAACTTGCGACTATAACTTTGAAGATACGAGTCAACTTAGAAGTATTGACCACGGAACCCGACTCTCTAAGCGAAGTCTTGCACTTTGTCCGGTTTTTTTAAGTTGTCAATCGAGTTAATATTACCTGTACATTGTACGGTAGACAATGATTAAGATTTTATCGGCTCTGTATTTAACCACAGAGTGTAGTTAATTAGAGCACAATCTTTCTCAACGAATTGTTGGATTTTTATTTTGTTTTTTATTCGTTCAGAACATCCTTTTCGCCATGTGGGCAATAAGTCTGTTAGGCTGAAGCGGGATTGGGCGGGCCATTTATGTAGGGTAGGATGCATAAAGACAGACGAGTTGTCACACAGCGGGACCTAGAAGACGGGCGTCTTCACCGAGAGAGGCCTAGAAACCGCGTAGAAGACTTAGAGGTGTTTATCGGAGACTGATCGGAGAAAGCAACACAAGAAAATGGGTGAGACCTTTGCCCAGCAGTTGGACAGTACAGGTATATTTTTACTTTTTCTATTTAGAAAAAGTAAAAATATATCCTTACTTACTTCTGCCTGCAACTTCGTCCCTCCCCCCATTCACCCTCCTAGGAGTGGAATTTCGAAAAACCTAATTTAGTGGATACCTAATTTTCACAAAGAACACACCCTCCAAATTTCATGTCTATAGGACCAGCGGCTTAGGCGGTGCGTTGATATATCAGTCAGTCAGGACTTTGAATTTTACATATATAATACATATATTTGTAGATACGACCCTCAGACAGCCGCCCGGATAGGATTATATTCGTTTCCAAAAACGGAAATTTTCCATTATGGCCGTCCTCAGCACATACAGAGGGGCTCCGACATCTCTAGTGGACCACATCGGTTCCAATCCTGGGCTACTTTGAAAAACTCGTTGTGTTTAAATAAACGTCAACTTCCCTGTACTTAACAAGCAAATTTTGTATCTCGTGTACTTTTATGTCTATCTATTGATATGATAATATTAGAAATGATTAATATTAGGGATGATATTAGAAATTTAAGTCACTTTTCGTGTCTGACTGTGTGACCGCGTTGTTCTTCTAAATTGCGCAACGGACTATGATACGGTTTTCTCCACTATTTAGAGCACTTATTCCGGAAGGTTTATGTGTATAAGGAAATAAGGGCTGAGTTTTCAATCGAAAAATAACGTTTATTCGTGGAATAAAATGGACGTCTGACATAAGGAAGAACTCTCAAAAATTCAAAATTATTCCTCGGACAAAATTATCTGGCGTTGGAATAATCAGCTCTTAAACATTGATATGAAACTTACATATGATAAAGTAATGTCAATTTCAAAACCGCCAAAACCGTGCGAAGCAGGGTCGCTAGTAGTTGCACAAAACAGCATCACGTCGGTATACCCCCAAGGGGAAGGCTTGTGTAGTTACCGGCCATTAATAGGCCTCGCATTTCATCCAAGGGTGTTGTAACTAACTACTAAGCGATAACCCTCGTGTGTACGGTGAGAAGATCCTCCCTATTGCAGGAGCGTACTCTCAGGTCTCAGCAATCACCCACCAACCCGTCCATTAATCGTGACTGAAACAATAGCTTCGATTCCTCATGTTAGATTATTTATTACTCTACCACTCTCTAATTCTAGACGCATAGATAAATAAGCCTTCGGATAAGTGTATTCAAGAGTGGGAATACATTTTTTAGTTACGAGACTATGATTTTATCAATCTTGCTTGATTAAAAATATCATATTTTCCTTCTTAATGTATAAAAGCCGTATAAAATGCGGTTAGTATGGATTACCTACCTAAGAAATTGCATACATATTATTGAAAGAAGATTTGAGATAGAAACAATACTTACAATCGGTTCCTGTATAGAGGACAACGCAACAAGGACAAATACGAAACAAACTTTGAATAAAGATTAGCTTTGCTGTACTTTATGTTTTTAAATGGACAGTGATACTTATGATGTCTGCTGCTTTGAATAGTTTCCGTATTCTAGGAAAGAAAGAAAGAAAAAGTATTTATTGCGACTCGTACAGGAAGATCACAAACTAAACTAAAAAAAGGTCTAAAATAAAAAACCAAATTATATTTAAAAAGTAACAAAAAGAAAAATGAAACAGAAAGTCCTACTACGAGGCCAAAAGGCTCCTATCTCAGCATGATGGACTAGGACTTGTAATAGGTACTTACTAGAATATCGAGTCCGTATAGGTATGTACTTATGGTGATTGCGCAGTGGTAGACCGCTAAATTCAAATTTTCTTACGTTTTTGCAATTTGCAGGTCAGTGTCAGGTTATATCTTGATCAAAGTATGATTCGCAATTATAACAGGTACTTATGTACAGAATTATAGCCATTAGAATCATTAATATATCTTCCTAAGTTAGATTTGTACCACAAGAAGAAATCTCATAAGGAAAAGTGCTTATTGTTAAATCCAGCAATAGTAAAGCTAACCGTACTTGCACGTTATTAGGTGAATCCCCGAAACATGTGATTAAATTGCCACTTGAGGAAAGGTAGATAATACAAAAAGTAGTTTTTATCAAGTGTATCAAGGATTGAATCTACTTAATTTCACACAATAAATATCAATCTATAATAATATTATACTAACAATAAAGTTGAAGAGCTTGTTTGTTTGTTTGAACGCGCTAATCTCTGGAACTTCCAGTCAGATTGAAAAAATATTTTTGCATTAGGTTGCCCAATTCTTGAGGAAGGCTATAGGCTATTAAAGATCACGCTAGGACTCTTAGAAACCGAGTAAAAAGTACAAAAAAAAAGAACGCTAACCGAAAACGAAGTAATAGTGCGGGCAGGCAATGCGATGCGAGGGGGTGGGTCGGGGGAACAATAAATTTTACAGCCATGCTTATATGTTTGCTGTTTTGAATACTTTCCATATTCTAGGACTTGTTATTAGGTACTAGAATATTAAGTCCATATAATAAAAATGTAATAGTAAATCCAGAAATAGAATATAATTCTTGCCTTTTAAGGATAAAAATGTGCAATAAAATTGTAACGAAATGAAAGAAACTGCCACTTTACAATTATATTGCAACGAATTGTTCATATTTATTCTAAAAAAAAGATCTTCAATCGATAAAGCAGTTATATAACTATAGGTACCAATCCATATATTGTAATCGCCGCGAATCACCTTAATACAGGATTAAGGTGATTCGCGGCGATTACAATATGAGAGGAGGAATTATTTATGGTGGCATCCCACAGACGCACAAACTGTAACCATAAATTCAGCACATGATTCTAGACTCCCCCTATTTAGCGTAGAAATGTTTTGTTGGTTATCAAAAACAAAATGTATAGTTTCATAAAAAACTGCAATACCTACACGATCAAAATGTACTGAACAGTATTATTTTTTCTTAATTAAAATCCAAAAGAATCCATGGTAACAGGTTGTGCGTAGATGTACAGACGCCAGCACATCAAGCTACTACAATCTGTCAGATTTTCGACTTTATGGCTAAAGCATAAGGTTCAAAGTTGATTGGGAAAATTTGACAGTTTCGGGTCGCTTGATGTGCTGGTGTCTGTACCAGCCAACTTGTATTTGAATCACGGTCCGATCTTCAAATGGTTTACTTGCTAGATTTATATTTAACATTCTTGAGGACTTGCTCAAAACTATCTGTCCCAAGGTGTAAGAAATTCAATCTACCTATACCAGCCGCCGGTACTTGCCAGAGTACCGGCCGGTAAAGCCACGCGCGATCGTCACAGCGTCGACCGTCGATTGTTTAAATTTTCCCGCCGCATACTTCCCGTCAAGTAAGGAAACTTTCACAAACATCCCCTCAGTAAGGACCACGATATTACCCGCAAATTCTTGCTCGTAAACACCCGGTATTGTTTAGATAATATAGCTAAACTTCCTGCATAATATTAACTTTGATTTAAAAGATTGTCCATGGCTTTTCTTGTCCGTTTTACTGCGCTTCGTAATGGGTACCTAGCTTCATCTTTCTGACTGACCGACTCCTTGACAGTTCTAAAGTGCTCCGCTTCAATTGAAATAAATGTTTTGAGTTTGAATTTATTGTAGGACAAATAACTCTATTCCTATTAGGAATAAAAGCGACGATCCTTATACCTCCGGTTGGCAAAAAAACATGTTTATGTCACATGATGTGCGAACTGTGCTTAGCAACCTTCTCATTGAGAAAATGATTAGTATTCAATGATGAAACTAAATAGGCGTTCATCTAAGACTCCCAAGACCTAAACATGGTTTTACAAACCTAAGTAAGCTACATTTCTCATACTGTCCTCCAGACCGTATTTCGGCTAATCTCAACAGAGACTTCGGCGCGGGAGATATACAACGTGTAACGTTATTAATTAGAGCATTGAGTTAAAAGCATAATACAATGAACAAAACTATTTTTTTTCAAAGCTAACTATTAGGTCGGGGCAAAAGTATTTTCGTATTTTTCATACACAAAAAAAAAATTGTTTTAGGTTTAATTTTTTATTTATTTATAATATGTATGTGCCGTTTTGATCGATGACTTGTTGCCATCTTGTGGGCAATGCCATGATCTCATTGCTGTAGAAGTTTTGAGATTTTTTATAAAAAAAATCTGACAGGTAGTTTTCACAGTGTTCTTTTGAGGTTAACTTTATGCTTCCTAAAGAGTTCTGAAGTGACCGAAACAGGTGAAAATCTGATGGAGCAAGATCAGGGCTATACGGAGGATGCATCAACACATCCCAGCCAAGCTCTCTCAATTTTTGCTGAATGGCTATAGATGAGTGCGGTTTGGCGTTGTCGTGATGAAACACCAGGCCCTTCCTATTCACCAGCTCCGGCCGGTTTTTCTCAATAGCTTCTTTTAACCTCATCAGTTGTTGACAGTAGAGGTCAGAATCGATAGTTTTACCCGGCGGCAAAAGCTCATAGTGGACGATTCCTTTCCAATCCCACTAAACACACAGCATCACTTTGTTCCGAGTCAGGCCGGGCTTTGCCACGGTCTGTGGGGCTTGCCCATGCTTCGACCACGATCTTTTTCGGACATTCTTATCGTAAGTGATCCATTTTTCATCACCCGTAATCAACCGTTTAAGAAATGGGTCGGAATTATTACGTTTCAACAAAGAATCGCAAATGGAAACACGTTGCTTGAAAAACAATTGAGAAATGGCGGGAACTAGTTTTTTTTTAATTTATTGCATCTTTAGAATGTCAACATTTAATAGTATTAAAACTAGCCAGTTACATTCAGTACTGCCAAAGAGGTTTGATTACTAACAATAGATTCAAAATACGAAAATATTTTTGCCCCGACCTATTATTTTTGTCAAGAAAATCGTGTTGATCCTAGCATAGCTTTATGCCTTCAAAATTTAGTCTTATTGCCTTAAAATTAAATTAAATTTTTTTTTGGCTCAATCGGCGGATAGTATGGCAAAATACATAATTTTTGAAAAAACAAACCTATATTAAAAGTTGCTGAAATCGATTCAGTAGTCAATTAGGAACAAACTATTTTCAGATTTTGCGCATTTAACGTTACACGTTGTATAGTGCACAAGTGTGTGCACAGACACAGGTGCACTCGCTCTTCTCTCCCTCTCGTAATCCGATGGGACGGCAATGGCAGGACCAGCGGGTTAACGTGGTTTCCGAGGCACGGGGGTATCACACCGCCAATTTTTAAACTCCGGGCTGTTACTAAGAAATGTTTGGTGGAAAATCGAACCCAAACTCCAGGCAAAGCAGTCGCGCTTGAGACCATGAAACGGGGCAGTTGATACATTTCTCTCTTTCTTTCAATTTTCCGACATTTCTTATAAGGCTACCCGCAAACGTCCGATAATCGGTGACCAATTTTTTGTAGGAGAAAAATAGAACACACTGATAGCAATAGTACAACGCACACGTTCTACAAAATGTCGGTCTAAATAAATAGGGCGCAATAATCTGACCGATTGTAGGACCTACAAAAAGTATGCCATGGGCGGGCAGCCTAAGTAGGATAGCAATTTTATGTAGTTTTTACCATATTTTCAAAGATGTTGAACGTTTATCACAATATCTACCTAATACTTGTTATTTATTTTATCAACAAAAGGTAAGCCTTTTGTTATAAATTCTAAGGCCAACCGATATATACTCGTACATTGATGATTGAGAAGTGATTTATTTTAATAAGTAAGAAAGGGTTTTTAAAAATTCCACCCCTAAGAGGATGAATGGGGGAGTTTGAAATTTCACGCGGACGAAGTCTCGGGCAGAAGCTAGTACTTCAATATAATTTGTAGATACGTAGAATCTCTGTAAGGGTAACCAGTTTGATACGAAATGTGTCTCGATAATTCCGTAAATATAAATCTAGATTTCATTTTTTTTTATAAAGGGTCACATCGACGCGCAAACTATAACCTTGAATTCAGCACATGATTCTAAACCCCCTAGCGTAGAAATTTATTGTCGGTTCTCAACAAAGAAAAAACTGATGCTTTAAGTGCAATACTTACGCTGCGCGCCGTCAAGATGTATGGAACAGCAATTTTTTTTTTTTGACTAACCGACGTCGAATCAGCTACTGAATCCATCGTAACAGTTTACTCATCGATGACGCCGTCACCCTGTTTATTCCTGTAGTTATAACTTGAGATTGCGTTAGCGTGATAACATGAGCAAATGCGGTCGGAGACTCCACGTCAAGCGCGTATTTTGCGTACGAATAGATCTATATAATTAATTACTACAGATTGATATAATTATTTAAAAATAATAATATAAAATGTATAGTTATCAATAAATTAGAATTAACAAATTAAAATAAAATTGCAATTCCAATAATTTAACATTTAAATTCAAAATTAACAGCTCATGGTTATCTCAATATAATTTCAAATCAATAAAGTTACAGAGCTTGTAGGTGTAAAGTATCCACAACGTAGTAGTATTGGATTTAGTTTAGATGTAAGTTTAGCTGCTTATTTAAAGCTTCCTCTCTCCTACCATTTTTGCTGTGCCCGACAGGGTCCATAATGATCACAATTTTTTAATTTACCACCTAAGTACACATTGTGGAATGCAAATAAAATTTGAGTATTGAGACTTTTGAAAAAGCCTAAGTAAAAAGTCACAATTCGAGGTTTGGCTCTCGCCTATTTCCTCCACCAATATTGAACTAATTTAAAAGATATTTCATAAACTGAATAAGAAGGATAAATACTGTGTCCTTATCTTTTTCTTTTTTCATTAATGGTTGTCAAATTTGTACACTAGGCCTCTGTTTACAGCGGTTTATGTCGGCAATTTTGAGCACTTTTTGAGGGTTCTAGTACTTATAAAAATAATGTATCATCAAAAAAAAAAAAACACAGGGACATACAAGTAGTTAATATTTATTATTTTGTAAAAAATAATTGCTTTATGGTTATTAACCAGAAAGAAAACAAGCAAGAGCGTTTCTATGGAGAAAAAACCACTCGCATTTCCTCTTAATAGATTTACAAAACATTTACAGTACACATCATTAAATTGTTTATTCTGTAAATAGGATAGGTATCGGAATCACGTTTACACGTCATATTAAGGCGAAGGAAATTCAGGAATCTAAGTCTCTTTTAAAGCCCAGACATAATCTTGTTTCTGGTTTCATGGTCATGTGAGGACCATGTGTCTGAAATTGTCTTTTGAAGAAAGAACCACAGAGATTTGAGTGAACCTGTCCAGTCAGTGCAAACTTTGTCAGTAATCGTGTAACACAACTCAGAACTTAAGGAGCTCAACGACTCGACGAACAATATCAAAGAAGAATATTTGGGTACGCCTCATACAGTACTCAAATTGAAACTGCTAGAACATCACTAAAATTAACTGAGAAAGAAAAAGAAATACCCGCTTGTCCTTACATTCATTAAATAGACAAGCCTACCTTACTCACCTTACCTTACCTTACTTGGCTTACCTACTAAACAATTATGATCATAAGAGGGGCCGGCATAACAGAGGTGCCTTTCTTTTAGTACATTTTTAACTCCAGGTTACACAAACGGGTCTTACCTAATGTAATAGTGATGGAGCTTTGCTCAGAACTAGAGCAATTCACACTTAGATGTTAATTGCTTGAAATTGGTGTCACTTTGCAACACGGACATTTGAAAAATAATTTAATTTAAATCTCATCTCAATCTTAGCCTACAGCAGTCCACTGTTGGACATAGGCCTCTCCTATTGCACGCCGTTCAACTCGTTTTTCGATAACTTGGGCCGTCCATATTAGCCGTAGACCCGATGTGTACGTTGGGCTAGATGTGTTCTTGAGTGGAGATCGCAAATCGGTAAACCTAAGGTAGGACGCCCTCAGGCTAGGTGGAGCGACGATCTTCGCAGGATGGCTGGTAGCAGCTGGATGAGAGCCGAATTAAAATCTATAATTTATAAAAGCACAATAAAACACTTTGTAACTGCGTTAGCGAGGTGCTTGGGAATCAAAATTCCCAAACACCTCGCTAACTGATAGGTTATGCTTATAAATATAAATGGAGGACATTCAAAGAAACGTTTAGTAATTTAATCTCACAGTGCCTATGTATGACCTACTTTAGAATGCAGATCAATAATTAAAATAAATATTTATTTAATGAACAGTATTTCGACACCGTTTTGGCCTCAGTTAGTAAGTCATCTAGCGGTACTGGTTGCATAACGGCAGTGGCCCCGATTCTGTGGTTCACAAACTAAACTAAATTTAAGTTCAGTGCATCTTTTTCTTCCTATTTCATTAAGAAAAGGACAGAAGATAAATATTAGTTTAATCCTGTCAAATTAGTCAGCGCCTGACGTAAATTGACGTATTTTTAGAAGCCATATTTTTAATCACGTCTAAAGTTGTCTATGGATTATCTAATTTAACAGGACTAAACTAATATTTATCTCCTGTCTTTTTCTTAATGAAATAGAAAGAAAAAGACGCACTGAACTTAAATTTAATTTAGTTTGTGAACAACAGAATCGGGGCCAGTGTCGGCCTGTATCTCAAAAGTTAGAAGTATTTTGCACGTTTATGTATCATTTTATTATATGTTATTTGTATTATCGACATTGAAACGTTAAAGCCTCGACGAAGCTAGTTTTGATTCACAGAACAGAAAAAAAAACCGGCCAAGTGTGAGTCGGACTCGCGCACATAAGTAAAAATTCACCCATCACGACAATCGAGTCATAGTTATGGTATTTTTATTGCAAAATGAAATTTATAACATTACAATATGGAAAGCTGGAGGAGCATAAATTAATGACAAAGGTCTCGTTTATCGTTTCAGTAATCCTTTATTTCATGTTAACACATATCATTTATTTTATAATATAACTGAAATACCTACACTAGCTTTGCAGCAGCCTTGCAAAAGTCTGCTGACGAATGAGGGCAAGCTTTTTTATGAAAGTTATTTATTTACAAATTTTTTTAGTCACTTTTTAGAAATCTGGTACAATAATGTTAATTATGAATTAAATTTGAACCAGATCTGTAAGTGGTGACTGAAAAAGGTATGAATAGTACCACATTGAACATTGAAGTTCGAAAAAACATTATCTATAGTTGTACTACTTCGTGTAGTGCTAGTGTTTATTAACGGAAACATGTTTATGGATGAAAATTATGTGGAAATTCCATTTACAATTATTTGAAAAAAAAATATGTGATGTAACTAAAAATTTAAGGTTTTCGGAATTTTTCCTTTATATGTGCTATTAAACATTGCTTCATGCCAAATTTCAAGATTCTAGATCGACTGGAAGTACCCTTTAGGTTTTGATTCCCTCGCGAGTAGTTGCGAGTTTGAAAATATGCGGCTTAAATTGTTATTTCTTTTGATTGCGTTGACATAAAAAATTGATTTTGTTACAGCTTAAAGGTATTATAGACCTGAGTATTTGATATGAATTTCAATTTAATACCTCTACGCGTTCATGAAAAAAGAAGTAGTAACTTTAAAATTTCCAAAAATATTTTTTATTATATGATGTAACTAAAAATTTACGGTTTTCGCAATGTTTCCTTTATCTGTACTATAAGACGTTTACTTCGCACCAAATTTCAAGGTTCTAAGTTCACGGGAAGTACCCTGTAGGTTTTGATTCCCTCGCGAGTAGTTGCGAGTTTGAAAATATGCGGCTTAAATTGCTATTTGTTTTGATTGCGTTGACATAAAAGTTTGATTTTGTTACAGCTTAAAGGTATTATAGACTTGAGTATTTGATATGAATTTCAATTTAATACCTCTACGCGTTCATGAGAAAAGAAGTAGTAACTTTAAAATTTTCAAAAATATGTTTTATTATATGATGTAACTAAAAATTCACGGTTTTCGCAATTTTTCCTTTATTTATACTATAAGACGTTACTTCGTACCAAGTTTCAAGATTCTAAGTTCACGGGAAGTACCCTGTAGGTTTTGATTACCGTGCGAGTTTCGAACATTTGCGGTATAAACGGCTGTATCTTTTGATTGCTTTGGCTTATAAGTTTGATTTTTTCACAGCTCCAAGGGACAGTACACTTGAGTATTAGATATAAATTTCAGTTTGATACCTTCACGCGTTCCTGAGAAAAACGGTCTTGACAGACGGACGGACGGACGGACAACGAAGTGATCCTATAAGGGTTCCGTTTTTTCCTTATGAGGTACGGAACCCTAAAAATATGTCAAATTAATACAATAACAATATTATTTTATTAAAAAAGAAAGAAAATACATTTATTCCGATAAACATGACAAAAAAATGCAAAATTTTTGTAATTGACTGACTTAAGTAAGTATAGTACAACGATGTGAAATGTTTGTTAGACAATGACGTTACTAACTGGGGTTCCATTAACCGCTGTAGTCCAACTATGCAATTCTTCCGTTGCAAAGGCTTTCAGAACAATCTCTGTGACACACGGAAGTACAAAAAGTAATCTTATAAATACCGAATCCTAAAAAAGGTGTAATAGTCTTATTATCAAATTAACGTCGTGCTTATTTTAAATCCCTACATATTATCTATTGCACGACAGATAAAGCTCCGTGTGGTCTTCAAAGATTAATGGGAAATTTACTGCACACGGTCAATGATTTTGATATGTGACAAAGGAGAACAAACACAATGAATCCTCATCTTGTTAACCGTCCAAGGTCAGTATGACAGGGTTAATAGTAAAGAAGTTATTCTACTAGTTGCATGCAACTGATTGAGGCAACAATAAATCGCACCGTGTAAATCAGTCTTAAGTTTATAAGTCCATGGAAAGTACATACTTTATGAGAATAAATGATTTAAACCTATTGCTGAAACTTTATATAATTATATTGTGTTCTACTGTGTTTAAAGTTTCCACATTTTGGCGATTTCATAAGCTTGAGGCAACCAGCGGGGCAATTGCGTAACACATTATCAATGGGAATCGGTTTCATTTTGACAGTTCAACAACATATTAAAAAATAAGGTTTTTATTCCGTTATTTACGTGTTGAGCAAACAAATTTTTAGAACTTATGAAGCAATGGGATAGCAATTTGCTTCAAAATGATTCAGATTGATAGTGTGTTACGCAATTAGGGTGCAGTGAAGCAGGGTAAAATATTTCCGTAGGCGGACAAATGGCGCCTCGTGCTCACAGTATGCACCATTCCTGCCAACTTTTAATTTGGTACAGTATGACAAAAAAATCATTTTTGTCATGTCGTTATGGTAATTTAATCATTCAGTCGTGGACAGAAGAGTCCCTTAAAATCATAGAATCCAGGTGGTATTTCAAGATTTTGTAAACAAAACATATTTAAAATAATTTTTCGACTAAATTGTACCAATATCCAAAACGTCAATTTATTTATTTATGTACCTACACACGTACTTTCTCAAAGCATAAACATAAAATTGTTTTTTGTCTTTCTTAAAGCGACATATTTATGGGAGGTTTAACTCGTTCTTCAAACTAAACGAAATAGGCCGTCGTTAAATCATAGACGGGTTATTTCAACAATCCTATATTTTGTTTTAAATAGGTACTTTAATTAAAACCTTTTTGTAACCACTACAATGTACATGTAGCCAACAATTTAACCGACAGTGACCCAGTAATTAGCTCTTATTACATCTATTACGAAGTTAGATCGCATACAGTCGCAGTAGAGGTTCAGCAGAGTTATGCTATGGAACTGAGTACCTAGCTACCTACCTATGTAAGCAGGGAAACGTCACGACTCTACATTAAAAGCCTCCAATTCATTTCCTGATTAATTGGAACAGTGATAATTACAAAACTTGATTGGAATATTAAAATGTTACGTAACTAAATAATTTTAATGAAATGCAAAATTACTTTAATTTATTAACATAAAAACACTATTATTCGGTCGCATTTATGTATAACGTATTTAGATTCAAAATAGACACTGACCTGTATTGTACTCCTAGTATGGAATTTGCACTCTTACCTACTGTAGTCAATTCAGTAGAATTTTAATAAAATACGTCACACGAATTGCATGTTTTTTGGAGCCCCACCCCGTCCTTGTCACAGGTCGTCATATTTGTGTGACGTGCTATTTTTTTTTTATTGACCTAATAATATTATTGGTAGCAATGGGCCGGCCATGTTAGCCGGAGAACGGCACCGTTTTGACATGTTCTTGAGTGGCAGTAGTTGGATGAGAGTTGCCGAAAATCGAGTTGAATGGCATGCAATAGAAGAGGCCTATGTCCACCAGTGGACTGCTATAGGCTAATGATGATGGTGACATAACAATATTGATAGAGTTGATAATATTAAAAAAAATCGTTGCAGTTAAAGTTTAAAGTTATACAAGTAACGTCAATAAGCTTGTGCTTGCCCCTTGTCACACAATGTCACACCGTGAGACATAATTAATGATAGGCCTCTTTTTTTTTTGTGGATGAGAAATCATCAAATGACCCCTCCCGCTGTGGGTGGAGCAGAAGGGAGTGTCAGACTATTACTGACTAAAACCCACCCCTGTTCCTTCCTTAGCCCTTTGTGTTCCGGGGTAGCGGTAACCCTTTCGGACAATCCCTCTGCCCCGGCAGGCTTCGGCCCTTACGGGCCCCTTCCTTAAGCTGACATCTCTTTGAGGCGCGCGTGGAACACGTACGCGCCGTCCGGCACGGGCCTGGTCCTGATCGGACGGAGAGTTACCCATAACTCTCCGCCCGCAGGCCCGCACCTACGGTGGCCGGGAGTCGTCGCGCGGCTCCCGACGCCCGGAGCGTCTCCCGCGCCGGCTGGGACGTGAGGCTCTCTCCCTTAGCCGTCCCGCCACCTCCTTTGCTAGCATGACTGCTTCGCAGAAGGAGGTGACTGCCTCCCACTCCCTCTCGCCCCGGACCATGGCTTGAACCAGGGCCAGGCGCGAGAGGTCGCCGCCGCTGCCGATCGCCTCTACGAGAAAACGGCGGTCATCCGCCCTAGTGGGGCAGACCTCCACCGTATGCTCCACCGTGTCCTCTGGGCGATTCTCGCAGTGGTGACACCCGGGCGTTTCCTCCCGCCCGATGATGTGCAGGAACCTCCCGAAACACCTGTGTCCGGACCTGCGTCAGGCGGTAGGTGAGGGCGCCGTGGCGCCTCTCTAGCAACTACTCAAAGAGGGGTCTTATCGCCACAATCGTGGCGTCCCCTGCGCTGGGTTGCGACAGTTGCTCTTTCCATGCCGCCATGAGATCGCGCCGGAGGTCGGCCGGAGGGCCCCTTAGAAGATCCAGGAATTACTGAAAACTCAGCTGAAAACTATCATTTCCCACTAACAATCGTGATAATCTGAAAGGCCTGCGTCAAGTGTAAAACACAGAAAGTCAGATACATACAGCTAACAGAGGTACCTACTGAGCAAGATACAACCATGTAAAACGCGCTACTGACAAAGTTGTGCGTGCACTCCCCACAAAGTTCCGAGCTATGTGTATGAGCCGAGCATTTTTTTTTTACACTACGCGACGCATAAATGAATGCCTATGTAAAAGTGTGCTGCTGTATTTTCAACTTTCAGTGTTGAGCCGAGTTTTGAAAGTCATCACTAAGGCTATAATATTTAGGTATTCAATTACGTGTCGCCTAGTCTTAATGAAAATGTTTAGAAGGCCTCCACCATAAGTTCTAGCTCGTTAAATTTTTCTCTGCAGCACAGTCCTAAGCGATGACGGTAAAAAGCAAACGTCACAATTTACGGAACGTATGAAGTTTTATGTACAGTCTTCTGGCTTTATTAATTACCACAGCTTTCGCTCTGACTTACCTGCCAACAACCTCCATCATAAGCCGAGCACACTACTTTGTAAATAGGCATGTAACTTTGGTTTTCCAACGTAGCAATACTTTGCCACCTGGAATTTGCATTGATAGGCCCACTTGCACCAGAAATTATTCATTTTCAATGGATTGACAGAAACAGAATAATGATTTATATACGATTGGTGCTAAGTGCATTTAGTGATTTTTGGTGCAAGCGGGCCTTAGTATTTTATAATCAACCATATTATTATACTGATCTACTCTCCAATTGACATCTACCCCCCACATGTTGCGTACATAGATAATATCAGTCTGTTCGATACTCAATGGAATTATCTTATACGGCCTAATTAGATACGTGTAACATGCAGTGAACCGACAATATCGAGATACATCGGTTACAGTAACGAGCGTTGATTGAACAGCTTCGTTCAGAGGTCTGACTCTATCCCGACTTAGTTTTACAACTTTACTTAAACCTTCCGACTCCCAACACTTAAGAGGAATCCCGTTTATTTCTGTTGACTTCGTTTCCAGCCAAAGTGAATTTAGGAAAGTATCTCTAAACGTTGGTAGGTAAACATTAAAGTTGGAGCGTTTTGTTCGTGAGGTAAATCCTGGTTGCCTGGCCGCTTGTGTTCGTATCGTTTGTTACAATGTTCAGATAAGGAGTATTATCTTCTCGGTTAAAATGCATTGCTTTGCATCTTTTACGACAATGTTATAAGTAGAATATTTTATTTTTCTAGTTTAGTTTAAAGATTTACTGTATAATGCTGTATTGAACTTCCTTGTAACTTTGTCCAAGCAAAACTGAAGGCAATTTCAAGAAGTATGTTCCTGTGGAAACTTTGTCAGTAATCAGTATTTATTTATTATTCCATAAATACAATAAAAGGCTGCGTGTTTCCGGTCTATTTGTGTAAAATGTCTTGAATAATGTAAGTACTCATTAGGTACCTGCGGGCACGTGGAAGTCCATCCACGTAACGTCAACGTGACAGTTGATCGAAGTGGGATTGACTTATGAATGCGACAAACACGAATACAAATGATGATAATAATTATCTATGAAAATTGATAGAGCTGGCGAGAACCGGATACATAATGCATAAGCATGTAATAAGTAAAACAAAAGGAATAATTTAAAATCAAATCGTAATAGTATAATTTATTTAAACAAGACTAAAATGTATTTGTAATGTTTGAACGTATTATCTATGAATGAGAGTCCTCCCCACAGACAATGGCCCACCTTCCATGCTACGCCACATGGAAGGTGGGCCATTGTTACCTGTGCATTTGATGATCTTATGACTGCGTCAGTGAGCGGAGTTCACGCAGCTGAATATTGGGCCAAAGATGTTTGAACATTTTGCCATCGATACAATAAGAAGACGAAGAATGAGAGTCCCCAATTCATGCAGCAGGAGTAAATACTCCGTTTGGTTTTCGCTTCATACCAAAATAATCGGAGGATATCAAAAAGAAAGCTTAATAAACTAAAAAGTGCACAGATTAATAAATAATCTCGCACGATGCTAATGTAGGTGTCGGAAATATTTTATTCCTTTTCAATAATCCGTAGAATGCGGACAAACATAGCACACTCGTGGAAGGGATTAATACAATCCTCTGCTACACCTGAAACACAAATAGTAAGAATAAGTTGATAATATGGTAAATCACGAAATATGTAAAGAAAATTATAAAATGTAGGCTATAAGCCCGTAAGGTACATTTGTGGAATCCGAACAAAAATACATGCACAAAACTCGCAAAAGACGTGTGTGATCCGTGGTCCCTCCCGTAGTCCCTGGAAGGTACCACGGAGATTTTCTTTACCCGTGGTCCCTCCGAAAAATAAAATGCTGCCCTACCTGCCCGTATTGCTGTCCTGTAAAAGTAGGGCGGTGTACCTACACTAATAAAATATTTGGATCTTTGAAACTGAAATAAATTTAGGATTAATTAGGCTTTTGTTGAAAATTTCCTTTATGTATTGATTATTGAGTAGAATCTTACAAACATAGCTGTTTTATTAGGTAATACAATTGTTTGGGCGTGCAGCGGAGGCACGTGCACGTGCGCACGTCCTCGTTAATCTGTCATCTAATTGTCAGAACGTCGGCGCACGCGCTCCTATTATCACGTCCGCACAACTAGCTTACCGTGGTACCTCCACTGTTAGCATGTGAAAGCTTCTTTGCTGCGGAGGATTAACTATGTTCTATCAATAATTTTTGCACAACCCTGAAGCAAACTAAAGCATATAATAAAATAAATATTTTATAATCCCACTTCAAAACTTAGTGTAACCTTACATAGTTGCGATTTCGACGAATCTAACACTTTACAACACTGTTTTCGCCAAGAAAAGATTTCGAATGAAAGCTAAAGTCAAGAAATTGCCGGTAACTAGGTAAACAAAAGTTGGAGCCAAGTCAAACCTAGGCGACCTAGCTAATACTTCAAGGGAGCTATCGGTAAATAAACTTAAGCCTGTCCTTAATCGGGGATCGCGAAGACTGGGTCAGGTCCAATTAGATGTATGTTTGTACAATTGTAGTAAATCCGCGGATGTTAACCTGGAGAACAAAAATCTTTCTTTCTTATTTTTTTTTATCTCAGTAACGTTAAAATACAAAAGTTTACAATGTTTTCGTAAAGTGTTGTCATTTGGATTGTGTTACATCAAACTGTACCTACGAGTAAAATAAACAATGGAACTTAAACAATTTGCTGCACTACGTTTCTTTTTATATTACTATCCACACTGGAATAACCACACCATCTACGAGGAAAATATAAAGCAGTTAATTGTTAATCTATTGGTCTATTAATTTATTGTTAATCTGTTGGTTTTTGTGTGTTGTGTCTTAACTAGTTAGGTACTCAATCATTGAATAGAAATAGAAACCCCAGCATTAAACCGCAAATAAAATAAGTGAAAAACTGTTATAACGTTGTGGATAAACAGTTTTCTGTTTGATTCCAAAAAATTCATCCGCGTACGGGAAACAAAAATGAAACAACTTTTGATCAAATTACGTGCGGAACGATGTAAAAGGTGCGGTGTATGTCAAGCTGACGTAAAAAGTAGCTAGTTAGTGCAGTTTACACACAGCGGGCTTGTTAACTGTAACTTGTTAATTTTGTTGCGGTACTCTGTTAACGTTTGTCACAATTGCTACTTGCTCCGTGAACAACAAATGACAATTCAGCGGGCAACCCCCACATAAAGGTTACCACAAAACAACTAAATTACCATCGGTACAACATACGAATGAAACTTCATTACTAAATTTATTATTTGAAATTAAGCCCAAACTAGGTTCAGGAAACAGTTTCAGCTTTTAGTAGTTAGTCACTTTGTAACATGCCATACCTGCTTCTTGGTAAATAATATTAAAGTTTCCTCTGCAACTCAAGAAGTAGAAATTTCACGCGGACGAAGTCACGGGCCGAAGATAGTAAAGCATATTATATCAATTATATTATCATCTAAATGTAAAAAGCACGCGAGCAATTGGACTTTTACCAAAACAAAAATCATATTCTTTTTTTTAACTCTCAAAAAGCTACGTACCATGCACTTCTTGGCTACTGCCCAGTTACAATGATTATAAATTATTAACGCACTGCGTGCCAGGCCGGTGACGTAGTGTTATTAGAAAAAACATTGAATAAATTAGTGTGTCTTTTAAACACCTACTGTCCTCGTCTACAATCTCACACGAAGACCCCATCTCACTCAATTATGGCTAGAAAACCGATCGCACATAAAAGGAGAACACATAAAAATCTGTACTCGATACACATCACGATCTGGGAAGACAGAACATAATTCAAACGCCAAGTGTTACCTACCTACTCTATTTTAAAAAATACCAATTTTCTTTTTTCCTAAGAATAAGCATACTTTGGTACAGATTTTCTCGTAAAATCATTTACTTACGTCATTTTTCTATTTAATTCAACTATTTGCATTTTTTATAATTACGTTACAAATAAAAAAATATCGAATGTTATTTTTCGTTAATTTAGGTAATGAAAATATTTTTTTTCAATCACTACTCCACTTTTGATCTCTATTAATCTCTAGATATCGCGTACCTATCTATTTTTAGCGAATAGATATTTTTATTATATATTATGGGATACATATTTGAATGTCGAAAATTAAAATACCTACGGGTAAAATGTCACTGTTCAAATCATAGAAAAATTAAATATGGATTATATAGAAATATCGAAAATTGTTATACCTAAGCTTAAGGGACTAATTACACTTATTCAGCTCTGTTTAGCGTTTATCCACAGAAAACAACGACTTTGTATGAAGTCCGTTCAGCTTTCCGCGGCTGTACGGACGCGTACGCATCTCATACAAAATCGTTGTTTTCTATGGACAAACGCTGAACAGAGCTGAATAAGTGTGATTAGTCCCTAAAATGTCTAAGATTAAAATGCCGAGTGATTAAAATATCAACTGATTAAAAATGTCAATAGTCATTATACCCAAGTTCAAAATGTCAACATTGAACACACCTAAGTTGGTTATATTTACGTTAAAAATACCTACTCGGTAAAATATATAGGAGTGGAAAAAATACATATTTTGTATTGTCCATTACAAGAAATATATTTTTTCATTTGCGTACAAATCTGTTTTATTTTGAGAAGTAGCGCTCGCCGGCCGCTGCCGCGGTACCGCTCGCTTCACACGCGCGCGGTTGATCACAATTCTGACCTTTTTTTATCGTGGACAAATGCTCGTGCATTCTGCACTACCACGGGGAGATAGTGCAGTTATAAGAGATTCTAACCCACTAAAACTCCACGATGTCCTCCTCTGCCGCTTACGGCGGGAACACGGTCACGCGTTAGCACTCATCCGTGAACTCGCCGCGGCTGTCCGTCACCGGACCCTCCTCTGGGGAGTACTCCCCATCACCAGCGCACCAGAACACATAGCACGCGGTGATCACCCCAGGGACCACATTGTCGAGGCGAGGGTGCTCAGTAGCCGTGGCTTGGTCACCCACGGTGATGAGAAGAGGAACCCGAGGAGGGGCCGCTCGTCAGGGCTTTTGCCGGTAAGCCGACGACGTAGCGGCCAACAAGTAGGTTGCGGAACCGCTTGGGCGACATCGCAACTGAGGCGGGCAGCGATGTCGTATGGGAGGCGTCGCGGCTGAGGGTTAGAGGCCGCGGCGGGAGAGGAATGCCGGTATTACAGTGCGCCGCTCTCCCTACCTTCCGCGGCCTTGACGGGGTCGCCACCGTCTGATGGCGGATGGAGCCACTGGGGAGGAGGAGTGTTGGTATGACGTTGGCCGCTCTCCATATCCTCTGCCGCCGAAAATTGGCAGGCGGCGGGGTCAATGACCTAACTCGTCGCAAGGGGACCAAGGGTGCCCAGACACGGGATCGTCTGGCGCCCATGTGCTGGTTTAGTCCCTGGGGTGGTCACGGCGTGCTATGTGTTCTGGCGCGCCGGTGATGGGGAGTACTCCCCAGACGAAGGTCCGGTGACGGACAGCCGCGGCGGGTTCACGGATGAGTGCTCCCGCCGCAAGCGGCAGAGGAGGACACCGTGGAGTTTAAGTGGGTAAGAGTACCCACATAACTGCACTATCTCCCCGTGGTAGTGCGGAATGCATGAGCTTTTCTCTAAGATAAAAAACAGGTTAGAACTGTGACCAACCGCGCGTGAGCCGAGCGAGCGAAGCGACCGGTGCCTGGTAGCAGCCGGCGAACGCTACGTCCAAGTTGCTCGCAGATTTTATTTCACCATTTTCTAATTAACCGGGTTTTCGCAATATCCGAATTATCAAATTACCCTGTGACATACATAATAAATAAATATCGATATTTAGGACATTCGATACTCTATACTTCGATATTTAGGACATTCAATACTCTGTACTTTCGATATTTAGGTATTTCGATGTCACTTTTGTAGATAATTAGATTTTAGATACTTATATTGGACGTAGGTCCACCATTCGACATTATAAACTTACGTTATTTTAATTTTCGGTTTTATAGTCATTCGATATTTAAGTTTACGATGTTTTGAACATTGACATTTTACCCGTACCTAGGTATTTTAATTTTTGACGTTCAAGTATGTACCGATTCCTAGAAGAGCCGTAGTAGACCTTGACACAGAGCCGGAACAGCAACAGGACTTGAAAATCAGGGCAACATAAACTGTTCTTGATAAATAGCATTTTTTTTTACATTCGCTCCTGTGTAGTTTGCACCCTATTTTAGTTTTCGTGGTCAAGGCTGGCGTATAGAGAGCCGACCAATGAAATGCAGCATCGTTTTACTCCAAACTAATTTTGAACGATGTCGATGTGTGATACTGAGGTGATTAACTTTAAAAGCAAGATACGAATTAAGTGCAGTAAGTTTTAAAGTGAACTTTTCAAAATAGCACCACTGATAGCGTACCTAACTATAGAAAAACAAATTATAGCGAGAAGAAAGAACGAAGATTTTCAAAAGAAAAAGCTCCAAATCTTTACCACTGCACCGCTGTAACTGAATAATCGTAGCTAGTGAGAGATTCCACCCTCGGTAACTTAATCCATAACAGAACAAAAAACAAATGAACAACTTTGTTTTGAAGTAAACCGCGTTATCTGAGTTTTGAAATCGAATAGTCCAAACTTATCAAACGTGGGGGAGCGCATTTCTCTAACAGGGGGGCGAGAATTGCACAGGGGTGGTATAAAATTGAAAGTTCTAGGGCAGGGGGCTAGGGCAATTAGACAGATTGCACTCTGAAGACTTGCGTCCGGTTGGAAATTACACAAATCTATATCAACACTAGTGGTACTAAGAATAATGAAGATACCATTTCTCTAAGGGCTGATTATTCCATCGCCAGATAACTTTTATCCGAGGAATAAAATTGACGTTTAACAGTTTTTATATGAAATAACTGTCAAAATTATTCCTCAAATAAAGTTATCAGATGATTGAAAAATTATCCCTTAGTTCTTCAATTCAAACTTCTTTCTTCTAATTAATCATGATTTAGAATGAATGAATAAATTACGTCACATCAACCTACTCATTCATTGCCGTTCTATTTCAGTAAGTAATAACAACCTATTCATGCTCTAATACGACTCTCTGAAATATAAGGTTGTCATACAAAAATACTCGGTTAACTTCAATTTCAAGTTTAAAACTTATGTGGAATATTAGGTGAACCAGAGCGAATAGAAAACCTGTGGGGAAAACTTCAAATCAAATTATTAATTGAGTGTCACGGCTTCGGCTTACATTACTTAATAAATCCAGGAACTAAGCTAGAAAGTCGTTAACTGCGCTTTGCCTTTAGAAAGAAAGCCGAGACCTCCACTCGCAGGTTCTCATTTCAGTTCAAGTCTGGGGTGCTTTTGTGACTGCGTTCACGTTCTCGTGTGTTGTAAAGGCCCCTAAAAAGAAAAACATTTCTCTTTACCTCAATAATAAGCTTTTATTTCTTTGATGTTTTGACGTTGTTTATGATTTGGTCAAATATAATACCAAATTCGTTGAAAGTATCGATGTGTTGCATCTTTTCCGGCTAAATGCGTTTTCCAGTCTGCCACGTTTGTAAATTGTCTGCGCACAGTGACAGAGTAGGCGTACATACACGAGAGGGATGTATGTGTGAGTGCGGCACGTGTAACGGAGGCTGCTCGCGATTCTGCGCTCCTGGTAGTTCGCTCCCTACGCTGTAAACGATTTAGTTTGCAAGAACTTTGAAGCGGAAAATTTATCTGACAGTTAAGCGAAGTGTGTACAGAGCACATAAATTTTCCTGTAGATAAATTGAGGTGAATTTATTGTCTACTCGGACGCCATCTTCGACAATTAAAATTAGAGTTCAATAATGTAGGCAGTAGCTAATTTATTGGACAGTTGACGGTCTCTAATTGTTTGGTTACTACGAAAGTGCATGCAAGTGGTAAGTTTGTAATATAATTACGTCACTTGCTGAGTTTCAGAGGTATCTAGTTGCTTACTGTTTAAAACGTCAAACTATAACCTTAGAGAAATAGTTTTGTAGCTACATACTAAAGTGTAGGCAGGTAATAAAACCAATTTTTCCTGTAATCAAGAGTTCCTGTAATAAACTTTTAAGATAATTTTCACGAATTTAATCCCTTGCGTATTTGAAGTAGGTAAGCTCTTGACTCACAGTTTACCTACTTAAAATACGCAGGGGATCAAATTGCAATAATTAAATTAAAGTTTTAAGTCATCTACCCTGTACACATTAATCGTTTAATAAAAGCAAATATGTCTGAATACATCGGCATCGAAAAACCGTGGAGCGTTGATATTGGCGAATCATCATCATCACTACTAAACATTTATCTCGTAAATAACCAGATTCGTTGATAAATAAACAAGGCTTGTTCCCCGTAATCCGGATGTGTAAGTTAGCGAGAGCTGCAATCAAGCCTCTTCACCGATGACCGTGAACCGCGGTTACACCGAGCTACGATAAAGCAAGCCAAATTAGCGGCACCGCTACGCCTCGCTACGACTGGCGTAGCCACTTCGTAGAGCCTATGTCTATGTAGCCTCCCATTGGATGGGAATTGCACTCTTATTTGTTGTAATAAGTTCTTAATTTCTTTAAACTAGCTGTCGTAGCAACCAGTGTTACAGGCATAATTGACAAGCTTGATTGGCATTTCGATTGAAGGTACGGAGTGGTATTATGGGAACATTCTTTCATCGCCGCAATATGATAACATCATAAAAGAATCATGACTCGGTATTGCCTGAAAATATGCAGGTAAATATATACTGAAACAAAATTGATGTGCATTGTATTTTGTGAAGTTGACCTGTGTTACGTCACAAGTATTTTCGTACGGTCTGTCAAGGTTTTATTTAATTTCTTCTATCTTGGTTGACCAGCTTAAGAGTCCCTATCAATTTCGCGGTCTAAAAACAGAAAATTCAAGTTTTTTCAGCGCAAATTTCTCAATAACCTTAAGTTAACTAGTTTTTTTTTAAATACACAGTTATTTATGAACTATTTATCTAGTAAGTGTAGAATTTTAAATTTTGATAACTACTTAATATAAATTACAAAAAATAAAAATCTAACACACGTTTTACATAAGCACGAAACACCATGTTTTTCAATTGCTTTTATAACTTACTGGCAGCAAATAACAATCTGAAAAAAAATTATAAATACTGGGCACATATTATATTAGTAAGTGTACAATTTTGTTTTCTAAAGTTTAATGATTTAGTACTTGTAAAAAAATGTTGATCACGCTGAAAAAACCCAATAAAATCATGTGACAAACCCTTGTCTACGCGTAAGAATTTATTGAAAATAATAATAAGTGTTAATTTTTTTAAATTTGAGGTATTTATCTACCAAAATCAATGTTTATATTTTTATTTTGACTACTTATTTAACTGTAGTAAAATATCTAAGTAATGCCTTATAAACTTAAATTCGATCGTTTGTGTACTAAAATTTAAATTCGTAGACTTACTAGATAAATAGGTGATAAATAACTGTGTATTTAAAAAAAGAATCTAGATAACTTAAGGTTATTGAGAAAATTGCGCTAAAAAAAACCGGATTTTCTGTTTTCACCCCGCGAAATTAATAGGGACTCTTAAAGAGTCCGAATTTTTGAGATTGTTTGAGTTCGGTTTTGGTGGTTTTTGTTGTCATCTCCTTTGATACGCATTTGACATGACAGCTTATATAACTTATGTATTCCATATAAAAATACATCAATGGTTCTTTTAACTTTGACATAGCTTAAGGGTAGGCATAACAATACAAGCAATTATAAAAACAGTATTTGTCGAGTATCCCTAGTAGACATGATGATTGATCTATTATTATAGATAATTGATCAATTGCCGTAGTTAACCTCCTTCAGTTATAAATTAAAATAATTGCATTCTTATAAAGGCAACGGGGCTTGAGTTTCCGTATAACGAAGTCTGTTTTATTTAAATTGAAAACTTTAAGCCCTCTTACTGATTTCTTGAATCGACGCCAAAGTGGCGAGTTGTGTGACTTTACATTTACAATACGTGTGCTAAATAAAGAATAAGGCTTCCGCAATATTACATCGTCTACTGTAAATATTTATGAGAAGCAAATAAGGCTACTTAGGTTAGATTCTTATTTGATTTTCAGTTTTCAACCTTACTTCGTAACTGATGCAATTTATTGTCCACTGAAAGCGTCAGGGTAGCCCAGGAAATTCAAATCTTACGTTTTTTTTGCAATTTGCAGGTCTGTATCAGGTTGTACATTGATCTAAATATGATTCGCGGCCGTAACAAATATTTATTTATAGAATTTCCAGCTGATCCCGCAAACGTCGTTTTGCAAAAAAAAACAATAGATATTAGCCGATTATCAGACCTACTGAATATGAATATAAAATTTCATAAAAATCGGTCAAGCCATTTCGGAGGAGTATGGTAACTAACACGAGAATTTTATATATTAGACAAGCTGACCCCGCAAACGTCGTTTTGCAAAAAAAAAATAGATAGTAGCCGATTCTCAGACCTACCCGATATGCACACAAAATTTCATACAAATCGGTCCAGCCGTTTCGGAGGAGTATGGTAACTAACACTGTGACACGAGAATTTTATATACGGTGACTGATAATTAGTGACCGATACTTAAACACGTGCTTGTACTCATGATAGCAAACAACTTTTACTATGGGACCAAACCTGAAATTGTGAAAAAAAAACTGCTGTTCAGTCATTTTGAAAAATTCTACTGGGAGCTTCGGTCGAGTGCGGACGTGTGCTGTGCTAAACCCTTAACTTCATCGTGATTGGATAATTAGTGTAATTTTGAGTTCCTTGTTTCTCTCAAAGTGTTTTAATGGACAGTTCACGCCTTTTGGGCGGTCTTAGAGTGAGACAATTAACTGTCGTAACTATAGTTAAAATTTTCGACTCTTAAATTCTTGTGATTGGGTGAGATTCGAACCGCCGATCACTAGTGCTAAGCGGTGGGAGAGAGCGCGCTAGCCGCTGCGCCATCGAAGCAGTCATCGACTACGGCGAAATATTCAACGGCTACGAGTTTACGCTACGTGTGCTACGGCTCTGACTACGTCACAGTGCGACAAGTACCAGTGCTACGAGACGTGTTACGAGTGCTACGTGAAGAGCGCGCAGAAATAAACACAGAGCGTCGACCGTACTAAATAATATACAGAATTATTAACATGTCAATTCGAATGCAGCGTTCCCCACCAACCACACCTAGATCCCAAATGGACCAAACACAATCGGAACCCGATATCACCCTGGCAGTGAACGACCCGGAGTTTGTTAACATAAACTCACGTAGCAAGCGTCCACGATTAATTGAATCACCGTGTGAGCAAAACCGATTGGAACAATTTGATCAATTTACACGAGAATTTAAATCTGAAATCAAGGAAATGCTTATGGCTTGGAAGGTCGACCAAGATGCGAACGCAGCAAAGCAATCTGCAGCGCAAACTGAGTTGATAGCAAAGCTGGCTTCTGACATGTCAGAACTGAAACTACAAAACATAAAAATCCAAAAAGCTAACACCGACATTCAAGAATCTAACGCCGAGATCAAGAATTCCGTTGAATTCCTCAGCTCTCAATATGATGACCTACAAAAAGAAATCAAGCGCCTGCAACAAGAAGGCATAGAATACAAGAAGCACTCCGAGTCATTGGAAATGGCTGTCAGAGACCTTCAATATAAGTCCCGGTCGTCTAGTATAGAAGTGCGTAACATACCTACCCAGGAAAAGGAATCGTCGGCAGACCTGTCAAAAATTGTAACAGGTATAGCTAAACTAGTGAACATGCCACTCACTGCCTCCCACTTCCGAGATATATATCGCACACCAGGGAACCGAGGCACCAGTAAACCAATAGTCGCTGAATTCACTAACGTCCAAACAAAGTTCGACCTCATTTCACGGGTACGAACCTATAACAATAGAAAGACCAGTAAAGAAGACAAATTGAATACGGAGATACTGGGAATATCGGGACAAAAACAACCAGTCTATGTGGAAGAACATTTATCTAACACAAACAAAAAGCTCTTCTACCAGGCAAGAGAATTTGCACGCCTAAGGAAATACGCATTTTGCTGGACCTCTAACGGCAACATTTTTCTTCGAAAGCAAGCTGGGGATAAACAAATTCTCATCAAGTCTGAAATAACACTTAAAGAGTTGCAGGAATGACTATCATCATTAGTAAGCAGTAATTCGTTAATCTATTTTGTTGTAATGTCTACTATACGTAAGTTATACTCCAGTATTTTTAATGATAACTTACTTTATACTTTTAATTTGTTACATAACGCAAGTAAAATGAACCATAATAAGCAACATTTACAACATTTAAAGCACACAAACACAAATTTTGTTACATATTCAACCACACTTTACTTAACTAATTCACACGACAATTGGTGTCCTTTAGCACACTACACTAGTTTCTATTACCCGACCATAGTATACATACCAAACATACCTGGGCATTATACTGTATCATACTATCGTAAATATTTTCTTACAAATGGCTAATATTCTGCAATCTATTATTACAGCTGAATTAGATGAATTTGAAATAGCAAAATCATATAAATGTCCACCGTCAGATTGCTCAAACTACTTGGTAGGGTCGAACCAGCAAATCAAAATCTTCCATATGAATATACGAAGTATAAATAAAAACTTTGATGAACTATTAGTATTGATAAACTCACTCAATGTTAGTTGTGATGTATTGGTACTTACGGAATGCTGGCTAAGTAAAGTGGTAAATCTCCCTGTGTTGAACGGCTATAACTCGTACTATACGGAACGGACTGCCAACCAGAACGACGGTATTGTTATGTATATAAAAGAAAATATTAACTGCACTATTAAAGAACCCAATTTTCTAAACGGAAATTGCCTAACATGTGAAATCACAAATAAACTAGCATTTGCGGCTGTATATCGTTCCCCGTCATATAATACCAGAGCTGAGTTCGACAACTTTTTGAATAGCATAGACAGTATCCTTTCGTCCTTAAAACACAATAAAAATATATGCCTAATTGGGGACACAAATATAGATATCCGACCTACTGGTTTAGAGGAGCGTGCTATTGAATACTTAACACTAAACGCCACGCACGGCCTGTTACCCGCCCACCGTATACCCACAAGAATTAATAGCTGCATAGACCATGTGATGATCAAAACGGACAAAACAGCAACACTACTTGTAATTGAGTCACATATTACAGACCACCTCCCAGTTCTTCTAGCTATTAATAACGAACAGCTCTCCGGGAGATTAGTGCCAGCCAGCAAAATACCAAAAATTGACTACACTAATCTAACAAACCACATCAAAGCCCTAGATTTCTCGGAAGTACTGAGAACTAATGACCCTAACCTAGCATCTGACACATTTACTGAAATATTGAATACCGCTATAAATACCCACACTAAAATGGTAACCATCCCTAAGAAAGACAGAAATATTAAATCTTGGATTACACCCGGCCTACTACGGTGCATTCGCCACCGTGATAAACTACACAAAAAAGCAAGAAAATCGCCTGACAGCCAAATAATTCAAACCACGTATAAACGATATAGAAACTACTGTAATACTCTACTCAAGAAACTTAAAAGGTTATACGAACAAAACGAGCTGCGCAAAGCTAAAAACGACCCTAAAAAACTGTGGAATAAAATCAAAGAAATCACACACACCAATAAGCAAAGCAACCCCCCCTATGAGTTATTGAGTATAGTCTCTGATAAACGCGAAGCAACTAATCTCGTCTGTAAATACTTTGCGAACGTCGGCCAAAAGTTGGCATCCATGATAAATACCGTACCGGTAGCCCAACCTTCCCCATCGTATCTCTCCACAAGCACGTGTCCTTCTAGCTCCTTTGTTCTTCTCGAGGTGGATAATGCTGATGTGGACTCCATTATCTCAGGCCTAAGACAAGAATGTGCCACTGGCTGGGATGGTATTCCCGTCAAACTAATAAAACTATGTCGACATGTCTTCGTACCACTTATTACTCACATAGTAAACTGTTCTATGGCCACAGGTATATTCCCTAATATGTGTAAAAAAGCCGTAATCCACCCAATACATAAGTGTGGGAATAGAGACTGTGTAAACAATTATAGACCCATAGCTGTACTACCTGTTCTGTCGAAGATAATGGAGAAAATTATAAATAAACAACTCGTAAACTACCTACACAAATACAATATAATAGCAAAAAATCAGTACGGCTTCAGGAAGGGAGTGTCTACAGAGGACGCGGTGATAGACCTAACGGAGCTTGTAGCTAGGAAACTAGATAATCAACAGAATTGCCTGGGTCTATTCCTTGACCTAACAAAAGCCTTTGACACAGTCTCTGTTCCCACACTCCTATCCAAGCTGCATAGCATCGGCATACGAGGCATTGTTCATGATCTCTTCAAGAGTTACTTGATAGACCGAAAAATCTGTGTGAAGATAGGACCACATTGTAGTGCTGATGAGATAATGTCATACGGAGTCCCGCAAGGCAGTGTCGTCGGCCCAACGCTCTTCCTTATCTACGTCAATGACTTGTGCACCCTTACTCTACCATCTGCAAATATATTTACCTATGCCGATGATACAGCCATTATAGTACACGGGAAGGACTGGGCTGAGGTACGAAATAATGCTGAGATATCCCTGCAAATTGTCATGGAGTGGCTTCACAAAAATCTACTTACCCTGAACCTACAAAAAACTAACTACATCCCGTTTTCTATTCATGCTAGAACGAAACCCCCAAACATATACTCAATTAGAGCCCACACCTGTCTGGACAACTCGACCTGCTCTTGCCTAGCGCTCCCCTCAGTAACATCTGTCAAATATCTGGGGGTGATGATTGACGATGGTCTGAAATGGAACAAGCATATAGAGTCTACTGCCAATAAAGTTAGGAAAACAATTCATCTCTTCAAGTCATTACGGCATTCTGCAGACTTAGAGACCCTAAAAATGGTTTACTCTGCACTTTGCCAGTCCATCATCGGCTATTGTATTCTGGCTTGGGGTGGATCGGCCAAAACTAAATTCCTCGAGTTGGAGCGTGCGCAAAGGGCAGTACTTAAGGTTATGTCTCAAAAGCCCTTTCGCTATCCGACTTATCAGCTTTACACCGAGCTCAAACTTTTAACCGTGAGACAGCTATTTGTACTAAGAAGCACTCTCTGGAAACACAATAAAGTACCACCTCCAGACTCACATAAGCGTGGTCAAAGAATAGTATGCCCAACCCCTACTCATAGAACTTCCTTCGCCAGAAGACAGCTGTATGTGTTGAGCTCTCTTGTTTACAAAAATATTAATAAGACTACACAAATAGCAAGGTTAAGTAAACAAGAAGTAAAGGCTAAGCTGAAGAACACGTTGTACCTACTAGACTATGCTCAAACTGAGGAACTACTAACCACTCTGACATAACTCACGACATTCCATACAAAATATGTAATACAATCACCGACATCTTTAATACAACAAAAGACGCCAAGCTCGTACTAACTTAAACACAGTCTTACAATCGACACCACTATATTCAAATACATAGGCTCCTCATATCACACTTACACTACACAAATACACACGTTACCCAGTCACACACACACACTCACACAACGCAAACAAAACACACGACTCCCAGTCACACACATAGAATCAACCAACAGTCATTTTACTTTTTAATTAATTTTTTTTCTTTTAAAATTAACTTTTCAATATTTTTTTTAGCTTTCTTTTTTTTTTTTAATTTTCTTTAAATCCTACATAATGATAAACTATTATTGTATAATATCACCTTACCAGCTCTTAATTTACGTAAGGGTCTATAGTGTCCGAGTGACAGTAGAACACTGACTCCTAAGTCACAGGTATTCCTAGTTTAGGAGTCAGGGTTTCAACCTTTGAGCGCCTTTAATTTGTGAACTTTAATTAGTTATTAAGCATATTGTAAGGATTTGTATCAATAAAGTATTATTATTATTATTATTATTATTATTTATGTTCGCCTAACTGGTCAAAATGTAGGTACTTAACAACAGATTTTTTTTTTCGCGAATTCAGGTTTGGTCCCATAGTAAAAGTTGTTTGTTATCATGAGAACAATCACGTGTTTAGGTAACGGTCACTAATTACCAATCACCCTATATGTTAAGAATAAGAGATTGAGATTGAGTTATTAAGATTAGAGATTTATATATTAGATAAACATAAAAATCACAATACATCTCTCTAGAACATAGAGAAATGAAATCATGACATTTGAGGACAATTCTAACTTAAGATGTTGTATTGCTGATTCCAAAGATTATTAAAAGGTCATAGCACACATATCAACTCGGAAAGGGATCGTCTCCGTATCAACTCGAGCCATTCAGTATTATTTGTATGAAAGTCCCTACTGCAATGCACACTACTCGGAATCGTAACGTAATCGCCTCGCCTCGCCTCGAGACAAGATCACGAACCGTGAGCCGTAGGTTCGTAGGTGGGGGTGCGGTGCCAGAAGACCTCCACGTGGTGCACCCTGGAGACACGCGATATAATCGCCTGTTACTAACTTCTGGACGGGGACGGGGACTTTTGCACTGTGTCGTCTGACCATATGATGGGCAGAAGACACAGTGGAAAAGCAAGGGCGGTACAGGCTTGGGCTGAGAAAGGCCAGAGTGGTCTGGGAGGGAAAAAAAAAAAAAATAAATAAATAAATAAAATAAAATAAAATAAAAAATAATAAAAAAGCAATAATAATAATAAAAAAAATAATAAAAATAAAAAACAATAAAAAAAAAAATAATAATAATAAAAAATTAAAAAAAATAGGTTTAGATAGAGGACTCCACCTCTTAAAAAAAAAAAAATTAAAACTATGAAGGCGCCTTGTAAAAATAGACTACCCCAGGAGGGTACCGGTTGCGCCGCAGCCGGAGAATCCCTCACCGAACCTAGTTCGGTCGGCCCCTCGTACTCTGGGGGGGGCAACAACCGCCATCAACCGTCAGCCGACGCAGAGAGCCAGGGTGGCTCACGTCCCCGAGGTGTGGAGTCGTTGGATGTATCCAACACGTCCGCATCTCAGGGACCAAAACAGCGGACGCAGAGCGTCGCAGATGCACTTCCAGTGTCAGAGGGGAGGGTGACCCGGTCTCGCTTCAAGCGGCCGGCTACACCTATGCATGAGATGATGAGTGACAGCGGTGAATCCGACTGCTCGCATATGTCGCTCGCCTCCAAGGCGTCATCAAAAGGCAAGCGAACGCGGAAGGCGGCAGAAACGAAGCGAGCGGCGTCAGGAGAGAGTGGTCTGCTTGTTTCGGATGGGGCCATAGTTGAGAGGCTGGAAAGAGAGAACGCGGACCTACGTTCGCAACTTGCTAGCCTCACAGCAACGGTGGCACAAATGGCGGAGCAACTTAGTCTCATCTGTAAGGGGCAGTTGGGCCCCAGCGTTGATGGATCCATAGCGGTGACAGGACTAGCACCGGAGGCAGAGGCCCAGCTCCGGCGTTCAATCGCCATAGAAATTGGGGGTATGATGGATGCCAAGTTGGCTGCCATTATGAGCAGATTGCCTCCTGAAAAGCCACTACGTCCGCCTCTTGCATCCGACGCAAAGAGAGCTGTGGCTCTATTGCCAACTGGCAATGGAGCCACAGCTCTCTGCGCAGCGCAGGATCCTAACACCAACAAAAAAAAAGGAAAGGGAAAGAGAAAGGGAAAAAACGGGAAGGAGAAGTCGGTGGCTCCGGTGGTGGAGCTGCCCGCTGTACCTGCAGCAACCGCACAGGCCTTACAGCCCGCGTCAACGGTTGAGGCGGAGGCTTGGTCGACTGTGGCAAAAAAGTCAAAGACTCCCCAGTCCAGCACCACAGCTGGTGCCCCAGCCGCTTTGTCTGCGTCGTCTACCCCTGCAAAGGGGAAAAAGCAGCCGGTCAAACTGCCTCGTGTTCCCGCTTCGGCGGCGATTACTATCATGGTAAGGGAAGGATCATCTGCCACTCTCGCAGAAGTTCTGTCGGTAGCGAGGCAGCAGATTCGGTTGGCCGATCTCGGCATAGATACTGTTGGCCAGAAGAGGGCTGCGGATGGTGGAATGGTTCTTTCCATCTTTGGTGCAGACTGTCCCACTAAGGCTGACAACCTCGCAAGCCGTATGAGGGAGGTCCTTGCCGAGTATGACGTGCATATTGCACGTCCGATGAAAATGGCTGAGGCGAGGATCATGGACCTCGATGACGCTGTCACGCCAGCAGACGTGGCTTTAGCTATTGCCGAGGCGGGTGGTTGTTCTTCCGGGGACGTAAAGGTGGGTGAAATACGACGCCCGCCTACTTCTCTGGGGCACGTCTGGGTTCGTGGTCCATTGGCGGCGGTAAAGAAGCTGGCATCCAACAAACGCATGCGGATAGGATGGACGTCGGTAAGGGTTGAAGTGTTGGAGGCACGTCGTATGATGTGCTTCCGTTGCCTCGAACCCGGGCACGTCCGTCGCCGGTGTACTAGTGTGGTTGACCGGAGCACTCGGTGCTACTCTTGCGGAGGACCCCACAAAGCAAGAGAGTGCACGTCGCCCACTGTGCGGTGTCCGCTGTGTGCGGACCAAGGGTGTCCAGCGGACCACAGGCTGGGAGGCAAGAAATGCACTCCGCGCAAGAAGAGGGCCTCACTTGCACCGGCCACATTACAGGGATCGGCGCCGGCACCACTGGGTGCGGGCCCACAGGAGGAGATGGACACCTCATCTTCCCAGCCCTGAAAGTCCTCCAGTGCAACCTGAACCACTGCTGCAATGCGCAAAATCTTTTTCTACAGACTATTGCGGAGTGGTCGGTTGCCTTGGCCGTGGTAGCAGAGCCCTACAGTCTCCGGGATCATCCTCGCTGGTTCCGGGATACCTTGGACTCTGTTGCTGTTTACTGGGCTGGTGGAAACAGTGGGCCTCACTGCTCCCTGCTCGATAGGGGGCGGGGATATGTCGCGGTTGAATGGGGACATCTGGCAGTAGTGGGCTGCTACGTGTCTCCCAACATTTCCCTCGCCCAATTTGAGGGATACCTGGATGGGGTTGCGAACTGCATTCGAAGCAAATGCTCACCCCGTCCAGTGCTTGTCCTGGGTGACTTCAATGCTCACTCCAGAGCATGGGGTAACACCCGGGATAGGCCAAGGGGACACGCAGTACAGGACTGGGCGGCTTCGCTTGACCTTCGACTATTGAATCGAGGGTCCGTTGCCACATGCGTTCGATGGCAGGGGGAGTCAATCGTGGATCTTTCATGGGCGACACCTTCTGTAGCCCGCATGGTGTCGGAATGGAGAGTAGCGGAGGAGATGGTCACTCTTTCTGACCATCGCCACATCGTCTTTGATGTGGCACTTCGTCCTTCCGGCGGCCCGAGCCGTACAGGCTCCAGCCCACCTTCGCGTCGTTGGGCCCTCAAACAGCTCAATCGAGATTTGCTCGTCGCAGCTGCCAATGTCGCGGCATGGCCAGATGGTGGTGAATCTCAGAGGATCTCGCTCGATCCAGAAGAAGAGGCGACCTGGTTCCGGGACACAATGACGTCAATTTGCGACGCTGCCATGCCCCGGGTTAGGTGCGCCCAGCGTCCTGGTGCGGTTTACTGGTGGTCGGAAGATATCGCGCAGTTGCGGACTGTCTGTCTTAGAACCCGGCGCCAGTTTCAGCGCACCCGGCGTAGAAGGCAGCAGAGAGCTACGGAGGAGGAGATAGCCAGAGTTTATAGAGCTTACCGAGTAGCGACTATGGCGCTTCAACATGCTATCGCAGATGCCAGGTCTCGGTCCTGGAGCGAGCTTCTCGAGGGGCTGGACAGGGATCCGTGGGGGAAACCATATAGGTTGGTAATGGGCAAATTACGCCCATGGGTCCCCCCCATCACGGAGACCATGGATCCAGGTCTGCTGGAGAGAGTCGTAAACACACTCTTTCCAGTAGCCAGGGACAGTCCCTTGCCGCCCCTGTCATTAACAGACTGGTCTGACGAGTTAGGGGTGACGGAAGGGGAGCTCGACCGAGCCGTGAAGCGCTTGGGGGCTCGTAACACCGCGCCAGGTCCGGATGGTATCCCTGGCCGGGCGTGGGTTCTAACTCTGGCTGCTCTGGGTGACCGCCTGAGACGGTTATTTAATAGCTGTCTCCGTGCAGGCGTGTTCCCCTCCGGTTGGAAGGAAGCTGGATTGGTCTTATTGAAGAAGGAAGGCAGGGCCGCAGAGTCTCCCTCTGCATACCGTCCCATATGCCTGCTTGACGAGTCTTCCAAGCTCTTTGAAAGAGTGGTTGCTGAAAGGCTTGTCGAGCACTTGTCGCGGGTTGGTCCCGACCTTGCTGATAGCCAGTATGGCTTCCGGCAGCGGCGTTCTACCGTAGATGCGATTCTTCGCGTCCGCGCGCTGTCGGACCAGGCGGTGTCCCGGGGTGGGGTGGCGTTGGCGATAAGTTTGGATATCGTCAACGCCTTCAACTCTTTACCCTGGGGTGCAATTAGGGAGGCACTGGTACATCATGGAGTGCCTCTCTACCTGCAATGCATTGTCGGAGCATATCTACGCGACCGGCACATTCGCTATGTGGGCCGGGACGGTAGCGTTCAGCGGAGAGAGATTACGTGTGGGGTTCCGCAGGGGTCAGTTCTAGGTCCTCTCTTGTGGAACCTAGCATACGACGCGGTCCTGCGTGTCGATCTCCCCGTCGGCGTTAATATCGTTTGTTACGCAGACGATACTCTGGTGTTGGCCGGCGGGGACACTTTCGAGGAGACCATCCAGCTTTCCGAGCTCGGGGTGGCAAAAGTCGTGGCGGCAATCCGCGGGTTGGGTCTAGAGATAGCGCCTCAAAAAACTGAGGCGTTATGGTTTCATAAACTGCCGAGGAGCAGAGAGCCACCCAGCTCGTTGGTCCATGTCGGAGATGCGCAAGTCCAGGTGGGGCGATACATGAAGTATCTCGGCCTCACCCTGGACGGTCGGTGGGGCTTCGAAGAGCACTTCGAGCGCCTGGTTCCCCGGATCGAGAAGGCGGTGGGTGCTTTGCATAGACTGCTGCCCAATCTCGGGGGACCTCGAGAGGAAGTTCGCCGCCTCTACGCGGGTGTCGTGCGATCGATGGTCCTTTACGGGGCGCCTGTTTGGTCAGGTAGACTGTCAGGCGTCCGACGCTGCAGGACTAAAGTCAATAGATTGCAGCGGAAAATGGCCATTCGTATCGCACGAGGATATCGAACGATATCCTTTGAGGCGGCAACTCTCCTGGCGCGCTTTCCACCGCTGGACATCCTGGCGGATATGGACGCGAAGGTCTACGACCAGATTCGCAATATCCGCCAAAGCGGAAATAGTGTGCCAGGAAGCGCATTCATAAGGCTGAGGCGGCGGGAACGGCGACACGCGCTCGAGCGATGGCGCGAGCGGCTACAGCAGCCGCAATATTCGTGTAAGCGCGTTGTCGAAGCCGTTCTACCGCACTTCGCAGCCTGGCTGAAAAGAGGGGAGCGCATCTCCTTCAGGCTCACCCAGGTGCTCACCGGACATGGTTGCTTCGGTGAGTACCTGAACAGAATTGGGCGAGAGGCCACGGCAAATTGCCACCACTGCGGAGGCAGCCTGGATTCCGCACAACACACGCTTGAAGAGTGCCCTGCGTGGGCCTCCGAGCGGCGGGTCCTGGTCGCTAAGATCGGGCGAGACCTGTCTCTACCAGCAGTAGTGAAGGCTATGCTGGCGGAGACAGAGAATTGGATGGCAGTAGCCTCCTTCTGTGAGACCGTGATGGTCAAGAAGGAGGCCGCCGAGCGGGATCGGGAGAGGGCTGATCCTGCTCGGAGAAGAAGGCGTCGAGGAGGTAACCGCCGTGGCGCCTAATATGCCGAAATCCTCTTACCAATCAAGGTAGGTGGACCTTTGGGGTCACGGGCGCATAGAGTGGGGTCTCTGTCCGCCCACCAAGTGATCCTAGGGAAGACGGTGGCACAGTGGTCACGTGCCGCCGTAAACAGCGAGGCTTAGGGGAGGCCCCTTTACAGTCTCCCCAGGGATGTGCCTTACAGGCGTTGCACGGGGGGGTTCCGGAATTGGTCTTTTAAGAGGAACCGGGACCACCCCTATGTGCTGATGGTGACCACCGGGGTGGTTTTAGTGAGGTAAAAATCCCACACTCCCCGACCTCCCATCCCCAGAGGTCGGGCGCCTTTTGAAGGTTTCCCCCCGAAAACAAAAAAAAAAAAAAAAAAAGGTTCGTAGGTGCGGCGTCGCCTAGTCGTAGCCGACTCGACGTATCGGACGGAGCTGCTAATCCGCTTTGGTTACGTGCTTACGTTAGGCTGACGCCTCTTTGACGGCGAGGCAAGGCAAAAGGCGGTTACGATCCCTTTCCGAGTTGATATGTGTGCTGTGACCTTTATTCTGTAAAGCCGTAGCCGTGTCCTTTAAATTTTTTATTAGTATTTTGTTTTTTTTTTATTTGGGGAACAAACTGGGATCTTTACTGTGTTTACCACAAAAATTATAGAAGCAAACGACTACAGTATAGACATAGAGTATCTGACATATAGTTGTGTAAGCTGTAAGTTGGATTTAAGTTTCTTCCTTGACATGAGACTACTGGAGAGAAGTTTGTTGAACCTTTTTTTCATTAATTATAAAGAAAGGTATGAACTTTTTCAGTTTTTATTGTTAACTACTGCGTCTATTAATTGCACAGAAGCTGTGCTTCCTTGTCCTCTCATCTACTGGGGTCTAGTGATCGGTCGGGAAGTGTCTTGAGTTTTTTCCATTTTGGAATTGCCCAGTTACAGTCTGGAGTTTGGAATTCTGGTCGGTATACGATATCAGGCTTACATTGAGACCATACCATTTGAGACCTACAGACACCATACCTAGGAACATAAGGAACTGTAGAGATATTGGCCTATTTGGTGCTTAAATGAATAATGCTTTATAACTTGATGGCATAATTATGAGACAAACATTGATCTATATTTAGAAGGCGGGGAAAATAGTAGGTGTCAGTTTAACTGACCACTGACCAGCGATGATATATTATAAAAAAAATAATAGGTTATCGTAGAACCCTTTATAAAAATAATTATAAAAGATATTCGACAAGTTTGAAAACAAGTTCAAGAAGTTTGTCGTTTGTTTGTACCAGGGTACCGAGAGCTTGCTCACAGCATCTAAATCTCTGCCCACCTCATGAGGGATACGACAGACGTCATGTTATGTAAAACTAAGAACAGACCTACGCCAGGGCCGTCTTTGACCTGTTGGAGGCCCTGGGTTATGTGCCCAGGGCCTCCAACAGGTCACGATCACGGGGCCCTTGTGTATATAAGCAAAATTCTAAAATTATTCAACTATTGTTTTTATTTCTATAAAAGTAATTGCATAATAATTGTAATAATTATGATTTGAAAAAGTAACTCTTAGCATAAACATGTTGATGCGCTTAAAATTCGAACTGCAAATCAATTATTTTGTCATTGAATTGGGTACTAATAATGCGTAGAATGGCACTTCGGCTGCAAAGAATGATTTTTATTAGGGCAGGCCGGGGGCCCCCGTCTTTCGCAGGGCCCTGGGCACTTGCCCAGAGTGCCCAGTGGGAAAGAGGGGCCTGACCTACGCTTACTGAGTTCGTCAATGCTCCAGCTAATTTAAAAAAAAAAATACCAATAATTTAACCAGGACACATTTTCTAGACTTTCTTTGATTTCATTTAATATACCTAGTTGTTAGCGGTTTGTTGTGTAGTAAACAAACCGGGTTCATGATTGGTGTCCATTGTCTCTTCGGCCCGTGCGCCGGTCAATTTGTTCCATTGTTACAAATATACGCATTGTAAAGTGACAGCGGATGCGAAGTTGTTTTTATCTATCTTTACGAATACGGATTGAAGCCTTGGTTTCCTAGGAATGCGGTTCCGTTATAAAAATCTGTCCTTTACACCAAAGGGCGGGTTGTTTCACGTCCACTTGACGCACGCGTATACGTCAAAAATGACGCTGACTATAGTCAAACCAAAAAAAAGCGTTATCTCAAATTACAAATACAAAATTATGGCCTTGACCTACGTCAAATAATAACGATTACGTAATCATTATTATTTGACGTACGTATGTTACGTTAACCAATCGTTTGAAACAACCGGCCCTAAGTCAAACCCCGCTGCCCAAAGATTTGCTCTCACCATACTGTCACGCGAAAAAGGGTCCATACTGAGAAGAGTGAACTCGCACATTATTAAGTAGCGTTTCCTTGGCAATCGAGTCCAATCACTGCGTCATTGTGTGACAGAGTTTTCAAAAGGAAACAGAAACGCGACGTATCTTTTGACGCGTTAGGCCAAAATCTTGTCGCTGTCATCATTTTCATGACAACCGTCGCTACGGCCTTTAAGTGCGGCCACCGTTCTATGAAACCGTGGCTCAAATTAAAGGAGACGTCATATATAAATAGATACTTGGCTAGACGAAACCCTAATTGTGTGATGATTTAATTAAAAGTTGACTGCAATAGACATGCTACCTACATGTATGATATAGGTACATTCGGTATCTACTTATTTACTACCTACACAAAAAATCTTAGCGATTATTTTGCTATCGATTCGCAACCTTCTGTCATCCATAGCTGACGATCCCCAGTCTTAGGCCCACCAACCACCATCCCGCATTGGACCTGCGTGGTGGATTATGGCCCACTCCCTCTCGAAGAGAGAAGGCCTGTGTCCTAGTAGTGGGAACATTATAGGCTGATTATGCTATTAGAAGAGTACTTGTTTTGCCTAAGCGTTTTGTTTACTGTTTTCCGACATGTTTTCTCCACAATGTCGAATTGCAACAAATGAACAACATTCGAGTAAGTTTTTTATATATACAAAAACAGTATAAATTTTGTATCAATCTTTTACGCTTGTTTTGTTATTTGCATCTGAAAACCTACGTATTGAAAACCGCAGCGTATTTTTTTATAACTATAAGGCAGGTAACATGAAGAGAGGGTGTAAAGTGTAATGAATCGTAGCTCGTTACTTGCGGAGTGTGGACACAGCCAGACACACGTGATGAACATAACAATTTTACATTACCGAGTCAGTCCGTGGTTTTAATTGACAATATAGCTACATCGTCGGCATTCATCAGCGCAATTGCAAATAAAAGTGTTTTATTCAGTGTAATTAAATGGATTTGCCGCCAATTTTTATATGTGCAATTGTGGAGTTGGCTTTTAGTCATTTACTATATTTATGGTCCTGTAACTCGGTGTATTTAGAGTTCGTATTTAGGCATAGGTAATAGGTATGCTTTAAACGTTATAATATTCTTATAGGATGATTTTCTTCTGTACAAATTGCATGCAAATATTAGCCACTTGCTGGCTGGCAAATATTCACCCTTATAATATTTAACCCTCGCAACTCGTAGAGTCTATTTTAAAGCACCCTGCATGATGTAAGATCAGAAGAAGCGGTGCGTGAGTCAAAGCCAATGTACACAGCATTGCACTACGAGTATCTACAAAGTTTGGCACGACACAATGCCACGAGTCACTGCTTTATTTGCAACCAACATTACATATTCAATGTAAAAATACAACAATAAACTTTACTGCATTCATGAATACGATATTAAAATGTAATAAAATGTAATGTGTGTGTGTAATGTGTATTAAATAGTATATTTCATTACAAGTGCGGAAAGGTTGTCATTGCAAAGAGTTCCGACAAATGTCTACCCGAGCCGAGGTGCAGCCGAAGGCGAGGGTTGACAGTCGCCACTTTTTGAGCAACTGTATTAAAAATGTATTTTTAATACAGTTGCTCAAAAAGTGGCGTATTGCAGGGACGTATAGCGTTCGGGATGTGGGCTATTACATATTCGTGCTTTTTTTTTACCTTTCCCGAACTCGTGCGTTCTCTTTCCCAACTGTCAAAATAATGTCTATTAATTAAAAAGAAAAACCAACCATGAAGTTTTTACTAAAAAAATTCATAGAAGTTTTTATGATTCATGCAAATACGTATATTTCTAAAAAGAAGCTACTAATTTGTTTCAATATCAGATTTAATGATTTGATTGAATAAGTTAGGTTAGGTATCATTTCATTTCATCTCATTAAATTTCATTTTCATTTCATATCAATAAAAAAATTCTACTGAAGACTTGGCTGTATGGGCATAGATCCCTTTGCCTACCAGAATGGGTGAAGAAAAAAAAAATCTCTGCTTATACTCTACGGTTGGCGCCATTTTTCAGAAATTTTCTTTGCGAGTTTTAGTTGTTTGTTGCACAAAATGAGTAATTTCGACCCTAGTTTTTTTGAATTAACACCACCTTATTTTATAAAATTGCTTCATTTTTTCGCAACTGTATTAAAAATAGTCGTTCAGTACACGTGCGAAACCGTCATTGCAACTTGTTCCGACTGTCAACCCTCGCCTTCGGCTGCACCTCGGCTCGGGTAGACATTTGTCGGAACTCTTTGCAATGACAACCTTTCCGCACTTGTAATGAAATATACTATTTTTTATAATACTTATTACATTTACTATGAAAAAATCTGCCTCATTGGGGTAGTGGTCGCAAGCGGTACTAGGAGGAGGAGGAGGTCCAGGGTTCGATTCCCAGACGTTATATAATGAATGTATACTACATATTCTAACGCATTTTAAAAGAGTAACGGTGAAGTTTCTTGCCCATCCTTCTCCATACGTTTTGGAAGGGGCGACTAGAATCAATTCTATTTTTTTATAAATTTTGACGTTCTTTGCCTTTTTTGTGCCTATTTGAAATAAATGATTTGCCTTTGACTTTGACTTTGAGGTCAGAGAAAGTGTTATTGGATTTTTACAACAGGGATTTCTCAGTAGCAGCCCAGAGGTTGCAATAGGCTTGACCTAATTACATGGAACTTTAAAATAACTGGCGAAATGAGGGTGTTAACATACATGTACACCTCTGCCTAACCCTTCAAACAAGGGAAACAAGGCGTGATGTTTTGTTATGCCAAAAACATTATAAAATGTAGGATATGTGAATAAGTTCTTAATAATTTCACAATTTTACGCACTGTCAAAAAATGTTCAAAATGGGACTCATCTACTTAATGGAATTTAAAATTATAATCATTCAAAAGGTATGGAGGATAAATATACAGCAGTGCGATTCTGTAACCATCTCACAGTGAAAATTTAGGTGAAGTGAGCGTGGAGTGAGCTGTCAGTGTCATCCTGATGCTAGGGATTGGTACTCTTGACAGCTCACTAAGCTCACTTCACCTAACTTTTCACAGTGAGATTTTTACAGAATCGATCGGGTTTCATATATTTAATTTTATGTCTGTAAACAATGGTTGCAGATATTCAAATGTCATCCGATGCTATCAGACTGCTTGTATTCAGAACACAGGATTTGGCATTCCCGTTATTGTCTATGAAAACAAATCCAATGTTACACAAACGTTGCCTATGGTACAGACAGATGTTTCTTTGTTATGCAAATACATGTATGTGTCCCCTCGGCTGATGGCGGGCTTAGTCCGTCGTACCGCTGAAGGCTATGGCTCCGATACCTGTAACCGAGTACAAGCTAAATGGACAATTATGTGACGAGACCGACCTGGCAACCAAACACAAAGGCTTGTACGAATTCGCTTCAAAGTTCGATCTATTGTTTAACTTATTCAATCCAATTATAACGATTAGGACTTCCTAAGTAGTAGGTATATTTTCAAGAATATTATTTCTAATAAGAAGTCGTTTAATAAGTTTACATAAATAACATTTTTTTCTGCAAATTTGAATGAAAAACTAATCAAAAAGTTATCCAAGCCAGTTCCAAAATTCTCTTACACGTTGTCCTTGAAAATAAGGAACCAGGGCCCTTCATTTATCATGTCTTAAAACAAAATTCTTCTGTAATTTCGAGACGACTTAAGGATTCCTTAATACTTAAACGAACTTAAGCTTGCATGTCACGGAGATATATTTCCATTTAATTAAAAGGATGAAAGAGAGACTTGCTAAGTTAATGTCATGTCATGTGTTAATCATTTGGTTATGAAAAAACTACAATATTACATTTAGGTATATGTACGTTACAAAGATACCTTAGTACCTATACTTGTATATTAAGTTGTACTGAGTGTAATATAGAGTTATATTGAGAGCAATGGTGCCCAGTGGCCAGTGGTAACGGTTGCGACTTAGGAGTTGTACGTCGTAGGTTCGAACCCAGACAGGCACTTTACTTTGTGTAAATTTATTTCATCATCACTGCTCTCAAAAACGGAGAAGGAAAACATCGTGAGCAAACCGACATGTCCTAGAACCAACAATTCGAAGACATGTGATCTCTACCAACCTGCACTGGGCCCGCGTGGTGGATTACGGCCCACTCCCCCTCACAGAGAGGAGGCGTGTGCCCCAGCAGTGGTAACATTATAGGCAGATTATGAGATGACCTCCACAACCCGGTTACTGGGTAATACGATACCCCTTGGTAAGACTGTTTGTCAGACTTTCCGGCCTCTGACAACAGATGTTAATGCATTATCAAACGCACGTTAATAAAATGCATTATCAAAACGATTATGCTCATATCGATATTGATTTACCCATTGAGCTATATAACTAGAGAAGCAAACCTCAATAAAAGGTGTCAAAAAAGTGTAGCCACTTTATAAACGCGACGACGTAGCTTTGAAACCACTAAACATTTAAAAGTAAATATATATCTGTCTCACTTACACACGTTGTAAAAATAATACCGTCGCTTAGATTAGACAAAGACCGCAATATAAACATGCAATAACGGGATGGGGTTGCCTACCCATGCGAAATTTTACCCAACATTTTAAGCCATAAAAAGCGTTTTAGGTTAAGTTAAATTATTTTTTAAATATTTGAATTACGTATTTCTTATTGGATGTGTAATAGAAGTTTATAAATAATGAAAATAACTAAGAAATTGTCTTTTTGAATATGTTTTCTTTATTATTAATGAAATTGAATGATTTAGTAGGTAGCCTGTCAGTCTCTTTTCTCAGCAATCGGATTATTTCCACCCATTTTTCACGGCGTGCTGCATCTTTAGGCACCCTGCTACGTTGTTATTATTAAAAAATATTTAAAATCACTTATTCCATAAATTAAAAACTCCCACTAATGTGGGAAACTAAAACTAAGTTTTTAGTGGTAACACTGAACCTAATTTACAAAATTCTACATTTTATTGCGTTTTTACGTTGATATAAACACAGAGACAATTAATTTACGTGTAGAAAGTAATTCCGGTTAATTTAGTATGTTTTTGTGATCTTGAATCACACTCTTTCGTGATATTTTTTGTCGTATGTCACTCGGTTGACTTCGGTTGGCGTCACACAGAGCACTGAACTGACGTTAGCTACGCTGATGGCTGTAGCCATCAGCCTAGTGGCAACGCCTTGGTGCGGTAATTGCTAATCTAGTGTAACATATATATCAATGGATTTACCTAAATAATCAATTAATCGGATAGACCACAGACAATCACAAGGGTATGTTAATGCCAAGAAAATTAATTTATCCAGGTAAATTGGTGCACAATACAATCTGTGTTCCGTAATACAACGGCATTTGCCCCGGGTAGCATGCGTCCTGTGACATGCAAATCTTGGTGATAGTATTAAATCGGATAGTCGGAAGTGTGCAGGCGACTCGATACTGTTAAATTGATGTAACAAGCTAGGGTACGTGGGGTGAATGGTGATACCATACTACATACACAACTGGTCATCGCAGCTTTGTTAATTGTATTGCAAACTCCTTTGTAGCGCGCTGCGATTGCTACAAACGAACTTGCGTCGACACTTCGTTACACACATTATTTTATTAGCTACACAGCTTTGTTAACGCGTGCTGACAGAGTATACCTACTTATCTGTCGCAAATTCATAATTATTTAATTATAAGTAACTAACAATATAACCTATTGCTACTTGAACAAAACTAAAACTACGAATAATCAACTTCAGAATCTACAATTAAAATTAGGGTTGTAACGGAGGCCTTCTTAGCGGAGGCGGAGGCGAATGCGGAAGCGACGAGTTTCGCCTCCGTGGATGCGGGGGTTAACGGAGGCGGAGGCGGAGGTGAAAGTGGATGTGGAAAAAATAGTAATATGTATATAGTTTACAATCGCGGTTCATTGACCTATAATTTACCTATAATTAAATACATTATACAACTTCGTACGTCGGAGGCGGAGGCAGAAGTTCCGTTACAAACCTAATTATAATCTTAAATTCACTGACAGCCTACTTAAGCCGCTGCGTCAAAAATCATGAAAATGTGCACAACAGCCGTTCTATTTCGCTATTCCGTGAAAGCAGAAGTGAAGTGAGCACAATTCACATTCCACCTGTGACACTAATGACAGCTCACTTCACCTAAGTTTCACGGTGAGATTGTTACAGAACAAAGGGGCATTCTCGTAATTTTAAGAACGTTCACAGTATCTCAGTCTCAATCTGTCAAACATACCTACTTCTAATTTCCCTACATTTTGGAAAAGTTTTTGACAGTGATTGTCTCTGAGATGAGATTGCGACTAGCTTTTGAACGTTTTTTATTACGAAAAATTGGCCTTGGCGGTTCCTTATTATGTATAATGGAGGTGAGCACTGTGGAAGGATTTTTGAAAATTTATCCTCTAAAAGGGTTAAATAGGTGATGAAAGTTTATATGGAGGTTCGTAATTTTCAATACGAACAAAATAGAAATCCAATCGGGCACACGGCTCACGGTGGCACGGGCATATCACAAAAATATGCATCGTCCAACCTATCTACAAGAAAAAATAGTACATATCAAGTAGGTAGGTATGTGCCAATACTATGTGAAGATATTTTCATCTTCATCACTCATATCTTCTGGGATAAAGCTACCTTTCAAATAATCATAATAAGTTTAAACTATACATATATTCACCAGTTTTCTGTAATAGGTACAAGGTGAACTGGCCAATGAATATATTGGGAACTCGAAATTGAAATTCCGATTTACACCGGTTTGTGTTAATCCGTTTATATTTTCCCATAACACCATTGCATTTATCGGAATTAAATATAGCGGATAAATACAGATATATTGCATGGTTGCGTACTAAAAACGAACAACAATACTTAACTAGTTTTTTAACCATTTGATAGATTTTATAAAGTCGTGGTCACTTTTCATTTTTCATATTTTTGACATCTTCAATATAGGTACCCGGAGTCCCATCCTTTCTTTTAGGTACATATTATTATTTTAAGGCTTTTATATAATTATTATGTAAATATCTTGTTTGAAAATAAAATTACTGAAGGGAAGGTATCTACTGTAATTTAATTTTTTATAAGTCCTATACAATACACAATAATTTCCATCACTGCTCTCAAAACGGTGAAGGTAAACATCATGAGGAAACTGGCGTGTCCTAGAACCAAATATTCAAAGACATAATTATATCTACCAACTCGCACTGGGCCCGTGTGGTAGATTACAGGCTATATAGCCCAGTCCCTCTCGAAGAAAGGAGGCCTGTGTCCCAACAGTGGGAACATAATAGGCTGATTTGTGGGTATACCATAATCAACTCAATCTCACTCTCTCTGTAATTCATAATTTTCTATCTTTTTAGGAAAATTCTTTTGACATTTTCTCCAGTCTTTAAGATATGTAAAAATCTAAAACTTGATTGGTACATGCGACGGCAGGTACTCTTTCAAGTCAGGGATAGAGAGGTAGGTATCCTACATAAGGTGTCTGAAGGCGCCTACGCACTACTTATGTTCTTTTGTTTAACGTGTCAATCTTTCACTGCACTATTTAGACGGCTGCGTGCTACTTACTTTGAAAAGCAGGACGCAAACAAAAGCATTATGTATTAAGTGTAACTTGTTCATATATACCAAGTTATATTATCATTTACCTTTTTTATAAAATAGATAGGTGCTTTTAAATTGCTGAAAACATTTTTGGTAAATAAACATTATACAATATGATGATATTTAGTAAAGCTCTTGTTCAGAGCAGAGACTGCGAATAATTCAATGGACAACGATCAGAAAATCAATGTAAAGTTTAATGATTTAAATAAATAACCTACTAAGTACAAATGAATATGTATCTAGTAAAACTGAATCCATAAACAGAGTTTACCAGGTTTAAATATCGATTCAGTAAATGAAGCACTTGTTAAGCAGAAAGGGATTATAAAAACGCTATGCCCTCTGCGCTTTTCGCATTTTTGAAGATGTTTATCTAAGCAAGCACCTTTAAGCGAGCCTCAAAGCAGCGCTTTTGTTAATATTACGTCATGGCTTTTCTGGCAAAACAAAAAAAAACATCATTTTAAATGTTATTTATTATGTAAACTAGTATCGACATGTGCGATGATATTTTCTATATTTTTCGATTTTTTTACGTAATTATAATGTAACTTATAAAAAACTATGTCTTTGTTACAGATAAACTGCGTGGAAAACTTCACTGCAAACGTACGGAATGATAATACCTACAGCTCACATTCAAACACACTCGCGAAACACTATCAACTAGATTTCGTTAACTAAACAAAACCATACTGAAGCACACAAAACTACTTTTCATTCAAACTATGCGGAAACAGGCAAACAAACGTCGACTTCAACTTTAAGCACGGACGTTACGTCACAGGAGAGGGAAACTCCGACACGTAAGCCTACACATACAGCAGGAGCCACACTGTCTTACATCAACAACACAAGCACACATACACACACAACTGACTGCAGGAAAACATTTATTCGCACACTGATTTCATTTCCCTGTGTGAGTTAACCGAGAGCTCTTTAGTTGGCATGCTCGCCTAGTACCCGGTGTAACGAAGAGGTGGCACAATTGCGCCAAGTGCCATTCATATCGGTTACGTTGAACGCAACCCATACATACACACTGCCTAATTCATGATACTTGAATGAGTACTTCGCAAATTCACAGGGTAATTAGCCGGCATACCAAAATTAATAAGCCCGCAGCCAACGTAAATCGGTGCTGATTGGTTGCAAACACTGAAGAGGGACGGATGAATCTAACTACCAAGGGTAAGTTAGGATACTGTTTACTATAATTTGGGAAACTTTGCGAATGTGTTTAGGTCATAGAATACGGCACTTACTAGTATACCTAATAAGAAACGATTTGTCTTTATTTCGTTATTTTAATAAACAATGTTTTGCACGAGAGTTCTATATAATATACATATAATAAGGAAAGATTTTTGAAAATTCATCCCCTAAAGGGGTTAAATATTTGTATGGATGATCGTCATTTTTGCCGCTGGGAAATTACTAAAACGTTCTGTTCATTATTGAAATGTTTATAAATATTGTTTATTAAAATATCGAAATAAAGTTATTCTGAAAACTTGAAAATCTCAGGCAAAACAGCTTTGCGAGGTTAGTAATGGTGATCATAATTATTGAGCGTACGCATAACGACAGTAAACGATTGATTTATAAGGGGGTGAGTTTTAACAGGGGCGTGTGATGCCTGTGATCATTGGGCTGTAAGGTTACAAGATTTTCTACACTGCGATGAACAAGCTATAACATGCAGTACCCGTGATTAGCTTCCATATTTATATACATAAGTACCAAAGTCATCCGTTTTTTTTAGTTAAAGAAAGCAAACTTTAGTTGATAGTAGATAGATACCATAGATAAAAAATCATGCACATAGTTACAGTATAGGAAGTATCTGTACTACTTAGGTACACGTGTGGATACTCATAGCTAACATTATCTTTCGGTTTGTCGAATATTTAGGCCCTAGGAGCATGGATGTCTGTTCCTGTTCTGTGTCCTAGACCTAAGTATTTTCGGATTATCAAACTTTACATTTTTTATCTTATGTTAAACAGTAGACTGTTCTGAAATTACTATTTACTGTTATCTATCTACTGTTTTTATGATTGATTTGCTGTTTTCAAGGGATTACTTATCTGAAAAAAAAACATCCGAAACTACTCCTGCTGTCAATGCGATCACCATAATCCTTCCTCCATACAGGTTATAAATGCGAACTTTTCACGTCTTAGCGGCTAAACGGATTTTGACGAAATTTGGAACAGAGGAAGACCACGACCTGGGTTAAAGTACGATTCTATGGGATAACTTCCAACCTCCACGAGGGTGAAGCCGTGGTAAAAGTTACTCAAAACATTAATCGAGAAATCCTCAACCCCACTTATACTTTGATCTCTCATCACAACTATTGATTCTCCAAAGTTATCTACATAATTAACCAAAGTTATTCCTTTTTCTATCGATGTGTCAAGATTTTATACAATCTATACATTAAATAAAGTTAAAAAAATAAGTGTCCATTTGTGATTTCAATATAACAGCTTTTTACAAAATCCATATGAAAGTATTATTTTTTTTGTGGCTCTGTCTGGCTGTCTGTTTGTTCCGGCTAATCTCCGAAACGGCTGACCCGATTTTGACGGAACTTCCACTTGCAGATAGCTGATGTTATAAGGAGTAATTCCGGCTTACTATACTATTTTTGTTTTAGAAAACAAATTAGGGTTCCGCGCAAAATCCAATTTGTTTTCCGACATGCGCGCGTACGAAGTCGCGCTTTAGTCATAACTATAAGCTGTGGGAATACGTCAGAAACTGAGCATAAGAGATGGACACCCGAGCAATCGGCACACATCGCTAGTTCGTGTTACTGCATCTGTTTTGAATAATCGCACCAAAGCCGCAGGATATTTGGACAATGTCCACTCAACTAAAAGTCCCAGTCAGTTCCATTTATATAAGTTTTCCCAATATAAGTTCCAATACTAACAAATAGTAAGTGGAAACTTTAAAGCAAGTCCTAAGTTTTTAAGAAAATTAAATTTCTTGGGTTTAGGAATGGTGATTTGTAAAAAGCACTCGTTTTCTGACTTTTTCGCAAGAATAAGGTAATGGTGGAAAATGATATAAAAGTATCTAACACCGCCAATGCTTGCCAAAGAGCAAAAAAAACTTGAATGTCATATTTTTTTATACTTCATGTTAATTAGGTTCCCAGAAGGCTTGTAAATGTGGAAATGACAAAAAGCTGACGGGAATGATAAATGATTTATTTTCTGTAATTAGTTTTGTACAAACACTTTTACACGTCAATCATATTTTTAAAACTAGATGTGGTCGGCGTTCCTATCTGACTACTCTGAGAAGAAAGGCCGAAACAAACTCAGAGGTCACACTCTCTTTTAAAGTCCAGACATAATCCACGGACGGACATTTCTACGATTTTGTAGGGCTTAGTTTATAAGTTATTAGCATGCTGTGTATATTAAATAAATAATAATAATAATAATCTTAGCCAGATCATGTGAAGACCATGTTGACTGGTGTCTGAAATGATCTTTTTGAGTCAGTGCACGCATGGTGCACGCATTCGTCAGTAAAACAATACCAAAGAAAGTACATTTGGGTAGGCCTCATAAATTACTCAAACTGCCAGACCATGACTAAAAAACTAACTGAGAAAAAAAAACACAAAAGAAAATTAAAAAAAAAGAATTCTTATTCTTATGAAGCACCTAATGGTCAAACTGGCACTCCCCGGAAAACTCGGGCTGTTTTGTAACAGAAAATGGCGTTACTATGGAGACATAGTAACACCATTTTCTGCAGTAACACAATTTTATAGGAAGGAATGCTTTACTTACTTGGTTTCTTCAAGATATTGCGGTTCCGTCCTCCTCCTGTTGAAGTTTCGTAATTGTTTCCTACAAACTTTACAATAATAAGTATTATAAAGGGACTGCAGTTCATAATTGATAATTGATTCCTAATTAGAAATCGGCAAGTAACAACTTTAGCAAATTTTATCACAAGTCTATGGAAATACCCAAAATGAGCCAACTTTTTCTCTCTCATTACTTCAATCAATTGTGTCAAAAAAAATCCTATTCTGGTATGATATACTACTACCCCGTGTCAAACAGATCCTATTGTGGTATATTGTAGATATTACTATCTATCAAAATCAATCTAATTTACATCTAAAACTTATGCTTAGAATACATTTTTAAAAATCAGCTTTTACTTCGGAAAAGGGAATAAGTTCTGATGTGTGTTGGTTTGTTCGGTTTTGGCAGAACTAAGCTGATTAATTGTTCTCTCGAAAAAAATCCTTCCAAGGAAAACTGGTTAGAAACAGGACCTAAAACTTGCGCAGGCGATTCTATCCCACAAGTTACGTCCCACAGTACATGCAGTGACGAGCTCATTGCCCACTTTGTCGCCATGAAAAATTCATAAAAGGAGAAATCCTTGTGATTCCACCAGTAAATATAGTGCAATGTAGTACGCCTGGTGAACAAAAATGCTGGGATGAAACTGAGGAACGTAGTTATGTTGCTCTATGAATACTTTATTAAGAATATTGTTTGTGTCATTTTAAAACTTTCGGAATGAAGTGTGAAAATTAAAAATACGCACCCCTTTATACATTATTCCTGTCTCATGCCCAAAAAAAGATCCCTATAACTGTTACAACAGTATTATTATAAAGATCTAGCCCAGCTATCCAAATATTATTTACTAGCTTCTGCCCGCGACTTCGTCCGCGTAAAATTTTTTGTTTCCCCGACCCACCCCGTCGCAACGTGTCGCCCCCTTATTAAACTCCACTGCGGGTGATGTAACCTACGACAAACTTATTATTTGCGGTTGGTACAGTAATCGGGTCTAGGGATCGAACCGCAAAATTAAGTTTGTTTTTTATTGTATATACTTTTCCGGGATAAAAAGTACCCCAGGATATTAAAGAATAATTATACCAAGTTTCATCGTAATCGGACCGGTAGTTTTTGCGTGATGCCTGAACAAACAGACAGACAGACAGATAGACAAAAATTTTTTTAATCACATTTTTGAGTTCGGTGTCGGTCTAGTAACACCCCCTGCCATTTATTTTTTTGATATTTTCAATGTACACAGAATTTTCACTTCTACAGATTTAATAAAATAAAATGGCAAATCTATACTTATAGTATAGATTTGCCATTTTATTATTGTTAGCTGTTAAGATTAATTTTACCAAATTCAGCTCTTTTATTCGTGGAATAAGATTGACGTCTGACACTTCTAGTATGGAAAACCTGTCAAAATTCAAAATTTATTTGCAGGGTAAGTTTTAAATCTAGATCTTGGTAAACTTACAGACGTCTGTAAGTGTTGATTTGGATGAAGAATATCGAAACGTGGCTATTAATATTAATAATTGCGATTTTAGACGTGGCTGTTTTATACAAAATAGCATAGACTTTAGGTTTTATAAAAAATCAAATCAAAATAAATTTATTTATTAAATTTTTATAAGGGCTAAAATATATGGGACTTTGTTAGAGGCAAAACACAAAATAATAGGTCAATAGATTTTTTTTTAACTTCTAAGCCCAATATCTAGAAAATGGTTAAGTTTGAGGTTTTTTTTATTTTTTTTTTTTGGTGTTTCATAGTCAAAAGGAATGATGGAAACTACAACCTAAGTTGGTTTACAAGCAATAATAATAAGACGTAGTCGACGGAGCCCCTATTTCTGTCTACAGGGTTTAAAGGAACCTAACCTAAGTCGGGGTACCCCAAGTCCCGAGATCGCATAGAAACCATTACCCACCAATACCATTTTCATGTACTTAAATTGTTGTCAAGACGAGACCATATGGCTCGCACTGTCAAAAAGTTATCAGGTCTCATGTAGAGCCAAGCTTCTAACTACACGCCCTAACTCTACAAGGCCTAACTTCACAAACTCTACACCACACCCTACACCTGAGTCAAAATATGAGGCTTGGCCGTTTCGTTACTACAAGAACTATTATATAACAGAAAAGTAATGAACAGTGAATAAATTTTTCACCTTACGCTCATGTAATGGTAGCGAAACGGCCAAGCCACATATTTTGACTAAGGTGTCTTTTCCAATAAAAACAATTCTGTATAAAATTCTTTTCCCTTTCTTATTACAAGATTTTTTTTTGTCTCAAAATCAGTCGGATTTCGTGCACGGTCCATAAGTCCCACGTAATAACCGGGTATAAATCCAGACTCGGGGCTAGGTATTGAGAAATTCCTGATGGATTTTGAATTTTGGACAGAAACTAGTACGTACAAAAAAAACAATATAGATGTACAGAAATAAATTATAAAATTACTAGCTGACCCCGCAAACGTTGTATTGCAAAAGAAAAAAAAATTGCATACGACTTCTCAAACCTACCAAATATATACAAAAAATTTCATAAAAATAGGTCTTGCCGTTTCAGAGGAGTTCGATAACACACACTGTGTGTGACACGAGATTTTATTTAATAGAAATAAATTGATCGCCAGAAATGTGCCGCAATAGACAATGTTTGGACTAGAAAACTAACTCGTACAAAATCTTTAAGGTCGTTCTAGTATTGCTACACAAAATAGGCTGCCTAATCGGTTGTCTAGGCAGTTCCTTATATAACAATTAGGCTATCAGGCCCATTAATCATCGGCTTGCAAACTTTGTAATTTACTGACGGATTTTTATAAAACGTACGTCTTGTAAACACAAGCTAATTTAATGTCTAATTTAATGTTTATTTTTTCAGGGTCCTGCTAGCGCGATGCATCAGCGAACTGTGATTGAGAATATACTGACATCTCTTACCTACACATTAACATATTTTTTTTTAACATGACTCACTGATAGGATCTTAAAATATGGGCACCTCATGAAATAATGTTCTAACATAACTATTAGCTAGGTAACTATTTCATAATTTTCATAATAAACATCAATTAAGTACCTATCTAGATCCACTCGAACACAGAGGAAGCGACTCTACCAAGACGGTAGTTTCCGCATATTAGCCGATTCTTTATTAATTCATCCATCGATAAATTCAACTTCTTTCAGTCATAATTTATTACGACTACAATTACTGAAAGGAATGGTTATTTAGTAGGTAACTTGGTTAGAAAAAAAATCAGTAGGTAGTGCTGTTTGCAGAAATAATCGCATTTAATTCAAATCATATATTATGTACCAAAATTGTTTAAGCATATAGATAATGATTAGCTAAGTAGGTATAGGTACTGACAAAAAATCATAATCGTATCAATAATGATAACGATTTATTATAATAAGCTTGTTGCCAACAATACGTTGCAATGTTCCACAATGTTTGGACCAGAGACAACCTCATACAAAAAATGTTTAAGGTCGTTCTAGAATTACTACACAAAAAAGGCCGCCTAATCGGTTGTCTAGTCAGCTCTTTATGAAACAATTAGTTGGTCAATCATCGGCTGGTTGCCCGTAACTAGTCAGTAGATACCTACAAAAAAAAAATGCTTAATGATCTTGATTGTTTATATCTTCATAAGAAACACTTGAAATGAACGTTCGACACAAGAAAACGTCATTTTTTCATACGAATTCTATTTGTATATGCTAGAGATATTTGGGGAGGAATTTCTTGAGAATTTTTTTCAAACCCGAAGAAAAGTTTGAAATAATCTTTTTTGAGAACTAAATCAACCAAATAAAAATCTCAACAACTACCTACACAAAGACAATGACATACATCACATCGACATCGCAAAGCGAATTTTTTATTGCCTTAGGTACCTGGCCGATCCACAGCAATGATGAAGAAGCTGAGAAATGATGACAACCCGTCCTGGAAGAACAAATATTTCTCGCTTAGCGCTTATTATAGCAGCTGCGAATTTGATTTATTCTCACCTAACATGCACGGGTAAGTAAATCTTATTGACGAATGATTACGGATAAGTAGGTAAAAATTCAAAAAACTACTTTGCATCATTTTAATAATTAACAATCTGTACTAAATGGAGCGCGAGCGGTTAGAAATCGAAAAACCAAAAGTTGAAGCTGCCTCTATGATAGGACATTAACTAGCCATACTTGTGGCTAGATCTAGAGACCGGTTATAATCGAGCTAAAACTGGAATCCCTTAAAGCGTCGTCCTCCAAGCTAGGAAGTTTGATTGACTGTGCTATAAAAAAAATGTGTCGCGCCGAGTCGTCGCCTCGAAGCCACGTGCGCGACCTGATGAACGCAAGGCGGTATTATTTGCCGCATAATTTACATAGAGATAGATCACAGTCCCGCGGGTCGTGCACCCGTTGAATTTCTATTGTTTAGATTGGAAAACTAAGTGCGCCATGGTCGACTTTCCTCTCACGTCATTATTAGATCGCAGGTGTCATGCCGTGTCAAACGTTGCTCGTTGGATACAAATGGGATTTCGAAAAGATAATTACAAGGTAGACAAGTCCTATATTCTACTAAGTATACTAGGGAATTTTGGGAAGTTTCCCGAGTGTATTCTCTACACTCAAGAAACTCACTTCTATAGAAATCTATTTATGAACAAAATTTCACATAGTAAGTAGAGATTAATTGAAAGCTTGCACCACTACACAATCAGATGAAGATGTGGAAGCCTAGATGCCGATGGGGCTGAGAACGAATCGATTACCTAATGGCGCTGTGACCACCCGGCCCCGTGGAGATTGACTCATTTGCACTGCATTACATTACCGAGTGACACGGACAGCCACTCTCATCATCGCGGTAATGAACAGATTGTTGTTCACAACACTCGAGCAAAATTCCATTTCAATTGCTAGATACGTTTGTATTAAATCTTACAGCTTTGAACGCAGGCCTCCATTAGATTGGGACCCAAATACACAATTGCTGCTAAGTACCTACCTACCTACGCGTTGGACAGTGGTAAATAGAACATCAATAATTCATCAAATGGACGCAATGTATTTAATACAATTGTTCGCCTGTTAATGGGCCTGTCTCTTTTATTTAAACTTTCACATTCACATAGAACAATATTGTCTCTATATTTTCCTCCATACTTCAGCTTCTAGTAAATAATCTACGGTGGCTCATATATGCTTCGTTGTTCTCGTGGTCAGTCCCAATTATTATGTACCTACAGCCCTTACAGTTATTTTATCTCGGACATTGCATCACTGTCAAAATCAAAGTGATCTTTGTTGTCGTTATAATATGGTTGCTTTTGAGTTGCTGACATTAACAAGTCTGTAAATATCACAAAAATCTTTATTCTCGTTAATAAAATAGTCCTACACTAATCGGAGGTTGTGCAGTGTATACAGGGACACTTAATCGTCGGTTGGTGCCTCATTTAATTAAAGACGGACCTCTGCGAGTTGGCTTCGGCCCCTCGTACGCATTGCAAGACGTGAAAAAAAGCCCTTTATTCCGAAATACTAGCATTTTCACTTAAACTCACAAAGTAAAAAAAAACTAATATAAAATCTACATGGTACTTTTAATTTGCAAAGCTACATACATATTATTACGTAGGTACAGGGTAGATAGGTACGTATGTTTCTATTGTTCTCAATAGTGAAGCTCGAGTGTCAGGCCAGATATCTCCTTCATCTCAATATTACGTCGTCCACTGCATTGGCTAGTGTAACGCTCCTTAGAGACAGACACGAATGGTTCCCACTTGAGCTGGCTCGAATCACGTTGCAGAGATGACAAGTAGGGAACATCATAAAGTAATTACCACAATTAGATGACGGTATACCCACACAATACATTCTGACCATTGTAAAATAAAAACAAATTGGATGTTGGTGTAGCATAGCCTATCAGAGCGTAATCAGTCTATAATGTTCCCACTGCTGGGACACAGGCCTCGTCTCTGTGAGAGGGAGAGAGCCATAATCAACCACGCGCCCAGTTGGGGTTGGACGTCACATATATTTGAATTTTTGACTCTAGGACATACCGAAAAGTCTGAAAAATAGATCCTGTTTCTTAAAGGGTCCAAAACACTCTCGGACTAACGGTAGTCCGAAAAGTTTTTTGATCCCTAAAAGAAACAGGATCAATTGGCATCAAAAAAGTTTTTGTGGAAACTGCCCATTTGCTTGCTGACTGTATTTTTTTTTTCAAAATCTGGGAATGCAGATAAAAAAATCTCAAAGTTAAGGACAGTCTCCTAAAAGTATTTTCTTGTAGCGACAACAGTTAAAGACCTTACTGCCCCATTTCAAAAATCCATTCCTCCTTTTATTGACCGATCACCACGAAAGTTGGCACATACCTACATGTACCTATTGTTTTTTTTTTGTGAATCACCTCGCAGGTCTACCTAGGAGGTTGCCGGCTGCTTAACCGGGCTGCTATCCTTGCCTTGTCTTGCCTTGAGGAAGGTTTTGATAGGTTTTATTCCGTCCTCAATGCGGATGGTGCCGCGAATAAAAGTTAGTATGTACATACATTATTAATCAAAATTGAAAAGATGTATTGGAAAATACTTGCTGAATTAGATATTAAAGGTAAAGGTAACATACATACAATTATTACCCACTTGAGCACGAAGTTTTGAGCTACAACGTTATTTAGAAACAGTTATCCTAAATATGGTTTTATTGAACTTGCCTGCCTATTCTATCTCGCAATTTTATGTCCGAACTTACTTTTTTGTATGTAGATACCATCCACTTTCAAGATTTAACTGTAGATTATGCATTTCAGCGCTCCACGGCTTCGTTAACACAGATATTTTGCCGAGTATTATGTTACCTATTTTGTTTTGTTAAACTGGAACTAAACCTGCACCCGAATTGCGTAACACAATATCAAGCACAATCTGAATAATTTTAAACGATATTGCTAATCCATTGCTTCATTTATTCGAAAATTTGTGTCCGTTCAACAACGTAAATAACGCACTGAATTGTGTTGATTTGTCAAAATTAAAGTTATTGCTACTGCAAGTGTGTACTACACAATTCCCCGCTGCTTCAAGACGATTACCTACCTACACAACTTTTGGTTCTGGTTCTCACACCTATAACTTATATTTACTTTTACTCGGGTTTCGGGTTCAAACCTCCAAACGGATACAGATGCCTGAACGGTGCATTTTATGTTCTATACGAGATTAAAAACAATTATTTTTTTTACGTTTTGTTTAATTTTCTCCTTCATCTTAACCTCCGTCTGACCTCAGTCATTCTTATACGTTCTAAGGAGACAAATAAATAGGTACTAAATATGGATAACTGCATAGGTAGAAAAAACGTTCTTGGTTTCCAAAAACACCGAATTGTCGAGTAGACTAGTACCTACGCTAAATTCACTGAGTTAGTTCAATGACCTATACCTACCCATGATTAGAACGTATTGGCTGTTTCTGGGTAGAAAATTGTAACAAGAACTTAAATTGTCTATACATAGGTAGAGTACCTTTAAAAGCAAAAACTTTTATAAAAAAGAGGACGATGAGAGTACCTACACAATCATAGGTATGTGACTATGTATGTGGCTACAGTGGCTAGTTAGGTACACAACAATACTGGACGCAGATAAAAAAATCCTAGCCCAATAATATCTTTCGGTAATGAGTTATTATTTCATTCTATAAACCGGCCTACCTCTAATCTTCCACAAAATAGAAAGGCTTTTTGCTTTTGCTACCTAATGTACCTGCATGCTTTCAACTTCATAACTACGGCCTTCTACATTACAAGTAAGTACCTAAGTAGTCAAGTGAAATATAAATTATCATTAAAAAAAAAATAATTCTTGTAAAGCTTTTTAATATAAACAAATTATTTATGGCACTGACTGTACATGCTATGTGGGATCATTGAACTATTGATAGGTAGGTAACTAGATAATAAAAACCTATTTGTAAAGGTAGAGTAGCGCCATCTTTCGAAAACCTGAAACAACACAAAAATTCCAAATAGTTCCTCTATCTGTGGACGCGGCTAGTGTAGAGGGCGTTATGTAGTCGGATGTGCATGTTCAAAAATTGTGATAATAATGTCAAGGCCAATGCTAAAATTAATAAATGTGTTTATTACCTCCACTTAATTATATAAAATCAATGCAATGCTATACATGGGTAATATAATAATCGAAATAAGACTTAGTAATTGAAGAATTTGGCCTATATTTTCATATACTATTGTTGCTTCCGCGTCATAACCTCTTTGCCAAATAATATCTATGGATCCGGAATTTGTAATAAATATAGTGTTAATTCACTAGTATTTCTTCATTTTACTCAATCAATTGGTTATTGTATGTATTGTCGATCATTTAAACACGTTTTGAGCTGTTTAATGCTTGTAATATTCGTTATTCCTTGTTAATTGCGACTGTACAGTTTGAATTTAGCGCCTTATAGTGAGAAACGCATGAAGTTCGCGTTGCGAATCTGGCCGATTGATGTGAAAGATATTCCGAAGGCCGTGAGTGAACACGGAAATCGAGATGTGTGTGTGGTCAAAAAGACAGTGCAAGGTAGGGGTCGGGTGGCGTTTGTGATGGCAAAAATTTTGCAAATGGTGAGTTAGGAATTATTGACTTGTCGCGTCTGGGATTTCGTTTTGTTTTGTGATAGTGAATTATTTGTGTGATTAGCGAAATATTTGGTGTTTATTGATATTAAAATTCTTAGATTCTGTGATACGGGATCGGCAAATGGCGCTACGAATAGCCAAAGTTGACACAACTACGCGTTTAGAAATCCCATACATCTTCGGTTGCCAATTTTTAGGCACGCGGCATGACCTGTGATAAACAACAAGTAGTGGTGCATCCTAAAATTCTTCATATCACTCGTATGGACCTAGCAACTGGGACATCCAGCTTGGCGATTATAACGGTGTCAGCATGTTGCGATTTTTTTGGCGAGCGGTACTACTTTTTTAAACTCGTTTATAGAGGCGGCTAGAGGTTTCCGCGTCCCGTAGGGTCGGTGGCCCCGCGATCTGGCTCCTGGAGCTAAATTACATAATGTATAGGTGTTGTTTGGAGCATGCAACAAGTAGATATGTGTCGGCGGGCTAACTGTCAATGTGGAGTACAGTAAGCTCGCTGCCCGCGGCCCCCATTAATTCGAGCCGCTGATGTCACTTATCTCTCCGCTCTCCTATCTAGGCCCTATGGCCGCCAATTTTTTGCACATAGTATCATAATGTAAATTTGATAACCGGCGCACGTCTCTAATTACCACTTGTTTAAATACTAAGTGATGCAAATCTAGGTTCGTTCTCAGCAACTGTACACTAATTTAAATTTTAGTCCTTCCATTGATATAACCTTGTAATTTTTATATTTGTGATTTGTTAGTATATAGTACATAGTTCTGATCAAGTAACATTAATGTTGTACAACCATGGTATAGTGATGATAATTATTTGCAGCACGGTCACTGACATTAGCACCAACGATGGACCAGCAATTCTGCTTGCGCTGGAACAACCACCCGAACAACCTGACTGATGTGCTAGCGAGCCTGCTACAAAGAGAGGCTTTGTGCGATGTCACCCTTGCATGTGATGGGGAACAAGTCAAGGTACTTACTTATTACTTCACTTTTCTAAACTGTTTATAAGGTAAAAGTTCTAGAATCATTAATTTAAAATGTTACTCTCTACCTAAAAGTGATGTCTGTAAAACTACCGCTGTCCTTGAGTCCTGGTTTTCATAGGATTTTACATTGAAACATTGAGTGACTAGTTAGAAGATCTAGTCACATGATTCAATTGTTTTAAAAAGTTTACAATCTCCTTAATAATGTTATGTCACAGTAGGAAATGTATGTAAATATTGATATTCTGTTTGTTGCACTCACATGCAACAGTTTATTATTATGCCACAACAAAATGCATTAAATAGTAAACAAACATGAGTAATACATTTGTGTTGTTACCTATTGTTGACAATGTTTTTGGAATGATTTTTTCTTGCAACTAAATTTATATTCTTTCATAGTTACAATAAATATCTGCTCCTTTTAAATGAATACAGCTTTTAATCTTGTTTTGGAGATGTTTGCACCATAGTACTTTCTTTTGTTCCTGTTTATATATTTCTTGATAAAGGATTGGACCTCTGAACATTCCAGGGCTTTAATTTGACCTCTGAATATTTCAGGGCTTTAATTAAAGTTAGTCTAATAGTTCCAAATGCCTGGTTGTATGTTATATTATAATATTTAGACAAGTATTTGTTTGCTATAATATAGTATTTTGTTCAGAATTATTGCAAATGATTAATTAATTCCAAGGACAGTAATTAAAGTGTCTGATGATATGTACCTAAACAGCTAGATAGAGTAAGATAAGACAAAATCTTGATTGTCATTACAGTCAAATTGCTACCTTAGGCCATCACATCAAGGTAGTCTATTGTAGATATTTAAATATTTGCTATTTTTGTAAGGTTATTCTTTCCTAATTTGGTTTTTTAAAGCAGAATACCTATATATTTTAAAATAAGATGTTTCTGAGATAATGATGAAGTATGTAGAACCATATTTTACATTTGAGAAACTAAATTATTTTGTATGTTGTATAGGTATGTTAATGTATTAGTGATGACCGTACTAGATACAACTAATTCTTTACATAACACAAAGTATTTCCTGTATTTTGGCAGCTTTAGTTCAGTGTGCAAACTGTCCTTAGAATGAGTAGGCAGGAATAGTAATAACAATTTTATTTTAATAGATGTAAAGGTCAATAACACATGTGGACTAGCAACTTCCTCTATAAGCCATTTAAATTCAACAATTAACTATTAATGCTAAAGTTTTATGCTAATAAAATGCAATTTGTTTGTTAGGTTGAAAGGAGTCTGCAGAAGATCTGCATGTTTTTTTACTTTCTAATTTTTCAATTTTGTTGTTAAGCAGGTTTTAGGGACAAGAATGTTCTAGACATTCTAAACACTAGCATTAACAGTAAATGTGTGGTTAGCTAGCTCACTAATTCAGATTTTTTTTGTTGTATGTTACAACAAACAAACCTTGGCACTGTTTTAGATTAAAAATATATTCTGCACCAAAACTCAAGTGATAAAATATTGTTAATCGTTTTCTTAGGAAGACATTATTTTAAACAAGAGACTTTCAGCAGAAGGCCTAGATGATAGTACAAATTTCGCGTTTGCAAAGATTGAGGGTACAGTCAGTAACAAAAGTTGGTTAACTTTTCAGTTTTTATAATAATAGAACAGAATAACTTAAAAAGTCTGATCAAACTAGAGAATGCAATGCCGCAAAATATTTATTAACCCCGTGGGATCCAGTTGTTTGCGGGAAAGATCGGGAATAAATCATTTTTGAATACAAGTTTTTTTAATAGAGATCTCGAATTAATACAGTAAGGAAATAAATAATACCTACTTTTTTTTTTTAATGCACAAACAAGTTTGACTTTACGTGGCTTATCCACAAAACGTATCCTAATAAAAACGCTTGTATTGCTTTCTCGTCTAATAGACGAATTGGGGGTATAAGCCTTATATTCCACTCGACTTTAAAATAATCATCTCTCTGCATGACACAACTTAGGAGTACTAACTAGCTCAAGATTGAGGATGTGAGCAGTTTACAAACTGGTGAAGCTCAGGTTAAGTATGTACGTCCTGAAGTGTCATCAGTGCTGAACATTATTAGCCTATAACGTTCCCACTGCTGGGACACAGGCCTCCTCTCTGTAAGAGGAAATAGGTCATAATCCACCACGCGGGCCCAGTGCGGGTTGGTTACCAATACTGCATCTGAGTCCAAATAAGCAAAATCACAAATCGCTGGATCTCGCTTAATTTATGTATGGGATCCTGGTATCTCGGCATTGTAATCCCTAGATGTAATATTAAAATAATACAAATACCTATAAAAGCTGTGTTAAGTGTTATTTTTTACTTTTTTACAAAAAAATTAAAGCTTCTAACAGCGAGTTCGACTCTCGCGCCCATTTTTTCGTATTATAAAATACACGCATCTTGATAGTAAACGGCAGGAAGATCATGAATGCCGCATCTTGATAAACGGCTATGAAAATTGATATTTTAAGATTCCACAGTAAAACAAAAAAAAAAGATATCAATGAATTTTGTTTTTTATCCCTTTTTACCCGATTATGAAGACAGAAGCTTTGCTGCGACAGCAAAGGCAGGGTTATGTTTTTCACGTGTATCTAAGTATGGGTCTTTGTAAGTAACTTTGTGGGATTATTTATAGGATTTTAACACATGAGGTGGACATCGAATCATCTAGAATTCTAGATCGTGCGATGATTATAGGCTAGGTTTTGTTTTTATACCATCAAAATGGCGGTTTTAAGATGTAAAATTTTTTGTAAATATAAAAAACTTGTATTATGCCTATGTGAGGTAATTACCAAAATAAAGGGGTTGTCGGGACGATTCAAAAAATATATCATACTAAAAAGTTAAAAATTAATCTCTCTCTGAAACTAAAAAAAAAATTTGGAATACCAAAAGTGCACGACTCATAATGCTCATTTGATCGTATAAAAACCAAAAGTAGATATATTAGTCTTTTATTAATTATAAATTATAATTAAGCTACTTTTAATAAAAGAGCCATTTTCAACATGGGTTCCTACAGTGGGTCAAACGAATCTATTAAAAAAAAAAATTGACTCAATTAGTTGACTTTTTCGCAAGCTACAATGTTTTCACGCTTCACACTTAATGGATTTTTTTAGAAATATTTTGATGTTTTTTTCGTTTCTACTGCATTAAATCAATTTTGAAAAGTACAGAATTAATCTTCATTAATTATCACAAATAATAATATTAATTATTATTTTATCATAACAATAGAAAGAGTTGCAGAAAGGAGGCAAAAAAAATCGGTCTTAAAGCACTCTAATGCTTCGCATAATGAGTCGTGCAATTCAAAACAAGCTCACTTTTCAAGCAATTGGTGGTATCTAACCTGAGCTTGAACTAAAATAACTGTCGGGTTTTTGATTTTTGCAATTTTTTTTTTTATATTTCTGTTAAAGAACACTTTTTATGGCTGTAGCTTTTAAAATGTTTTTATTTTTTATTAAAACTTTGTAGAGAAATGATGTCTAGAACTCTTGAGTCAGTTGTCTACTCGGCGAATACTCCAATTACCATCCTACCCTTATCCCAATTTATTTTGGGTCAGTGAGATACGTTTTTTCTCCACCATCCATCTTTATCAGTTGCGACAACTCAGCGTTTACTTCCTTCTTAACTATGTCATCTTTCACATAATTTGTTTTTTTCGAAATCAGCGACACGACACCGTCTATCTTTTAACTTTAAGGTTGACTCACTAGGTATAATCTTTTTATGGTAATCAAATTTGTTCTAAAATAATGTATTATTGGGAAGGTGTTTTTATAAACATGATATTAATCCGTAACCAAATGAATACGTTATTCATCACAAGTATTTAATTTTGAACATATTTGTCTTTGACATCATTTTGATTTCAATGAATATCATAGTTTTAAAATAATACAAATAATATAGCTGAAGAGTTTGTTTGTTTGAAAGCTCTAATCTCTGGAAGGATCTGTCGGATTTATAAAAATCTTTTTGCATTTGATAGCCCAATTATTGAGGAAGGCTATAGGCTATTAAACATCGCGCTAGAGCCTTTAGGAGTTGAGCAAAAAGAAAAAAAGGCAGAAAACGAAGTAATAGCGCAGGCAGGTGATGTGATGCGACGGGGTGGGTCGGGGGAGCAAAAAATTTCACGCGGACGACGTCGCGGGCAGAAGATAGTCCAGGCATATAGATGGACGGGCATACAACAGTCTCACCACTGGGTTTCTTTAAACCTTTTTGGTACGGCCCCAACAGTAAATTTTACCGTTCCTCGCTGGAAACAAAGTAGAATATACGTATATCTTCTGAAATCCAGCACGATTTCTGTTAAATTTATAAATAGTTGTTATTTTGTGTAGCATTACGTTGTTTACGTAGTAATTATACTTATTATAAAATACATTTTAGTGACTAATTGTAAGAATTACATAATTTTCCCTTCTTTATGGCATTGAGAAATCAGCGCTGCCAACGACGAAATATCTTAAGTGATACATTCAAACGAGCTTTTTATAGGACTTAGAAATAATATGATTTTAGTGCTGGATAGCGGATTAAAATAAATGTGGCGTTAGTCCATAGAAGACAGGACTAGTAAACCTGCTACCTACACAGTTTAGCCTGATACCGCTATCGGCTTCACCACTATCTTAGAGTTAATGTGTTACAAATTCACGATGCTACATAGAACATTCCTTTGCTAATACTGATGAAGTAGATACCTATGCATGTGCAAATGCGGTTTTCAAGATCAAGGGCATAAAAATCACACTTCATCACACTAAATCACACTAATATTATAAAGGCGAAAGTTTGTGACTGAGTTTGTATGTTTGTTACTTCTTCACGCACAATCGGCTGGAGCGATATTTATAAAATTTGGAATGGAGGTAGCTGACACCCTGGATTAACACATAGGTTACTTTTTATCCCGATATTCACACGGGATCGAAACTTATGCGGGTGAAACCACGGGGCGCAGCTAGGACGATCTTAGCAAGTCACAAACATAAAATAAAGCTTAGAGTGAAAGTTAGTTTTTTTATGTTAAGTACTGCAAAAAGAAATTTCGATACTATTCAATTTTATTTGACCGACCCCTCTGACTTAGAACTTTTCGATTATGAAACAGATCGATAGCAAATTATTCGGTTAGGAAATAGTTTATATTTTACCATGACAATGATTTCTCATTCATACGGTGTGACTACGACTTTCTTACATGTTACCTACCTATAAGACGCAACGTCTCTCGGTCTGTCCGTTACTGCACTTACAACTCAATAACCACGTACGGTATTCGATTTACGCGATTTTTGTTCTAGTTTACAAATATTTTCTCTGGCTAGGTTTAAGTGCAAATTAGTCTACGCCAAGTGGGCAGTGGCACAGCTTGTTTATGACGATTGAGAAATGTATTATTGACAATATAATATAGTACTAAACTCTTAACATTATTTTAAACAATGACCTAAAAATAAGTTACCGTCTAGGCTCCGAACATATTTGAGAAGTGGGTAATCGTTTAACATCCTACCCAAAGGCCATAGAAATATAGATTCTGGATATGAATTTTGTTTAGAGATTATACAAGGTGAATTTTTCAAGTGGGCGTGGATGGCCAAATCCCAAACTATGAAGAATAGCTAAAAGTACTCAAAGACACATTTCATCAATGTGAAATTAATAACTAGCCTATTCCATTCGCGGCTGGTTTGTCGGTAAAATGTAGCCCATGTCCTTTCTCAAGGTTCAATGTGTCCCTTTGTGAAATCTCATCAAAATTGATACAGCCGTTTCGGAGATTAACCGTACCAAATATATATATATTTTTTTTTGTTTTAAGTACAAACAGAGACTTCAATTTATAATTTATATTTGTATAGACAACAATTATAATCTATTCTAAGCGTGACGTCTATAAACATTACCATTCAATACAGTTATTAAAGGAGACCTCAAGTTTTGTCTATTTTTATTTATTTAAATATTACTTTTGTCTCTACGAAATTAGTCAAAAAGAACTAAGTCTGATTTTATCAGTTGATAGCAGTTTCATAACCTACATTTTTAGTTAACACGCTTGTGTTGTATTTTCGTACAAACTTGTATTGTTGTTTTGGTTGCGTTTATTCCGAATTAACTAGATATAAAGGCATGAACACACCTTCGGTTCTTAGGTATTGATGCAAACTCGTTACAACCAACCAAAATCCCAAAACCTTGAGATATTTAATAATTTACTGACAAAAGAAACGGGAAAGGCTTTGCTAGCTTTATAATGAATAGATATGAACATACAATAATTCAAAATAGAAAATAATATTGCCTTCAAAGGCCCACAGGCAAATATTAACAACTTGTCTCTGAAAACCTAGTCCATGAAAAAACACCTAATTTTAATAACAATAGGTCTGCCAGAATGGCAGTTATACACTGTTTCTATATAATGCTAACAGAATCGTAAAGACCTTCACATAGCTCTGCATCATTTCTTTTGTTTAAATTACACATGCTATTTTTAAAGCAAACTTGTGAAAATATGTGTTTTTTTGTATTGTTTCAGGCACACCAGACGATACTCTCCGCATGTTCCCCATATTTTGAAAGTATATTCCTACAGAACCATCATCCACATCCGATAATATTCCTCAAAGATGTACGATTCTCAGAAATGAAATCACTTTTGGATTTCATGTACAAGGTATTAACCTAGACTAAAATAAAATTTATTATGAGTCAAGTGCCAGAAAAAAGTATATTGTTAATTATTTTCTTTATTTCAGGGAGAAGTGAATGTTGGCCAAAATATGCTACCGATGTTCCTAAAAACTGCTGAAAGCTTACAAGTTAGAGGTTTGACAGAAAATAATACATTGAATCCTAAGGTAAGCATTGAATATTTACCGTTAATCTTGAATTAAATCACTTACAGGAAAAGGTTTGCAAAAAAGTGTATTTCCAGTTGATTATCTGGTAGAAATGTCTGTCTGTGGATGGTATATAGCATTGGTCCATACACATTCGCTGTTTACGAATTCTAACTTTACTCTGCGCTCAGCGTTCAGAAATAAGATATCGAACCAATAATCACTAACGAATTCATAAACTCTGCTTTGAAAACCTCGACAACCGGGCTAAGTAAATGCCAGTTTTCAAGTTTTATTTTTGTTTTACCAGGACCCTATGAATGATTCCGATTCAGACTCCGATGTAAGTCCTTTCGCCTAAAGTACGACACGAATAAATTGATAGTCCCATTAGAATTCTCTTCTATGTTACCTACTACAAACGATAGAGTACTTTATACAGAAACTGTCGTTTCATATATTATACAATTATAATATTTTAAATAATGTTGGTTATTTCTAATCATTAAAGTATTTGGTACCTGTAGACGTTAACTACAAAATTCTCATCGATTTCTGTTTAGGCTTAAAAGTAGCTCGCATTGATTATACAGTTTATTAGTTATCGTATCGCTCGTTAGCCTTGAAATTTTTGATAGAGCAGTAGTTTTACTTAAAGCATATTAGATTTCTGCTTTAATTATAGTACTAAAGAACCAATGTAGAGATTTTAGGTGGTCTAGATATTCAGTTTAACAGCGTTTGGTACATTCATAAGATAGTCCTAATTCAAAATTAAAGCGTTGACGTCACTAAACCGTTACTCTACACAAGGAAATAAAAGATATGCATCCATAAACGCATCAACTCGAAAAAACCGTTTGAATCAAGAATATGGACGCTGTTGTGAGATTTAGTGTTGTAGGATTCAATTTGTAAAGACAATCAAAACTTTTATACGTATTATGTTAGAAAATAAGCCCTGGGATTCATTATTGTTTCTTTTTTTTTCATCTATATTTAAATCATTAATAGTTGAGATTTGAGTTAATAACTTGGATCTCAATCTCGCAAAATCGTTACTTCTATCTTTAAAACGATAATGATTAGGTTACTACTATTATTATACCTACTACTATTCGATGTTTAAACCAAATTCCTAACTGACGTCATATGGAGTATTCTTTTACATTCTCAGTCGGAGGATCGGTCAACTCCGTCAGTGAGTGCGGAGAACCTTTCCCGTTCGGAGTCGTTCGCCACGCCTCCGGCCGCGCATTGCGCACCGCCCACGCCGCACACGCCGCTGACGGCCGCGCCGCCCGCGCATCCCTCTCACCCCTCGCATGCAATCCCGCCGGAGAAGAGACGCAGAAAGAACTCCACAGTACCACGAGACGATGTCGACCTTTCGTACAGGCATTATGAGGTAAGACGGACTATTAACGCCTTATTAACTTGTTAGAAAAGCGAACATAAACCTTTTATATGCGCGATAATAAAGATACATGTATTGTTTCTTCCACTCTTCTTGTGCCTGACCTGTAAACGAAATCTGGTCTGTAAGTGACGATGGACCGGTAGTAATTTGTGTTATTGTGCAGGGTCACGTGAAGTCGTCGAAGTGCGGGTCAACAGGGTCGGGCTCGGAGCCATCCACACCGCCGCCGGCGCACACGCCGCACCGCGCGGTGGCGCGCTCGCCCGCGCACACGCCGGCGCCGCACGTGAAGCAGGAGCCCGACTCGCCCTACCCGCACGCGCCGCACGTGCCGCACGCGCAACACGTGCCCAACCTCCACCCGCCGCCGCCCTTCGACCAGACGCACCTCCAGGTAAACACTAACAATCTTTCTCACTAACCCGTCGGTAGAGGCTCTCCGTTTTCATTATATCTGACTAACTTTCTGCTCGATGCTGAAGATAGAACTTATTTCCTTATCTTAATGAGGAGGATCTTTTTCTTCTGTTATTTTGATATTTTTTTTCCGAACGATACGCGGATTTGTCAACAGGAAGGAAGGGATCTGCCTGAATAAAATATACCATCACAAATTTTTAAGCAGAACCTTTCCTTCTTTGTTGGCAGAGTTCTGGCTGGGTTCGCGCGGCTGACCCGGAGGAATCTAACCGCCAGTATTTGGATCTAAGCTTTAAACGGCCCGATGGCAACATTCTCGCGTCGATCCTCGCTCTACCGCCCCAACAGATTACCGTGTCTCCGAAAACTACGCGACGATCTCCTGTAAATTCTAAAAAGAGCGGGAAATTTCGCCTTAGTTGGTTAACGTTGTACCCGTGGTTGCAATATGACAACACTCACAACATTATGTACTGTACTTACTGTAGAAGATGGTCACACGAGCTGACAGTCAACAGGACATCGTTTGTAGAAGGCAACTCGAACTTTAGGCTAGAAATAGTGAATCATCACGATAAATGCAAAGCTCATAAATTCTGTCGCGATCGTGAACACTCCAATAATATAAATGTACTATCAAGTAGTGAGACGCCTGGCGACGAAATAGTAAATTAAAAGCTAGTAAATCATGTCAGAAGGTGCTTGCTAAATAAGCATGTCATACTTGTATAATATAATAATAGAAACAGAAAATATAGAATGAATGCAATAGTTTTTGAAATATTTATAAAAATCTATTTACTTCAGCATTTTGTTGAATGAGCATCATATTCCAGCACTCTGACGCTGATGCAAAACCTTTAAAGTGATATATTCTCTAGTTTTATTAGAAAATTGTACACAGTAATGTAAGACTGAAAAATTATTCTCCCTCGCGTCAGTTTTGAAAAATATAATTGTATTAGTTTAATACAACCGTTTTGATATGATGTATTTGCATTTCCATAGTTGTATAGATATAATAATTAGTAGAAAAAACACCTAAAACGGTCATAACAAAATGAGTTGCATGTAAAAAAAAATTTTATGTTACCTAAATAGATATAATTATAATACTTAGGGTAGAATTCTTGCTGATTCATTCGATTTCGATGTAAATATTTTGAAATTAAAATTATGTGAAAATTAAATTATGTTATTTGGATCCGTTTTATTTATTTTGATACATCCAAAGAATAATATTTACTAAAGGAACTATTTCGAAACCTAATTCATCATTTTAGCAGTTACAGGAATTTATAATTTACACATAGATCTTTCCAAATTAAATATTTGCTTACAAGGTTTAGTAATAATGTTAATAAAATAGTTATATAAAATTATTGCTGATTTTCCAGGGCATGGGAGTAACGGAAATGGCATCAATACTGACTCAGCAAAGCCTTAGCAATGAGTGCAATGACAACGAACCAATGTTGCAACCACACCCAGACCAGACAGACACCATAGATGGTGAGTTTTTTTCTTTTACACCACAACCATCAACAAACCTATGAAGACCTCCCAGCAAGCGTTTCTGGAATTGTACAGTAAATTGACGTTAATGAAGCTAGTTGGCAAACATCTTAGTTTTGTTGGTGGCCATAATATACTGTGTGCTGTACATAAGAATTATTGTCAAATGTTAACATTATAACAATAACAAGTTACCAAATATTAAAAGCGCAACCCAATAATTTTAATATTTTCATTGTAACTATTTCATATGCTAACAATTGACAACAGATTAATATTGCCTGTGCTTACGTCGTTTGAGGCTTTTACTTATTTTTTACCCATTGATTTTGCTTTATGTAACTACTAACTATACAAATCTAGAGATTTCAACCCATTCCTTAAATTGTGTTGGGGTAAATTGTATGGGATCTCTGGACTTGGTCACTAAAAGATGCATGTGACAACACCCGCAGCATGTCACTCATTGTTGCTTACCATTCCATTATTAATTTGCACTAACCATAGACGCTTTTTTATTTCTTTCTACTTAGTATGGTATGCTTTTAAACATTTTCTGTTATTTTTTTATGAAGAAAACGGTGTCATAAGATTTCTATTCGATAAAGATTTGGCGCCCCCGAGGGTCATAGGTCGTGCAATATTTACACTATTTAACAATTAGTTAAGTCTCCAATTAAAATGATTACCGTAGCTAATATTAATATGTATTTGTAATTTTTAAGAAAATGATAACTGATGTTAATGATGATATAACCATAGACTAAATTAGCGTTAGGGTTGCATGTAACAAAAGGGACATGGAATGATTTAGGGAAGGTAATGGAAGAGTGTTTGATGCTTTAAGTTAAACTTGTGCCAATGAAAGAATAAGCATGCCAATTTATTATACCAGCAGTGAAGATATTACGTATCTTACAGGTGAAAATAATGGCGTTGATGAAAATAAAAAACCATGGGAACCGTTTACAAATAAACTAGCCAGTGTTGAAAACATTGTCAAGTCGTTTGGTTTGGCACTAAGCAACAAACCGTTCAGTGTTCCCGAGTCTTGTAACATTTGCGGAAAACTAGTTAATAATTTAAAAAAGCATATGAAGTCGCACAATCCCGAGCAGCACAAGTGCCCCATGTGCCCTATCACGCTCACTCGAGCCGATAACCTAAAGAGACACCTTCGCATGAAGCATTGTTCTGTTTTAAGTTCTGATAACCTGTCCAATATACAGAAGAAATGCCAACTAAGTTAAAGTTCCTAAGTTTAGCTAGCCAACTAAGAATCAATGAATCTCATTGCTTACTAATTTCACAAATTGTTAGTACATGTATTGCGATCTAACGAGTGAGTGGCAGCATACTTTTGTGATCATAGTTTTATTCTTCAATGTTCATTCTGGGATTAACTTTTATTTGTTAACATAACCTATCTTGCCTATTAACTTTCTTACTAATCAACTACAATAACACAATGCGCTTATTTGACATTTTGTAACTAGAATTAAGGTGTGGTGTGATTTCTTTTTTAAGTTCATCATTTTCATTATTATTGTTCCAACAAAATTCTAATTTCATTTTATTTCTAATTAGCGTTATTACTATAAATACCTACATAAAATTCCATGAAGTTGTAATGCTTAAAAATATATATAATGAAATATGGAAAAAACGCCTTTCCTGGATGTGAAATGTTCAACACAGCACAAATACTCATTTAAAGTTCCTCTGAGATTAATTGTGACGATTTAGTTTCTCTTGCATTGCTCATAAAATAAGTGTTGAACGTAATACCAGGAAATTGCTAAATATAAAGGGCGTAATATCTCTCAAAAGAATATTTTTTTTGTTGATCATTAAATAACATCAATTTAATGTATTGTGATAAAGTTCCATTGTGTTCAAACAACCTCGTGTGTTAACAATGTATGTCACTATTTATTTCAGTATTAGTGTTAAAGTTAGGACCAAAAATTGTTTTGCTGTCAACGAGGATAAGGTTTTGTGTAATTGATAGTTTCAACTCAACTGATCGGCCTCTTATAATAACCATATGGTTTTTTTGTTTTTTATTATATCTAGAGGATAATATTTTATATTTCATGCAATTTCATAAGTTTTACAATCAATGAAAGGAATATAATGTTAATAATAAGAAAGATTGGAGATCTTCTCTTAACAGAACGCACAACATTGTCGCCTAATATATAAGACTTACATTTTGTGGTCTCAGTCGTCTAAATAATCTAAAAGATTGCAGATCAATTGAGGTGCCTTACAAATCAATTTCGAACCAAAACTTTGTACAAACTTATATGATCTCTTGTTGTTCCTTGTAGTATTATGATATGATATCAGTTACAATCGCTGATGTCCAAGACTGACTCTTATGTGATTTAGGAACATAATATCTCTTAATTTTAATTTATTTCCCATTTACTTCGATTAAATTCGTATATAAGTCTCTCGTTATTGTGTGTTTGTTGCAAATATATTCCTTTATTTATACCACTTTTCTTTTCATTTCATCCTCTATCCATGCTTTTTTTATATATAGCAGACCTATTTCTCTCTATAACTCGCCTTCTGCATTACAGGCTTGGTGACAGTAATTAACAAATTTTCATGCAAACGTAACACTGACAATAACAAACACCATTTCTTCAGTATCATTGATTCATTTATGCATGGATCTCCATTGAATATTACTATTTTGTTACAAATAAATAATTTCAGAAGTTTTGTTTTCAATTTTATTAAATATTATTAACGCTTTTATACTATAATAGTTCTAGGAAAGGCATAGTACAGTGTTAATAGTTACTATTAAGGCTTAAATAGTGCTAAAATACTGTAAACATTGTTTGGATCAATTCTTGTTTTTGCGAAATGTTTTAAACTCGTTTATTATTATCAAAACTTTATTGTGAACCTCGGAATAACCCGCATCACGTAGCTAATGCCCCAGTTCCATCGGTCACTCAACAGTGCACGATTCCCTACATATAGTTAGTCCTCGTTACATGGTGACAGAGGGGCACGCGTGGCAGCTGGCACTGCGGCATTCGGTCGCGTGACGTGACAGAGTAGAGGCGAGGTGTTGAGAGTGTGGGAGTGACGGATCGCTGGTTGCAGGCTCGAAGGGCTGGCACATGCGGCTGACGTTCGAGCGCGTGGCGGGCGCGCTGAACCTGCACCGGTGCAAGCTGTGCGGCAAGGTGGTGACGCACATCCGCAACCACTATCACGTGCACTTCCCGGGGCGGTTCGAGTGCCCGCTGTGCCGCGCCACGTACACGCGCTCCGACAACCTGCGCACGCACTGCAAGTTCAAACACCCCGCGTACAACCCCGACACGCGCAAGTTCGAGCCGCCCGCGCCACCCGCGCCCGCGCCGCCGCACGCGCCGCTGTACGCCAACCCGCTGGATGCGGGCTTCGATTGATTGTCCATGTACTGGCTCGGCCTCGACGCTCTGTGAGCGCCCTCGCCCGAGCCAGCTCAGACTCTGTCGTTGTTGATGTGTCAAAATTTTAACGGACCGTCTTGCGTCGAAACCGCTTCCTATTTAGGATTAAGCTGAAGTGCTATTACTTAAACGGGCCTTTCTTAATGTAGCCCGCACACGGCGGGCGACTCGTTTTAGTACGTCTCGGTTGTGCGTTTGACTTGCCCCAGTGTGATCTTGTATAAGATTCCTCGTCTGGAATGTACCTATGTCGATATTACTGAAATAATGACTCGAAGCGTATGTAGTAGGTAAGCAAATTTTTTTCTATACCAATCGCTATACGGGAACGGGCAGAAGCAATAATATGATGTTAATTTTACTATTACCATATTATTTTTTATATTGTATCGATAGGAACCTTAAGATATTAAGAATATACATTATATCGAGTAGCGGTGCGACCGCGAAGTGATGCTGGCTATTAGCGGTGGCCCAGGTACGGGCCCACACTTTCTTGTTATATTTATTCATTAGATAGGAAATTATGAGTTTCCTGTAGCTAATTGTATTTATGTTATTGAATCCTGTGGGTGGTATGGAACGACATCAGAAGGATATTTGGGGACTGGCAAGAGATTGTGATTAGTCGTTGGTCAACGACGTATAAATATTGACTGAATCTCAGTGTAGATGCATTTGTAACTCTATGAGGCCTTTGCAAGATGGATAATTATTAAGGATTTGTGATGTATTAAAGGATAGCGCCTAAGGAAACATACGAAAAGATTTTTATACTAGACTAGTTGATCTATTTACGGAGATTGTTTTTTTTATACTTAGATATATTCTATTGTCTGATTTAATATACTTTTATATTTATATAACTGCATATATAATATGATTTATTAGTGTTGTTTGTTTTTAATCGATTCAGCATGTAGTAACATTGAGTTGGTTTATATTGAGTTGACGGTTAAAAGTAATCGAGTTGAGATGTTAACATGTTTTATTATTTTATCGTTGGTAGGTGTTTAGTTGTGGTACCGGCGACGCGCCGCTGCCGGCCCGCCCGACCGGCCGTCGCCCACTCGTGTGATCGGTGCTCGGGGTCAAAGACCTCTTTCAATCAATTAAAATAAGTTAGGACGGAACGGTTGGAGGTTGCGCATTTAGTAACTAATATTGGCATTCTACGATTGGGACTAACCTAGCGTTTATGTATGTATTTTTCAATTAAGATTTAAGATTGTTACATTTTTAGCTAAACACTTTAGAGTGGTACGGTAACTGAAATGTGATAAAAAGGAATGGTGCTAGAACCAAGAGTGTTAACACGCTACGATTCGACTCCTATTATAATATTATTAATGTTTTAATGATTAGTTACTTTGCATTAAATGTAAGGCATCTAGCATCCAGTTGAGGTCGCATCTGTCTGGTCAACGGGTAAATAATGCATGGATCGTTACACGCCTAGAGATTACAGTATCACTCGAGATTTTACCTTAATTTTTTCAGAGATCTTCAAGTTTACTAGTACATAAATATATAATGATAAGACACCATTTACATAATATATGAATCTGATCCTTGCCTACCAAATATAAATCGTTCATTGATGGAGTTAGGAATTTATCACATCCAAATAGTGAATCCATGATCGTTTCCATAACTTAAGTTGTGGCGTTAGTGCTGTTTAGTAGCTGTGAACATGCAATTCCACTTGTGCAATTTTTTGAAAATAGTCATAACTTATAGCTAGATTATACAATTGACTATTGAATATAGGGGCCCACTCTATATAATAAGCACGAAGCTCATGCGTCCCTGTATATATGAAGTCACCAAACATTTCTTCCATAAAGATTTTATATTTACTTTAAGGATATCAAAGATTTTTATACCTACTGTTCATAGTAATGTGGGCGCTTATTATTTGATAGCATTTCATACTCAGTGCAATATTACTAGTTATTTAATTACGTAACCAAACTAAATGATATTTTAAAAGTATATAATTAATATCATTGAAGAGAGTAACTACCTGTTTGTATTTACATAAGTGACTACTCCTAATTTCTATTTCTACTTAGTGAACCGCAGTTTGGGTTACGGTGATGTACAGGATTTATAGCTGGTAATATTAATAATTAGCTTGTTTACCTCTGCCACTCGTAATAGTTGTGTACTATTTAATAATTTATTGTCGCGCAAGTTGTCGTCTATTGTTGAGATAGATCATAGCTATCCGTCACGGCCGTCTCGGGTCCCATTGCCAGCGAGTCGAGGATGTGCTGATCTCCCAGTCTGCCCACGCGTTAAACGCTTCATCTAATCATGAATGCATTTTTATATTACTATCACTCGAGACCAATTTTTAATATTGAATTTGCTATAGCAAATTGATTGATTAGTAACATAGAATATTATTTTAGATATTTTAGGTTAGGATACTATGATGTGTCTGGCCAGAATATTTTGGAGGATCACACCGTTTGGCTCAGAAAATATCTACCTTTGATCTCTTTTCAGCTTTCAAAAAGTATGCAACTTAATAATTGTAATGGTGACCACATTCGGACTTAATGAAAGCTAACTTTATGCCATATGGAATTTTATACATAAGGTTAACGAATTACTAAATTTAGTCTTATGAAATTGAGGTCTTGTAGACCTAGTCACTTATTTGGCCAATCTATTGAATATTCCAATTTATTGTATATTACAATTTACATTTGTATCACAAGGATGTGATCTTATCATTTGAATCAATGGAGTGCAGGACGAGCTCTAAGGTTATTTTCAGGATAGCAATGGTCTAGTTATGTTTATTTTGTTTCTTTATAACATTAGCAAATTTGTTATAGTGTCGTATATCACAATAGTGTAATACTAATAGGGAGGGGGTGTCAAATCGTGTACCTCACAGCTAACGAATAGTCTTGTTATATATTATTACATGAAATTTTATGAACGATTTGTTGTTTATGAATATTTTGTTTTGATGTCTTGGTTTGATGCCTCCGTTAAAAGTTTAATTTAAATAATTTTGTTTTATGCAAGCAGTTAATGCAATTTTTTTTTCACATTGTTTGATGTTATGTAATGCAATTTTAACATGTTGCAAACTCCTGCATTTATCTGTTGTATTTATTACTAATTTTTACATTAAATTGTGGTATGTTACAAATCCGTGTAGTTTCAGTTGTGCGTTTCACATGCTCCACACCCACCCGCAAAGTATAGCGTTTATACTGTACAACCCCAAATGCAAGGCCAGATTTACATTCTGTAAATACAATGGCCCATCGTCAAAAGATGGTGACAACACTCTTACCGAGTCTCACCAAACTCGTGCTGTGTTGAGTGTGAGAGCGGAGACAGTGCAGTTCGGCCAGGCGTGATGCGCGTTCGCGGGTTGTTGTTCGCAGAGCGCGCGCACGTGCCGGCCGCGCCGCCCTACTCGTACCACAGCATGTTCGTGGCCGTGGCCGAGAGCGCGGCGCTGTGGCGCTGCAAGTCGTGCGGCAAGGAGGTGTCCAACCGCTGGCACCACTTCCACTCGCACACGGCGCAGCGCTCGCCCTGCCCCTACTGCCCCGCCACCTACAGCCGCATCGACACGCTGCGCTCGCACTTGCGGCTCAAGCACGCCGCGCTGCTGCTCAAACACTAAGTATCGACACGCACACAAACGCCCCCGACCCCTGCTCATACCATCTGAGCAGGACTTCTTTATTTCTTGTTAAATGTGAGTAGTCTTTAGTTACACTGGCGTGCTTCACGCATGATTTAGTAAGTAATTGTAATATTTAAATGTGTTTTACCGCACGTTTTCGTGCGTTATATTTATATTGTTCTCTATGAGTAAGATATTGAATTTTGTTACAACTAATTTTAACTAACAGGGTAAATTAAACAGTAAGATACTGGAAAGCTCTTATCTAATGATTTTAGTCTCAGTTTAGGCAACGGATATTTAATTTCTAAACCTTGAGCTAAAATAGATGTATAATTTTAATTATTATATACCATGGAGAAGCAAGTTGTTCAGGCACCTTTATTTTTTTCTTTACAATTTGTAGTACCTAACTAGCTAAATTCCACACACCTTCAATGTTAAATTCGTATTTATAGTGTGTAGGTAAGTGTTCAAGGTGAAACATATTTATTTGCAAGTAATTTTACCAAATTATACATAATGGAATGAAGACTGAAAAGAAAACAACTTGTGATTGACTTTAAGATGGAGACGGTATGGTCTGAATGTAAATAATTTGTAAATTAATAAATAATAATCATAAAAAATTTAGGTAGAGAAATATCTTGGAACTTAATGCGTGTTCAAAATTCAAATTAACATAAAAACACGATCTTAGAGTAGTCCTATGTATTATAAATGATATTTTTGTATAAATATTGTCTGCGGTTATCGCATATCTCTTAAGGGTATTAGGTGTCTACTCTTGACTTGTTAACATTGCAAGTATATCAACATTCCAAAATATAAAGGTAACATGTAAAATGTTCTTAATTGGTACGTAGGTACGCATTTGCTATTTTCAATCAGATTTTCTGACTTTTGGAATCTACTGATAATAATAGTTGATAATGATATAATTCGGAAATGCTTAGATCCCTTTTTAAAACTAATGTAGATATTATCCATGCTGAATGTTGTGGCCTTTGGCTCGAAAAGAAAACTTATTTGATTGTTTCATGAATCGAAAAGCTATTGTAAATTATTTCTCTTTAAATTAAGTGTCGTACTTTGAGACAGAAATGTGAATTTAGCACATCGTTTAATTGTCTAAGTAAATATCTAGCTTTTATCGGTCCAATATAATATTAGCATTCATAATAAAATTGTGTCATATTGATGTAGGTACCTACAGAATGATATTTCATTGAATCTCATCTCAAATTTCAGTAATTCATTGATCAGTATTATATCTATAAATCAATATTCATAGGTAGTCATTAATTGATGTCGTAAGTCCCAATCTAAGAATGTAGGTTAGTTAACGTAGCATTTTGAAGTCATCTGTTATAAAGTGCTTGGCTAGTCACACCCACTTTTCTAGTTAATATTTTTATTGTTGAAATGTGTTGTTCCTTTTTTGTTATTGTTTTATTATCGTAGTTTTAAATATATCTCGTTCTGATTGTGCAATATTTTGCAGCTGCCGTAATCATAATATTTAGGGTTCTACAAGTAAAGTGTTTATTATTAACTTTACTTGTATGATTATAAACATTATTCACTTATTTAATGTTCTAAATAAATACATCACTTCAAACTGGTGTTTCTTTTGACATACGGCTAGTTTTTCAATCGACGGATAATTTTAATTCATAGAATAAAATTGATGTCTGATAGATTTTGTACGGAAGAACTCAAAAATTCAAAATTATTCCTCGGATAAAATTATCTGCCGTTTGAAAAATCAGCCCTTATATAAAACAAACTTGAGTTTTAGTTTATAAAATAATTTTATTGCACAGTTCAATAATTATCATGTTAATGGCAAAACATACAAAAGGTGTGATTTATTTACACATTGCACAAATATCACTATGAGTATATCTATAAATACTTACCTACAATTAAGTTACTTGCGACTCAAAGTCAATCCTAACATACTACCTACATTCAAACTGAATTAAACATGGCAACATATGGCAAGTTTAATTCTCTAATACTAATTATAATTTATGAGAGAAGTAGGTATACAGTGATAATGGCAAAACATTACATACAATTAATCTGCATTCACATAATGGCGACACAGTCGATCACAACTTACCCTTGCTATTCGCACTGAAGCAACTACTCAGACTTTAAGCATGAAGTTCCATCCACTTATCACAGTTTGTTATTTAACTTTACTCCTAGGTTTGCGTTTATGGAATTGTCTTTACACAAGTTGGCTCACATTAGCAAGAGAAAAAGATATTGAATAAAACAAGTCAAACAATACTATAGGCTTATTTGTTGGGTGTGTCATGCATGATCATCCGAACAGATTCAGGGCAGTTTAGTTACATGCCTCATGCATATTAATTCCTGCTTCAAAATAAAATTAAATTTAAATACTGCAGTTACACTAAAACGGGAAATCCCGTTGATATCTCAATGACACATATCTTGGATATCTATATTTTTCTTTGCATATTTTGAATAATGCTACATACAGGCCCATCTTATTTGAAACAATAGAAAGTCGCAGCTGTTCAAAAAGAACTGCGAGCAGTATCAATATGATGGATATACGTTAAAGGAACGTTTGTAAATCTTTTTTCTTACATTATAATGATGTAGGTATATTCTAGTCATCATGTAGCCTTTCCACTTTGCCGCTCTCGCCGGGTGAGCCCACTACGACGCTAGCCTTACTGACTGCGCTCTCTCCTTCCTTTTCCGCGCTATTGTCCTCTTGTTCTCTAGAATCTTCCTTTGCAGAGGAACCTTCATCGGAATCGTCTGATTCCTCTTCATCAGAGTCCACTTTTTCAGAAGCGCTCTGCTTATTTTTGTTCTTTTTAAATTCTTCCTCCATTTCTTTGAACTTTAGAGTCAGGTATCTGGAATAAAATAAAAAGGTACAGTACTGTAATTATATCTCCCTAAAAATTAGGTAGATACCTATTAAATTGGCCTCGCACTATTTAGGCTTACCTACACACATTTTTATCTGATACATGGCAATAGGCAGGAATATGCGCCGATAACAGAAAATGGAGTCTAGTACCTAAGTATGAGTGTTGGGTAAGCTCAAAGTGGTATTTTAAGTTAAGACAGGTATCTATAAGTAAGTACATGGTAAATCTAACTACTTGTTGGCAGCAGGTATTACTTACCTACTTGATAACAAAAACAAGTTACGAAGATTAAGGAACTAATAAATAATTTGTATTTCTAAATATCTATGTTTACTTAGGTGTAAACACCTAATTAGAAATACAAATTCAACCTAGTTAGAAATACAAATTCAACACCGAAAAAGTATAGAGCTTCAAGGTTCATAAGGCGCGTGGCCAAAATCTGAACTAACGCCACCATCGAGCGCCAAAAGATCCTTGTAGCAGTGTAAATCGATCGACCAAACCAGATTTCTTAGTATCTAGCGAAATAACACTTAGGTACTTGTCAACTAGCGGCCCGCTGTAATCCTCGGGGAACTTAGGCGAGTGCGGCAGAATATACTTGTAGAGACTCTCGTTGAGTACGTAGAGCTGGATAGTAGACGCGCATTTCACGTTGAACCACCAGTCACAGGTCAGACCTGCCTGGGAGAATATCGTCCCATTCGGGCACAGAAAGGAAGCCTGGCCGCCGTTGAGGTCACAGTAGTGCCATACCTATAAAAACAATTGCCATCTTTCATTATTAAAACTCCGGTTGGGTATTGCTCCAAAAATGTCGCCGTGCAGTGAAAACCTCGTGATTGCAATATACCATAATTAACAAGGGAAGATAATAAAATGGCCCTCATTAATAACGTTCTACGAAGTTCATTATCAATAATAGGCATTAGACACATCTTAAAGCTGTACTCGTTCTACTCGTAAATATGCATTAGGCACAAGATTACACAACAAGTAAATTAATTTAGTTTTCTGTACGCGGTTTTCACTGCACGGCGACGAAAAGAGAAACAAATTTAATTTTTGGAAGGTCGTAGTTATACTGCACTTCGCATGCAAAGCCACGATTAATTAGAAATTTAATTGAGGTAGGCAATTGTTATAACATTTTATCACCTGACACGTTAAATAATTTAAACTTGGCCATGGTCAATTAGGCATTAATAGGCATCTACCGATGTTTGGGTATGCATAACTACAATACATGGTGCGTTCATTGATACAGGCAGGACTAGAGTCCTACCCAATTACAGTAGGTAAGTACGAGAAAGAGATTAAAACAAAACATAATAAAACTGACGAAATGAGGGTAAGTACACTTCAACAATGAAAAAAGCCATAATAGATACCTACTGCTTCGAAATATAAACGCTGTCACCACCGACGTGTGGTCGACTGTGGTGCATACAGGCGTAATGTTTTGTGAAAATATGTACCTCATCATCTACCTAGCCTTTTCCCAACTATGTTGGGGTTAGTTTCCAGTTTAACCGGATGCAGCTGGATACCAGTATTATACATGGAGCGACTGCCTATCTGACCTCCACAACCCAGTTACTGGGTAATACGATACTCCTTGGTAAGACTGGTTGTCAGACTTTCGGGCTTCTGACTACCCGTAACGACTGTAAAAGATCCACAAATGACAGCCGGGACCAACGGCTTAACGTGCTTTCCGAGGCACGGAGGGGTCACGGAATGTAAAGATGGTCACCCATGTACAGACCAACCGTGGCAAGCGTAGCTTAACCTGATCTATCGACCTGTGCGGCTGTTATTATTTAGCCACGGGCCCCTCCCTGTGAAGATATGTACCTATCAAATGGAAATATCTTAACTACCATAATATCACGCTTGTTCCTATTGGATGTTATGTTAGTTAAGACTAATAAGTACACCCACATTTCGCCAGCAAGTTCTAAGACCCATGTAGGTAAAAGTTTGGAGCTGAGCCAGGAGCCTATTGCCATTGACTGGGCCCAAATCTATTCTCCAGGCTGCTTCTGCGAATTTACTCATGGAAATCCAATAGCCATTCGAACCCAGGACCTCGCGCTCAGAAGTCGCGCTTGCGACCGCTAGACCGGCGGGCGAGGCAGTCTTAACTAACATCCCGTATGAACATTTATTTTATATCAACTTCCCATTTTGGGAGACATCCTCTAGCTGAGCAATTACCACAAATGCAATATGCATAGACAGACGCCGACAGTTGGCCGACCTACTTTCCCTTTGTAACACCGATTTTTTGTACTTAAACATTCTTATGTGTTGCAAATTACCTGACAGCGGGTATCAGGATCTGCGAAGAAGCCTTTATACCGCTGAGTTTTGCAGTCGAAGCTGGTGGCTGGGATTGTGGTGAGGATGGGGTAGTCCAAACCTGGCCGGCCTGGAGTACCTCCTTCGTCGTCTGATGCTTGCACCAAAGGGAAATGTTGGCTGGTACCACCGCCAGGTGTTATATCTGTAAGTACTTATTCAATTATTTCCTTATAAGGACAGCATGTTACGTTAACACGAAATACGATCTCACGGCGATTTTTTTCTCAGTGGGTCAGTCGTGTCCAATGTCACCAGCCTTAAAAGTGATGTGTAGGTAGCTATAATGTGTTTAACCTTTAATATAATAATATGCATTAGGATATGAAGTGGAAACATTCGCGCTACTTTTAACCGACTTCCAAAAAGGAGGAGGTTATATATGTTCGACTTTATGTAGGTATGTTTTTTTTTTATGTATGTTCACTGATTTCTCCGTCAAAATTGGACCGATTTTCAAAATTCCTTTTTTTATTTGAAAGAGTACTCGTATGCTCTCGAGGTGGTCCCATTGTCACCAAATCGGAATCTGATGAGGGAATCCCATGGAAATCTCGGGAAACTCTCAAATTTTGTAGGCACACCTATAGCGATTTGGGTATTTTTTATAGTAGCTCGTGCATTTGCTCTCAGAAACCACCATTCGGTGAAGTGGAACTGATGATGAAGACCACAGATGGCCATCGGAAGTACTCAATAATAAATATTTCAAGGGTTGCGACGTGGTTTCTAAGCACTATCGTGAAGTGGAGCTGATGGTGATTTTTCAATCAGCTCCAGTTCTCCTGGTTCTTACAAGGAGAACTCCTCAACAATTAACGTCCCTGCATCGGGAAAAGCAATATTTTGTAAAAAGGTGATGAGCAGCTGACATTAGGGTATTATAACTTAGATTAGTTACAAATTGGCCCACTACAAAGTGAAAAATAAAAAACTTTTTTACAAAAAAAAACAACCGACTTCCATAAAAACACTAGGTCCTTACAAAGTGAAAATAACTTTAATTTCGGAAGTCGGTGTCAATAAAAGAAAATGCGGAACCAACGACACCGACTTCCGAAATTAAAGTTATTTTTCACTTTGTAGTGTTTTTTTGGAAGTCGGTTGTTTTCTTTGTAAAAAAGTTTTTTCTTCAATGTTCAGATTGCTATAAGTAGGTACCTAAATTCCAATTTTCATATTTTTTTTTTGTTTTCTCGATCTCATTTCGACACCTAAATTCGGGAAAAAAAATCAATATCCTTTTTTACTCATGTTTTTGCAGTCTCTACTTAAATCGTTGTTATTTTTAAAGTACCTACAAGCTGTATGCCTGATGGGATTTCTTATCGTGCATCGGCAAAAATTATGAACTTTCTTACAAACTTTCATCCCCTATTTAACCCCATAAGAGGATGAATTTTCAAAAATCCTTCACTTTGTTATGTAGGTATATAAGAAATTCTTGTGCATTTTATGCTTCTAGTCCCAGCAGCTTAGGCTGTGCGTGGTCTGTCAGTGAACTTAAGATTTTTATTAAGTAGATATACATTGTTCAGCTACAGCTATGAAGAGTCGAAATCCGGATTTAGGTTTGGAAAGCCTTTTTTTTTTTAAAGAAGGTGGTCTCTCTGATTCAAACACTCCGCCCCCTGTGATACTGGTAGTGCGACCTCGATTTTTGAGTGTGCATTTAATAACTTACCATCAAGATGTTGTGAAGGAGGGTTCACGGGCGCAAGATACGGTTCTGCTGTCAACTCTTCGTCAGGCACACGTTCCTCACGCTCAGAATCCAGCTGAGCGTCTATTTCTGGTTTTGCTATTACTTTTACTGCTGCTACAAATGGTTTTGGAGTACTTAAGATTGGGGCAACTACGTTGTTGTTTTGCTGCGGTACAGCTTTCAACACATTTAACACTTGAAGTAAAGTTCTTATTGACGAACCCACGTTTTCTTTCGTGATGGGCTTAGGAATAGACTTGTTCAGTTGAAGCGAATTCAGTAATGACGCCAGCGGTATTGTGTTTGAAGTTTCTTGTGGAGCTTTGACTGAGGCCTGATCCACTACATGCTGATAATATAGGGGTTTGAATTCCTCATAATTCACTGGTGCAGACTGGACATGTGCTTCCTGTTGTTTTTGCTGATCAAAATTAGAATCAGATTCTGGTAGCCTTGTTGAATAAATCGTAGCATCGTTAGAATATTGAGGTGAATTGAATATTGGTCTAAACCCACTTTGTATTACCGGTTGGGCCAACGAGTGTAGAGGACGTTGTTTTTCGTAGTAACTTTCAGAAACAATCGCAGGCTGCTTCCTGATATCGGCTTGTTGAACTTCAACATTGTCATAAATGTAATGAGGTCGAGCCGGTCGTGGCTTTATAAAAACTTGCTCTTTTGGAATTAACACAGATACTGGTACCGGTATTGGCTTCTTTGTTATGTCATACACATTTTCGTTTTCGGACACTTTCACGGGAGGGGTTTGCTCATAAGGAACCAATTTATATTTCGGTTTTTCCGACAAATAATATCGAATGTTAGGCGAGTCCTCGTTAAATAAATTCAAGTAAGGCTTCCGGGTCGTAGCGACAAATGTTATTCCCGGAGATTTTGGTATTTGCTTATGGACCACTCTGCCAGTGTTGTAATCATTGTGTACCAGCACATTATATTCCGACAGTAAAGGATTATAATTTTGAGACACTTTACCTTGGGTTTGATATATAGGCACACCACCTTTATAGTATATCTTTGTTGGGTTTGAGGATGCAATATTATGCTGAGTCAATCTGTTTCCTTGATATCTAGGTATGTTTCTGTTTGAGTAGATAATTTTCTTTGGCTCTCTGTGATTGGCGTGATTTCCTCCTCCAGTTTCAACTATTTCTGCTTTTTCTACTTCGACTTCCCTTATATTGTCCGTTGTAGGTGTTGCTAAGTCGTTGGCGTAGTAAAATGTCATATATGGTATCAGTCTTCTGTACCTTTCGTTGATAGACAGCTTTGTAGAATTATTATTATTATTTTTTCGTTTCTTTCCATGACTCGCTCTTACAGTCGTCTCTTCGACTTGAGATTCCATTGGTACGAAGCCATCCTGCACATCCACTGCTGTCATTCCTCCCAACATTTTAATTTCAGGACTATTCCCATTTGGTGTAATTGTGATTGATGTGACAAAGGCAGGTATAACTGAAACAATGAAAACATGTTTATTATTCACACTGCAACACGCTCATTAACATACCTTAATACACGTTACATTAGTCGGTTGTATGAATGTTAGAACAATTTCCCAAACACAGAAAGACAATGCCCACTTCGAGGCCAACTTGGCTTTTCAACTTGACATTGTACCGAATATTGTGATTCAGTAAGCGTTTGCGCACTAGAGATTGCAAAAACAAAAAAAAAACAAATTACTTAACTAAGACTTGTGGTCACCGATCTATAAGTTAATCATTAGATATTTTTAAAGCATGCTCAGTATTTACGAGATTATAATCCTCTCGTTTTATGGCCTGGTGAACGTCGTGGCCAATGATAGAAAATAAATAATTTATCAAAATCAATTAATAGACCAGTACCTACCTATTGCGTAGGTAATTGACTTGCAGATAATTTCAGACCGAGGCAGATAGCGATATGTCATCCTTATTAGGTTTGATGAGTCGATAAGGCATTCTGTTCTACATATCGAGTAATATGCATACGTTATTTCATTCAACGATAGATCATGCTATTATGAAGTTACATAAGTAGCCCAGTTTGTAACCAATTATTTGTTTTATGTTTATTTGTATGTCATGTAATATGTAACACCGAAATACTTGGCACACCCACTTGCTCATCAGTTGCACATACGAAATCTTAGCGAGTCTCATCATCGCTTTCATATAATCATTGTGAAACAATCGTCTAATTGAGTCTGACCATCATATTAATCAGTATCAAATTGGCCTATTTAACCGACGAGGTCTTTAGTAACTTATACCGAACCGAATTAACTTATTAAAGTATCGAAACACATTTTACTTTCACCAGCTGGATTCCTGTTGGTCTGTAAGTGCTCAATAAATATCGCTAGGTCTCTCGTACCTTTGGTCGGACTCGCGAATACCTGGTGCGTTATGAAATTCGCTCTAGTTTAGCCAATTGTGTTTTAGGAAGATATTTCGCTAGTTAGCTACCTATATTGTAGACAGTGCATTTAACATGCAGCAGCGTTAGTAGGTATTTTGTGCCTTGCGACATAGGTAAGACCTATTTTATCTATTCTACATGGTGTAATTGAAATAACTGAAAACCGGAAAGGAGGTCATTAAACTCACAATTTTGAACAACTGTTGCTATGACCATGAAATCGCAATAAAATCTGCTGTTCCCTATATTAATAATATCGAGTTACGCGAACATAAGTGAATGGAGCAGCAGATTCGTTTTCGTGATTTCATAGTTCATTTTCAAATTTTCACTCCTTTAGGACTCCTCACAACTCCTTCCTTCCTTTCTTTTCCTTCTTTTTTCCTCCTTTATCACTCCTTTTATGACGAAATAGGTAGCTAGATAGAATTTTCTGCTGACTGTGCGAGTGCTTCGCGTGCTACCTATTTAAATTTTCTTCATACGCATATGATTTACTTAGGCAGTTATTACATTATAATAATTATTTCTTTTAACTAGGTGCAATTGATTGCATCTAACAATAATTACCTACATCTATTTCGTGCTTATAGTTGCCCTTGGTTTTTCGCATTGCTATTTATAAATGGGTAATTCTCTACGGTTGTTAGGTAAGTAACATAACACCGACAATATTTTTTACCATCAAATAGGTATCAATCACAGCAATTACGAGGCTCGTTATCCGTCACAAGCGATCACAGGATTTAAATATCTAAATATAAATAACTAGATACTAAGCTAGGTCTTAAGGTCAGTACCTAAGTAGGTATACCTACAGGTCTTAAATACCCCTCTGCCAAGCTGTTTAAAAATGTAGGTCGTTATCTATAGGTAAGTATATTCAACTCATTATCAGTCTATATCGTTCCCATTGCTGGGACACAGGCCTCCTATAAGTGAGAGGGAGTGGGCCGTAATCTACCACGCGGGCCCAGTGCGGGCTGGTAGTCTTCGAATTTTTGGTTCTATGACATGCCGATTTCCTCGCAATGTTTTCCTTCACCGTTTTTGAGAGCAGTCGTTACTTAATTAACGTAAAGTGCATGCCTCGGTTCGAACTCATGAACTAGAACTCGTAAGTCAGGGCCGTTATCCCTGGGTCATCACTGCTCTCTCCCTGAGTTATCACCACATCGCTAAGTATTTTATAAAATATTTCAGGTTACGCAATATACTTTGGTCTCCATGATAAATGTTCGCTTTCACACCCACTGACCCTTTCAAAATGATAATTTAAATTCAAAACATAATAGTTGATGATACAATCTCTCTTTAATTAATAGTAACGATTACGCTACACGTACGTAATCAATACCAATATTTATGGGCTATTAAATCACAGTCGAGCATGTTATTCTATCATTTGGAGTCTAATGCAAGATGGATCGTTTTGATGGAGAGGCGAAGTCGTATACAACGTTAATCGAGAAACGTGACCAAAGAGATCATTCTCAGTCACCAGCTCAACTGAAGGCAATTCATTATAATATCGTCACGCTCAATATTTCTATGTTAAACATAGTAGGTAGGTACATATATAAGCAGTGGTAGGTTTGATCCATTATGAGTAGCTGCTAAATATGAGAAAGAACATTGGCCTCTTAGAGGACCTTGGGCAGAGCATGTCTTTGATACTCCACTGGGCAGAGCATGTCTTTGATACTCCTCTAAAGATGTTCTGAAAATGTTCGATGACCAGAAACTTGTTAGTTTTGACTAAGTGCTTGGCTAAAGTGTGCAGCATAAATCCATGCTCAATAATAATTACATTACCACAGTGTTATGCTCTGAATCTGTGTCAGTGTTTGCACCTATTAGTAGACTTATGTTTTATTTTGCAGATTTTTGCACCTACCCCTATCCTCCAAACATGTTTGATTTTGAAAGAACTTCCATTCGCTTCTTCACACATCATTCGTTTGCTCAACTAAATAAATCTTTGAAATAAATATCTAGAAAATCAAGCCTAGCAACAGTAGCAACACGTGCGAGCATTTAAAAGCCTGTTTCTATTAATGCCAATCTAAGAACTTGAAAATTACATAACGTAGGTAGGCACCTACCTCTCTAAATCTAGCACGAGCACCGATGGGGCTATTTAAAAAATGCCTTGCATAAACTTAATAAAAATTTCTATTAACAATTTCTTAATGATGCAAAAGTAAATAGAGGGGTTTGTAAATTCACAAGCATAAGTAGCTTTCCTCACAAGTATATTTTATTAGTCCTATTCCTACAACAGATTGTGTACAAAGCGACATCGAAATAAATGGTAGGTAAGCATTTTAGAAAGGCAGGATCGTTCGTGTGTCGAATACGGGTAGAGCCTTGGAGAAGTGACTGGCTCTGCACACGGAGATCCGTATCCTGACTGCGAGACTGCGACTCACTCACACCACACTGATCTATAGATATAGTTAAACTAATATATTCAACAAATTGTTTTAATTAGAACTAGTCCATACTAGTTTCGATTTTCCTTGCCTTCAAAGGTACCATCGTTTAGCAGCAAGATAGTGCTAATGAGCAAGCAAAGAAGATTAACCTGTCTAGATAATACATGGTAGGTTCCTACGAAACGGTACGGTATGCCTATATATGTAGATACCTAGGTAGGTACTCACATTGACGGCTACTTGCAACATTTTCCCCAACTACTCCAATTAGTTAGCCTCAGTATTATTTTGTGCATAAATTAACCTTTTAACCGCCCGGCTTCCTAACAATTGTCGTGCCCGCAGCGCCCGGCACAGTAATTCGAAAAAAATATTTTTTTAGAATAACCTGATAGAGTACCTACAACGTAATTAATAAAAAACAGAATAAACGAGCTGTGGTATTTGGTCGTAAATATACGACTCCGGCGAAATGGACACGCAAAAATATTTGTCGGATTAATCCGACGTAAGCGGTTAAAAGGCGAAAACATTCGATTTTCCAGTTCTATTGCTGCCAATTAGGTTAAACTATAAGTGGTTACTTGTATCAAGTAACGCTTATACCTTGACCTGCAGATAATGATACCGTCCTGCTGACTTTTAGACCATTCATGCCGATAGAATATAATAGAACCACTGTTGAACTGCCAACACACTTTCAAACATTCAGCTGCACGAAAACGCCCTTTACCTACCTGTGTTCAGTCTGAAATATCAAAAAGTTACATGGTACTTAATTTGTGTGCACTTATCGGAATGTCAAGCGAAATAATAATTAGGTATGAAAAAAGTATGATTTCTACATAACGAAATAGCTAGGTAATCTATGCTAATCTAAAATAATAACATTTAACTAATATTATAGAGGTAAAATTGTTTGTATAATCTCTGGAAGTACCTACTAATCCGATTTTTAAAATATTTATATAGCTACACTGTTGTCGAATGAAAAATGTTTTATGGTATTGTTACGTGGACGGAAGTCGCGGGCAGAAACTAGTTTTCTTGAATAGGGCTATAACGTTACCAACGTAAAGGTTCAAAAATATTGAGTTCGCCATTTGATACCTTTAATATGTCTGTTGTTAATTTAACACCTGAACAGGATATTAATTTACATACCTATATGACAGATACGGGACAATCAATCTCCTGCAGCACGTCAATATCGCCGTTTGATTTCATGAACGTGAGATCAAATGACCAGATCTATTAAAATAGCATTCTCTGTCTACGATTAAAATAAACACGACAATATCAGATCTGCTTAGTCATATGCCGCATTTTGTATGAAGCTAATGCACAAAAGTGAGTGTCATTTTTGTGTCGTGAATGGCGGCTTTAAGGGCATTCGGGTTAGTCAGTGGTGTCAGCGAAGGTCGTTATTATTATTTTATAGATAATAAAAATAATTTACAACCCAAATTATACTTTTACTTCCTATGTTTACTGAAACAAGTCAGCAACTACACGAACGAAACTGCTTAGGTAGTTAGGTACATATACGAAGTTGTAAATAAATGTATTAATTAATAGTAGAGAAATATAGATCAAGGAAGCCAACGGAAGATCCTTCAGCTCTGTAACTCTAGGTACCGAGGCTGTCGGGTCACTAAGATAAATCGTGATCTTTGATTCATTTGTCAAATAATGCACTCTGTAATGATCAGTCATTGTTTCAATTAGTCACGATTCTATGCGCCGGAGCAGATAATCTTTTTGCAACATTATACTTAGGTAAAGCGGCACTTACTAAAAATGTGTGAACCGTTGCATTGTTTTATTCTGATCTGTTAGACAGACTATTAGTCTTTACTTCATAATAGTAAAAGAAACCAGAACGGAGTGGGACAAGAAAACGAGCAGCGTAACGTTTTAGCCTTTTATTCTAACCGAACTAACTCATAAATGCCCTGCCATGTGCTTTTATACCTTTTTACATTTAAAAAAATAGCCACTAGGTGGCGTGCTAAGCAACTTCCGGAGATTAAATATTATTTTTAATCCAGTTTGCAACGACTTCCGTTTATTAGTCGGAGATGGTATTTTGAACACCGGCGATCAGTTGCAAAAAGTCTTAAATAATTTACAAAATAATCTGCACCCATCAGTAATATTGAATTATAAACCAAAAGCTAACATTCGGCCTTCCTGACCTTAAGTTTGTCCTCAAACTATAAATTACACAAACATTATGGTGATTACTTATTCAATCAATATTATAAAGGACCTAAATATTTAACATTAATTATTACAGTATCTAATTAAAATGAGTCTGTGACAATTTACTCAAAAGGTAAGATATTACATAATCCTAGCTGTTAATCCCTCATTTTCATTTGCTCATTCATACTTTTCAACAAGAATTTAAATCACTCTCAGCAGTCAGCCACCATACGACTTCCAATGAGCAACTCAAAATATGGTAAGGCAGTCAGTTACTTTATCTGTCTAATGTCACAATCTCAACATCATGTCCTGTACATGCCACCCATTGCACCGCAAGCTTCACTGGTCAAGCTCTCTCACTTACCAGCCACTGTACGACTTCCAATGAGCGACATCACATTCTACACATGCCACCCATTGCACCGCAAGCTTCACTGGTCAAGCTCTCTCACTTACCAGCCACTGTACGACTTCCAATGAGCGACATCACATTCTACACATGCCACCCATTGCACCGCAAGCTTCACTGGTCAAGCTCTCTCACTTACCAGCCACTGTACGACTTCCAATGAGCGACATCACATTCTACACATGCCACCCATTGCACCGCAAGCTTCACTGGTCAAGCTCTCTCACTTACCAGCCACTGTACGACTTCCAATGAGCGACATCACATTCTACACATGCCACCCATTGCGCCGCAAGCTTCACTGGTCAAGCTCTCTCACTTACCAGCCACTGTACGACTTCCAATGAGTGACCTATGCTTCTGGTGGGAGATGCATCGTGGGACTTCGCTGGCAGTTGACCACTCAACGTGAGCTTCATCAACACTTATCTATCAAGCCAACCACCCCACGACTTCCATCTCCTAATCATCAATTTTCTTCTTTCTATTGGCCAGTACTTACTTATACATTTTCATTTTAACTTTACTAAAGTAGTAATATAAGTTGCATTTAAATCATTGAATTTATATTCATTATTTGTAACACATACGAGTACTAACTTTTAACAAAAGAGCATAATCTGATTTAAATTTCCTCATCACTCCCAAGCTATTAACTTAATCATAAAAATCACTTATTAATTAGGTATATCATATTTATGCTATTCCCTTTATTATTAATTTTATTCTTTCAGGTCAACCATATCATATGAAGAAATGTAAATTCTATCGATTTTCTTAACAATATAACACAATTTTCCGTTTGTATACCTTACAGCCAAATTACATACTCTACAATGAATGTCTTTCGTTTATCACCTACCTAATCAACCTGATTATTCTTTTTCAGAATCAGATCCTGAACTTATTTGATTAATACTCGTACTAATCCATGGCTGTATCTGATCGACAGCCCAAATATTACAATACTGCTTTTTACCAATGTTAGATCCTGGTATGCTCGATACTTCATACCTATCGTTATCTAGAACTTTTGAAATTCTGTAGGGACCCGAGTATACAGGTAATAGCTTTTTACTCTGGCCTTCATTATGGCCTATCTGTTTTTGAATTTTTACTAAATCTCCTATTGTATATGTCTTAGCTTCCTTACGCGTCTTATCAAATCTATCTTTCTGTTTACGTTGGTCTTTCAATATATGTTCGCTAATTTCGGTTCTTATTTCATTAATATCCATATCTAACTGCCTGGTGTCTAAAAATATTTCATTCATAATATTCTCACTACTATGGATTAAATTACGACCAAACAGAGCTTCTGATGGGGTTTTCCCAATTTGAATATTACCCAGCTCAGAATCCCATTTGGTCTCCCCTAATTTGTCGGTATATGAAGTTAACGCGCCTGACACGGTTCGATTGTAGCGCTCCACCTGGCCATTGGCTCGAGGTGAGGCGACAGCATTCAAAACGTGCTTAACGTGGTTTTTCTCGCAAAACTTTCGGAACTCATCAGAGGTAAATGAGGTGCCTTGATCGGATATCAAACGTTTCGGATAGCCAAATGTTGTAAAAACATCGTCTAATGCTCTAATAGTTAGACTTGACCTTAAATTGCGCAAAGGTTTTAAAAAACAGAACTTAGTATACCCGTCAACAATGACGAGTAAGTAAGCATTACCCCTTGAACTTTTTACAAACGGGCCCAGGTGATCAATATGAACTGTGTCAAAGGGAATATCCTTTTTTGTTATTGGATGTAAAAAACCTTCTTTTTTTCCCGCAGGCATTTTACCGTATGCACAATGTAAGCAAGACTTGACATATTTCGTAATAAACTTTTTCATCTTTGGGAACCAAAAATCTTTTTGAATTTTAGATAAAGTTTTATCAACTGAAAAATGCCCGATATCATCATGGTTTTGCTTACATATTTGCCACCTAGCCCCCTTTGGAACTACCCATTTTAATTCACCATTAACTTTCCTAAATAGCCGGTTACGTTGAAAAACAAAATTTTGCTTTATATCAATAATATCTTCGTACTTTGGATCATTTAATACTTCCTTAATAAAACATATTTTAGGATCTGTTAGTTGAACACTGAGTAACCAATCATCTTGTGTAATATTTAAAACTCTTAACGAATCTACTTCCTCGCTTGTATCGCAACTTTCCTGAGGGTTTCTACTCAACGCGTCTACGTGAGTCATACTTTGATTAGGGCGATACATGATGCTACAGTCATACTCCTGCAAGGCCAGCCACCATCTAGCAATTCGTGGTAGAATATCTCGTTTCGAAAACGTTGACCTTAAGGCATTACAGTCCGTGACTATTGTGAATTTTAATCCGAGTAAATATACACGAAAACGCTGAAGCGAAGTTACTACTGCTAAAGTTTCCAAATCGTATGCATGAAATTTTTGTTCGTCAATAGTAGTTTTTCGACTGAAATAAGCAACTGGCCTGAAAGGAGCGTGACTGTATTCTTTCTGCAAGAGTATTCCTGCCAGTCCAATCTTACTTGCATCAGTATGCAATTCCGTGACATAATTTGGATTATACAAAGTTAACAAAGGGCGTTCTATTAATTTATCTTTAAGGGACTGAAAAGCAACCTCCTGTTCGTTTTCCCATTTCCAGGGACAGTTCTTTCTTGTAAGATCAGTTAAAGGTCTTGCTATTATCGAAAATTTTTCTATGAATTTACGAAAGTAACTAGCCAAACCAATAAATTGTCTGACTTCGTGTACATTTCGCGGCGTTGGAAAGTTTTTTACAGCATCGACTTTAATTTTACCCGGTTTAACGCCTTCGTTCGTAATCTCGTACCCCAAATAATCAATAGAAGTTTGAAAGAAATAACATTTTTGTATATTTAAAGTTAATTTAGCTTCGTTAAGCAATTTAAAAGTTTTCTCTAATTTGTTTATACCTTCTTCAAAGTTTTTAGAGGGTATTATCAGGTCGTCCATATAAGCAATAGCTGGCTTGTCCGATGCAATTTTAGCAGACCCTTGAGTAGCATTTAACGCAAGGGCTTTATTCATGGTCCTTTGGAATACAGAGGGTGCGTTGGCCAGACCAAACGGCATCCTCTTAAATTGATATAAACCATCAGGCGTAACAAAAGCCGTGACATGTCTGCTCTCCCTTTTTATAGGGACCTGATAATACCCACTCATTAAATCTAAAGTTGTAAAGAACTTACAGCCACTTAATTGGTCCAACTGATCTTCTATCAATGGCAGTGGGAAGTGGTCCTTAACAGTTCGACCATTCAAAGTTCGGTAATCTACACACAAGCGATGTCCCCCAGTTTTCTTTGATACAAGTATGATCGGACTAGCGTAACATGATGAAGACTCCTCGATAATGTCATGTACTAACAGTTCCCTAACCATTTCTTGTACTATCTCTCGCTCTTTAAAACTCAATCTATATGGCCTGTAAACCACAGGGGTGTCATCAGTTAATTTTATTTCCATTTCACTAAGATTAGTGCAACCCAATTCCGAGAGATTTTGAGCAAAACTTGTCCTATATTTTGATATTAACCCTTGTACTTTAACAATTTCTTCTTTTGTTAATTCTGGATTAATGTTAACTTCGCTAGCTTCAAAGGGACTATAATCCGATTGTAATCTAAAACAATTCAATTCCTTGATATTGTTATCATAACCGATTTTATACGCTCTAACCAGTAGCATATCCTTTTTTAAATGCAGCGTTGCATCATTTAAAATAATTATAGAAATATCACAACAGTTACCCACTATCTTGTAAACCCCTTCTTTAATCCAATATTGACAATTATTATAATTGCGATGGCTACCTTTAACAAATACCGTGGAGTCCTCAACTGCAGAAGTATAACATTGAATTACGTCTGTGTTAGCGACAATAGAATCCTTGAAAACGTATAGTTTGATATTACTATTATCTTCATGTTCGATACCAGGCAAACTTTCACTACAAAAATTGCCACGTTTTAAAATCTCTAGACTATTGTTGGTCTTAATAACTAAGATATCTGGTAGTTCGGTGAAATTTTGTCCAACTAGTAAGGGTACATGTAGCTGGTTCGATGCGACAACATAACTAGTGATCACCGCCTCAACACCATCTATAGTCAATAGTATTTCAGCTCTACCTATAGGTATAATGTGGGTTTCTCCTACCCCTTTAATGACAGGTAAGGAACTTTCACTAATTATTAAATTATACTGATATGCTAATGTATCTCCAATAAGTGTGCATTGGCTACCGAAGTCGATAAAGCATTTAACTTGAATAGAATTATTATTTATAGAAGCATTTTTGTAATATTTATTTTGTGGACTATCTAAATCAGTTGTAGTGGCTTTTAAAACCCGTTTATCTTGGTTATTATTTTGTTCCTTGTTTTTATTTGAAAAACAGTCTTCAGTTTTATGCCCATATTTTTTACAATTTTCGCACCTAATAATAGGTTTTGAACATTGTGAAACTCTATGACCAGTTTGTTTACAATTAAAGCATACTGAAGGAGTATTGTTGGATTGCCTGCATTGGTTCGCACGATGACCACCCTTTCCAAACCTCCACCTGGAACTCCTGAAGATCCTGGCACTGCCTCTCGTTCAATCACCGCATCACAGCTCCTGTTTTCTTCCACGGGTCCTGGTTCAGGAACACGGCCATCTTCAACCGCTACAGAAGCAACCTCGCCTCCTGGTTGCCGTATTGGAGTTTCACATGACCTCCCATCATTCAAGGTTCTTCTGTTTGGACTTCTGCTGCTGTCCCTCGTTCGGCGTGATCTTCTAGATTTCTTTTTTCTTTTGTGGGTATGTGTACGACTGTTAGATTTTGAATGTCTTTTATCACTTCGTCGTTTTGAATGTCTCTCTCTATACGAATATTCACTTGTCGAAGAGTCACTGCTCACACCACGAGTGCGTTTAGGCATATTAAACTTCGCCAAAGTAACACACCGTATCTACCATTTAGCGTTCACCACACCGTACCGTTTAACGTTCAACGTTCACCAAAGAAGCACACCGTACAGTTTACTACAATGTCCGTTTTAACACTCACAAAGAGGGAATAGAACACAACAAAACTACGAAGAGAAAAAAAAAAAATATTAGTAATTCTTAGTTCACTTGCACTTTAGGTATAATCCCACTTCTGATAAAAGAAACCAGAACGGAGTGGGACAAGAAAACGAGCAGCGTAACGTTTTAGCCTTTTATTCTAACCGAACTAACTCATAAATGCCCTGCCATGTGCTTTTATACCTTTTTACATTTAAAAAAATAGCCACTAGGTGGCGTGCTAAGCAACTTCCGGAGATTAAATATTATTTTTAATCCAGTTTGCAACGACTTCCGTTTATTAGTCGGAGATGGTATTTTGAACACCGGCGATCAGTTGCAAAAAGTCTTAAATAATTTACAAAATAATCTGCACCCATCAGTAATATTGAATTATAAACCAAAAGCTAACAATAGATAGGTAGTAGGATGACTAAGATTCTTCTCCTTTTGGCGTGGTAAAAAGAGAAGCCTGTCATCATGGCTGATAGTACAGGGTGTGCCGTATACACCTAAGTATCGTCACCAACTCAAACAGGGAAGAAACAAGTCAGTTGGAGCACGTTTATTGAATTTCCACACTGTCTGCCATGAGCACCACCATAGAACATAAAGTATCTCTTACCATGGCTACGTAGTCATCATCATACTCATTTCAGCCGTAAGACATCCACTGTTGGACATAGGCCTTCTCCAACCACCGCCACTTCGACCAGTTCTGTGCTTCTCGCACCCAGATTCCTGCGGCCTTCACCGGGCCACTTTCGGTACGCAGTCGTCCCTCCGGAACCTTTCGGCCCCATCGGCTATTTGTTCTGCGACCAACGCTACGTAGCTTAGCTATGTGGTAAGAACCTAATAGTATTTGGGTATTCTTTGCCATGGTTATGCATTGACGACGTAGGATATGCAATGCTATGCTTGATGGTACAAGTTAATCATTACCTTTATTATAAAGTCTAACCAGATTCGCTATTGGACAATAGCGAATCTGGTTATGGTGTTCAGTTCTACCATAAAACCTTGTAGGAAAACAACTAATAAGCCCAAGGTTTCTGTGCATTACACGGGTATCACGTGGCATCGCGGCAGTGTCTTATTATTGAGTAAAAAATAAAGTTGTCTGCAGATACCCGGGCCCTCGATCACGCTGCGCAAACGGACGCACGACAGACCGTGCACAATAAAAAAAAAAAAAAATAAAAAAAAAAAAAAAAATTGTTTATTGTCACAAATCAGCAAATAGTTACAAATTTGTATTCGAAGTCTCCTTTTAGGCAGATAATGCCTGTGTTAGAAGGCTTCGCTCTTCCATAACAATGGAATAGGTATCTAATTTAAGCGTGACGTGTAGAGTGATGTGAGGTGTGTGTTGTGACGTGAAGTGATGTGTGTGAAGTTACAGTATCGTGTGTCGTGATAAGAATGTAAAGTATGTTGTGGTGTGAATCTGGTGTTTGTGATTTGATGTGATTATGATAATATATATAATGAGGTGTATGAATAATGAGTGATATGTCCGATTACTCCATCTGTTGTAACAGAGCCTCCGTTTTATCATAGGAAAGTGTTTTAATCCAATTTACTAAGCTTGTTTTGCAATTGTACCTATTTTTATTATGAACATACACGTATTTGTTTATTTTATTATATAATGCGCACGTCTTTCAAATTAGACGTTTTAAACTCTTTGGAGATATCAAGATAATACCATGAGTAGGAACCTATGTCTTATACAAAGTATTTTTCCTTACATAGGTACTTACTTCCAAACAGAAACAAACAAATGGCTAATACCTACATAAGTAGTCACTGCGTGCACCATCGTTGACCGCATCATTGCTCAGATGACTGACATAATCGTAAGCTTAGCTAAGCTAATATTAAAAAACGCCAGTTGACATATTCATAGCAAACACATCCACTTAAAATGTCGATAAGTTTTGGATTGGCTATTTGGCTCCAAAGAAAGCAAGAATACCGACAGAATGACGCTGCAGAAAAAAACTATTCTATAAAGGTACAGACGCAGTTAGCAGCCTGTCAAAATATATCGATTGCCAAGGTTAGATCATGCAATGGTAATGGTCTGTTAAGAAGCCATCAGGTAGCGATTAAAATATTTTTTAAAAAATGCCAGTTAACATTTTCATAACAAACACATGCACTTAAAAAGTGGATAAGTTTTTGATTGGCTATTTGATTCCAATGAAAGCAAAGATACCGACAGAATGATGCTGCACAAAAATAATCTCGCAATAGCAATGGCTGATTAAGAAGCTATAGTCGTATATAACGTGTCCCAAAATTCAACGATAAGCGGGCACCAGTGGGTGGACCTGCTGCTCATGATTTACTCGAGCGAAATAATGAAAAAAAAAATCTATTTTTTTTTCTTTGGCAATTACAAAGAAGATTGAAAGTAAAACACTTAAAAAATTTTAAGGAGAAAAATAATTTTGATTGATTTTTGTGTAAAAACCATAGGCATTCTGGGATTTTAAGATTTGTTGTGGATAGCAGTGCTACCTAGGTTGCAGATACAAAAAAAAACATATATTTGAAAAATTGTGGTCATGGTAGTTAAGTAGTTAAACATATCATAAGGGTTGTCAATTTTCGAAGGATTTCAACGTATTTTTTGTAATTTCCAAAAAAAAATAGATAGTTTTTCTTCATTATTTTTTCTCGAGTACGGTAGTCATGAGCAGGTCCACCCTCTGGTGCCCGCTTATCGTTGAATTTTGGGACACGTATAATATGTGGCTCCATTGTTGATCAAGCGAAATTGGCTTGTTCATTCCAAAGCTACCTATAGCCTACGGAACACGGAAATGCCACATCCGATAAAGTGAAGCTTTTTATTATTCTTATCCGCAAAATAACTTTCGCTGAAGCGAGTTTTGACAACGTATTGTATCGATTTCCATCCGTTTGTCGTTTCATCGTGCCATAGGAAATGTATGAGTATGACGCGATCGTTCACGACTCCCGAGAGGTTGAATGCGTGATCAGGCGCACTTTCACTTAATTTTATTTAAAAAAAAAACGGCTAGTTCTTGTCTGACCAAGCGCACTGTGGGTTCCGTTGTCAAGTAGCTATGGCTAATACGCGTACCTACCGGCCGGGCCGAGAAAACTGCTTAAGGAGCCCTAAAAAAAAGCTATCGAAATATTTTAAATGACATTTTGATTCCTGAAACAGGGGGACTCTGTTTCAAGAATCTTTGAAAATGCGCATAGGTATTCATAGCAATTGGTAAAAGCTCAATTGTCTGTTTACGTCATCTTCAAATTGTTATTAAGGTAGAAGTAGGTAGGTCTAACATAAAAAAATACTGGTATTCAGCCGCATCCGGTTAGATTGGAAGCCGACCCCAACATAATTGGGAAAAGGCTAGGCAGATGATGAGGTAAGTACCTAGGTCTAATATAATATTATTGTCTTGGTAGCGTTTCCATGATTTTACCAGAGAAGTAAATAGGTACGCATAGCGTGTACACAATGCAGATCCGGTCGTTAGATGCAAATTATTATAGTTATACAAGCTCTCTGACTCAAAATGGCGTGATCCAAAGTCATCCTCGTGTCGCGTTATTTACCATAAACAAAAACCAAAAGTTCGAGAAAGTACCTACGTTAGTAAGGTGAAAGCGAAACTCGACCACAGAGCATGGGACAGACGCCAAAAGTTATTACATAAAACGCGTCTTGTTTACCGATTATGTGAGATTGTGTGGTGGACCCAACGACCCGCTAGCCGCAACTGCCGTGTCACATACACCATGACCAACGCGACCGTAATAATAGTAGTATAATGGCCTTAGATCACAGGCCTTAGGCACTGTATGACAATAAAGATTTCTTGCGGTGCGATTTCATTATCAAGAATTTTTATTCCGTAAAGATTGAGTTCAAAATCGCGTTGATAGAATAACTAACCGATTCTATCACTATTATAACTAACCACAAGGTTGTTGCCACTTTATTTTAAAAGTTCCGCATTTATTTCTTTTTTCCCCACATTTCAATGAAACCACGAATCTGTGTTTTTAACTTATGTTATTAATTAGTTTTTCTTTGAGATAGATACTATCTATGCTCTATTTTTTTTATTTGGTAGACCAAAATGACAGGTACGTTCGAATAAGCTTTTATTTTTTTTTGTCATGTTGACAAAAGAGGTCAGCAACTTATCAAATTAATAATCAGAGTTTAGGTATTATGGCTAATCTTGCTAACAGTTTTCATTAAAAGTTAATGAAAACAAAGTAATCCTCGCAAAGAAAGTAACCCTCGCCATGGAAAAATTTCACCAATAAACATTTATTGTAACTGCCAACTGTGGTCTCTCTAACTACTCCTTTCCAGTGTTAACGCTCATTATATTGCATACAAAACAGAAGAGCCTATCTTCAGCCAACCAACAGAATACAATATTAGGTACAAACAATGCATCTTATTGATATTTTACAACCATCATTGTTGGAGAAGTAGGTAGTCAACGTCCGCAAGTGACAAACAATCGTTTCTCTTCAACATTACTTAATCTGATACGATTTTTTTTTTATTTAAATATTGATAGAACCTTCTTTACAAAATAACCTTACCGTACGGTATTGTATAAGTAGATACAACAGTTATTCGACCTCCTCACCGTATCCTATATAATTTTATATATCGTATCGTTTAAAATTTTGGTGAGTGATATTGTATACTAGCTTCCGCCCGCGGCGTCGCTCGCGTGGTACGTTCACAAAAAGTAGACATGGCCTAAGGTTCATAGTTACCCCATACACAATTTCATCAAAATCAGTGTAAACGTTTCAAAGATTAGCCGGAATAAATAGACAGATACAAACAAACATTTTAATTTTTTTTTTGGTATTCTTACCGTACTTTCATATGCATTTGAGGGGTATAGTTTCAAAACCCGCAAAGTCCATTTTTTTCATGTAGCAATATTTTTGTTTCTCTGGTAACTCTATTTTTTTCCACACAATTTCAATTTATCAGATCTTACCAAACACAGCTATGTCCAATAGAAATTCTACTTTAAAGTAGGCTGTAAGTATCAAACATAGCAAAGTCCATCATAGTTTAATGCAAAAACTGCAAAGTCCCGACTAGCCAATAGCGAGCCACCATTTTGGTCACGTGATACGCAAAACTGTTATGGCGTCAGCTTAGTTTTTGTTGTGTTTTTGTCGTGAAAAAGTTAATATTTTTAATAGATACTGTGGTATTTTCAAAGTAAATGTGCTATCTTTACGAAGATGGATACAACCCCGACCGTTGTGGATAAAAGTAAAGCTCGGAAACGGCAGAGAAATCCGAAACAATGGAAGAGAAACCTGCAGAAATTAGAGAGGTAAGTAGATACTACTATGAGTAGTTTTGATCTTCCAAATTATTTTTAAAAAATCTGAATTTCGGGATACTATATTATTCGTAATGTCCATGTTTATTTACGTGAGCCGATTCCCAAGTTTTGACGAGATTTATATGCGTATTGCAAATTGAAATTATTGAAATTTCCGATTTGTACAAACTTGATTTTTTTTTATTTGGCAGAGGGAGAGTCTGTGCGTTGGCTTCATTTATTAATTTATTAACATTTTTTTGAGTATTTTATTTAGTTAGTTGGTCCCAGGTATTAATTTTTAATAGGTTCATGAACATATATCATAAGCAATTTTCTTTAATTATTTGTTTTGTCTTTTCAGATATTCTGCAAAAAAATTACCAGAAAAACCTAACTGTAGTCATAAAAAAAATTATCAGTGTACCTCTCTCACAATGAGCGATTTGAATGCCTTTCATTCTCATTATTACAAGAACAAGGATAAAAGATCACAGGATGCTTTTATATTAAAACACATTAAAGGATCATATACTGCTAGACGTCGCCCGAGACAGGGTAATCGCAAAGAAAAAGAGTTAACCACAAAATATTACGTTTACAGCCGTTCAGCGAAGAAAATTATTAGAGTTTGTCAAAAAACATTCATTAATATACTTGATATTAAGAGGTACCGAGTTGAGAGAATATCAAAAAAAATTCTGAAAGAAGGACTTATGCCAGAAGAGAACCGCGGGGGAGACCGTAAATCTCACAAATATTTAGGAAAGAAAACAGCAATAATCGAATTTATAAAAAAACTGAAATGTTCTGAGCCTCATTACTGTCGAGGAAGCAGCGCAAGGCTTTATTTAGATGCTGAATTGAGTATCAACAAGTTGTTTAAATTTTACAATAACCAAGCTGAAGAGGAACTAAAAGTTAAAAGAAGTTACTTCAGGACTGTATTCAACACTAATTTTAACTTGGGATTCGGTACGCCTCGGACAGACGTATGCTCAGTTTGCTTACAATATACAGAGAAAATAAAGGTGGCTGCTAATGAGAGATTTAAAAATGACTTAATTATCCAACAGTGTGTCCACAAAAAACGTGCTAAAGCATTTTTCACTTATTTAAAAGATGAATCGCCAAATGTTTTTATATTTTCATTTGACTGTCAGAAGAATATGCCACTCCCTAAAATTCCCGATCAAAGCACATATTATTCAAGGCAGTTTTATCTTTACAATTTCACAATAGTAGCAGGATCGTCAAAATCTCAATTAAATAAAGAAAACACTTTTGCTTATGTTTGGACAGAAGACCAATTTCCGAAAGACTCTAACTTGATAGCCTCAGCCTTATACCATCGTTTAAATTCAACATCGTTTCCGGATGAAATTGATACTCTAAGATTAATGGCTGATGGCTGCGCTGGTCAAAATAAAAACACTACCGTAGTAGGAATGTGCCTTAAGTGGCTATCTGAAGACGGCCCACAGCATATAAAGAATATAGAAATTATATTTCCCGTTGTTGGCCACTCTTTTCTTCCCGCAGATCGCGTTTTTGGAAGAATTGAAAAGGAGTTTCGCAAAAGAGACACAATATTAGAACCGAATGGTTACACCAATATTATAAGAGAATACTCAAGTCTCATTTCAGTAGGAGAAGAGTGTCCAGTAAAAGATTGGAAGGAAGCCGTTAAAAATATTATAAAACCAGTTGGCACTTGGCATGCGCCTTTTTCGAAGTGCAAGCGTTTTGTATTGAAGCGGTCAACACGCAAAACTGGCAATATATTAGTAAGAGGCGAACTACATTATGTTGCAAATTTAGGTACCTACAAAAATGTTTGCAAAAGTGGCAAAATAGCAAACATGATCGTTCCTAAAGATATTCAGTGCTCAGCAGGAATACTAAAACCTTCTAAAATTAAAGATGTCGGCAAACTATTGAGTTCACACTTTGACATCAACTGGAGGAGTTACTCAATTCTGTCTTTTTATGATAAATTAATACCAAACACGGCACTCGACGGAGACGAGCACAACGAGGATGATGAAAATGAAGAACAAGTATGCGAAGAACAAGAAAGTGTACCTGACTTAATCATTTAATTTTTTTAACGGCCTATTTTGTGTACCACAGCTGGGCAAAGGCCTCCCCTTTCTCTTTACCTATCTTTGGCGATGTTTGAACTCGTCTTGTTTAATAATTAAAAAAATACTTAACAATTAAACAATATTAATTGATTGTAATATTTTGTTTTTTATTTTCTACAATAACCTTTTTAACGGGACGACGGACGAAATTATTATGACATAGTTTAAAAGTATCAAAATTGTTTAAGTCGGTGTATACATCTTATTAATCATAACAAATACAGCAATGTCCATTTATGTCAGATTCATAACTAACAATGTCCAAACTTCAGTTTCAAAATCAGCTAAGTCCATCACTTTTTTGCTTTTTAGACGTTTGTAAAACATAATATATAAATTAATAACTTACAAAATGTAGTAAAAGCGTACAATTTTTAAAAAGACACAGAAGTTTAATTCTATAAGTAATGCTACAAGAATTTATCACAAATTTTCAATTTCTGGATTTTAGACGTCACTGGACTTGGCGGTTTTTGAAACTATACCCCTCATTTAGTAAAAACAACCGATTTCCAAAAAAAACACAACAAAGTGAAAAATAACTTTGATTTCAGAAGTCGATGTTTTTTGACACCGACTTCCGAAATTAAAGTTATTTTTCACATTGTTGTGTTTTTTGGAAGTCGGTTGATTTTTTTTTAAAAAGGTTTTTGTTTTTCACTTTTTAGTTGTAGGTACATACCCCACACAAATTCAATTAACACTAGTGCATTGAAGAATTGATGAAGAATCATCAAAATTCGCATAGAAATGCCGGAGGGGTGTGGAGATGCAGTAGATTTATGCATATAACTTCGTATATAAAAATAATCACCTAATGTATTATATACTAAAACCTTCCTGAAAGTATGTAAGTAGATCACATTAATTAAAGAATTATCAAAATTGGTTCATTAGTTTTTGAGAAAATCGCGGACATACAAACATAAATACATACATACATACGGCTCGAATACAGAACCTCCTTTTTTGAAGTCGGTTAAAATGATGTTCTTTTGAAGTTTTATTTATTTGTATAGATGTAGGTAGCTATTCGCTAACTAGGTCAAGATCTCAAACCGTTTTGAACAACTTTACGTATCCGATGACGTTCGTCTGCAAATTCATATCATGGCCAAACACACTATCTACTAATTAATTGATTCGAATGAATATTCTGTCTCACGCTGTTCGGATCTTCATTGTTTACTCCGTGAGACCGTTCGTTGCACTTTTTATAGCTAAATGACCCCTGCGTATACTTTTAATAATAGTTAATTTATAGGTGCAAGTAGTCCACAATATGTGGTCGACTGTTTCTTCATCGCTCCCCTATCCATTCCATTGTTTATTATTCGCATGGTGAAACAGTGCTATTCTTTTATCGGATGTCTGCGAGATACCACAGGTACCTACCTATAGCTCCCTTATCAATATTATGATAAACAGCTCATTTGCCAAACTTGGCTACTTTGATTACAATGGAAAAAGGCCTATTTATTTGAATATGGTTGTAACAAATAATTATCGTGATCGACGATCCATGACAGATATGACCTAATTACCTAAGATAATACAAATAAATTGAATTAAAGTGTCTGTTTCTGATGTCAAAATGACAGCTTTTTAATAAATGCATATGCGCTTATAACAAAAAAAAATTCTCTGTCTGTTCGTTCCGGCTAATCTCCAAAACGGCTGGACCGATTTGGATAAAATTTGATGTGGGGATACCTTAAGCCCTGGGGAAGTACTTTTTACCAACATACCACGCGGGCGGAAGCTAGCATTATTGTAATAATAATAATTGACCTAAAATCATTTTCTCAACAAGAATTTTGAAGTGATCGACCCTCTGAAGGTGGCATCGCTATAGTTTTTATAGCGGGCACGCAAATCTCCTCCATATATCCCTATACCTATTGTATAATAGGTCTATTTCACAGCCATTCGAACTATTCAAATGTCAGTAGAGTTAGTTCCTGCAGCACGCGTAATATTTATGAAGCTGCAGAACCACATGCTCAATTCTAACGTCAACTTAATGAATCAAGTTTTAAATAAGGACCGGCATGAAATGTCGTTTATTACGTCCTTATACAGCTTTTTGTAACAATCATTTCATTACGAAATTTGAACAGACCATTATTTTGTAGAAGTAAGTATTGACTGTACATTTTTAGACGACAAACTATGTGGGTATCTAACACAGTCTATCACAATAATGTCTTGAATGGACTCAAACAGTATGTTGTCAATCCAAAACTCGAATCACCGAATTAATCAATAGGATTCAATCACTCCTCGTTGAGTTTTATGATAGAGATACTTATACATAGGTATACAGACCACAGGATCGTCACGGTCAACCGATCAACATGCCCTGAATGTTCAGACCATCACGATTCTAGATGATATCGTACCTAGTGCCTCTATGTACCACAAAAGCATCTTATAGAACAGGTCTTTACACCTCCAACAACACTCGCACAACACTATACCCGACATTTCACCTGGCGGCGCTCATTTGCAGTGGTTCGACAACTTTGACATTTGACCCTCATCTGTTGGCGGTTGCTCGGGGCTATCTCAAATCTCTACAATCACAATGGGTCTTAATGTGAACACGACGCACGCTACACTTACCCACTCATGCAGCTAATTAACCGGGTTAATTACGATGTAACAAATAGACGCGTGTCGCGTGCCACGCTTAACAGTTCAAGGCAATGTTTGTTTACGTAAACTCGCGAGATACCACGAATGATGATGTTTCAAATTGGCAACGTTTTGGTGTTTTTCAAACCTCCTTTAGCTGACATTTACTGCAATCAAGTTCTTCGCACATCTTAGGTTGTTCCATTTTTGTATGTGGCATCTTCACAGGTGTGTGAACGATTATCTAATACCTACTATAGGTATGGTAATCACTTCGCTGTACCAACTTTTAAGTAGGTACTGATACCTTTATACATTTACATAAGTCACCATCAGATTATCTAATCATAATTACCATGCATCAAAGAAGTGCATAACAAAATTATCTACAACGCTAAACGTGAACTGAGAAGGGTCCTAGGTAAGTATTTAGTAAATGCGGTTATGTACTTGGGAATTCAACGAAATAACCGGCAAACGTCATTACAAGAAAACGTTCCAACTATGAGTAGGTGCCTATAGGAAGGTTCGATCGATACGTGTGAAGGTCTTATTGATTACCGTGAGAACTATGAGATTGCAGACCGCGAACCATTGTTCCTTACTATCTGTCCATGAAATTTATTATATGTGGCAGAATTGCGATGCTTAATTATTTATTAGTAATTAGGTGCGCGCAGTCAGAAGCCTATAACTCAAATTAAGTTACTTAATAACCCAGTTCTTATAGGTTAGATACACATTAAATAATAGCTACTAGTTGTTAGTTATTACATAATCCAAACTATGATTTACAGTGATGTTGAACATCCGTATCGCAACGGTCTATTGCATTCAGATTATGCGATTGTTTTCAACGCTAAATCCTACTTTGTACCTAGTAAAAGTATTGCTTGCTTGACTGCACGTTTCAATGATAAGTTACCTACGGTGCTAAATTGCCAGCATCGAATCTTTGTTAGCCATTAGAATAACTTTTGAAAATGGCCGAAACTAGATGTAGGAAAAACTAAAAGAATTAATTAATTCATTTTACCATTTACGTACACACATCTATACTATACTAATATTATAAAGAGGAAAGATTTGATGTTTGTAACGAATTGGCTCAAAAAGTACTGGACCGATGTTAAAAATATCAGTAGTAAAACCACTTTTTAAAAAAGGTGAAAAACATGATGTTAACAACTATCGCCCAATAACCTTAATACCAATTATGTCAAAAATCTATGAAAAATGCATGTATAAAAAGCTTATTAATTACTGCGAAAAATTTAATATCATTAAGAAAGAGCAATTCGGTTTCCAAAAAAATAAATCAACAACTTTAGCTATATTTTCACTCTTGAAAGCGGTACTGACTAATATTAACAATAATCAACTAACGACGGGCTTATTTTTTGATTTATCTAAGGCGTTCGACCTGGTCTCGCATAACATGCTTGTTCAGAAATTAGAGACTATAGGAATTAGAGGACCTCCACTGCAGTGGATATCGTCATACATATCCGGCCGACAGCAGTGTGTTACTATCACTAATATTAATGCTAAGAAGGATATGGTTTCATACCGCTCTGAATTTAAAAATACCAAACGCGGCGTTCCTCAGGGCAGCATATTGGGCCCGATTTTGTTTCTCCTTTATGTTAATGACATTGTTAACGTGACTAATCATAAATGCTTTCTGTTTGCTGATGATATTTCGATAATTGTTTCTACTGATAAAAAATGTAAATCAATAATTGATCATGAAACAGATATTAATAATACAATAGAAAATCTTATACATTGGCTTAATAATAATAATTTATCTATTAACCTTAATAAATCAGTATATGTACAATTCAATAAATCTTATAATAATAAATTTAATTTTAAAATGAATATATCAAAACTTCAACAAGTAGCACAAACTAAGTTTTTGGGAACGATTATAGACGAATATCTAGACTGGAAAGCTCAAATCGATAGTGTATGTAATAAAATCAATAAATTCGTATACGCTCTTAGACGGATTAAAAATGTTACAAACATTAAAACAGCTGTAATGTCCTATCGTGCATATGTGGAGTCCTCGCTACGATATGGACTAATTGTATGGGGAAATAGTACCGACCATAACAGAGCACTTATCGCTCAAAAGAAATGTATTCGAGCTATTCAAGGCATTCCACCGGACGTATCTTGTCGACCAATATTTAAAAAACTCGGTTTGCTACCCCTACCCTCACTATATCTATATGAAACATGTATGTTTGTACGGAAACACAAAGATTTATTCAGAGCAGCAGCGGAAGTAAGCTCTAGGAATCGGCGTGACAAATGTAGACTTGTTTTAGATGATTTCCCTCGATTAACTAAATATAGTAAAAGCTGTGTAGCTATGACTGTACGTATATACAGTAGGTACATATAAATAGTTTAATGTGTAATTGCTATTGACTTGCCTTCAAGAATCGATATGTAATAGTAAACCAACTTTTTCCTTTTACCTGCAACACTGTCAAAAATGTGTGTCTAATAACTAATTTACTTACGAATACCTAGGTACCTTCATCATAAGTAATTCTTATACACACATCAAAAGTGTCTAGGGATCAACATATATTTTTGCAATAACTTTTCTCCTGATTGATATTAATTAAAATTTTCTTTAAGGATTCATCAAATAAAGTGTTTTCGTTTGTCACAGTAACGATAAACCAAGTCACCTTTGCATTAATAAAGAAATTTGCCATTTTTCTAATAAAGGGATTTTTGACATTTGAACCACTAACACAAAAGTTCGAAAAAAAGACTGAAATAACAGTTTTCTCTAAAATTTTATTGGGTAACTTAAACAATTAATAATCCGTGTTTCTACCGCGAACACTAACAACACAAGAACATCGGTTTGGCATACTCAAAATGAGTTCATCCAAATCACGCTGTGGAATGGCCGCCCATGTTCGTTGCAACAACAAAAAAAGGTCTTCTTGCGACTGGATACCCTCCATATTCGGCAGAGCTCTTCTCTGTAGCATATCCCATGCATGCTCAATCGGGTTCAAGTCTGGCGACTGAGCAGGCCAGGGCAGGACATTGATGTTAGCTGCGGCGAGAGTCTGTCTTACAACTCTTGCGGTGTGCGGTCGTGCATTATCATGCATTAACTGAAATAAGGGACCGATTTGCACTTGTAGAGGAACGATGACGTCTGATACAATCGTCTCAGCATAAATTTGAGCGTTGAGGTTGCCTCTGATCCAAATCAACTCAGTTCTTCCGCCGATCCAAATACCCGCCCATACCATGATGGTTCCACCACTATAAGGATGGACTTCCTGGCAGGATTTTAATCGCTGTTGGCGTCCAGGGGTTCTCCAGAGTCGTATACGTCTTGTATCCGGTCTCATACCAAAACGAGACTCATCAGAAAAGCACACGAAACGCCATTGTTCTTCTGCCCAATTTCTGTGTTCAAGAGCCCATTGATATCGAATCCTACGATTGTGCATTGCTATAGGTGGTACCCGTAGCGGTCTTCGGGAATGAAGGTTCACTTCATGCAAGCGGTTTCTGACTGTTTGGTCGCTAATTAAGTTCCCTGAAGAGTGATGAAGCCTCACGGCTAACATCATGGCGGTTATTGTTGGAGCTCTTCGAGTTAAGATTTGAATGTATCGGTCTTGTCTCCGTGTGGTGCAGCGATACCGTCCTCCATGGCGCTCAGCCACGGTACCAGTGCTTCGGTAACGTGTCCAAAGTCGACTGATAACACTCTGACTTGTATTCAGAGCTAAAGCCACAGTACGTTGCCGGGAACCAGCTTCTATCATTCCCACGGCTCTGAGCATTTCTTCCCTGCTTAAATGACGTCGCCGCTCCATAATAACGTTGGTTTTAATCAGTAGTAGGGAAACAGTAGCACTAATAATGTCTTCAATGCGTTGTATGTTTTTATAGGGAAAATATTGACAGCTGATTTTCATCTTTTACTCGAATTTGATTCACAGTTCCTGATTCAAATTATGAAATGCACCAAAAAGGATCCATATAAATTTATAAAATCATAAATTTATTACAAAGCCACATCTCAATCTCAAGAAATCCGCATAAAAATGCTTGATCCCTAGACACTTTTGATGTGTGTATTTAGTTTTAAGATTACCTTGTATTTCTCATATTAAGTGAATTGTATTCTTTTTGAGAAATAAATGTCTTAAACCGTATATATAACAGATTACCATGTAAGCTTAAATTACTAAATAGCAGACCGTTCAAAATTCACTTGTTTAAATGGCTAAATGATAATAATTTTTATAGCATCAAGGAATACTTTGAACATAAGTTGTACTAATCATTTTGCATGCTTTCGCCTTAAGCAAAACATGTATGATCTCATCCTTAACTCACGTAACACCTTTGTATACCATGTTTTATGCAAATAAATAAATAAATAAATAAAAATTCTTTCACCGTTTGAATGCTACATTATCACTGATTATTATAGGCTATTTTTTTTTCTCTTTTTTCCACCCGTGCGAAGCCGGGACGGACCGCTATAAAGTATAAAGATCGTAATCAATAATTTTTGAAATAACTACCTTTCAAGGGAAGGTGGAGAGGGTGTTAAATTTATTTGAGAAAAGTACGAAACCCACGCGGACGAAGTCGCGGGCAAAAGCTAGTAATATATAAACAGACAAGAAAAAACCAGAACAGAAAAATAGATAGGTACAAAGGTGATGCTTATTTCATAAGAAATCTCTTCCAGTATACCTGTGATAGGACAATAAAGAGAGATATAGACAGCGTGTGAAAGAGTAAAGGAGACAAGAAATTTCAATATTTGGTGCTTATGGAACTGGTGGCCTTGTAATAACAGCCGCACGGGTCGATCAAAGGTTTCGCTACGACTGCCGAGGTCAGTCCGCGGATGGGTGACCATCCATTACATATCGAGACTCTTGCGTGTCTCGGAAAGCACGTTGGTCCCGGCGGTCATTCATAGATCTTTGACAGTCGTGACGGAAAGTCTGACAACTAGTCTTACTAATGAGTACAGAACGTGTTACCCAGTGACCGGGTTGTAGAGGACAGATAGGCAGTCGCTCCATTTAAAATACTGGTATTCAGCTGCATCACGTTACACTGGAAGCTGACCCCAACATAGTTGAGAAAAGGCTCGGCAGATGATGATGATTTGGTTATTATTGATACTAGGCAATTCACGCATAAAATCAGCCAACTTGTCACAAATCCCTACGTAGGAAATAAATATCATGTCACTTAAATTATTTGAATTGAACGCAAATCCTTGGATGCATAACTTAGCAGATTACTTAGCTGTGAAGATTCGATTCGAAACGGTCGACATGATTTCTCTTTAAAGAGGAAACCTGTACCTAACGTCTCGAGAGCGTCATTTTGTTTCACTTTAACTAATTTCTTAGAACATACTAAACTGGTTTATAGCTTGGGTTGTATTAGAAATAAAATACTAATTATCTTATAACATACTAGCTGACCCCGCAAACGTCGTTTTGCAAGAAAAAAAAATAGATAGTAGCCGATTCTCAGACCTACACGATATGCACACAAAATTTCATACAAATCGGTCCAGCCGTTTCGGAGGAGTATGGTAACTAACACTGTGACACGAGAATTTTATATATTAGACTAGCTGACCCCGCAAACGTCGTTTTGCAAAAAAAAATAGGTAGTAGCCGATTCTCAGACCTACCCGATATGCACATAAAATTTCATACAAATCGGTCCAGCCGTTTCGGAGGAGCATGGTAACTAACACTGTGACACGAGAATTTTATATATTAGATTATCCAGTACGCAACTAAGAAGATAATAAATAATTATTGTTAATTTCGTTAGCCAATTGAAATACTATTCTGCCCGAATAAAATGTCAACATCGAGTGCTGTATAGTCTTAGTGCTCTTATTCGAAAGCTGGTTCGACTGGACATTTACCTACGCATAATTGACCGGAGAGGCCTACTCCGAAGGGTGTCGTAAGTGGTTTGCAATGTTTATTCAAGTGTTCATAAGTCATTAATTTCGTTACTCACAACTAGTAAGCACGTTTTTCAAAACATCGTTTTTCAAACTAATTCATACGGTTTTCAGCAAAGGACGGAGTTATTCATGAGGAAGGTTTAGGTGTAGGTATATTCATTAGGTCTTGTGTAAACTGGCTGAAATATGATGATAACTGTTGAAGAAGTCGGAAAAAGTCAAGTTATATGAAAACAATGTATTATGGAATTATTCCTCTAGGGTAGGTCCCGGTAGTACGTTCCCGTGGGACATTTCCCGGAATCCACGCGTGCGAAGCCCCGGGCAAAAGCTAGTACCTAATAAAGGACGCTTAAAGAAGACTTTATTAACCAAAAAAATAATCAAAGCGAATATGGATTTATGCGGTATTAGCCTCAATCATGTTATTGAAGACTATTTTTTCTACCACTCACTTTATGGTGAATAAACAAACACAACAGGCTGCATAAAATAACAGTTCGCTGTTTCGACAGCGAAATAGTATTTAGATAGAAACAGAATTCTCTGTGTTACAATCGCAACCAAGACACGAAAGTAACAACCAGTCAGTATTACCTACAAAATCGTAATCGATTGTATGTTTCTATTTGTGAGTCATTGGAATATAATTGCAGCATTTCGAAACGAGAGATGTATATGATAGCTTCTTAAATTAGACTGATACTTAGAAAAAAACTATGGGAAATTGACGTTTGTAATAGATATGTTAAATTTTATGCTTGGCGCATGTCAGCCGTGGCACTATGGTCTGTGGTCACAGTTGAGGTCGCGAGGGTCGCCCGGCCGCGGAAGGTGAAAGCGATCCATCCGTATCTAACACTACAGTCGTACACTATAATCTCGCTCCCCTATTACGACTACATGGAAGGTTTCCAATCTATAGTAAAAATTAACGCGGAAGTGACTCAATCATTAATCCAGTTAATTGTGTCCACTGACGCAGGCTGAATAATGACGTCTGGCTGTCTTTAAAACAAGGCCAACAGTTTGTTCAGAACTTGGTCACATCAAACATTTGGCCTGCACCTCTTTATGGATGATGGACTTCACAGAACGGAAGATAACACTTTATTGTTAGGTAAGTACGTCTTATGCAAAGACTTATTAATTAGTTGACAACCATTCGACAGGATGTCGTGTCGAATATGACACATTTTCAATTACTGATTTGACTTGACTCCGATAGCAAATGGCTGCCGGAAGAAAAGTGATCGTCTATTTGTTTTAAACTATCAACATTTTCGGGTTTTGGATTTGTGAACAGCCTTTACTACCTACTCCTTTCGACAAAATTTATTGATGCTCGATTCGGCACAGAAGCGTATCGAATGGTTGTATTTTGCATCCCGTATATTGGATCGCAGATGCTCTGTAATTTTAGTCAGTTATCCACACAACAGGCAACATTATTTCTTAAATTCACCACGGTTATTACAAGAACGTTGGAGGAAACTTCCTATTATTTACCAATATCAACAACTTAATGCATAACTTGTAAGTTATTTTATATACTTTTATGGTGCTGAAACTACGGAAGTAATTTTTCACAAAAGGAGAACCTGTTTAATGAGTTGCTCAGACTTGGTTAACAAAAAATGAATTTAAAAATAACCTTGATAATGTACAGTCATGTTTCCAAAACATTCGTCTATTTTCAATTTATATCCTTTATTATATAAGTCAGGGGACACCTTTCGAAGCTGCGGCGCTGAACTGACTACTGCATAGAAAACTATCGTGGAATGACTTTATTTATGTATCAAAGGAAATTTCATGCATGAAATTTCTTGTTCCCTCGACCTAACCCGTTGCATCGCATCGCCTGTCCGCGCGAGTAGGTACTTCGTTTTCGTTTCGAGCTATTACTTAGTTTTCGCTTAGCGCTATTTCTGAATTTTTAACCGACTTCCAAAAAGGAGGAGGTTATATGTTCGACTTTATATATGTTATTTTTTTATATTTTTTTTATGTATGTTCACCGATTTCTCCGTCAGTTGTGGACCTATTTTAAAAATTCTTTTTTTGTTTGAAAGAGTATGGTCTTGAGGTGGTCTCATTGCCACCAAGTCGGAATCTGATGAGGGAATCCCATGGAAATTGAGGGAAACCCTCAAATTTCATAGACACATCTATAGCGATTTGGGTATTTTTTATAGTAACTCGTGCATTTCTCTCGGAAAGCGCCATTTGGTGAAGTGGAACTGATGATGAAGACCACAGATGGCCATCGGAACTACCTACTCAATAATAATTTTTTCACAGGTTGCGATTTGATTAGGTACAGTCGAGTTCATTAATATATTAGCAGTGATAATATTTCAAAATATCGTAAGAATTATAATAATCATATAATTCTATAAAAACTAAGACCTTATGAACAGTTTATATGATAACATTTTATTGATGTAAGTTTGTATAGAATTATATGATTATTTTAAAGCTTACAATATTTTGAAACATTGTCACTGCCAATATATTAATGAACTCGACTGTACTTTAGTGTTTTTGCTAAGCAATTTAGCTCGTCACAATGCGTATGGTGTGTAAGTGCTCCAGTTCTCCTGGTTCTTACTAGGAGAACTCCTCAACAATTAACGTCCTTGCATCGGGAAAAGCAATATTTTGTAAAAGGTGATGAGCAGTTGACATTAGGCTATTGTAATTTAGATAAATTACAAACTGACCCACTAATAAGTGAAAAATAAAAACTTTTTTACAAAAAAAAACAACCTAATTCCAAAAAAAACTCCATCATCTGCCTAGCCTTTTCCCAACTATCTTGGGGTTGGCTTCCAGTTTAACCGGATGCAGCTGAATACTAGTATTTTTCATGGAGCGACTGCCTATCTGACCTCCACAACCCAGTTACTGGGTAATACGATATCCCTTGATAAGAATGGTTGTCAGACTTTCGGGCTACTGACGACCCATTAACGACTGTCAAAGATCCACGAATGACAGCCGGGACCAACGGATTAACGTGCTTTCCGAGGCACGGAGGGGTCTCGGTACGTAAAGACGGTCACCCCTCCAGAGACCAACCGCGGCAAGCGTAGCTTAACCTGATCGATCGACTGTGCGGCTGTTATTATTTAGCCCCCTCACGCGCGTGAAAAATAACTTTAATTTCGGAAGTCGGTGTCAATAAACGAAAATGCGGATCTAACGACACCGACTTCCGGAATTAAAGTTATTTTTCACTCTGTAGTTTTTTTTTTGGAAGTCGGTTGTTTTTTTTGTTTTTGTAAAAAGTTTTTTATTGCTCGGCTCCTAATGGTCCTAGCTGGTGTAATGTTAAATAGCATATAACCTTCCTCAAGAATTGGGCTATCAAGTGTAAAAGTAATTTTTCGTATCCGACTGCAACTTCCAGAGATTAGCGCGTTCAAACAAACTCTTCAGCTTTATTATTAGGATATATAGAATAGGTAGATAAAATCATAAAATCAAGTTCGGTCAGAGCACGGGTCAGAGTCATGTCAGAATCTGTGATATTAATATTATAACGCAATATTTAATAGTGAGTCGTTTTAAATCAGATTGTATCGTGCACTGAGCAAACTAAATAAAAATAAAGGTGACGAACGTTTTTTTTTACTGTATCTGTCCTAGAGTCGTACAGAGCGACCTTTAGAGGTTTACTCAAACTTCCCTGATCCGTTTCATTAATTTTATACAGGGTCAAATTAAATTAGCTAGCGAAACTCCTCAGACGTGATGGGTGTCGGTATATAAATAAGATAAAAATAAATTATTTCATGAAAGCTAGTGACATATCAGTATATTTTTGTAAATTTAAAGGGTCGTGTTGTTTCTAAACACTTTAAAAAAACAGATTTTCTTAACAACTTCAAGTAACATCCATACAAGCGGTGACTGACCCCAAAAAAATATCAAGAAATATATTTTTTTTTTTGTTTTATCTTGTTTAGGTATTGATATTCAGTCTCCGGTCTATATACATAAGCTAATTTAGTTTTTTTTTTCGCTAACTACTTAATTTAATTTTAAAACCGCGTGTGATATAAATATTTAATTCCGGCATTTCAAATAAAATAAACCTGTCTATCTACATGAACCTGTGTTTACTATTATAATATGTAAGTATACCTACCTATATCCAACTGGCTGGCCCGAAGAACTTAGTACAACCTCAGAATCAATAAGAACGAATCTATGAGAAAATAAATAATCTTCATCTCTTTTTTCGTAAGTTTTCCCCATGTATTCGGGGCGGAGACAAATCTAACAAATCAAAGTTCATAAAAATCGGTCCAACCGTTCTTGAGTTTTAACTACCGACTTTGTTTTATGTATATTTAATGTGTAATACCAACAACTTAATATCAGCTTGTTAATCGCCATGAAATCGAGCTTAACGTCGAACATAAAACTGTTAGAGCCACTTGCATCTACGCTCTCGGTCCCGCTCGTTACTAATAATTACTCTGAAGACGCGTTGCGTGACCGTTGCATCAACATTGCATCACAACTAGCATATGCATCGCTGCATCCAAATAAAAGAATTTCTTTAAGCAACTCGGAAGGAATACGGCTAGAAGAATTAAATGGTTTTGATTTGTTTATAGTTTAATAAAAACTATTTTCTTGCTCATATAATATAGGAAATAAAATTATCAATTCTGCCAAGTAGCACTTCTTTTAAAAACTAGTCTGTGATTGATGACATAGAGTAAAGATTGGAAAAAAGTGCCGAACGGTATCTACTAATTATTATAACACAATCAGCATTTTGATTTAATGGTTTTACTAAGAGGAAATGCGGTCAGAGAGACTTTTGAAAAAGCCTAAGTAAATAGTAATTAATCGCCTATTTCCTCCTCCAATATTGGACCAATTTAAGAGATATTTCATAAACTGAATAAGAAGGATATATACTGTGTTCCTATGTTTTTCTTTTTTCATTAATAGTTGTCAAATTTGTACGCTAGGCCTCTGTTGACAACGGTTTAAATAGACATTTTTTGAGGGTTCTAGTACTTATAAAATAAAAATAATGTATTAATTAGCAAAAAGGAAAACATAGGGACATCAAGTAGTTCATAGCTTTATGGTCATTACACAGAAATAAAACAGGCGAGAGCGTTTCTATGGAGAAACTACCACCCGCATTTCCTTCTAACCCCCGACGCAAAAAGAGGGGTTTTATAAGTTTGAAGTGTCTGTGTATATGTGTGTCTGTCTGTGGCATCGTAGTTCGTAGCTCCTAAAATATTAAACTTAATAAAATTATAATGAAGAAATCGATGTTTTGTAAGTCGTAAAAACCGTGCGAAGCGGGGGCGGGTCCGTAGTTTTTTTTAATTGCTGAATGGAGCCTCTCTTGACTTCGTTCACGCCTGATGGAAAGCGATGGAGAGGATCTATGATGGAACGAGCGTGCCAATAAGGTGCCTATGACACTGGAACTCCCACGCATCGATGAAACACAGCAGGCTACTTTTTGTTTGTTTGAAAAATCTTTTTGCACCAATTCTTGAGGAAGGCTATATAACATCACGCTTAAGCCCTATAGAGCCGAGTAAAAGGAATAAAAGTCAAAAAGGACGCGAAACGAAAACAATACTAACTAGCGCGGGCAGGCGATGCTATGTGAAGGGGTAGGTGGGGGAACAACAAATTTCACGCAGACAAAGCTGCGTAGAAGGTAGTAAAATATAAATTGCACCTGTAGTTTGCACGTCCGGAACTCCGGATAACAGAAGGTAAGCAATTATGATCACTTAACGTTACCTATTACTCGTAGTGTGATATAAGAAGAAACAGCGAAGAGCGTAATCATGACGTATAATGAAATGAACCTAAGTAAGGTGCGCATGAGCAGGCCAGTTTTAATCTGTATCCAATTATTTTTAAACTAGCGATCCGACCCTGCTTCGCACGGATTTTACGACTTGACTAAACATCGAGATTTCTTATTTTATAAAAGTTTAATATAACTGCCACATTAGGTTCTGGGTTCGATTCTCAGGTCGGGCAAAGTGTTATTGAGTTTTTCCATCAGGAAGTTCTCAGTAGCAGACCGAAGTATGGATATGTGCCCAGTTGATAGCAATAGGCTCGCCCCTATTACTTACATGGGACTTAACTGTCGCAATGTGTGTGTACTTACCATAGGTACACCTCTGCCTTACCCTTTGGGGTTACAGGCGTGATGTTATGTAGATATAGAATAAATATACAGGGTGACTGGATCTGGACCCGCCATAGAAATTTCGCATATAGAGGAGGTCATTTGCTAATTATTAGACCTTACTTTCCCTAGCTAAAGTTTTATAATTTAGGAGATATGTCAATTTTTATACCTACTTAATTGCGATTTTTTCAAAATTTGACATCAAGCATTTTATTTTAGTATTTTTTAAACACAAACAACAACAACAACTTTTTAAATACAAATTTAGTGCCATTGGAAAGGTGAAAAGCCGTATTTTTTTTAAATTTCAGGTTGAATTTTTTTTAGTATTTTAAAGATTTTTTTTTGTATTTTTTTTAAGTCGTACTATCTTATTTTTAACCCTAGTTTGAGGGATGTTCCGAGGTATTTTAATCACCAATGTTTCTAACTATCAACAAATAATAAAAAACTACTAAAGTAATGCATTATAATTAAACTACTTTGAATAAAAGAGCCATTTTCGAGAGGGCTCCTCCTATGGGTGAAAAGAATATATTTAAAAAAAAACTCAATTAATAGATTTTTTCGCAAGCTACAATATGTTCAAGTTTTCCACTTGATTGCCGGGATTTTTTTTTTATATTTTCATATTTTTTTCGTTGCATCAAGTAAATTTTTGAAAAGTACAGAATTGATCTCCATTAAATTATCTATACAATGGTATATAAGTTAAGTAGTTTCTGTGTACTATCAAGAGTATAACAATAGAAACAGTTGCAGAAAGAAACAAACATAGGGGAGGTCAGCTCAAAGCGGCCACCTTAACTTTAAATTAAGAAAAAACCTATAAAACGATTCATTTTTGAAAATAATTTTATACTAATAGGTAGATAATTTATTTAATTTTTGTAATTTGCAATTTAAATTTCGCGCAAATTTAAATATAAGCCTTAGATTTGTAGATTACAAAAACTTGTCAAAAAACCGCTTTGCCCGAGGGGTCGCCCAAAGCGGCCATGGTGGTAAAGGCATAGAGGCCACCCCAAAAATTCTTCAGAAATGTTTATTTTTTGTTGAAATATATCGTGCTAGACAAAATAAAAATCAAAAAAATATATTAAAAACATTATTTATTATTATTAAACATATTTTTTTAAAAAATAATCAACATTTTCTACCCGTTTTAATCACAATCAGTCTTAAAAGTAATTTGACTTAAATTTAATATTATAATTAGGTATTTAGTTTGAAAACTTCTGAACTAATAGGAATTTTGAATCAGATTTAGTTTTTGTTAATATTTATTAATTTTATTAATCAACAGTCAGTAATCTTACTTTAAGTCTTCCAACAGTCTTAAAATATTGAAATAATTAATCCTCTAAAACTTAAAAATATTTCATAAAAAAACCAGATAAAATAAAATAAAACAAAACAAATAAAATAAAACTTTTTGTAAAAATCATCAATATTTTCTGCTTTATCCTAATTAATAATCACAATCGGTCTTAAAAGTAATTTAATTTAACTTTGTAATATTTAGTTTAAAACTTTAATTAAAATTTTAGGAACTACTAAGTATTAGGTTGATACTTGACATTTTTATTAATCATAGTTACTTCTTTCAACAGTCTTTATCTTTTATAAAAATTAATCCTCTTTTTTAAATAAAACAATTAAAATTAAATTATAACAACAGAGATCAGATTTCTTGACAGTAGTAAGCTGTTCCGGAATATGTCATACACGATTCATGAGCCCATAACTGGCAGTCATCACATCGTAACTTCGTCCCAAGACGCCTGGGTAGTTTTACGTTTGTAATTGTTGACCATCTAAACAAAATAACTGAGAATTATCAATCGAATCATAATATTTCAATAAGGGCAAAGCGGTCACCTGGCCACTTTGCCCGAGCCGCTTTGCCTTTATCGCCCATTTTGTTATAAAAATTCACTACTCCCACATTATTTATCAAATTTTGGAGCTAATACTAAAGACACAAAGCCAAATAAACAAGTAAAAATACACGTGTAATGAAAGCATTTAAACTCAAACAGGTTTGACCAAAACAAGTTAAACTTACCTTGTATTATTTTAACAAAGGGCGCGAAAACGTATTTTTCGTCATAAGAGCCACCCGCTCGATCCCACCGCTACCGAATGTCTGATCGGTACGGGGCGGGAGGTTTATTACGCGTGCAGAATGGCAACGTCTCGCTATCTCTTCAAATATCCGAAAAATTAATCATGGCCGCTTTGCCTTCTATGGCCACTTTGAGCTGACTTCCCCTACTCGTAAATGTTCGATCGTAAAGCAGTCTCTAATGCTTCGCATTATGGGTCGTGCAATTAATTGTCTGTATTCCTAACCCTTATCAGTCCTTAAATTATAAGCCTCTAGTTTTCAGGACAACATTTACAAATATTAGCAAAGAGCATCACTAAATTACTGAACTCTCAGGAATGCACTTTAGTAAAACTTTGTTCTGTAAATGTTATAAAATGTATTGTAAAATATAATAATTATATGTATCATAAGATGTGACATTTTAACAAAAATGCTAAAATAGGTGTATTAATAATAATAATAGGTACTTATATTATTATATTGTAATATATTCGAGTTGTTTATTCGTCTTTATAACAACGAATAAACTTAATATGCCAAGGCAAAATATGCATTCATAATAGCAGTAGGTATAAAGGAGATGCACCGGAAGTATATATTAATAAAATATTTTGGAGACGTCAGAACAGGTAAATTAATTATCTAATTATGATAAGATTATCGAAAGTTGGTAACATAATATAGGTATTATGAAACATTTAAATTGAAAAACTCTAAACGAAAATAAAAGTATCTTCACATCTTTTTAAAAGTATCATGATATTATATAATGGTCGATGAAATTGGAAATAGCGAAATAAGTAAATATCTATATAGGTATAGTCAATATCTTTAAGTGTTTCGACGACTAAGTCAGCCAACCATAAAATTAAACTATGTAAATACTGTGCTGCGACAAGGACAATCACGTCAAACAAAAAAATTCAATAATTAAATACAAAGTTAAACATCTATCCAAGGCTAAATAAAAATTACAAACGATCAATGGCATATCTACCTATATATATTTTTATACAGGGTGAACCGTTAAAGATCTGAAAAAGAAAAGCTGAAACTAAGTTTCTTTCAAAATCTTTGAATGAAAATCTTCATTCAAAGATTTTGAAAGAAACTTAGTTTCAGCTTTTCTTCAACTTAACTCATAAACTTCGTAACTCATAAATCCTGACCAGAAGATCAGAAGACAATCCCCGTAAAAAAAAAACGCAAAAACACAAAATCTAGTCGCAATCTCATCTCAGCGAAAACCAATGTCTTTATGAAAATTAGAGGTGTTTTTGACAGATTGAGACTGAAATTAGAATGCGAACTAATTGCCCAATGTTAAGTTGCATTCGACAAGCTGGAAGGTATACGACGTATAATTCTTAAGTGAACCGCTTGAATGATGACAAATGTGTCCATCCATGGCATGTTACAACATACACACTGTTACAATTCTGCCACCAACTTTAATGTGTCTTTCTTCGTCTTATATTTAATTGCGGAAATAAGTATAAGCTCTTTGCGTTTAGCTTGAAGGAGAAAGCCATTAAGTTGTGGACAAAAAGAAAAAAATACATTTCCTTGTTTTAGAAATGTCCATCAGACTAATAGAGTCGATTAGCGTATTTAATCTCACTGCGAGTAGACGAACAATTTATTACATCCGAGCACCTACATCCGTTTCCTAATTGAACACCTTCACGATAGTATTGGAACTATTTTAGTCTAATGGTTTTCGATCTTCGTTTTGGTACAGATCTGAATCTTATTTGTTTTTACAACCTGCAATTCAGCAGTCAATCTCTAGCAGTTTACAATTAAAATTGTAAATGTTTAGTATTTTTACTGGTGAAGAACCCTTGGTGACTTCGGTTTATTGATACTACCGGCAATTAAAATAGCTTCAAGGACTCCTAACATCCTAACAAAGTTTAGTCTAGACCAGCAACACAAAAATTTTGAAACAAAATGTTTTCAGTAGACCAAAAGCAAAACCGTTCGAAAACCACACACTTTTGGCTAATTACCTACCAGAAAAAATCGTAATAATACGTTTTTAAAATAAAATCGTCCACGCTGCTGTATAATTATTTACCAATCGTTTCTCACAGCCAAGCACCAAGTCCTAAATACTACTTTGGCCACGGCAAAATAAAGTCATTAAGTTCTTGATTTTGTGCAATTTTGTTATAATGACGACACAATTTAATTCACAACGTATTGTTTTACATTTTTAAAGCTATACGAAGCCACATATCGTGAGGTGTCGCCAGTCCAGTAAAAAATACATTGACGTCGAAATTGCGTTATACTTATCCACCCATTATACCTACTTAGGTTCCACCTACTTATACTTTATCTTCACATAACAGTTGCGACAGTTCAGGCAAGTGTTATATAAATCTGGTGTGCCCTAATATAATCCTACTGACTCACTCATCCAATTAAGGCTAGTTAAATCGCTCTCGATTCTTATGTGCATACCCATAAGTGACAACTTTGCACCCGGAGGGTTGGTCAAGAGAGGCCCTGTCAGGTTTTAGCACCTAGAATTTGGTTAAATACGATGAAGGTATTGGTGATTGAATTTCTCTCATCGAAATCTACCTAAATGGTGTGAAAAGAACTTAAAAACAACCCATGATGCACGCAGCAAGAACAAGCTGATGCAACCTGGATCAAGAGATTGGTTTCAGGCTGCTCTACACAAACTGTGTCGTGTTATGCATATTATATGTATTTAGAATGTTTGATCCTTCGCATAAGTCGGCTATGTTATTATATAGGAATTTATTTAAAGTTTTTTTTTACTTTCTAAGCGTCCTTGTTTGGTAAATACGTATTTCAATTATAAACTCAGCTTAATTAATTAATACCTACAAGGTTACCTGTCTAACAGAATTTACTTCGCTGTATACAAATATACGTTACAAGGAAAAAATTAATCGGAGCGATTTTATAATAGTGAGCGTTGAGATAAATGCACAAGGCAGCAATGCAGCATTAAGTTTAAGTAGTTCGCCACAACAACTGTAATTACGTTCGCGACACAACCGCAATCAACGTCATTCCCTCGATAAATAAACGGTAAGTTTTTCAGAAGGCATTGACAATGAGAACAGACTCGGCAGCGCAGCCTGTTTGAGCGTTTTCGTGAAGTCATTGTGCAACAACCGAGCGTAAAGAAGGAGCCATAGTACGGTAATTAACAAAACTAAATGCAAATATGGTGCATAGCTGAAGTATTTTCAGCGTGATTCCGGTGTTTTGGGTAAATTGTGTCACAACATTATTATTGAAAAAATATCGTGCTTATTTCAATGTGGAATAGTTTCTTAAATTTAAAGAACCATGTAAGAACCGTATTTAGTGCTGAAATTCCACAACATTCCTAAATAAAATGGCACCGGCATCGCATAAAATATTAAAATATGCCTTGTACAATGCACTCGCACTATTTATGCAAAATAACAATATTATACTGACAAGTGTTCCGGTCGCACCTTTGTTTTTCTTCTTAGATTTTCATAAAAAGATTTTGATTGCACTGATTAGGTACTTACCGCATAAAAGTAGCGCAAACAACTCCATTTTGTAATCCATTGTGATTTTATTAATGTATATTGGCATTCATTCATGCAGTCTTATTCAAACTTCACATAAACAATGACGTGAATATTTCCCGCGTAAAAACGCAACGGTCGAACTCGCGCGTGCGTCTGGCGCGCTTCGCGATACGAGTGTCGAACACAGGTGTCGAATGACCGCATGACTCGAGAAACGCGCCATACGGGCCATACGGCCAATTTTTCGTCGGTATAAAGCCTTCCTCCTATAAATGTATATCCAAATTACTTTGAAGTGTGATTTCTATGATCCAAGCGCATTTGTGTTCAATAAACGAGGTGAAGCGGCTAATTTTGTAGTCGAAACTATCCAATAAATACGATATCAAACACACTCTTTGCGCTTAAAACAAATTACTACGTAATATATTTCTTAAGTGTTATGTATGTATGTAATGTATAAAGAATACTTAACCCAAATTAAAATTCGTATGCTCAAAACTTCACATTATTTTTTCCAAGTCACGTTCTTTGCTCTAGTTACATTTAATAATTAGGTAGTTTTTTTTTTTTTGGAAAAAACGAGAATGCATGCTAATAATACTAAGATAAATGCAACAATGGTTGCATGATGCTGGATGAGAGTAGCTGGCCAAAGATCGATTAAAATGCCTTTCTTATATACGGGCCTATGACCAACGGTGAACTGCTACAGAATAATGATGATAAAGAATGGGAAGATACTTGAAACAGCAATAAGTAATTTTTCAAGTTTTAATATTCAAAACATTATGTCAGTTCTCTTTAACACGTCTTAGGGAAGAAAAAATGCATCGTGGCCAAGAAAGATTTCCCACGGCTGGCACATTTAACGTTGGCAATTCATATCGACGACCCTTGGCTATGAATCGACATTGTATGAAACTATGGAACAATGCTAGTTATTAAATGTGTGTTCTTATGAGAATGCATAGCTATAGCCTACAGCTATGCATTCATAGCATAATATGTGATAGTAACTTCCCGCTCTAACAGTGTGGTCAAGGACTTCCTATAAGAACAAAGGTGTTTAACGAAGCTAAAATTAAAGTAGAAGTACTAAAATTAATCAGTCACGAAATGAAAGTAATTCACACACATCGGAAAACATAGGTACATGCCAAGACTCCAATTTCAATGAAATGCAAGCCCGCTCTATTACAACTGAATATGCTTACAAATTATTTATTGTGATTTTAATGTCGTATATCTTTCAAGGATAAGTATATGGAAATGCTGGGTATAATGATACATGGGAACTAAAGACTTCGAATAAACTGGGCCCGGACTAATACTGTTTATTAAACTAGAGCAAGTTATGCATTTTTGGTTAGTATGTATAAAAAGGCTTAAGACGATTTCTACCATGACACAGGGTTAAAACCTATACACTTACCTATATAATTTTCCAAGGTTCCTTGATCTTTTGTATGTTGCTCAGAAAACTTTGTAAAGTTATTGACCTTCCTGCCCTTATCCCAATTTATTTAGGGTCGTAGTGGGTCGAATTCATCTCTATCCACCGTCAGCTCAGAGTTCACTGTATTGCGGCAAATATTTAACCGATCCTAAAAATACTAATAGATACGCTAACATACAGGGTTATTTGTAAAATACCAGCAACCTCTTAAGAGGTCATTGTACTCATCATTATGAACAACTTTTACTATGGGACCAAACCTGAAACCGCGAAATAAAAATCAGTTGTTCCCTACATTTATATTCGTCTATCTCGTCAAAATGTAGGGAACAGCTGATTTTTTTTTTCGCGATTTCAGGTTTGGTCCCATAGTAAAATTTGTTCATAATGAAGAGTACAATGACCTCTTAAGAGGTTGCTGGTATTTTTCAAATAACCCTGTATACCTACTCACTGATCGACTTTTTGTGATTAGTCATATTATAGTTACTGGGAACATCTTGAATTTGCGCTCAACGGCCGCAGCTGATTGTTTGTTACAGTTCTTACCTAACCTAAGCTTACTGTGCCCAATTTTAACGGTACAGTTAGTTTTTAAAAATACCAGAAAGGTAAAAGACGAGTGAGTAAAGAAGGTGAATATCATTCTCAATCGCTCACTGCTGAGAATCGTGACTCCGGTTCAAAATATTGTCAACTGTTACGATCAGTGGCTTGGTGGAGTATAACGCTGATTGGTATATCCAATGGCTCCGGTATTTGATCCAGTTATCATTAGACATTCCATGTTGTTAATACCTCTGCGGGCAATGTGGCCGAAGTATCTCACGACACGTTGCAGGTAGGTTGAAGACAGTTGTTGTGCTTTCTCTAATTTGAGTTGTTTTAGGATCGAGACATTTGTGGGGTGGACCGTCCATGGTATCCATATATAATAGGCGACACTAGCATTACATTTTGAAGGCGTCAATTCTTTTGCTGTCGGTATGTTCTCTGCATAGAAAATGTCTCCATAGAAAAAGATGGAAATGACAAGTGAGCGGATGGGTGTTTCGAACATCATTATAAGAACTAAAATATTTTAAGGGATCAATTAAATACCTATTCTCCCTTTATTTCTAAGCACATCATCTCTCACACAATCTCTCCATAATTTCTTAGCCATCAACATTAAAATAAATATGAGTTAATTAAGTCATACATGCTCCTCATTCCTCCGCATTTGAAGTTCATAAAATATGATAATCGGCTGCTACTCAGTTCTTTTGTACTTTATCTTAATTATCAATTATATTTAAGAAAACTGAAGCAGCTACGACGGTGTACAGGTAGGTATGCCACAGAGTTGCATCCTAGTCCCAAAGTCACGCTAAATTGACTAAATCAGGACTAAGATAAAATTTGGTTGCTGGTTCCATTCAGGTCTCAAAAACATCGAAGGTGCAAGCATTGCGAGCAGCAGCCATAGAGGAGGGAGGTCTACCTGCAGCCCTCAATACCTACTGCAAGCCTGGTTCGATTTGCAGACCCTGTGAATTGACATACGGACGGAAGGTTTTTCGTTTATGTTCTTAATATTGATGTAGATATAAATCATAGTTAATCTATCTACATCGATGTATTTATTACACTCACGTTACATTTCGCCAGTTATATTTAAGTCCACTGTGCCTAATAAGGGGCGAGACCGAATTCAGTGTACGGGCTGCCACTTATTATTTCCTAATGGAAGAACTAAATAACGCTTTGTGGTATGCTGTAGTAACATACATTTAAGCGATTCTCATTTGTAACATTGTATAGTTTACACGATTACGCGCCTTTAAAAGGAATACATGAAATCATATGTCACTCAGTATATTTGCTGCATGTGAAATATATAATTAGAACTAGAGTGTTAAAGCAATCATTTACACAATTGTTGAGTTATTTCTATTGACCTTCAAGCTGATGAAAGTAAAAAGGAACAAAAACTGCGTGTTAACACCCATCGCTATGTAGTAACAAGTAATTATGTGTATTCATGCAAAACGTCAATCTGATACGGATACAACTTGATTAACTAACAGAATAACATAACCAACCTATAGAGAAGGTAGAGGCACAATGTACCGTGAACTAAAAGTTATAATCTGATAATAGGTATATGTAATGAAATGGATAAGTATACGTTTTATGTAATTATTGTATATATGTAAATGGTACACCACATACTACCTTGCAGAATTGACTCGCCTTTCTCCCTTAATCAATCCAAAGGTTGTCTTTAAACGATCGAATTTAGCGATAAGACCTCTCATCGTGTCACTCCTTATAAAATATCTACATTTATTATCTGTAATTTTTATGGTTCACCAACTTAGTCTATCAATCTATCTACATACTCTTTAATGAATGTATACAAAAACTTGTAAAACATTTTAAAAGAGTAACGGTGGAGTTTCTTGCCCATTCTTCTCCACACGAAAACTACATTTTGGAATGGGCGACTAGAATCAATTCTATTTTTTAATTTTAAATTTTGACGTTCAAAAGTGCCTTTTAAGTGCCTATTTGAAATAAATGATTTGACTTTGACTTTACTTACCTACATGTAATTTTGTGAAAGGCAATTACTCGAAATTAAGTCAGAAACTTAAAAAAATTAAGCACAAGAAAAGAAAAATACACTGAGTTTATAAGATCTATTTATTATAATCTAAGTGGAAGAAAGTTCTCTATCTACAAATTGACTTAAACAACATTTATTACAATAGTTTAGGCAGACATAAGCACTGTATATATCTACTATGTATTCAAAATCGTATAAATAATAGAGACGATTTTGTCTGGACTTTAAAAGAGACTGACCTCTGAGCTTGTTTGGGCCTTACTTCTCAGAATAGTCAGATACGAAACGCCGACCTCATCCAGCTAAAAAAAAATATGATTGACGTGTAAAAGTGTTTGTACAAACCTACTTACAGAAAATAAATCGTTTATCTATATAAAAGCAGGCCTCAATATCTTTAAAAAAAACTTTCACAAATAGACTTTTCTGTTTTGAGTACTTTAATGTAAGTACGTCTCTCTTTCCCTCTTTTCTTTTTTTTTCTTTTCTTTTGTATCTTTACCTATTCATGGCAGTAGTAACTTACTATTTACATGATTTAAATGTACCTACATCTCATCATAATTATTATCTCTAGTGAGATACCTACCAGGTTTCGATTTTCATAATTATGTTCACTACAACTTATTATGAAAATCGTACATCAGGTAGGTACTTGATAATTACTTAATGTACACACAAATTTTCCCAATCAACTTTGAACCTTATGCTTTAGCGACAAAGTTGGAAATCTATTAAAGAAATTTGACAGATTTTAGTAGCTTGATGTGCTAGCATCTGTATTTACGTTAAGCAATTATGCGAACAGGCTGGAAAGTTCCAACGGGCTCTGAAGGGACACTACTCTTAATATCGGTATGGGTATTATACAGGGTGAAATTTTAATCACCGTTTTCCTCTTAAGGTATCATTGTACTCATCATTATGAACAAATTTTACTATTCCCTGCATTTTGACGAGTTATGCGAACATAAATGTAGGGAACAGCTGTTATTTTTTTCACGATTCAATCTGTAGAGTTATTTGTCTGCATTTGTGTCAGGTCAGTTCAAGTCGGTGCCAAGAGGCCGCGTCCTAACCAAAGCAATCGTCGCGCGATCACACGACCGGTGCGGTCATTTTGTTCGGTGAACCCACGTTTCCACGGAGACCCATATCTCCAAGTGCTACAAAGCTTGAAGTAAAACTGCAACCAGCCTTAAATATTTATGGTATTTTTGATCCAAGGCCCACTCGAACTTTCCAGACTGTATTATTCAATTACATATGCACAAATTTCAATACAAGAAAGGTTTCAATTTCAAGCTATCGGTGGTTGAGAGAGATCAGTGTGGAAAATATAAAGATACTTTTACTAATCACATTTAAGTAAGTGTTATGTTGCACAAGTTATGTCGAATTGGATGCATTTTATCGACTCCACGGGCTAGTCAGCCTCACTACCATCATGTATTATCATCATGACGTTTCACGCTGCGGTATTGGTATGAAATATTCATATGTCCGATTGCTATATAGGTGGTGCATTTTAGCATAACAATATTGATCGTTGGTCATCATTAGCCCACCTACATTTATTTCCAGATTCTTCTATTATATCATTCTGAATTTATACACATTAAGCGTCGTCGTCAACATTTTTCTTGAATGAAAATCGATACATGGTTTATTGCTTGGATGCTCACACAATGGTGATTTTGTGCCATGTTTAAAACGTAGGTATAGATAGTGCAATCCACGAAGACGCGCCCCACTCTTCTTCCGAATCGTTAGTGTTTATCGCTAGTTAATTCCATTAGTGTTTTAGTTCTTTCGATACACTCTAATTACCCACTAATAATAATTCGTGTGTATTTACAAAACTAAAACACTAGCGGAATGTTGCACACTTCTGCTGTAAGCATTAAGGCCTGCGCAGACGAAGGACTTTTGTCCGCGGACAAATTGTCGACAGCGATAGAATATATGGAAATCCCAGCAGTCTACTTGTCCTTCGTGTGCGTTATTGCATAGATTTCCATACGTTCTATCGTTGCGGACAATTTGTCCGCGTACGAATTGTCACTCGTCTGCGCAGGCCTTTAGGAAAAAGAGTGGGGCGCGTCTTCGTGGATTGCACTATCTATACCAACTAGAAGGTATAGAGAAGAAGAATGGTTTATATCTTGCAAATTCCTTAAAAATTCTTATGGACATTGGACAATAACAATCATCTATCTATCTATATAATTATATAAAAATGAAACCCGTTTTCCGTTGTCACGACATAACATGAAAACGGCTTGACCAATTTGGCTGATTTTTTTTTGTAGTTTTCTAATACTCTGTACAAGGTTCTTACGGAAAAAAATATAAAGAAAAAAAAAAATCTGAAAAAAAAAACTGAAACTCCAAGGACACTCTTTTAAAAAGATATTAGAAAATCTTGGGTACATTATTCTATTTAACATCACGCAATTACCCTTAGGAGCCGAACAAAATGAAAAAAGTCAGAAACAATGATAATAACCGCCAAAAAAGTAGTAGCTCGGGCTGGTATCGGATCCCACGCGGTGGGAAGGTTGCAATTTTACGCGGACGAAGTCGCGGGCAGACGCTAGTATTATTATATTTTATAAGATAAAAGTAAGACACCTTTAAAATGCACTTTCACAGTGAGATAATGGTTATTATGAATTGTTTATTTTTAAAGGTAAAGTTTTTTTTTATAAATTTTATTCGTGATCAATCTAACGTAGATTTCATTTAAGTATATTTTAAGGCTTCACTAAAACATGTAAGGATGGAACCTCTGACTATGAAAACCTATTAAAAGTACAATTTACAAGACAAGCCCTATTTATTTACAAGATTACTAATGGAATCAAGATTTACGTAGGAACAGTCTGTTTACTTTTTATATTAAAACCAAAATGTTTCATAGCTTTAAAGACTTTTAAGATTTTAGGCTATCGACATACTACAATGAGAGAATATGCTTAGCATACTCAGTAATTGTACTAAGTCGATTTTATTCCACTATTCACTTTTATTTACAGATTTCTATCACCTACAATATTACTATCTAACTTATACCTACTACTTAGAACTACTGTCTAATTCCGTACAAATACTAGAGTTGTCACAAATTGCCAGATACATAGTCATAGTTATTTTTCTTTGTTACTATACTGTTGAGAAGGACCATCTTCTGTTTCTGCTATTCTGGTATGTTAATACCTCTAATACAGGTACTGTGATACATATACTTCTCACTAAATCAAAACCATTTTGTGGCTTCATTCGGAATAAAATATTGCTTAAATAAAATGTTGTTCGTTTTTGACAGCTGCTATATGCTCTATAGCATAGCCTTTTAGGTGTTCTTATACTCGACATGAGTGTAAGAAAACCTAAAATAATACAAAATACTCCTAGTACAGTAAATACTAAGTCCATATTAAAAAGTAAATGTATTTTTACATAAAATAGAACTCCTTTCTCAAATAAGCAGACATTTTAAAGACCACTTAGCAGAAATTTAATACTGCACCCTAACTGCGTAACACACTACCAAGAAGTATACAGATAAAACTAGAGCCAACACTCTGAACAACTAAGTGAAACCGACTGTGGGCTGTCGCTCTCTTTCTGAATCCATACATAAGACAAAGAAAACATATATCACTGTCTCGTTCTTAAGTGCGTATTTAGAAAGAGAGCGTTAGCCCACAATCGGTTTCAGTTAGGTATTTAGAGTGTTGGCTACATTTTTATCTACAAGCTTCTTGCACACTACCGATCTCAATCTGAATCATTTTGAAGGATATTGCTAATCCATTGCTTCATGTGTATAAAATTGTCTGCACGACAAAACGCAATGAATGTTGTTGTGCTGTCAAAATGAAAGCCATTTCTACTGATAGTGTGTTACGCAATTAACCTGCCTGTCTAGTTTATTGCACAAAAGCTAAGATAGTAGTGCTTCTCGCTTTTTATACCGTCGAGAAAGTGCTAGTTGTTCCAAACAGATTAAATAGTTACTCGAGTTTATAACGAAAAAACTTCATCGTTTTCATAGCAAACCTCTAAAAACGACCTAGTTCGTCGCTGAGCCAAGTTAATGACAATAAAAACTTGTTATCTGGCAACTCATGACATACTTATAATACAATATTTACAAAAAGATTTCGGAAACGAGTTTCGTGTCTATGAGCCGGTGTGGCTTCGGTCGCGTCGGCTTCCTCCGGCGGTAGAGACGCGCGTTCAGCCGGTACAGCGCTGGGGACAGCGCGCATCGCACGTTGAACCACCAGTCGCACGACGCCACTCCTTGCGAGAACACTGTGCCATTGGGGCACAGGAACGACGCCTGACGGCCGTCGATGTCACAGTAATGCCAAGCTGAAAAAATAAACGTACCATATTCAATTCGCAAGCATTGTATCAACACATTGTATCAACACATTGAAACGTAGCGTACGTAATTGAAGAAGCTCTTTTCCCATTCTACCTACATATTTGGGGTAGAGCGTATGAATTGTCTCAAATTTTCTGAGGCAAGATTCCTCTCTTGCCTCACAATATCAAAGGGGCAATTCTCGTAATCTTAAGAACGTCCACAGTCTGAGGGGCAATTCTCGTAATTTTTATGAACGTTCACAGTCTGATCTCAGTCTCCATCTGTCAAAAATACTTCAAATTTCCCTACATTTTGACAAGTTTTTGACATTTGTTTGTCGCCGAGATGAGACTGCGACTAGATTTTGAACGTTTTAAATTATCAGAATTGGCCTACAGATCTCAGTCTCAATCTGTCAAAAAATACTTGAAGTTTTTGACTTTTGTTTGTCACCGAGATGAGACTGCGACTAGATTTTTAACGTTTTAAATTTCGAGAATTGGCCTTCAGGTCATCATCAGTTTTGCCAATGCCTAAATGGCAAACGTACTAAGATTGTACAATCTTCATCCATAGCACTGTGAGGATGTGACCCCACAATGCTATGGATTAAGGACGATGCCAAGAAAGCCCATCTGCAGAACAAAATATCTCAAGATCCAGAGGACAACAAGAAATCGTAAATAAAACGTACGCAAAGGTTAAAGACTCTACTTGCCCTACAAACAGCACACCACCTGATTGATACAACAGTTAACATTGAGAAATGTCACATATTCGCATTGCAAAATGTCCTACAAACTAAACAAGCATGATTAACGTGATAACCTTTGCATACAAATATATATATTTTTTATTAACATTCAGGTATTTCTTGGGGGTTTACTCAGAAATTGAAACTCATCACAATAGTACCTAGGTATAAATGTTATTTTAAAAATCTTCTTCTTCGTGTCGCTGGCAAGGTTGTATTTCTGATCAAACAGCTCGAAACTTCGCCACTTTCACGGCGTCGTCGGTAACAGCGCAGAGATCACTTTGACTGCATTTTTTGGGGCACAGAGAGCAGGATAGAAGATGGAGCATAGTATGCGGCATAGCTCTCTGCCGTACCGTCAAGGTAGCCCCACTTTACCAGGATGGAAATACATCTTTTCATTTTGCGTCCGGATAGGGTTCAGGGACTTCCAAGCGGACCACGAAAGGCTACACACTCTGCAGGGAAATGCTCCTTTGGAGGTAGATAGTAATTAGAAGGGAAAAAAGTATCCTGCCACAGTTTGCAACGGGCGCCGACCGGGTTTCCTGGTAGAGACACCTTCGATTTTAAGAAGCTGTGTCTTATTTTTAGCGTTTGCGTTTGGTAGTTGTACGCCAGATAGTGGGTGTCTAGTATCAGATTCCTGTTATTTCTCCACTGTGCTTGCAACTTCTCTTCGCACTTGTGGTGGTACTATGCCAGTTGTGGGATATAGTGCGCTGACCGGGGTCGGTTTCAGACAGCCTGTAATCCTTAGGCATGTTTCGTTTAGAGCAACATCTACTTCCTTGGCGTAAGCGGAACGGTGCCACACTAGGTACGCTTATTGTCACGCAGAGAAGCAGAGTGCTAGGCTAGTAGTCCGGAGTACCTGAAGTGAAGTACCCCAGGCAGTTGAGGTTAGGATTTTAAAAAAGCAAATACAACTTTTCAGCTTCGCAGTCAAGCGCACTCTCAGTGAGACATCGAAAAACCCTTGAATCTTATTTTTTATCTGTTTTTGGTAAAATACCTTTAACCAATACCAATATTTCCATGAGATTACATAATTCTGACAATTTTAATTAAAGTGCTATGGGGCCACCGCACCTCTTTTAAACGACGTTAAGTAATGATTCCTCAACCTTAACGATGCAGAAATTGTTCCAAATTATGTTTTATTTTTTATAAAGTATACAATTTATGAAGTTAAGTAAAATCAATGTAATAAATCGAGTTAATAAATTAGCAAGACGTCTTCAATAAATTAGAAGCTAAGTGCGTATCTCTAATCGCAGATCTCACGTTTTCGATCCAACATTTCATGTCGAGATCATGTCCGGGTTACTTTACGTTATAATTATCTGACCTCAAAGTATCATAAGGTCAGTTGTAAATCATTACAGCACGGCCAAGGTCTCAGCCACAGAATAGCAAAAGCTTTGTTCTGACAATAGAACCAAAAAGATGAACACCCACATCTTACAATTAATTTTCTTTGTCTGTTTTTTTTTTTTGGTTATTCAGATACTAAGAATGATTTAAACTCCTCCTACTTTAATAGCAGGCATCATTTATTACATGATTAACATCTTGTATTTCAAAAAATAAGTCGTAAATCAATATACAATAGAATGCCATCATGCTAATCAAGCGTTGAAAATGTATGACAAATTATAATCAAGAACGCTGTAGGCATGATTATGTTAGAAAAAAAATGTAAATCGTAGAGAATGAGAGCTAGTGAGAAAAGCACTCAGGATTTCAACAACCTCAGAATACAGAACAAACGAAGTTTGTTCTGTATTCTGAGACAACAACATCCTTTTTTTTTTTATTGTTCTTGGTTTTCATTTGTTTTTGGACAGTTACCTTGGCAACGGGTCTCCATGTCAGCGAAGAAGCCTGGATAAGGCTGATCATCACAGTAAAAGTTGGTGTATGGCACTGCACCAAGCACCGGGTAGTCTGTGCCTGGCTTTCCTGAAATTAGCCAAATAATATTTTTTAATACACTTTAAAATTTAGAATATAATTTTAGTAATGAACTTTTTGTATAAGACGCGTTGATGTCTTTTGTATAGGATACATTTCAAACAATATAATACGATGTTTTAATAAAACAAATCGAGTTTCAATTTAAATAACTCAATGTCAAATGTAAAGAAAAATGGTTTACAGAATAAACAAAGTTGTTTTTTTTACCAAAATCAGTCATTATTTTTAATATTTAGCATTGAAAAGTAAAATGTGTCATTTAACTTGTTACAGTGTAGTTTAACTTGACTGAAACTCGTTTAATATGGAACTATACTACACTATATTAAGATACATTTAATGGACACGTTTTTAGAGGTCAAAGGGGCCTAGGTCTCACATAGACCGATTGGCACGCCCGTAAACAACGGCTACTCAACACCATATAAATTATATCCAATGAAATTAAACTTTATACATATGTCTTGATGCCCCCTTTACTTAAATTAATTACGCAATCGTATTAGATACTAGCTGCCCTCGATTTCACCCGCATAAGTCTTGCTCCTCTGGGAATATAATATAAAAAGTATTTTGTGCCCTGGTCCATCTACCCATGTGCCAAATTTCATCGACATCCGTTCAGCCGCTTTAGCGTGAAAGCGTAACAAACATAAAAAAACAAAATCGTTTCTCTTTATAATATTAGTTTAGATTTGAATTACTCCTCTTTGACAATAAATAAATAAGTTGCTTTTTCAGTACTGTAATAATAACTATTGAACAATGATACTTTGAGCGATACCACGAGCAACAATGGGAAGCAAAGCAATTTCATCCTCAGAATTAATTGACAACAATCAACTATTAATAATTACATAAAAGAATTTTACAATCGGTCTAGACACTCAAATTCGTGAGAAAATGATCGTCCCGTTCGATCACGAGCGACTCTTGCGCATATTAGGCCGCTCCCGGTAGTTATACAGATAACGAAAGTTCGCTTGCAGTGACGACTTTCACTCCAAGACACCACTACTAACAATTCTTGATTGTGTGACAAAATAGCATCCTAGGTCATTATTTTGTATTCATTTTCGCTTATTGGGAAATGAGAAGTGATAGTAAAAGATTATTCAAATATGGTACATTCACCTTTGACCACCATTAATTTATAGTACAGTGATTGCAATTACATTGCTCGTCGTATATAATAGAACACAGGCCTACGTTCGAACCGCAAACTTTACGCAATTGTAGAATATAGATTTCATTTCGAAAGATTATCCGTCTTAATTCGTAAAATGAAATGTGTCTTGCATAGAAAGGCAATCTTCAATGCAAATTGACCTGCACTTCTGAATGCGTAGTTAAATGCTAAGAAACGCTTACAACATTAAGGGAAAACGTTCTGAATGCGTACATAACGTTTCGACAGGCAATTCAACATTTTCAGTCGGTCAGTTACGAGGTAATATGTTAGAATTTAGTGGTAGGTACATGCAGACATATCGCTACATAGCTTCTGCTCGCGGCTTCACCCGCGTGGGTGTCGGGAATTCCCACGGGAATGTTTTACCGGGTCAAAATGTATGTCAAGCCTTCTTCAGGATGTCATCTATCCTTGCCAAATTTTATCGAAATCCGTTCTATGGTTTAGATGTGTAAAGGTACAGAGTTACCTACTTTCAAATTTATGATATTATAAAGTATGGATTCTATATAAGTCAATCGAGTAATTGATGACTAGTATTATATTATAGTGGGATTATATATAGGCGACATTTATTACACGAGTAAAATTAGAACAATAGGATTATTACGGTTCCATCTTAAAAGGAAAACGGAACCACCATATTTTTGTATAAACTTTTCAGCAGCAAATTGGCCTTAATCCATTTGTTTAAAGTAAAGTAAAATAAACATCTCGTTCGTCGCTCTTTTAAGCCGTCACAGATACGTATGCCAGATATTTTCCATGATTATATCACATCAAGTAAATATTTATCGCGTTCAAATGCAAAACTTTCCTTTTAAGTGTGTATATCTATACTATGTAATTCTATTACAAGGTACGAAGAAGTTTTCATATTCATTACGCACTAAACGCACTGCTATACCAAGACTTCAGCAGAATCCTACTTCCTACTAATATTATAAATGCGAAAGTTTGTGAGGATGGATGGATGGATGTTTGTTACTCTTTCACGCAAAAACTACTGAACGGATTTTGATGAAACTTTACAGTAATATAGTTTATACATCAGAATAACACATAAGATACTTTCTATCCCGATATTCTCACGGGATCAAAACTTACGCGGGGGAAACCGCGGGGCGCAGCTAGTAACTAAATATTTCTGATTTATATAACTTCATAAGTACTTTAAAGAGGATATGTATGTAGGTATTATAGGTAAAAGTGGTTTTTCTTTTCCAGTGTCGATTTAGATAGATACGAGTATCTAAGACGAACGAAGGCGGAAAACCGCTATTAAAGCAGACCCACAAAATGTGGTTCCGAATCCAGTGCGCTAACTACTATGTTATTAAATACGATTAACTAGACACTTTAAATGTGAAATAAGTGTGGTACTTTTAGTGTTTCCGTTGACATTTAAATTATCATATTTATAAAACGTAATACTTTTTCGGTCAACATAGGGTGGGACGCCCTCAGGCTAAGTGGAGCAACAGCCTTCGAAGAGTGGCTCGATTAGAGTAGACGAAGGCCGCGTTAAATGGAGAGATTTGAACGGCCTATTTCCAAGAGTGTTTCATAAATACTCAACAGTGTTGTTTCTACAAGTATATGTGTACTTTTTTTTTTTTTTTTTTGTGGATGGGAAATCATCCAATGACCCCTCCCGCTCTGGGTGGAGCAGAAGGGAGTGTCAGACTCTTACTGACTAAAACCCACCCGTGTTCCTTCCTTAGCCCTTTGTGTTCCGGGGTAGCGGTAACCCTTTCGGACAATCCCGCTGCAAGTATATGTGTACTTAGTGTGTTATCTATAGGCTAATGATTTCACAAAGCAAACTCCATATTAAGAAAACTTGCTATTAATAAAACAATACGAGTACCTAATTAAATAAACTCGATACGAATTGATCAACTTTACGATTCTGTTAAAGGTTGACGCAACTCCTGCACTGTTATATAAGTCTAGGAACTGTAATATTATTGTATATACATTGTACATAAACACAAATGTAGCAAGCAAGTCATCTTAAAGGTCGAAGTGCGAGAGGGATTCTCGTTTTAGCTAGTATATCTAATTTAAGACTATTATACCGCGTGTATATCATTGACATTTGAATGAGAAATGTAAACAATTTTTACTATAAGTAAAAACTTCTATTTTTGTTAACGCTTCAATAATATGCTTCTGCATCCACGCCTTATTTGTGCTGACAAATGTAACATTTGATTCTTTCTACAACCATAGACAAAAAAAAACATTTAAGAACCAACCTACGCATTTTCAGTATTTTAATCACAGTTCAAAATATTGAATACGATATGACTCAAAGGTGAGTCGTATATAGTTCTCTACAATAAGTTAAATATTACATGTAGGTCTGCGCCGTGACCAACCGAAAATTATATTTATTTTTAACCTGAATAGGTACCAAGAAAGTACCACCAACTTCAACAACAACCCTCTAAAAGGATTTAATATTACGTAGGCATCAATTGTCTAACCAGCATACCACACGCGTAACTTCACGTTCAGTATTCAGTCCTTCTAATGAAACCATTAAGTCAATGATTAGATCAGACAATTAATTATTCTGCTGGCAAACATGAGGTGAGCAGATGATCATTATGTATGAAATGCGTACCTACAGTGATCCAGTCTCCTGATTTCTAAGGTCATGAAAAAAAAAAGTGTTTATTCACAGAAATATTTTTTACAAGATATATTACCTCTGCCAACTGCAAAGCAGTTTGTTGGCAGACGTAGCTCCTGTTTTTTTTTATAATACTAACATATTTTTTTTTATAATGACACTTTACGATAGTAATAAAAAACTGTTACCTCATTTCTTAAATTAAAAAAAAACAGACGTACTGTTATTTTTTATTTTTTCATCAACGCTTCAGTCCTCGTATGAATGCATCTCCTGCCTCAGATCATCCGGTTAACCTTCAGTATCATATGAAATAAAAGATGTTCTAATATTACGTGACCAACCAAGAATTTACTGACCAGCGCAAAGATCGTCCGACTTAATAGGTATGATACAAACGGATGACTCTCCAATATGATCTAACGTTCGTTAAATGTTTAATATCTGCGGCGATACCTGCCTCTGACAACATGGTTGCATTATGTTTTGTGATCGTGATGATAAATTACTGACATCTGATGTAACAGAATAGTAAACTGTTACTGTTACCTGCCTAGGCCTCAGGAGTGCAGTGTAATGCTTCAGAAGATGTTATTGTGGGATCTCACTATACAGAATTGCTGCATAATATGTTTCAATTCTTTAAGGAAGTATTTAACTGGACGTCTAAAAACTTATTGACCCTCTAATGACGTATGCTTTTTTTTTTAATCAGCCGTCTTTTTAACTTTCTGGCCTTTGCTTTTCTTAATATTTATAGGAATGCAAAATAGGAATAAGTTGTGCTTCTTTATAGCTATTATAAATAGTACATACCTACTATTTGTAAACAATAAACAAATCCTAGATCAAATGACCTATCCTAGCACAAGGCTGCATTACAAAAACAAACGTTATTCTTACATAACTTCCTTCATCAATTATTATGTAAATGCAATGTTAAACAAGTCATTCATGGATTTTATTTAAGAAACAATATTTACGTGCTAAGGCCCCAGAAGTCACGTAATCGAAGTGCGAAATGAAGTGACCCTACCAAACTTACGATACGCGAGGACAGGTTGAAACAAGGTCAGAAGAGTTCACATAATAATTTTACTTAACACGACGTAGCGACCAATTTTTGGTTTTATTTGCCATTGACAATGAAAATCGATCTACAGGACTTTTCTCGAAGCCCTTTTTTCGTAATGTCCGTTTGATTCAATAACAGGTTATGCATGGCATTGGCAGGCATGCAGCTTCTGCTAATAGGTTTACATTTTAAAGTATATTAGATTAATTAGTTCGTGTCTTTCAACTGCGATGAATAGTTATCTACGGATACTTAAAATGTACAGGGGTATAGAATAAACATGACAGTTATTCAAAAATAACCAATTAACATTTTAGAGTACAATACAAGCCATAAACCATAGATAAATAAATTGCGCGGACGCAATAAGCACAACACATAAAGTAGTAGAGGCGTGAGTGTTTGTGCTTGTTAAATATTGCTCATTCGATTACATTGGCATTTAAATTATCGATTCAAATCTTCTTTATACTGGTAGGTGTCAAACTGTGAGACAAATATTTATTGTACAGAGGCCAGCACATCAAGCTACCCCAATCTGTCAGATTTTCCCAATTGAATATGAACCTTATGCCTTTGATCTAAAGTTGAAAATCTATCAAAGAAATTTGACAGATTCGGGTAGGTTGACCTGCTGGCGTCTGTACATCTAAAGCCAAAACCGGCTCAACAGGATGGGTACATTAATGGAATCATTAAAAGTATATTTAGAAATGATTTGATTACAAAAAGGTGCTGAATTAGAATAAAAATACACTTTGAATTATGCTAAAGGTCTACTAGGGAAACATTTTGAGTTAGTATAGAGGGTGGCGCGACCTATTACCATGGATTCAGTAAGTACATGATTCTGAATCGTTCTGGGTTTAAATTTTCATCGTTTGTTTAAAAAAAAAAATGGTGGTCCATACATATTCGCTCCCGCTGTTTCATAGGAAGGTGGACCGCGAGGATCCACCTTCCTATGAAACAGCAGATTTTTTTTTATTATCTACGACTACGGGGATCTAGAATCATGTGCTGAATTCATGGTAACAGTTTGCGCGTCGGTGTCTCTGCCACGCAGTCGAGTCTGATTAATGCCATGTCTGAATTAATAATCCTTTAATTAAATTAACAAATAACATACAACCGTGTGTACCATACAGTTTAATGAGTGCTGTCTGACTGTAATACAGACGCTGGACAGTGCGTTAGCGGTAAGCGTTATCATTATCATTAATAATGGCTACATATGACCCACGCGTGGCGCAACACAGTTATAACGCTGTGGCGCAAGCGCAGCCGAGGCGGTGACGCGATGTTAAGTATACAAACCAACTTCTTACAAACACTATTGCATTTTGTATTCTATTCACTTACAAAAAAAGGCTCATTTTGAAGGCCACTGGTAAGAAAAATTAAGTCGAGTCACATCAATTTAACACCATAGAGGTTTAACTAATGAAAACGTTATTAATTCTAATAGCTTTTAACAGGGTTCAGCCTTCAAAGCATTGAATACGAAGGCTTTAATATTTTTTGTTAAACCTAATCTATACTTATAATAAATCTGTAGAGAGGTCAATTCTGTACATGAAATATATTTCCAAAATAACTATCAGCGGGTGATTAGTGATCGATACTGACGCCAAAAATGCAATCAGTAAAATTTTTGTCTGTCTGTCTGTCTGTCTGTATGTTCGTTATAGAAACAAAAACCACTCGACGGATTTCAACTAAACTTGGTACAATTGTTCTTCATACTCCTGGGCAGGTTATAGTATACTTTTCATCACGCTACGATCAATAGGAGCAGAGCAGTGAAGGGAAATATTGGGAAAACAGGATTTCTTTTTAGGTGAAGTAGTAATAGGTTAGTAGTAGTTAGTTAGTAGTAGGTAAGTTTTGGTTAATTTATGTTCAGTTTTTTTTTTATATTAAGTAGGTAAAAGCGTAGGTACTTTTATTAATATTATAGGTATAGGTATTATTAATTATAGTAGTTATAGGTATTTAGTTTTAAGTGAAGTAGGTTTTATTATATATTATTTTATATATTAGACGTAGTTATATATTTTTAGTTATTCAAGACCCAAGCGGACGCCGGCGTCCGCCCGCTATTGTCTTGAAAAAGGCGTTGAATGAGAAATACGCGTTCTCAAGAATCGGCAGAGGAAAGAGCAAATCGGTTAAACTCTATGAGAGTTAGTGCCTCAATTTCCGGAAGTAATTATTCCACGCGGACGAAGTCGCTGGCAAAAGCTAGTTAAAATAATAATAAACTAGAACAACAATATGCCATTTTAATAAAAGTCTGACAAACGCACGCGCAAGTTGTTAGGGCCAAACATGTCTTGTGTGTAAATGTTTTTTTTTTAATGAATTGTCGTAGTATGATCTTAGGCCTGCTAATTATTCGCCCACTTGCTCATACGCCTGCTCCGCCAATTATAGGTACATCAATACTTCGAAGCATTGTTTCGTTGACTGTCAAAATTACGTGATCGTAGGGAATAATTACTACTTATGCTACAAACGTATCATAGATAACATCACACCTGTGATCCCCAAAGGTTTAGGCAGAGGTGTTATAATACACCCGCATATAATAGATAACATCACGCCTGTGACCCCCAAAGGTTTAGGCAGAGGTGTTACAATACACCCACATAACATAGATAACATCACGCCTGTGATCCCCAAAGGTTTAGGCAGAGGTGTTATAATACACCCACATATCGCCAGGCATGTGGCGAGCTTGTTGCCATTAACCGGACACAAATCGACACTCCGGGCTGATAATGACCAATTCCTGATAGAAAAAAAAATTAACCGACTTCCAAAAACACAACAAAGTGAAAAAACTTTAATTTCGGAGGTGTCGTTGGCATTTTCGTTTTTTGACACCGACTTCCGTAATTAAAGTTATTTTTCACTTTGTTGTGTTTTTTGGAAGTCGATTTTTTTTTTTTTTTTTTGTTAAAAAGTTTTTATTTTTCACTTTTTATTTGTACCTACCCCACACAAATTCAATTAACACTAGTTCATTAAAGGATTGAAGACACTAACTAGAAGAATCATCCAAAGATGCAGTACATTTATGCATATAATTTCGTACATAAGAATAATTACCTAATTTAATACTAAAACCTTCCTGAAGGTATGTAGATCACGTTAATAAAAGAATTATCAAAATTGATTCATTACTTTTTGAGAAAATCGCGGATATTCAAACATACATACATACATACGGGACGAATACAGAACCTCCTTTTTAACCAACTTCAAAAAAGGAGGAGGTTCTCAATTCGACGGTATATTTTTTTTTATTTGTGTGTTTGTTACGCGATTACTACGCCAATTGTGGACCGATTTTCAAAATTCTTTTTTTATTTGAAAGGGTATGCTCTCGAGGTGGTCTCACCAAATCGGAATCTGATTAGGGAATCCCATGGAAATCGAGGGAAACCCTCAAAATTTTGTAGGCACACCTATAGCGATTTGGGTATTATTATAGTAACTCGTGCATTTGCTCTCAGAAGATCACAGATGGCCATCGGAACTACTCAATAATAAATATTTCACGGTTTGCGATTCGAATAGACTTTAATGTGGTTGCTAAGCACAATGCGTATCGTGATGGTGACTTCTCAATCAGCTCCAGTTCTCCTGGTTCTTACAAGGAGAACTCCTCAACAATTAACGTCCCTGCATCGGGAAAAGCAATATTTTGTAAAAGGTGATGAGCAGTTGACATTAGGCTATTGTAACTTAGATAAGTTACAAACTGTCCCACTAAAAAGAGAAAAATAAAAACTTTTTTACAAAAAAAAAACAAGCGCCTTCCAAAAAAACACTACAAAGTGAAAAATAACTTTAATTTCGGAAGTCGGTGTCAATAAAATAAAATGCGGAACCAACGACACCGACTTCCGAAATTAAAGTTATTTTTCACTTTGTAGTGGTTTTATGGAAGTCGGTTGTTTTTTGATTTGAAGTCAGTTAAAAACCGAATAACACTTTGTCCGACCTGGGATTGGAACTAAGAACCTCATGCTCAGCAGTAGCGCTTGCGGCCATTAGACCAACGAGGCTCGATACTACTAAGCATAACATTGTCATTGTAAATGTCAACAATGTTAGACTGTTAGTTCAACCAACCTTGGATAAAACACTTCGAGTCTAAAATGTTTTGAAATCACATAAAAAATATGGCTATAATGTGCGTAAAGATTAATGAAGGAATTCCTAATATTGTAAGAATATAATAGCATTCTGTTACTACTCATCTACAAAATTATCTTTTGATGAACTATGAACTTTGAATAAAGTTACCCGTGTACGTGACACTTGTAAAACAAAATTTTGTCAAGTAAAATGTGGCATGAATTAAGTTAAAGATTTTGTGTAGAAAAACATACTTACCACTTTAAACATAACGAATCCCGGAATATTTAAAATTAAATTTCTGGAAAACCTATCCAACCCCGAGTAAAACAACATTGCTGCTGCATCATTGCTGCTGTACGGAGGGCCACACCCAAAAATGATTTTTTCGTATCAAGATTTTATTGCATAATTTTTAGGCATGTTAAAATGTATAACCATGCCAGATTACACACAACTTTTTAGTACCAAGAGTCTCCGAGTTAAATTGCGAACAGACACACGGACGAACACACTTATAGAGTAAAGATTTGGCGAAACTATACGGGTTACTACAGAACCCTAAAAAATAAGTATTATTATGGTTGTCTACCTGGATTCAAACCAGTTAACAGAATTATTTAAGCATTTTTATAAAATTGCGGGCGTGGAGGAAACAAAAACAAGATGGCTTTAATTTACGACCCACTGGTCCGTGGGAGTCTGGAATATTCGTCGCTTAGTATGGAGGTTGAATGCATTCAATTTTAACGGCAAAGAGTTCTTAGTCGCTGTGATAAAGAGGATTATTTCAAGCGATTTAATTAAATAGACGTGTTGATGGATGTATACAACCACAAATAATATAGTACTACCTATAACAAATTAGTGTTGTGCACACACATGACTACCTTCGTATCGACCTCAGACCACGTACAGAATGTCAGGGCGATTTGCTCAAACGGCTACAATCTAAGTAATCCGAGCTGTCTTCATGGCAATCAGCGAATTTTAATCGATTACACACATCTTATTGAACCTGTCGCAAAGTTTGTAAGTTGTCAATAACTAAAATATATACGTATCATGTCATCTGAAATTAAATAAATTATCTCTTTGACATTTCTCGGAATCATGGGGTCCCGGATTTTTGGAAGGTGTATGAGGAGCCGAAGCGAACTCGCAAGGGCCCGTTAGACACTTCTAATGGAATGAGGAACCAATCGACAGTTATCCCTGTGTACTATTAATGTGCACACAAGGACAACACCCGGCAAAGGCAAAACATGGATACAAAAGACATTCAGCTATGGATAAGGGTGGCTATAGTAGATTGGTTTCCTAGAACTAAAAAAGCACTACCCCCTGCCGGACCAATATGTTTTTAAATACCTACACGAATAAAATGGAGTGACTTGCACACTCAATAATAGGCTCCCGAACAATAATAGGTCGCTATCAGAACATAGTGCCGATACGACAAAGGGGCATAATATCGTAAGGGGTTTAAGTAGTGGAGAGCTATTCCACGACTATCAGGTCAATCCCTGAGGTACGGTCAAGTCCTACCAGAATCGTACTGGAATTCTTCCTTCCTCCGAGCACGTTAGCTCTTGCAAATCTCTACTCGAACCGGCCAGTACAGGCAAGAAAGAAGAAGGAGCTCTGTTCCTTGTCAGTATTCACTCCTACCGGCCAATAAAGGCAAGCCAGAAATTATGGAGGTGGGACTTCTCGCGGGAGATCGGGACCGTGGGGTCGTTACTGCCCAATAGCTCATCACAAGTTAGTTGTCTTGCGGGTTTATATTTTAGCTCTCATAGTCTAGCTCCTCAGTCCTCACCCTCACCCGTCTCCGCAATGTAAACTCTACCAACTACCAGCACAGACCTTCATTAGAGCGCGCAAGCCCGACCACGCCGTCAACGTACAGATACAGGTGAAGTTATTATAATTGCTATGATTATGTAAACCAGCTAAAAAAATACTTGTATGTAAAGTGTATATTATCTTGTCGGAAAGAAAAGTTTGCGTAAAGTGTAGATTAATCGACATTCGTGAAAAATTTTGAAGATTTAGACCACTTCAATTTATTACACTAATCAAGCAATCACAAGTAGGCCAAACGAATTGTAGTGGTGTAGTGGACAAAAAACAAAATAATTTATTATTGCATTCATGTCAATGATATCGAAACTAATCAAGCTTAACCACTCAATTAAAACTGGTGTAACAGCTCAGGCGTGAAAATTAAAACATAGACAATTGGGAACTTCATTTATGTACACAAAATATTAATGTACACATTACAAAGGTTGTATATCTAAGTAGGTATGGATGGATGCATGTATGAAACTCGGTTGCGTATAGCTGTGAGACTTGCGCATACCACAAAACGGGGAAAAACTATTTCAAAACATACTTATTAAGTTAATCTAACATCTCTAGACAGACTACCTGGGTGTGTCGCTTTGTTGTTATGACCAATGGATAATTATTTTTAAAATGTCTTTGACACATCTCGGGCCCCTCGAGCCCCGGACCTTTGAAAGGCGTACGTGGGGCCAAAGCCAACTCGCAAGCACGCAGAGTATGCATTAAGCAAGTGCGCCCAAGGACAACCCCCGGTTGGTGCTGGACTATTACTAGGACATGGAAACAAAACATATTGGGCTATGGGATATGGAGAACAAAACATATTGGTGGTTATAATGGATTGGTTACCTTGAACTATGGAAGAACTATATGTCCCCTGCCTGACCAATGTTATTAATATACACGGAGACAAAATGGTAGGGTGTGACTGGCACACTCAATAATGGACCCCCGAAAACGGTCGCTAGCAGGTAGTGTGCTGAGGTGCTTATGAGAAGTGGAGAGGTATTACTCGGCTATCAGGACCCGGAAGTACGGCCAAGATCCCTACCAGCATCTTACTGACAACCTTCCTTTTATGCATAATTATTATTATGAATTTAATGTTAAAATATTTCAATAAACAATCTTTCTTATACATTGAAATAACATTTTCAAAATATTTACTCGATGGTTCTAGCCAATGACACTGTAATAACTAGAACCATCGAGGACATAATTTGACGAACAAGATAAAAAAAAAGTAAGTTTAAATGTGCCCTTATTCTTTTTCAACTAACAGTGCCTCTAACAGCAGTTTTTAAACGTCAAAAGACAGCCCCCAAAACGCCCACCCTTCACCACTTCATAGTGTTATAGATTGTGACTAAATTTTGAAAATTTTTAATTACGGAAATTGGCCTTCTGATATCATGATCAAACAAAAAATCAGTTCCTACATGCTATTTATGTTACCGACGTATTTCCTACAATTTCGAGACAGAGATGCGTACCTTTACGTTCATAATTATGTATATAATTATGTTATGCTTTATACAACAATCATTTTCTCGGTTCTATAGATTTATTCTGAATTAAAACGAAATGTACATAAATAATAACTTATATACATGTATAAAGTCACGCTTTTTTCCCATGGGGATAGAATGAAACTACAGAACTTACCTGCCTATACGTACCTAATTAATTAATAAAATTAATCTCGGTTCTTAGCTTTTGTCTTCGTTCCTTTGTAAATATGCTAAGAATGCAGTGTGTGTGATAAACGTATGTCGAATTGGCATAGGTATCCTACCGCGGGTCCCCACATTGCGGCACCGAACGTCGTGCCAACCTTATGCTAACTTTGCTTACCTCAATACGTAATTAGGTGCTCGTGCACTGTGCAGCAGCTGCGAAATATTAATTGTTACTTCATAACAATTGTCTGCTCACTAATCGATGGACGTTTACATGATTTATTGATCATACATTAGGCACATTCCGAAATTAACTGCATAACGCTATTATTTATAATTCTTCATTGGTAACAGAATACGTAAATTTCTTAACTTCTTATTTTACTAGCTATTGCCCGCGGTTTCACGTGCAACCTTAGAAAACTGCTACATTTTTCAGGATAAAAAGTAACCTAAGTATATGATAATCCAGGTCACAGTCTATTTGTGTGCTCTCATTCCAAACCAGTTCAGATTTTTTTTTAATATACTCACAAACATCCCAACATTGACAAATTCTATAATAAATAGATAATAATAGGTAGATAATTAGGTATAACTAAAATTAACTGAATTAGAGTTGTGGTAAGCACTTTTATGAAGGTCTTGCGTCTTGACTATTGTCAACGTGCTTCGAACAGCCTTGGTCTCTCACTAATATTGACTTACTTATACGCTGTCTTACCTCTTATTGTGTGCTATCATTCATACATATGCAGACACAGTGGTACACCTAATGTACGAACGAGGTCGTAGCCATAGCGCACGTCTTTGGGCAATGCACCCAGTGTAAATCGGGCAGTTGCGTAATTCATTAGCATGCGCTCGCGCGGAGGAACGATGAAAGTTCGCGTTTCAATAACAGTAATTATAAAGGTAAAGGTACGCATCTCTGTCTCGAAATTGTAGGAAATACGTAACATAAGTAGCATAACATAACTTAGGAACTGACTTTTTGTTTGACCATAATATCAGAAGGCCAATTCCTGTAATTAATAACTTTCAAAAAAATCTCACAATGACACACACACACACACAATCCCATCTCAGCGACAATCAATGAACAATTAAACATAGGAACCTACTCTTAATTAGTACATAGGTACTATTTCAGTATCTGTTGCGCTGTATCTATGACTTACAGCTTACTTTCAGAAAGACAATTTCAGGTCATACTTAGTTGTAAATACCCCGTGAATAATGCCTGTAATTGATTGATTACAGACATTTATCAATTCTTATCGACTGATTCACAACTAAGATTACATCTAATTCCGATGAAAAATGTACTTATAAAACGCCATGTAGCTAGTTCAAAGTGGTATGACCTCAGTAAGTACTTAATATCTTATTTAATACTAGTTTAGTAGGTACCTAACCTTACTCACGCCTGAAAAACACAAGAAACAAATGCTAATAATAAATCTTCAGAATTTTGTATCAATTTATATTTACGAAATCTGATTTGTAGGTATCTACAGGAAAATACTCTAAGCCCATGAGCAAAATAAGAACGTTTGACACAGTGACTGACTGGCTGAGCAATCGGGCGGCGGCTTCGCGGGTTCGAATCTTTATGGACTAAGTACAAAAAGTAGATAGGAGAGGAGTGGGTCTTTATTTAATGTCATGAATTTGTAAATACCCATGATACAGGTGAAATAACCCCAGTTTGTTTGGGTACTGAGAAATAATAACCATTAGTGCGTAACCTATAAAGAAAAGAAACCATAATCCTGTAAAAGGAGAAACTTCTCCCTTATGTAACGATCAGAGTAACGTCAACATTTCCATAGATATGACTGTGTAAACTACGCATAAGTAGGTATACCACCTACTTCTTACAAGTTTTTAAATCTATATCGTGACTGCTACTTGAACTTTAAAAAATTAGATATAATAATAACATTATCTTTTATCTTCTAACAATTAACAAATATCAAGATCCTCGAACATGTCAATAAACTTTACAAATGTCAAGGCCGAAAATTCGTCTGACTTATTTAGTTATTTGTATAAAATATGCCTTATAAGGTAAACACTTTTAGAACATATTATTCTTATCATAAAGTCATAGTAGCCTCAATCCATACCAGAACCTCAGAATACAGAACAAACCAGAAACCGCCAACGCGCTTCAGACTGAAGCAACTAAAACCACTCTTAACTAGAGTGGTATGACGTTCCTGCGATTAGTCGCTCTTTTGCGCGTGGGGTGTCGTGACATATTGACGAGTATCAATTTTAATTTTATAATGCCGTCTTGTGTTGTTCCTACGTGTAAAAATGCGGCTGAAATTACAAAGAATCAGGATGGAATCACATTTCATCTAAAAATACTACTTTAAAAGTATATTTATTTAATTATTGAATTTGTTCTAATAATGTGATCGACTTAGAAAATCACGCGTCCATTTTGTGAGTGTTGCCATTTATGCCGAAAATTTTACCCACTTTTTTATTTATTGCGGGTACTATTTTCGTCCATTATAGAACCTTTGTCATTTTAATTTCCCTGCTGACGAACAGAGAAAATCGGACTGGATGAAAGTTATACAAAGAGCACGGTTAGATGAAACGGATAAAACTCTTCAAATCAGTTCAGTCTAAAAGACAGTATTATAAAAAGCTAAACCAGCAAAAGGGAACGTAATAAAACCTTTACTTACCTTATTGAACCTGTGTTTTATTTATAGTGCATAGTAGGTGTAACTAACATTGAATACCTCTTTATTCATCAGATTATATAGTAACTGCATGAAATGTGTGAATAATAGTTGCGTAGTTGTGTATGCCGCTAGTTTACTACCCTATTCCCCTAAACCCGTATATATTTTTTAGCAAATACCTTTTCTCTACTGTTATAAGATTACCCCAAAAACAAGGAAATTGCTCCAGGGCTAGCAACATTACGCGGGTGGGAAGTGGGGTTGGCGGGGGACAGACGTAATGTTTTTGGACACAATACGGGATATGCAACTATCATTGAATGCGGTTTCTGGTTTGTTCTGTATTCTGAGACCAGAACAGAGAAAAAAAAAATTAGTAACTTATCCACCAAAAGAAATGACGTCAAAAAAGACGTACTGTATCGACTACGACACTTATGGATCTATATGGCATTACATTTTACATTAAAAAAAACGTTAATTTACTCGTTTGTACCCGACACAAAATCATATCGGCTAGGAATGCAACTACCTACTTAATTATAAAACATAATTTCAATTTGTCACAAATAATTTGCTAATTTGAAGTTAATTTAGGTCCTGCCTATACGTAGAAGTAGGCTATACATTTCCAGTTTTAGCTGACCTCACATTGTATAGGTTTTTCATACAGTCAGAAGTCAGCTTATACTGGTTATGTATAGCTTGATTTGTAGCCGTGCGTACCTAAAAGTTCCCAGAATAGACTCGAAATATTTGCTGTAAGTAAGCTGTATCGGCTGTAAGTAAGCTGATGATGATTTGTGGCAATTTAGGGTTTAATAATGAGACTCCAACCACAAAAACGATGATGACGCTTCATAAATAAACTTATTCATAACTATGAATAAACACGTAATTTTGTTACTACCTGTCAAATTATCTTGATCGCCGGTAATTATGTTGGTAGGTGTCGTTCCTATACAAAAATGAGAGTATACCTAGTTACCTAGGCGACTTTAAGTAGCAAAATCGCCTCACAATAACAACAGCACAGAACAGAGGGGTAATTCTCGTAATTTTAAGAACGTCCACACTCTGATCTAAGTCTCAATCTGTCAAAAAATACTTCAAGTTTTTGACTTTTGTTTGTCGCCGAGATGAGACTGCGACTAGATTTTTAACGTTTTAAATTACGAGAATTGGCCTGCAGGTTTGAACAGCACCCTAATTGCGTAACACACTATCAATCGGAATCTGAATCATTTTGAAGCAAATTGCTAATCCATTGCTTCATGAGCTCGAAAAATTTGTTTGCTCAACACGTAAATAACGCATTGAATGATGTTGAACTGTCAAAATGATACCGATTCCCATTGATAAAGTGTTACGCAATTGCCCCGCAGGTTTGGTTCTACTTTCTTCAGGCTTGTAAATAATTACAAGCCTAAAGAAAGTAGAAAACCTGTTGATAAAACTAAAGGTTAAACATTCGCATCATCAGCTGCTACACAAAATAGTATTGAGCTAACTCATCAATAAAGGTTACCGTATAGCTACCTACATGGAGACATCAATCTGAAAAAACGAATCTGCGCCAGTTGGATCGATCTGATCGTAATCGTTCCGGCCGTAAGTCTTAGGTGATCGAGGAATTTTGGGGCTCTTACTGTACGGATTTCGATCAGTGCAGATAAAACAGAAGGTAGACCTGATCATGCATGAACGGTAGCCTTAACACAAGCAAAGGGAAAATACTTAATAAAAAACGTCACACTTACCAGGTATAGCCATTCCCAGTTCAAGGTATTCCTTGACGGAGGGGCTGAGGAATGCCGGGGGAGCGGGAACAGTGCCGGGCTCGGGGTCTGGAGCGTCCAGAGCCTGCGCAGGTTCCCGCGACACCGCACCGCCGTCAGCGCGGACTCGCTTCACCCGACCACCATCTTCAGACCCACCTGGAAAAAAATTAAGAGCCCGAGAAGAATGTGTCAATAGAAAGTTACTAAAACTATAACACACGAACACCAAAATCTTCTTATTAGGATTTTATGTTCAGTTTTGATGAACAAAGCTTGAACCATTTAATTCAAGATGATTTCAAAGCAAACAGGGTAATTCGTTGGTACATTGAATGCAGAAGACTGTGAATCAGATAGGCAGCCATTGAGCTATATATATACGTATATATACCTAGGTATTTGTCTGTTGACCATCATCCTTTAAATGCATGCAGTGAGCTCTATTTGTTTTTAAATCTGCTACATACGACTCAACATTAGCGATGTCTAAACTAGGCCCATGACATGCTAAGCCATGAGTCTCCTCGAACAATTATTTAAAACTCGAAAAATAAAAATATGGCAAGTCTGGCTATGGACTAAAATAACCACACAGTGAGGTCCAAACGGCAGTGAGGCTGGCCAAGTAGGAGAGAGCGAGATGAACTCTCTTTTAGTAGATGGAGAAGGGAGGGGAGGCCTTTACCCTGCCATAGAGCACAAAACGGCTGACAAATGAATAAATAAGTCTGGGAGAAGGTGAAGAAAAGAGCTTTTATAAGTAGTTTATTACACAGCCTCGATTGGTTATCTATCTGAATTGCATACAAGATACATGTTTAAAGTTTGTGTAGAGACAGTAGGTATAAAGATCTTCTCGGACAAACTTTTAGTGACCTTTTGAAAGATACCATAAAGCATTAAAGGCGAATACGACAGATAGCTCTATAACATGATGAAACTTTGTTCAAGTCATTCTGCAGTAGCATAAGCATAGTCACATAATCAGCCTATAATGTTCCAACTACTGGGACACAGGCCTCCTCTTTGTGAGACTTTCTACAATATAAATTTAAAATTTTATAGTTACTGCAATTTATGAAGAAAAACTAGCAGCGCCCCGCGGTTCCACTCGCATAAGTGTAGACCCCGTGTGAATATCGGGATAAATTGTATCTTATATGTTAATCCAAGGTGTCAGCTACCTCATACCAAATTTTCTCAAAATTGATCAAGCCGTTTGTGATTGAAGAAGTAACAAGCATACAAACACACTCACAATCTTTCGCCTTTAAAATATTAGTGTGATAAAATAAAAACTAGGATTTGCTTACCGGTTATCACAAGTAATGACAGCAGCACCGAATAGAATAAACTGAAAACCTTCCTTCCATGCATCTTGAATATTAAAACAATAGTAATACCTATACAAATTCAATCACCAAAACGATATGTAAACGCATGTTTAACTCAGCCGTGACACAATCGAAAAGGCTTCAGTCGGCATTGAAGGAGATTGAAGGTCTCAGAAAAGGATTGACGAATTTCGTAATCAGACTTATGGCTGATTAATAACCGCGCCGGACGCGAGTATTGTATACGAGTTTATTTTTCTTGCATAGCGGTACTATTCGACGTGCGCTTTCGAAGGCAGCCGAGCGCGCAGTGCTTATGCAACGCGTAACATGAAGATTCTTTTCTAAGAGCCAAGCTGACCTCTAAACTTCCTCGACGGCTGTATCACGACACCATGGGATTATTGTGAGAAAAAGCTGTCCTTGCGAATATTACTTATATTTAAAAAATAACTATAGACATTCTAACATAAAGCTACTTCTACAGACAGGTAGTGTAGGTATACCCCTAATTAGAGCTAAGATTCTCAAAAAGATTTGATATTTTATATGTACAGAAGCTGGCACATCAAGCTACCCCAATCTGTCAATTTTTCCCAATTGAATATGAACCAGTGGCGAAGGTACCATACAACTCGATTCCCGTCGGCTTCCCTTCGAAAATTCAGAACACATCCATTCTATAGTTAATTCATCATTGAAATATAATGAAACGGTTTTTTGACATTTTTTTTTACTCCGGCTTACCTCTGTCATAAATTCACCCTTCGCCACTGATATGAACCTTATTTCTTTGTAGTAAAGTTGAAAATCTATCAAAGAAATTTGACAGATTGGGGTAGCTTGATGTGCTGGCCTCTGTACATTATTTATTTATTTTTTATTATACCTACAGAAGAGGATACCCATATTTTGCGAATCGAAGATCGCAAAATATGGGTATGGGTATGGGTGGGATCGTTTTGTCTACCTTAGCCTTGTCGATGGCGATCAAAATTGAGTCGACCCAGAATTCGTCTAACTAAAAAGTGTTTAGGTACAGTAAGCTGCACGTCAGTGGTAACGCTTTGACATTTAGCTCGCCTAATTACGGAGTACGGAGTTTTAATAGAGCAAAAGGCCAGCATGTATTGGTTTTGTTCGTACACCGTACCACCGTACGGCTTACTATACGAGATTAGCGCCTTCAGTACAGGCCCCCAAAATGAAATACCTTTTCAATCCGTTATACCACTGAAATAGTATGTATTAGTATTTCAACTAGAAACAAATGGTCGGTATCGACCCCAACAAAGTTTGATGAAGTACGCCTCTGCGCAGTAGTGGCATGTCCTAGAAACAAAAATTTGAAGACATGTGACAACTACCAACCCGCACTGAGCCCGCGTGGTGGATTACGGCCCGCTCCCTCTCACCGAGAAGAGACGTGTGTCCCAGCAATGGGAACATTATAGGCTGATTATGCCCAGTACGTCACTGCTCACTCCACACTCCAGCCTGTACAAATCCGAGAGAGCATCCGCCCATCTGACTTGATTGTCTTTGATTGGTTGCTATACTAGAACAAATCAATGAAAGCACTTGAGAACCCAGTTTTATATTAGTAGTTTTTCCCACATTGAGACACAAACATAACTGGTGAAATGCGGTAGTACAGTCAGTTATAGCAATTAGCTGACCTATCTTTGCATAAATGGTTGAGATTTTTTAGAATACGAATCGATACAATTTTATAATTCTTTTATTTTTTTTTATGGGCAAAGTAAATAAAATATAAAAGAATTACTGCTATATTTCCGTCAGCTTAAAAAAAGGCATTATATGTTACACCCTCTCTTTAAGGGTGGTGATGGAACCTCTTTCAACAACTATCGCGGTACTACCCGCCGTTTCGAAGGTTCTTGAGTGCCTAAATCAATAAGAGATTGGTAGGTTTTTTGAAAAAAAATATTTGGTTTCTTCTCAGCAATATGGGTCCCGGAAGAGCAAGTCAACCAGTAGTGCAGTTCATGAACTAACGAATTTCATAGTAGATAAAATCAACAGTCGCAAAAAGGTGCTTACAGTGTTTCTTCTTGATCTCGCTAAGGCCTTCGACACCGTTCCCATTTCTAAATTTTCTACCCTTTTACTTAAACCACAGTATCCTACTATCCCTACTAATATTATAAATGTGAAAGTTTGTGAAGATATTTGGATGTTTGTTACTCAATCACTCGTAAACTGTAAACGGATTTGGATGAAATTTGGCATACAGATATTTTATAACCAGGATTAACACATAGGATGCTTTTTATCCCGATATTCCCAAGGGATCGAAACTAACGCGAGTAAAACCGCGGGGCACTGCTAGTAACTAATAATACTAACGCTTAAACTAGAGAGAGTAGGCGTTAGACGAATACAGCATGATCTTTTTAAAAGCTATCTGACAAATAGACTAAACACGGTGTAAATTGGTGACCACTTCAGCAAAGAGCTCCCGTTTTCTTACGGTATGCCGCAGGGCAGTATATTCGGTCCTAAGCTGTTTCTCATCTTTTTAAATGACCTCTGCAATCTCAACATCACAAATGCAAAAATTGTGTCTTATGCTGATGATACAGCTCTTACCTTTTTCGCTAACTCGTGATCAGAACTTCAGATTATTGCACAAAAATGTTTTAATTCTGGCTTTAACTGGCTTCGATTCCACGCAGTACTGTCACACTTAACACATCCAAGACGAAATTGGTGACATTCTCTTTCTCACCGACCTTACAACCTTATATTCCGATCACTCGAAAGGCTCACTCCTGTAACAGCACACATTTACACACATGTCAATGTTCACCCATTGCCATAATTGATAATATTAAGTACCTACCTAGGTATAAATTTAGATCGTTACCTGAATTATAAAACATCTAATAATTTTGGTAACAGGCAGGGTCAGAATACTACTAACCTATATTTTTAGAACACGTCGCCAAGCAGACTGTTATTCGCTATGTATATTAAACAAAGAAAGAAAATACATTTATTTAGCTCAGACTTAAGATACAATATACCAGATACATACTCATACATCAGTTAAAAACAAAAAATAAAGATCAACTATGTGTAAAGTCCTATGTAAGAAATTAGCAGGATAGTGTGCCTCACGGCTGCGCCAATTCTGTTTCCAACCTCAGAACTTTACAAAAATTGTAGGGCAACATTTTATTCTACAAACCATTATTCTACAACATTTTCTCTACCGATACATGAGAAGGGACTTTCAAAGCTGCCCAAGATGGTTTCGATGCTGTGAGGGAACGGCAAGAGGACAATGTGTTAACCATAAATGTAGAAAAAAAACAAATATATCTGCTTCAGTGTACGGTCAAACACAGAAAATAAACATGATCACCATAACATCATAGAACACGAGTGTTCCTGTAAACAAAACTGATCATGTCCTAAACTAGAGCGTGTAACAGTAATAAAATAGATATTTTATTACTGTTACACGCTCTAGTTTAGGACATGATCAGTTTGATATGATAACGCCTAGATAGGCGTTATCATAGACAAGAACCTCAACTGTAAGGAACACACAACGCCTTCTGTGGTAGGATCAGGAAGCTAATACTTAATAACTAGTACTAATACTTAAGAGCTACATATTTAAGAACCTCCGACACGTCACCGAACCCTATGTGCTGATTTGCTGAAGCGGATATATTAGGTCCTTACATATGAAATTAGCGTTTTGTCGTACTGACCACTTTGATCTAAAATATCTCTTCTTTGGTTAAGAACTCCAAATTCAAATTTATAAATTCATTTAGCTGGTACATTTGAGTTTTGAAAACAGTCATTCATTGGTTTTTTCCTCATTATTTTTTTCTTTGGCGTCGCTTATTACCGCAAAATAGAAAACATGAAATATCGGTATATTTACGAGTACGAGTTCTACCGTGGCACCAGTGCTGCAGAATTATCTCGAAGGATTAATGATGTGTACGGCGCTGGTGTCGCAAAAGAAAGCACGGTACGTTTTTGGTTTCAACGTTTTCGTTCTGGAAATTTCGACCTTCAGAACTAACCCCGTGGACGGCCGGAGACCCAACTGGAAAATTAAAAATTAAATGCTATTGTGGAAGCGGATCCATCACAAAGCACTTCAGAGATAGCTGCAGACTTCGGGGTAAGTGATAAAACCATTGATAAAACTGTATTAATCCACTTGAAGCAAATCGGGAAGTAAAAAAACTTGAACGATGGGTACCTCATGAATTTAGTGAATTGAACTTGCAAACACGCGTCGACTGCTGTATTACTTTGCTCAACAGACAGAATAATGAAGGGATTTTAAATCGAATCATTACTTGTGATGAAAAGTGGATACTGTACGATAATCGGAAGCGCTCTTCGCAATGGTTGACCCTGGAGAACCAGCCAAATCCTGCTCTAAACGAAAATTGACTCAGAAAAATTACTTGTGAGTGTTTGGTGGACTAGCGCCGGTGTCGTTCACTACAGCTTTCTAAAATCTGGCCAAACGATTACGGCAGATATCTATTGTCAGCAACTGCAAACCATGAAGGAAGAACTAGCTGCTAAACAACCGAGATTGGTCAATCCCTCTAGGCCACTGCTGCTTCACGACAACGCAAGACGACACACTGCACAACAAACAACCACTAAGTTAGATGAGCTACAATTGGAATTTCTGCGACATCCACCGTACTCCCCGGACCTTGCTCCAACAGATGCCCGTGCTGGCGCTGTACTCGGCGCGCGAGCCCGTGCTACTGTCGATGGACGCGAGCGCGCGCGCACTGGGGGCCGTGCTGCTGCAGGCGGGCCGCCTGGTCGAGTTCGCCTCAGCCACGCTCACCGACACGCAGACCAGAGGGGCAATTCTCGTAATTTTTAAGAACGTTCACAGTCTGATCTCAGTATCAATCTGTCAAAAATACTTAAAATTTCCCTACATTTTGACAAGTTTTTGACATTTGCTTGTCGCCAAGATGAGACTGCGACTAGATTTTGAACGTTTTAAATTACGAGAATTGGCCTACAGGTATGCGCAGATAGAGAAAGTACTGCTCGCGATTGTCTACCTACGCTCTCGAACGGTTCCATCAGTAAGTCTATGGACGTCATGACGTCACTGTGGAACCCGATCATAAGCCGTTGGAGGCGCTGTTTAAAAAACCACTCGATTCTATCCCCGCGCGTCTCCAACGCATGATGCTACGCGTACAAGGCTATGATTTTACCGTCATACGTAAACCAGGGAAGTACATGTACGTGGCAGACGCCTCATCGCGAGCGGCATTACCGGAACTTATATCGGAAAAAGTAGGTGAAGAAGTAGAAGAACAATCGTGCTTTTTGATAGAAAACATTCGTTTCAGTGACAGCAAAATAAATCTTATAAAAAACGCCACGAAAAAGAATATAGAATGTCAATTACATAAACAATACATACAAGAAGGGTGGCCGCTGAATAAATATTCAGTCGACGAACAAGTAAGAGGGCAGTGGTCGTATAGAGATAGCTTTGGTTTTATTGATGGAATCATATTTAGAGATAACTTAGTTTATATTACCGAAAAGTGTTAGGTCGGAAGTGCTGAGTAGGTTACACGACGGTCACATGGGCATAGACAGGTGCAAGCGTCACGCTCGCGAGGTGATGTTCTGGCCGGGTATGTCACGTGACGTGGAGGAGATGGTGCGCCGGTGTCACGCATGTGCTGAGCGCGCCCACCGTCCCGCGTGGGAGCCGCTCAGGCCGCATTACCTACATACCGCCTATGCCGTGGGTCAAAGTGGGCTCAGACATATTTCAGTATGCAGGAAAGTATTTTTTAATAATTGTTGATTACTTTTCCAATTTCATAGAAGTGAATCCGTTAACGGACATAGCAACGAAGGCGGTAGTGACCGCCATGCGAGATCAGTTCGCGAGACACGGGATCCCGCAGGAGTTGGTGTCTGATAACGGTCCGGCTTACGCATCAAAAGAGTTCGATAAATTTTGTTCTAAATGGGGCATAAAACACACTACTAGTTCGCCTAACTGTGCACAATCAAACGGGCAAAGTGAAAGGAGTGTTCAAATAATAAAAAAATATTTTGATAAAGTCTATAAACTTGGGGACAGACTTCTACTGAGGTCTGTTAAACTATCGAGCTACGCCACGTAATGGCATCAGTTCGCCTGCGAAACTATTCATGGGGCGGCGATTGAATACTAGGTTACCATCACACGCTGAGCAGTTGAAGCCAAGTCGAGATAATGAGATTGACTACAAGATGTTACGTAAACAGCAGGCCGATAAGACGTATTATGATAGGCGAACGAAACCGCTACCAATGTTATCGGCCGGTCAACCGGTACTCGTCACTGACGACGGCAAACGCAAATCTGCACGAATCGTAGGTCGCGCAGCACAGCCTCGCTCTTATGTTGTCGTAAACAATACGGGTAGGCGATATAGGCGGAACCGATGGCAATATAACCCCTGGCTCTTCACATGATCAGATACGCAATGATGAGACTTGGAGCAGTCCTAAAAGTGGTAGCGATGAGAGCTCCTGGACTAGCGATGACGTTATCACTCCCATTCCACCACAAAGCTCACCAATTCTGCGTATACGCAGACCGGCGGCTATACTAGCACGACAAAAAATTTAAAACTGTTTACAAAACTAATAATTAAATAATCCTACCTACCTACGGAATGTACTTGATGTAATGTCAGGTTATTAGTTACTTATACTTACCCAATATTCAACAGGATTGAGTATGACTGTGTGTATGTATAGTAATTATCTGAGTGTCTCTGTGTTACCTGCTTTGTAAATTATACTACACCAGAAAGTATAAGAACATAAGTACCAAAGTACAACTAGATTTTGTATTTAGAATATGAATTATATTGTACCTATTCAGATGTCAAAAAAAAAACAATGGAGATGTCGTATACTATGTGGGTAGGTCAGGTGTTTTATCACTATAGTAATAATTAGGTGGTGGGTACTTAATAAAAATCAGTCTTGGTCAACCCGTCTTTTATTTACGACACAGATTACCATTTTTTTCCGGAATTTGGACAACTTCTTACAAGGAAAAAAATTCAACTCCGATGCGGCAGTCCAAACCGCCTTCAAAGAGTTCATTGATTCTCGCCCCCATGATTTTTTTTAGTAAAGGGATCAATGAACTACCTATGAGATGCCAAAAGTGCATAGATAACAACGGTGCATTCTTTGATTAATTAAATATATTTAAAAAAAAAAAATACTTTTTATTCCTCCCGTACAAAACGCCATCGCCAATTTCATATGTAAGGACCTAATACTTTGCCCTCTGCCTTACAGAAAAGCAACTTTTCCTACGCAATATTTTATAAATGCAACTTAAGAAGATCTTTTACAATTACAACCCACTCACTTTACTTAAATAGGCGCGCGATATCCGACGTAAGAGCGTCCATAATCAACAGGAAGAGGTAAAGATTTAAAGCCGATCCCTGGAGCAAGCCTACAGCCACACTGAACTCGTCAGTATTGCCAGTAGCTGACCGAACGTAGTGTACGAGATTGAATGTATGTACATAGCACGAATTAACTCTACAAACTTCCCGGGCAAACCTTTCTCTTTCAAGGCCCACCACAGCACATCCCGAACTACCCTATCATACGCTTTCTCCAGATCAATGAACACCTTAAGCAAGTTCTTGTGTGCACGTCTGTACTTCTCGCACAATTGGCGGAGTGCAAAAGTGGCGTCCATTGTTCCTCGACCTGGCATAAACCCAAACTGGTTTGGGGTAATCTCACTCTCCTCTCGCAATCGTCTCTCTATTACTTTCTCCCATACCTTAATACTATGTGACATGAACTTTACCCCTCGATAGTTGTTGCAGTCCTGTACAGACGCCAGCAGGTCAACCTACCCCAATCTGTCAAATTTCTTTGATAGATTTTCAACTTTAGCACAAAGGAATAAGGTTCATATTCAATTGGGAAAATCTGACAGATTGGGGTAGCTTGATGTGCTGGCCTCTGTACATCACTGTTATTCTTGAAGATGGGCACTAGCAAACTATTGCACCATTCTTGTGGGATCCCTCCTTCATGCAACAACTTATTGGAGAATAAAGTCGGCCACATACATCCATCTCCTTGTAAACACTTCCATAGATACTTCTACTGGTATATCATCCGGGCCCATAGTCTTTCAATTTTCCATATCTTGGACTGCCTTTCTTACTTCATCCATGCTAATTTCCCTCACCAAACCCATATTTATTTATACCTCATTTAGTACCTGTTTGAAAAACTAATGAACGAAGAGAATAAATGGAATGGTGTTTCCATTTATTCTCTTCGTTCATTAGTTTTTCAAAATAAACCTTCCCATCGTTCTTTTATATGGTCATCTTTCGACAGAACCTTACCCGCGTCGTCTTTCTTAAATTTAATGTGAATTATATCTCTCGTTCTCCTTTCTCTTGCTTTTGTGATCCGGTAGAGCTCCTTCTGGCCTCTAGGGCTGTCCAGTGAGCCATACAACTTCTGCGCCTTAGCCCTCGAAACTGCTACCGCCTTTTTGCCTTTCTCTTCCATTCTTTATAAATCTTCTTTTTATCTTCTTTCAAACTATCATTCCCGTTTTCTACACCCTGCCATTCTTTAAACGCTTTTTACTTCTCTTTAAGCATTTTTTGCACGTCTTCATTCCACCACCATGTATCCTTTTCTATCATACCTTTCCCTTTCGATTCTCCAAACACATCTTTTGCTACTCTCCTTATACAATCCGCCATGACTTTCCAACATTCATTCACAGATTTTCCTTCCATATCCATCATTTCAATCCCTTTTATCTACCACTTGACTCTTAAACATACTGCCAATATTCCTCTTTTTCTATCATACGCCATTTGGTTTTGGGCGGGGGCCGTTCCTTGTTCCTACTCGAAGAGACTCTGACTTTTACCTCCAATATCATCAGTCTATGTTGTAAGACTAGGTCTTCACCACACTTTACAATTTTTTACCCTTTTAGGCTGTTTCGTCTAACTAGGAAGTAGTCGATTTGTGTCGCGTGGCGGCCACTTTTATAAGTTATCAGATGCTCGTTTCGTTTTTCGAACCACGTATTTGTTATTGCCAGGTCGAAGGCCGTGGAAGTTTGCAGTTTTGCTTCGCCATCGGTGTTACGGTCTCCGTATCCCTAACCGCCATGCACTTTTTCATACCCATCCTTCTGTCTTCCTACATGTCCGTTAAAATCACCCCCCACATACACTTCTTTACTATCTTGTACATCCACCATCACACAATCGAAGTCCTTCCAGAACTTCTCTTTTACACTTACATATTAATATTACCAAATGACGGAAAGATCTGATTTTTACTGTTCCACAAACAAGAGATTTTTCTACTATCTTGGTTCTTGTTTGTACAGAGGCCAGCACATCAAGCTACCCCAATCTGTCAGATTTTCCCAATTGAATATGAACCTTATTCCTTTGTGCTAAAGTTGAAAATCTATCAACGAAATTTGACAGATTCGGGTAGGTTGACCTACTGGCGTCTGTACAATGAAATTAACGCGTCCTTAAATATCTATAATTTACCACACAGCAAATGAATGGCCAAGTTCAAGATGTCCCTAAGTCCTTTTTCTTAGGTTACAGAAATGGCGCCGGTAAAGTTTTAATAATGACTTTAAAACGACACCGAAATACTATTTATTGCGAGTCTTGGTAAAAAATAATAATAATAACCCCACCTCTGTATCTCTACGTTGCGCGTCGTGGTGGGACTTGCGCACTCCGAACTCTAAACCTTTGCCAGAAGAATTAACTTTGCCGGAACAGGTCTATGGTGAGGAGCCAGACTAAGAGACATACAGAAACCCGCAGGGCAGCATGTGGCGAGCTGTTGGGCAGTAGCGACCCCAGGCCCAAGGACCCTATCTTCCGGGAAAAGCCTTGTTACTCACCTCTGGTTTGCCTTTATTGGCCTGTTGGAGTGAATAATGACGAGGAACAGAGCTCCCACATCATTCTTGCTTCTATTGGCTGGTTTGAGTGGAGATTCACAAAAGCAAACGTGCTCGTAGGATGCAAGTATTCCAGTAAGATGCTGGTAGGGATCTTGACCGTAGGTACTTCCGGGATTGTCCTGATAGCCATGGAATACCTCTCCACTCCTCAAAAACACCTCAGGACATGTTGCCCCCTTGTCGCTACGATACTATGTGCTAGCAACCGTTTCTGGGGTCCCATTATTGAGTGTGCAAGTCACCCCCTGCCATTTTATCCGTGTATTTATCTTCTAATATATAAAATTCTCGTGTCACAGTGTTAGTTACCATACTCCTCCGAAACGGCTGGACCGATTTGTATGAAATTTTGTGTACATATCGGGTAGGTCTGAGAATCGACTAATATCTATTTTTTTTTTTTTGCAAAACGACGTTTGCGGGGTCAGCTAGTATTCTATAATGTTCGGTAAAGTTCTCGATGGATTTTTTTGATAATATTTTAAATTGTTAATAAAAAGAAGGCATAAAGAATAATTATAATAATTTTATACAGAGGCCAGCACATCAAGCTGCCCCAATCTGTCAAATTTCTCTGATAGATTTTCAACTTTACTGCAAGGGAATGCCATGACCACCCCAGGGACCAAACCAGCACATGGGCGCCAGAAGACCCCGTGTCTGGGCACTCTTGGTTCTCCTGCGACGGGTCAGGTCATTAGCCGCAGAGGAAAGGGAGAGCGGCCAATGTCATACCAACATTCCTCCTCCCCTGCGGCCCCACCGCGTCCGCCATCAGACGGTGGCGACCCCATCAAGACCGCGAAAGGTAGGGAGAGCGCCACACCGCAATACCGGCACTCCTCTTCTGCCGCGGCCTCCAACCCTCAGCTGCGATGCCTCCCGTATGGGCGATATCGCGGCCCGCCTCAGTTGCGATGTCGCCCAAGCGGTACCGCTACCTACTTCTTGGCTGCTACGTCGTCGGCTTACCGGCAAAAGCCCTGACGAGCGGCCCCTTCTCGGGATCCTCTTCGCTTTACCGTGGGTGACCAAGCCACAGCTACTGAGCCCCCCGCCTCGACAATGAAGGAACCCACCGGGAGGAACCTTAGCGCTTACCTTACGCCGTGCCTTACGTTTTCTTCTGAAACAATCTGTACTTTAGTAAGGTTTTGCCCGCGACTTCGCCCTCGTGAATGACGGAAAAAAAACCACGGGAATGTAGGTACTACTAGGATTGTAAGTACCTACCATATATGTTAATCCAGTTTATAAACTACTAGCGACCCGCCCCGGCTTCGCACGGGTGCAATGCAATTTAATAAATGTAATTAAAATATATTATTAATAATTTTAATTTAATGTTTTTTTTTTAACTTGCCGCCAGCCCCTGCCACCGATACCATACCGCAGCAATCGCTATGTCCCTGCATTTTAAATCTGTAATATCTTCGAAAATATTAATTTAAATAACATGCTGTAAAGGGCCATATTGATCTATATTAAATGCAGCTGTCCCCTACATTTATGTTCGCTTATCTCGTCAAAATCCAGGGAACAGCTGATTTTTTTTTTCGCGATTTCAGGTTTAGTCCCTTAATAAAAGTTGTTCATAATAATGAGTACAATGACTCCTAAGAGGAAAACGGTGATTAAAATTTCAACCTGCACCCTAATTGCGTAACACACTATTACTCTCAATTTGAATCATTTCGAAGCATATTGCTAATCCATTGCTCCATATGTTCGAAAAGTGTGTCTGCTCAACAACGTGAATAACGCAATGAATGTTGTTGAACTGTCAAAATGAAACCCATTGCTACTGATAGTGTATTACGCAATTACCCTGCTGTATTACAACATTTATGCCTCAAGTTTCTATTACTTTAATACTACAACTATGATAATTTAAATGATTGGCTGATCAATATTATTGATCATGCATATATGACTATAACAACGATCCATTCATACCGATAGTTTTATATCGATCCAAGCGTATTTGTTTTTAATAATTACAAATATTTATCTGAGTATTGCCGCTCAGCTGTTGAATACTTGAAAAATCAATATTTGATAGGTATATAACAATACTGTAGGAATTCAATAAAATTGTGTCTCATTAGCCACAGTTGCGCTGTATCGATACTGTAAAGTATTGAATCGGATCGTGCATCACTATTACAGATGCGCATAAACAACAAACGGACTGGCTAAAAAGTCCCAGCAACCATTTAAAAAAAAACAACAAACGGAAGCGGATGGACAAACCGCTGCGCTGAAGGAAGGAAAAAGTACTCTGTGGGCTCTGTGGCCCTGGCCACCAGTGTTGCCAGAATGTTACTTTTGTAACATTTGAATGTGAAGACTATGTGGGTTAATTTTTTTTTTTTGCCTTTATTGAAGTCAAACTTCTTTATCGGCGTTGGAAAAAAATTTACCGTCACATTTTTCGGTTACGCGTCACATTTTTCCGTTACGCGCCATCTTTGAAAGTGAAAGTACTCTTCGTCTGAACCAACCGTGGTAGGGGCAAGAATAAAGAAGTTTCACTTCTTACGTGTGTACACTAGTACACGCACACATTTTTTTATTTTCTCAGATAGTTTTAGTCATGGTCTGGCAGTTTGAGTAATTTATGCGCCCCACCCAAATGTCCTTTCTTTGGTATTGTTCGTCGAATCGTTGAGCTCCTTAAGTTTGAGTTGAGCTGCATGATTACTGACAAATGCGTGCACTGACTGGACAGGTCCACTCAATCTGTGTGGTTCTTTCCTCAAAAGACCATTTCAGACATCAATCTACATGGTCTCCACATGATCTGACCAAGATTATGTCTGGACTTTAAAAGAGACTGTGACCTCTGAGTTTGTTTCGGCCTTTCTTCTCAGAGTAGTCAGTTAGGAAACGCCGACCTCATCTCGTTTTTAAAAATATGATTGACGTGTAAAAGTGTTTGTACAAACCTACTTACAGAAATAAAATCATTTATCATTTTACGTTACTTTTGGCCCTGTTATGTTACTTGCATGTTACGCAAGATGTTCGTGCTTGAAAAATATTTCAAATTATAAGAATGACAGTGGCAGACTCGATCAAATGAAAATATCGAAGTATCGAGCTATATATTTCCAGTTTTGACAAAACTCGCATTGTGTAAGTTTTTCGTACAATCAGAAGTCAGCTTATACTGGTTATGCATAGCTTAATGTGTAGCCATGCGTAACGATGATTTTATCTCTTTCGCCGTTTGCACTTGCAGAACGAGTATAATTATTCTATTCAAATAGTATATTCTAGGTTCTATGTTCTATTTGGTAATTATTAAACAAGTACGTTTAAATATGAGTTTACGTTACAGACTAAGAAATAATTACATATTATATATCGTATTTTTTTTGTAAGTACTTACATACAATAAAGTATATAAACAAATATTTTATTATAAAATGTATGTTTTTTATTTCGGATTTCAAGTAATCGGCTGATATTTTGATCCGTTGGTACAAAGAAGAAAAAATAGTTTTTTTGAGATATATAAACAAAATTATTCCATAAAAATAAAATGTAACTTTTGTCATCAAAATGTTCCTTTTTACTAAGGTTACTTTTTTAAAAGGATACTGGCAACACCTGACGAAGCGAAGTGTCGGACGGACGGATGTGTTGGTGTCGAGTTCTGTCTTAGTTCTTTAATTCTATTCATTCTTGAAGTCTTTGAAAAAACGGTTTTGGAGTTGTAAACAGAATTCTGGAATTAGCTACAACCTGAGTAGCTGTATCAGTTTTGAGTCGAAATTTTGTAAAATATGAGACGACGTTTCTAGCGGAGGTAAACAAAATACCAAGAAACGTCGCCAAAAAATACACAATGGACGACGACTTGAAAAAAAGCTGTCCAAGTTGCAGTCAACTTTATTTTATACAATGTAAGTCTTAATGTTTTCCTATATACTAAAAATATAACGAAACACACAGTCAACTATCATCAGGCCATTATTATGTGATAATAATTCTCCGACTACTCAATCCGCCACCATTTTTTATTGCTTGCTTACCTACCCGGCATTTTTCACCATCATATTTTATTCAATCGCGTTGTTTTTAAATAAGTATCGGTACCTACTTTGATTCAAATATTAAAACAACCATCAGAATGATCAATTTCCAAGTATTTCATGTTTACTAGGCATCATTCTGTTAATTAATTTACAAGGTACGTGACCCATACGACGAAATTGTGTAGATTTTTAAATAATTTCCACATTCGACTGACTGAACAGCTGAACTTTATTATGCTAAATTGTAGAGATGTCAATTTTGTAGTGAATACATGCACTTGTAAGATTGTAAATTTGTAACTTGTAATAATATTAAGTTAGTGGTATAGGGCCCAGCTCTTTAGTTTATTTTTAGGGCACTGGCATGGCATAACCGGTACTATTTTGTTCTGTCAGTTCTGATACAAATGCTTGTCCAATACAAAAGCATTCACTCTATTAAATAAATAATCAACATTCATTTTATTTTCTACAAACTAATCTTGTAATGCTTTTAATCTTTTCTCAGTAACATCATCAAAGGTGAAAGGAAACTTGCCATTATTTCTACCATGTGGCCATACAATGTGCGAAAATTGTATTGTCAATATTACCAAATGTATGGAGCCAATAGAGTGCAAGGTTTGCCTCCGTGATGCAGATGTCAAAACTACTGATCCAAATGAGTTCATTCAAAATAAATTTAAGTTGTATCAAAAGTTTCCTGTGAACGTTCAGATGGTTGGTGAACTAACTATGAATCTGATGAAGGTAAAAGTAATCAATTTGTACATAACATTGATAAAAAAAATATTGATGAACTTTACATATTTAAATATTGAGCTGTTTAAAATTGAAAATCAACTAAATTTTTGTAACATTTTCTAGACTCCAGATACAACACAAAAGAAAATTGAAGAGGATAATTTCATTGATCTTAAAGCTTTGATAAAAAGCAATGCTGCACAAGGTAATTAAATAGAAAATCCATTAATATGTAAAAAACCAACACATTCATCTCATTAATGTCCACAAAAACAGCACAACATACACCATTGTTTCATTATTTTTGATGTTGTTTAAAATCGAAGTTTGTAATGGTACCCTGTTAAAAATCAGCTTTTATGTTTGTTGGTTTAAACATAAAGTATAATTTGGTGATGTTTGACTTTGTTTAGTATAGTTTTGTTTTGGAAATCAAAGTCGGTTGAATTTAATAATTAGAAAGAATTGTGTATCTTGTGTTTTTTATATCACAGAGAATCAAGTCCAAATCAAATCTATATTATTATTATATTTCTCAGTTTAAGGCGAAAGTGTAATAACGGTAGCCCATGAAACTCAAATTTTTTCGCGTTCTTTGCATTGTCACGTCAGTGTCAGGTTGTGTTGACAAAAAACAAGAAAATTTAAATTTCGCGAGTTACCATAGCATATCCCCCTAAAAACCATGTTTTTTTTTTACAGGGAATTGTTTGGAATGTAATGCAACTACATCCAAAATGTGTAAAGAGTGTGTCACCATTTTGTGCGATGCCTGCTTCAACAAAACTCATAAGAATTTTGTAATATTCAAGAACCATGTGCTGCAAAACATAGGTTTGTTTACGATTCCATGATATGGAATCGGAAGAGGTAGTCGGACTTGCTTGCACATAGGTTTCGCACCAAAGAGCAATCAATCGAGTGGGCACTACAGATACTGTATTGCATGCAGAGGTGTACCTGTAGAATACCCACAATTCACCAGTTATGTTTAAGTCCCATGTAATAGAGGGCAAACCTATTGGCATATTGCTCTAAATAACTTAAGTGTTTATAACAAATTAACTCTGCACAGTATACCTTATTAAAGGAAACACCTTTTTTGTCTGCATCTATTAAACTCTTGCAAACATCAGTTTACCCACAAACCCTATTGAAATCAAAATGTTAGCTTTAGTTATGTTAGTTAAAGAATAAGGGGGGCGGACTGAAATAAAGTCAAATTCAAATCATTTCTTTCAAATAGGCACATAAAAGGCATTTTGAATGGCAAAGATTTATAATTAATAAATAGAATTGATTCTAGTCACCCCTTCCAAAAGGTAGTGTTCGTATGGAGAAGAATGGGCATGAAACTCCACTGTTACTCTTTTAAAATGTTTTACAAGGTTTTGTATACATTCATAATAGTTTTTGAATCCTTAAAGAAAGCTCCTTGAGAGTAAAACAGTAACACAATCTTTGAGAAAAACCTTTGACAGACGGAAAAATACTGATCCTGTCTATCAGATACAGAAAATCTCCCTTAAACATGCATACATTTCTTATACACTCTGTAGAGGTTCTGTTTTGCCTTTCAAGCAACTACCATTAGACAGTTATCCTGCATCATCCCGCTTCTGGGCAAAGACCTCTCTCCATGACTTCCACTGCTAATGAGGACCGGTCGTTTCGTTTTGTCCTGCTTGTCCCACCATCTTCTTCTTTCAAGAAACAAAACCTGAAAACAAAATAATAAAATTTGTTCTTTTTTATCAGAATCTAGTATGCAGCCCAGCACTTGTAAACTTCACATTGGAAAACCACTTGAATACTATTGCAGTACTTGTAAAAAACCTATATGTACAGACTGCATGATGCTTGGTGGTGAGAAATCCTGCAAGAACCATGATGTTGTATCTTTACAATCAGTTGTAAGTATTTTGAACACCCTTCAAGAGTACATTATTAAATTGGTATTTAGTCAAAATAAGCTTCTGTTTCACTATTTTGTCAAAAACGTTTGTTAGACTTAAATCAAGCTGCCTGACACAAATTTCGAAAACTTACGAATTTAGTCTGTGATCAATAAATGTGCTTTAAAATTTAGTGTTACACTACTTGTTGTAATTGTGGACTAAAATAATAGTCAGCCAGTAAAGAAGTTGACTTGACTTCTTAAACTATCTCAACACTAAGGTTTTATGGAATTGAAAAAGTTAGAAAATAATTTTTGTTGCAGAATGAAACCTTTTTGGAGGATTTGATGGATATTGCTCCACAAGTAGATGAAACCTTCAGAAGACTCACAAAAACAGCTGTTGTATGTTGTTCCTCATTACATTCATAAACAATTTGTGGTTTCATTTATTATTTGCTCATATACAGGGTTATTTGAAAAACACCAGCAACCTCTTAAGAGGTCATGGTACTCATCATTATGAACAACTTTTACTATGGGACCAAACCTGAAATCGCGAAAAAAAAATCAGCTGTTCCCTACATTTTGACGAGATAGACGAAGATAAATGTAGGGAACAGCTGATTTTCATTTCGCGATTTCAGGTTTAATCCCATAGTAAAAGTTGTTCATAATGATGAGTACAATGACCTCTTAAGAGGTTGCTGGTGTTTTTCAAATAACCCTGTATATGTTGACGTTTTTTCTAGGATATTGGGTATTTGCTGTATAACTACGAAAGTGACACAGGATCCGTCAATGAGCTATCTAAAACAATTGCCAAAGTTGAACAGCACTTCTCGAAGCTTTTTTCTATAATACAAAATCATAAGAACGAAATTATAAACATAATTTTGTATTTAAAGTTCTCTGAAAAGAATTCTCTGCAGAAAGCTAAATCTGAAGTTGCAAATTCTATCAAGAAAGCTAATAATATCTTGAAAATGATAACAGTTGCTACAGATACCAAAAATATTAAACAGGTTGGTTACTTTTTAATTTACTGTTGCATTTGCACTTATCAGTATACATTTTGGATCAGCGAAGCATGTCTTCTTCCATACATCTTCATCACCTGTGATCACATATTATTAGTCCATTGTCTGCCTATACCCTGATAGTCACGAATATTTATTCTTAAAGTTTTTTTTAATTGTATTCATCCAAGTTACACCACACATCCCTCTTAACATTCTAATCTTAGCTGCATACAAGTGCCTTTCATTTTAGTGGCCCTGGATGTTACATGATACAGGTTAGCAGGTCTTCCCATTTTTTCATATATATCGCCATTTCCCCTTAAGATTAAGAAAATCTAATCTAATAAACGGGGTATAAACACTGCTGGTGTAAATATGGCACAACAAGCATCACAAAGAGAGCGCCAAGAGTTGTAGGTTTGAACACAGACAGGCGCTTTATACTTTGTGTAAATTAATCACCACTGCACTCAAAACGGTGAAAGAAAATATTGTGAGGAAACCGGCATGACCTAGAACCAAAAATTCAAAGACATGTGACATCTCCCAACCCGCACTGGGCCCGCGTGGTGGATTACGACCCACTCCCTGTCACCGAGAGGAGGCCTGTGGCACAGCAGTGTGAAGGTTATGGGCTGATTATGCTTAAGCAGCACGAAAAGTTTGGCTTTGTAAAATAATGATATTGTTCTCTTTCTAAAGCTCTATACAACGTGTAACGTTAAATGCGCAAAACCTCATACATCCCAATTAGAGCATTGAGTTAAAAGCATAATAAAATTACCAAAACTATTTTTTTACTAAGAAAATCGTGTTGATCCAGGCATTAGTTTATGCATTCAAAATTGAGTCTTACTACTTTACAATAAGACTTAATTTTCAATCGGCGAATAGTATAGCAAATTACATAATTTTTGGAAAAAAACCAATATTAATGTATAAGTCAAAATTATCATTAAGTTCTGTTTAAGGAAAGTTAAAATAGCTAATTGTTGAGTAATACATTATTAAATAATTTGCTTTTCTTGTATTTTAGATTAATTTGCCAGCTCTTTTGGAGGAAGCCAAACAAATTACAAATACTGCCTGGTATCTAGATAAGACTGAAGCAAACAAGGAATCTCTTAAGTGAGTCATTGTAATGAAATACAATCCATGCTACTAAGTTTCTCTATGACGTGGCACTAATTAAACAAACAAATTAGGAAGTACAAGTCAATCTTTGTTCTTGATTTACAGGAATAATAAACTTATCATAAACTGTTTTATTATCAACAGGGTGACAGTAAATGAGGATCTGTGTTCATTGATCAGTGACTATGTGCACTTGGAAGGGAATGTCAAGTCTGTATACAAGCTGCACTCTACATCAGAACTAGGTGATGATGTAGAAGTACCACCAGTTCCCACCTCTCCTGTCTATCCACCGGAATTACCTAAAGGTATGAACCGTCTACCATCGGTTTTTGCAGAGGCCTCTTGGTTTTAATGAAAACGCATCAACAGATGTGTTAAAACATACAATGACTTTGTTGGTAAGCTCTTTTAATAAGAAGAGGCTATTGCCATTTACCGGGTACAAATCCAGATACTGGAGTGATACTGAGAAATTCTTACTGGAAAAACCCAAAGCTCAGATCAAACCCTAAACTCCAGCATTGTCAGCAGTCGCACTTGCGAGTCTTGCAACCACTAGACTGGCGCGGCGAGGCAGTCATTCGGTTTCAATACAATAAACGCAATAAAACACTAACCATCTTATTACAAAACGAAATCTAACTTTAGTTCTAGCCTAAATTTTTGAGCCAATGTTCGTATTTCAAACTTTATTTCGATTTAAGCTAAGTTCATAATAATAATAAAATGACAACTTAGCACCAAACTAAACTGTATTTTTGTATAAAGAACTGAATTTTTATAACAGTTAGGTTTTTAATTAAATAACTGGCTTGGTGGTTTAAACCTGATGAAAAGAAAAACCTTGTTTTGTAATATTATTATTATTATAAGCTCATTTTATTCCATATTTTCTATAAGTACATATGTATGTATTCACAAATTTATAGTTATATCTTTATATTCTGTTTGGATATGGATCGTTTTTGGGTAAAAGCCTCCTCCAACCCGTGCCAATTTTCCCTGTTTTGGGCCAACTCCATCCAACGTGGACCAGCTACTTCAATGACGTCGTCCGCCCCTCTCTTGCGTGGTCTGCCCCTGTTCCTCTTGCCCCCCGGTCCAGACCACTTTGTTGATTCCAATGTCCACCTTTGATCTCTACATCTAGAAATATGACCTGCCCATTTCCATTTCAGTCGTAGAGCGTGTAGGAGAGCGTCTTTTAGTTTAGTTCTTTTCCTTATCTCTTCGTTTCGGGTTTTCTGAATTTTCCTAAGTTTTAATATGTTCCTTTCCATGGAATGTTGGCATGATAAGATTTTATTTTTTATTTTGTTAGTGTATGTCCACGTTTGGCTTCCATAAGTCATACTTGGTAGAATACAGGTGTCCATTATTATTCTTTTGAACTTCATTTGATAGTACCCTTTTAGGACTTCCTTTTGTAACCAAAATTTCTTCCAAGTGCAGTTGATCCTTCTATCCACTTCAGTTTCGTTATTTCTTGTATCAAATGATATTTGTTTTCCAAGGTAGATATATTCCTTTACATATTCAATCTGGTTTCCCGACACGTGAATTTCTTTTTCTGTATGGTTCGTCATGATTTTTGTTTTGCTTGCGTTCATGTATAACCCCACTTTTTTACTATTTATGTCCAGTTTTTGTATCATTTGTTCTAGCTCAGTTGCTGATTCTGCGAAGAGGATGATATCGTCAGCAAATCTGAGGTGGCTCAGATATTGATCTTGCATTCTGAGTCCTTTATTTTTCCAATTAAGTTCTTGAAATATTCCTTCCAACACAGCTATGAATAGTTTCGGTGACATGGGATCCCCCTGTTTGACTCCCTTTCCTATTACTATCTCTTCTCCTTTAGTTTCTATAATAAATAGTTACAGTAAACAACAGCAACGAAGCTGTTTAAGAAAGTTCGCCACTTCAAGGATTTTGTCGAATTCTTTTTGTAAACTGAAACTACTAATAAATTATATTGTTGTCAATTTTATTAAAGATGCAAGACAATCAAAACCTAAAATGGAAAAAGATTGTTACAAGACTCCAGCTCTATACAAGAAAGCTCCTAAATATCGTAGCAAGAGTGGATCTATATCATCTCTAAATTCGAATGGCAGTGAAAACTCTAATAAGAGTTACATTACACAGAGTAAGTTATTTTTTTTTTACTAAGTTAGTTCCAAAGCGCTTTTGGAATCCAAATACTTGAAACCATTTTATAATATGTACTAGCTTTTGCCTGCGGATCCGTACGCGTGAAAGTTATCCCAAAGCACTACTGATAAAAAGCACTAACAAGCAAGCACTACTGGTTAAAAGTATTGTATGTCCTAACCCAGGTCATGGTCTACCTGTATGCCATATAACATGAAAAGGTAACAGATAGCCGGACAGAGTTACTTCTTTGTATTATGACTAAAATAACTGAATGATATATTAAATAAAAACCCAGTAAAAAAATATGTGATTTGAACTATGCTTTTAATAATATGCTTTCTGTTATTTATTATACGAAATGAGTGGCACCCTAGCTTCACAGCAATCCAGCTTTTGTTTACATATAGAGATCTTCAGAAATAAATGTCAATTATAACATTTTCAATTTATTAGCTGGTTTACATCAGTAGGTCAATTCTCGTAATTTAAAACGTTCAAAATCTAGTCGCAGTCTCATCTCGGCGACAAACAAATGTCAAAAACTTGTCAAAATGTAGGGAAATTTGAAGTATTTTTGACAGATTAAGACTGAGATCAGACTGCGATCGTTCTTGAAAATTAGTAGAATAGCCCCTCAGATCATTCCAATGCTTTTTTGTCTAGTATTTAATTCATTTTCTATGGTTTATTTTTTAGATAACTACCAGCAACAACCTGTGGTCCAACCAGTAGCACCTTTTTTGGAAAACCAACATCCACAGCAACTATGTGAAGGTATTTCAAAGTTTATATAATATAAAACATTTACCAAGTTCAAAAGTATGATGATAATAATAAGGATCATTTAAATTCTAGGTTCCCAAGAGTTGATTTACATTTCACATATTGTGGATCCTAACAACTTCTTTGTGCAAAGAGCGTGCTTCCAAGGCCTGGTCAAAGATATGTTACGGGAATTCCGAAATGCTGTATCGTTCGCTAAACCGTCTCTGAATCATATAACGCCAGGTAAGCATTTTTCAAAATATGTAGTTAACTGGTATTTTGTAGTCAGCATTTTGCGCAATATTTATTTAGTGTTATTGTATAGTATTTTTGTAGTCAGCTTAATTCACATTTAAACTTCTGGCTACTGTGAATACAACAAGTACTGTTGGTTGACCTACAATGGTTTTCATAAATCAGCAATATTTAAGATGAGCTGTTTTACATTAATGTTGTTCTGTATGCAGGTAAAACATACTTGGCTTTTAATAAGGCTGATAATATGTGGCAGAGATGCCGCGTTCTTAGCGTGGACATGAAAAATAATAATCCCATAATTCAAGTGTTTTGTTTTGATTTCGGAAGCATTGAATTTGTTTCTGTCGATCGGTAAGTCTGCCCTGATATTTTACAAAGGACATGGATGTAGTTTGGCCCAGCACAAACAAAGAATTACTTATATTGTTATTAAAAAATAACTGACAATAGTGATAATACACACATGTACGTCATTAGATATGGGAAGGGTCTTATATCCTTCACAAAGTTTTACGACGAACAAAAATATACAGGAGTACGAAACACTATTGTTACGCGCCACACTTAATGCCCTGGTATGTGGCCATAGTAGCTACCACTAGCACCATCTAGTATTGAGTAGCAGAATTAATAGAGTCAAATCCTTCTTGAACTTCGATGCTAGAACTTTCTAGAACTCGACATCTGGTCAGTCGGGGCCGGTATGTACTCGAACATTCTAGGTGTTTCTACAGTCGAAGATTCTGGAACTCTCTGAGGTAAGGCCGGTATGGACCACGACCACAAGCAGTATTAAATAAGCGATACAAGCAGCGAATACATCAGAAGCGATATTCGAGCGCGACTTAGAGTGATCAGTAGTGCAATTGTGTTTTACAATTAGTATGTTTGAATTGTTAGTAGTCTGGTTTAATTAAAGTGTCATTTTTGGTAATTTATAACAATTAGAAACTGCCGCTATCGGCAGTCTTTAATTGTCACGAACTTCAAGCTCTTAACACTATTATAGCTTCATAAATTCATAATACATTGTTTTATTTGTGTTCATTTCTGGGACAAGCTTGTATGGGACTTATCCATCTCCTTTATTTTTATCTGATGAATTGTACAGTATGGTTAATTGTTAGATGTAACAAACATGTAATTTTCTCTATTTTAGGATACGTCTTTTACCGCCATCAAAAATCCAGTGTCCTTATCCGCTCGCTATTAATTGTTCTTTGTTTAATTGTGAGCCAAAAGCAGGCAATTGGACCAGTGAAGACTCTTTCCTCATTCAAAATATTATTGACAAGTAAGTTTTATAAACGACAACCTTCTAATCTATACTAATATTATAAAGCTGAAGAGTTTGTTTGTTTGTTTGTTTGTTTGAACGCGCTAATCTCAGGAACTACTGGTCCGATTTGAAAAACTCTTTCAGTGTTAGATAGCCCATTTATCGAGGAAGGCTATAGGTTATATATCATCACGCTAAATCCAATAGGAGCGGAGCACCAATGAAGAATGTTTCAAAATCGGGGGATTTTTTTCCTATTGAGAGCTTCCGCTGCGTGCACTGCGTAAACGGTTAAAGTTTCGCAAAAATCATACAGGGTGTTAGTAGAACGCTTCCGAAAACGAAGACGGGTGATAGGGCTAGTGATTCTCAATACGATACCACCAAAAAAACTAAAAAAAAAAAAAAAAAAATTTACTAATTTTTTTTTGCATTTTTCGTACACTATGCTGTGAGAGTAGTTAAATGAAACCATTATTTGTGATTAAACTCATTTTTTTCTTTACTACTCTAACAAGCAATGTATTCGTAAATAAATATCAGCTGACTCGCGCATGACCTCTAAGTTCAAAGTGCGCGCGCGCTGGCCGCCAGCCGTACGTACGACGACCCCAAACCACGTGACGCGCGACGCGGCGGCGACCTTAGGCATACTTTGTAAAGCGCCGCCAAAATAAATAAGAAGAAACATTACAGAGGCGTCAATAGTTTTAAATTGATGCATTGTGTCTTGCATTTAATAACAGTTTTATATGTAAGTCGATAATCGATAGTGAATGAAATAAAGTAAAAGATCGCGACTTTAACCGTGATAGACTAAAATTTTTTAATAGCGTGTACAGTTTGCAGCAACTAGCGCGCGTGAATCAATTGAATTTGAACTTTATGTCAATGTAATTAGAGTCACATTGATATTTTTTTATTGAATTAAATTAATTTAATCTAAGAAACCCGTTAAATCTTATTTATAAGTTAGAAAATGAAGACAGTTAGTAATAGTTATAAGGCATAAGTACAATGTACTAATAATTAAAATTAATTGGTTTCTGGTTTCAAAATTATTCTTTTAAAATTTTCTCCTCTGTAATTTGTTGATCTTTGCACATCAAAAGACACCGCGCCGCTATGTGACTCCACGTTGCCGCATAGGCGGCGTCCGCGCGGCGGCGGTATCGTTTGTCGGCCGACACCACACGCAGGCGGCGTGTTTGATCTTCATAGTACTTCTTTAATAATCTAGCTAAGTAGCTAGTTAGTACTAGTTAGTTCCTTTCTGACCGTTTCATGAGCGAACGTGCTTTACGTTTAATCGATCGATCGAGCTATTGAATTGTATTTAATACTGTTTTGTTAGTTTAGTTACCTTAGTATTGTTAAATTTTTAGTGCTGTTTTATTGATTTTAGTTATTATTTTTTGTTGTATTAAACAATGCCTGAGGCATACGTGTACAGTGCTCGTGATTACGGCAACATGATGATCGGGAATGTGACAGTGCTGATGAAATGCGGAATAGTGAGCGTTTTTAATAAACTACTTGTGTTGAGGATCCTACACTAATGCCTCGTGTTCACGGGTCAACACAGCGACGGACGGGCCCGGCTTTGAATTGAAATGGATGGAGCGCAGGTCGAACCATACTTCATAAGATCGCAATGGATTTATACAGGTACCTAAAATGCCTGTCAACTTTAATGTTTAACAGTGGGCTACGAATGCGATTAAAATTCATAATTTTGTAAAGTGTTGTAGGGGTAGGTATTTTGAAAGGGGTGTTTGTAAATTCCGTATAAATAAATCCCGCGACTCGGCCGTACGGAGCGCTTGGCGCCCGCGTCGACACGTGGGCGCGCGCCGCCCGGTGGCGAGACGTTGCCATGCGTGTCAGTGACCTCACGTTTTGTACGGTTTCCATTGCGTGCTTACGAAATGTGAAGTCTTGAAAATAACCAATTTAAAGCGAAAGGTTATTGGTATCCGTTTGCATTTGTGTTGTATATAATCTACGTTCTGGCTTAGGAAGCGTTCTTCTTACACCCTGTATATCACAGAATTGTTCCCCTTTAAAAGTTAAAAAAAAAATCCCCAACAGCATGTCTATCTTTTAAGGTTAGCTCACTATAACCTCTTTTATGCTAACGAAATTTGTTCTAAAATAATGCATTATTTGCGAAGGTGTTTTTATAAACATGGTATTAATCCTTATCCAAATAAATACGTTATTCATCACATGTATTTAATTTTGAACAAAATTGCCTCTGACATCATTTGATTTCAATGAATATCTTAGGAGATATCGTAGTTTTAAAATAAATCAGCACGGCCGCCGCGCGCCGCCCGTTAGCTTTACGAAGTTTACTATTAGTTTCACTCTTACTGATATGAAGATATTTTTTAGGTACATAGCGTGATGTACCTAAAAAATATCTTCATAAAGTAATGTATAGACGCCAGCAGTGCTATTCTGTAAAAATCACACCGTAAAAACTAAGGAGAAGGGAGCTGTCATTCGACCCGATGTTAGGGATTGCCTCCATTGATAGGGTACTTCACGCTCACTTCATCTACTTACTATACGGTGAGATTTTTACAGAATCGATAGACTGCACATCAAGCACACATTGTAAACACTGTAACAATCTGTCAAATTTCTTTGGTACATTTTTAACTTTATCGCTACAGTATAAGGTTCAAAGTTGATTGGGAAAATTTGACAGTTTCGGGTAGCTTGATGTGCCGGCGTCTGTACACACGGCTAACCAGTTTTAGCTGACCTCGCATTGTATAGGTTTTTCGTGCAATCAGAAGTCAGCTCATACTGGTTATGTATAGCTTGATGTGTAGCCGTGCGAACTAAGTAATAATGTTAAAGTAATCCTACTAATATTATAAATGTGAAAGTTTGTGAAGATGTTTGAATGTTTGTTACTCAATCACGCACAAACGGCTGAACAGATTTGGATGAAATTTGGCACACAGATAGTTTATGATGGGAAATCATCAAATTACCCCCCCCCCCCCCCCGCTCTGGGTGGAGCAGAAGGGAGTGTCAGACTCTTACTGACTAAAACCCACCCGTGTTCCTTCCTTAGCCCTTTCGGACTATCCCGCTGCCCCGGCAGGCTTCGGCCTTTTCGGGCCCCTTCCTTGCTGCTGACATGTCTTTGAGGCGCGCGTGGAACACGTACGCGCCGTCCGGCACAGGCCTGGTCCTGATCGGACGGAGAGTTACCCATTGCTCTCCGCCCGCAGGCCCGCGCCTACGGTGGCCGGGAGTCGTCACGCGGCTCCCAACGCCCGGAGCATCTCCCGCGGCGGCTGGGACGTGAGGCTCTCTCCCTCAGCTGTCCTGCCACCTCCTTCGCTAGCATGACTGCTACGCAGAAGGAGGTGGCCTCCCACTCCCTCTCGCCCCGGACCATGGCTTGAACCAGGGCCGGGTGCGAGAGGTTGCCGCCGCGACCGATCGCCTCTGCGAGAACACGGCGGTGCTCCGCCCAAGTGGGGCAGACCTCCACCCTATGCTTCACCGTGTCCTCTGGGCGATCCTCGCAGTGGTGACACCCGGGCGTTTCCTCCCGCCCCGCCCGATGGTGTGCAGGAACCTCCCGAAACACCCGTGTCTGGTGAGGACCTACGTCAGGCGGTAGGTGAGGGCGCCGTGGCGCCTGTCTATTTTGCGTACGGAAAATTTTAACACATAGGAAACGTTTTATACCGATATTCCCACGGGATCGCTACTAACGCGGGTGAAACCGCGGGGCGCTGCTATATTAGATAAAATGCTAATGTTAGTATGTGAAGACAGGGTTTTCTCTATGACCACCAACTCCAATCAACTTCCCGTTGGGGTGGTAAATACCCCTTGGTCTCCTCGTGAAAGTCAGGGAGTTTGGCCGCGGTGGGTGGAAATGAGTGGTTGTGGGTGGCGAAAATGTGGAAAAAATAATAATATATATCTGTCCTTTTGTAACTCATGTCAACTGTAACAATCGATCTAGAAAGTTCTAGAAGATTCTAAAAAATTCTGAAATGATCTAGAAAGTTTCGCTGCTATCTAAATCTGTCCTTTTCCAACTCATGTGAAAACTCCAAAATGTATGCAACTATAACAATCGATCTAGAAAGCTTTAGAAGGTTCTAAAAAATTCTGGAAATTCGAATAAAAAAAAATTGCTCCCGTGCGAAGCCGGGGCGGGCCGCTAGTATAACATAACGCCCAACAAGTAGCTCCTGCTACGGGTTAAAACAATGTCTAGCTAGCAGGACCTCAGCTTTCTTGGAAATACTTCTTAGTAAATCTATATTCCTTTATGATTATGTAACTAGCTGACCCGGCAGACGTTTCCCTGTCCAAATTTCAAAAGTGCATACAAAAATACAACAGAGAAAATAATGTTCAATATTTCCCGTTTTCCACAGAAAAAATCTTCCATTAGTAGGACCTACGAACATTTAAAAACAGCTGAGTCATTCCAGCCGTTTTCAAGTGATGCGCTTACCAATGAATATTTAATTTTTATTTTTTTGTATACAGATAACTGGGTCAAGATCAAAATAATTGCTCATTTCATAAATGTTACTTTTATGTCACAATAACATAAAAGTAACATAAAGGAAAACAAGGGCTGCATTCACAGTTGTAAATAAAAACAGTGTTTTTAGTCTTTTATATTGTAATAATTATACACATACACGTACATGTACAGTTCGTGAGGTTTAAGCTGAGCTTTGCATTTGTGTGAGTGTGCACATAGATACGGTTTATACCGGCGTAACTCCGCCGCGCACCTTCATTTCTTTAAGTCACTCACACGAATACTAAGCTCAGCTTAGGCCTCGCGAGCTGTACTGGACATAGTGAACATAAACATGATACAGGCAAAATAATGACAATAACTCCTTAACCGTCAGGGTTATGTTTAATTTGAAGATGTTTAATCTAATCACACATTTAAAATAAAAATCCTACTATCCTACTAATATTATAAATGCGAAAGTTTGTGAGGATGGATGGACGGATGTTTGTTACTCTTTCACGCAAAAACTACTGAACGAATTTTGATGAAACTTTACAGTAATTTAGTTTATACATCAAAATAACACATAGGATACTTTTTATCCCGATATTCCCACGGGATCAAAACTTACGCGGGTGAAACCGCGGGGCGCAGCTAGTCTAATATAAAAATGCGAACTTTGAACATTCTCTCTATCGTCATGATAATACTGCACGAGTACCTAACTTCCTAATACTTATACAGGGTTATTGTATTCCCCCATATTTATATCAAACTGAAATACTTGTCTTTGCCAACGACACAGCAATGAGGATTTTAAGTTTGCATCACTCAAAACACTGACTACGACCATAAAAAAACATGCTTATTTTTTATTACACTATTTGTTTAGTTATAATTTAAATAATATTTTAAAAGCATGCTGTGGACACGCCCTAATCCAATTTTATGTAACGTATCATAAAAAATGTTACATAATTGTGACATAAAGGAAGAAATAAGCATGTTTTTCTACAGACTAACCGCAAATCACAGAACATAATTAACTCGATCGTTGCAGCTAATTAGCGACAGAATAGCACTAACATAATAGTTTCCTGACAATAAGAAATAGTTTAAATTTACTTAACTAACGTATTTTTCCAATTTACCAAAAATAAACCAGTTTATGTTTATTTTTCGACGCACATAATACACTCAACTTTTTTGCCAAGAACAAAATGGCTGCTGCCCTATGATTGGTCGCCTGAGGTTCAGACAGTGATAGCTAATCTTCCCAGTATTAAATTTTTATAAAATACCTTTTTCGCGACTATATAATGCGTTACATAAATGAAATAACATCGATGAAGTAATTTTGAGACCAGTTTTATTTTTTATTTGAAACTATAACTTATATTTCAAATGAATTTTCAAGGATTCTACGCACATTTTACAGTGTTATTTGAGAGGAGAGCCAATTTTGTTTGATAATAAATATAATACTTTTAATGTTTTTTCAAGTTTAAAATATCAGTGCTGGAAGTTGGACACAGGTTTTTTGTAGGAAGACCAGAAGACACGCCTTTAAAAATGCCGCAATATTTAAAAAACGAAGTATCAACTACCAACAATGACATTTATAATCTATATATATATAAGAAGAGAAGTCCTGACTGACTGACTGACTGACTGACTGACTGACTGACTGACTCATCAACGCCCAGCCTAAACCCTGGGACCTAGAAAGCTGAAATTTTGCACAGAGGTTTTCTTTATAATGTAGACGAGGAATAAGGAAGGAATTTTCGAAATTCAACCCCTAAGGGAGTTAAATAGGGGATGAAAGTTTGTATGAAAACTCTTATTCCTTGGGTTAATAAACTTGAAACTTGGCACGAATACTTATCTAAGTAAATTATGAAAATTGGTCTTTTTTGCTTTTCTAAACTACCTTCTAAAGGGGGATGGGGGGGTGTCAAAATTTGTATGGAAGAATTTTAATGCACGGTCCGATTAACTCAAAACTCAGTATTTATACTTAATACCAAAAATAAAAAATTACGTGTATCAGGGTTTTTCGAAAATTTACCCCTAACGGGGACAAAAAGGGGTACTTAATTTTACAGGGCAAATTTTACTGCCTGGCTTAATTAACTCAAAAATTGGTATAAATAATCTGTGAGTCAAGTAATGAACACATTCCAAGCGATTTTTCAAAATTCCACCTCTGTGGGGGTGAAAAGTGGGGATACAGCTTATATGAAAAATCTTATTCCTTGGGTTAATAAACTTGAAACTTGGCACGAATACTTATCTAAGTAAATTATAAAGGTTGGCATTTGTTGTTTTTCTAAACTACCCCCTAACAGGGGATTGGGGGGTGTCAAAATTTGTGTGGAAGAATTTTAACGCGCGGTCCGATTAACTCAAAACTCAGTATTTATACTTAATACCAAAAATAAAGGATTACGTGTATCAGGGTTTTTCGAAAATCTACCCCTAACGGGGAGAAAAGGGGTAGTTAATTTTACAGGGCAAATTTTACTGCCTGGCTTAATTAACTCGAAAATTGGTATAAATAATCTGTGAGTCAAGTAATGAACACATTCCAAACGATTTTTCAAAATTCCACCCCTGTGGGGGTGAAAAGTGGGGATACAGCTTATATGAAAAATCTTATTCATTTGGTTAATATACTTGAAACTTGGCATGAATACTTATCTAACAATAAGTAAATTATGAATTTTGGCATTTTTTGCTTTTCTAAACTACCCCCTAAAGGGCGATTAGGGGGTGTCAACATTTGTATGGAAGAATTTTAACGTGCGGTCCGATTAAGTCAAAAATCAGTATTTATACTTAAGACCAAAAGTAAAGAATAACATGTATCAGGGTTTTGCGAAAATCTACCTCTGACGGGGTGAAAAAGAGTAGTTAATTTTCCATTTTACTGCGTGGCTTGATTAACTCGAAAATTGTTGACATAATCTTTGAGTCAAGTTATGAACACATCCCAAACATTTTTCAAAATTCCTCCTGTGTGGGGTGAAAAGTGGGGAAATCTTTATACGAAAAATCTTATTCATTTGGTTAATAAACTTGAAACTTGGAAAAAATAGTTGCCTAAGTAAGTAATAAGAAATGGATCTTTCGAAAGTAGACCACCCCTGACGGGTAAAAAAGTGGTAATTCGATTTTTAAGGCCGGTATTATAGTGCGTAGCTTGATTTACTCCAAAAAAATGGTATGAATAAATTTAAGCTTCAAACTTGGCACAAATACTTATCTAAGTAAATTATAGTTTGTCATTTTATGTATTTCTGCTCTAAAGGGAGATTGAGGGTGTCAGTTTGTATGGAAGAATTTTATCGCGCGGTCCAATAATATAAACTCGGAACTCCCACCAAAATAAATAAAAAAGTGTGACTGGGTTTTCCGAAAATCTAACCCTAACGGGGTGAACGGGGGTAGTCCATATCACAGAGGATTATTTTATTGCGTGGCTTGATTCAATAGGAAATTGGTATAAATAATCTTTGAGTCAAGATATGGAAACGTCCCAAACATGTTTTCAATATTTCGCCCCTATGGGGATAAAAACTGTGAAGGTGAAAAGGTGGTCTTATTCCTTTGGTTAAGAAACTTGAAACTTTTCAACATTTGCCTCAGTAAATAATAAAGATTGTCACTTTTAGGGGTTTACTACTTACTTACTTAAAATAAAAAAGTATGAGTTTTAGGGTTTTACTTATTCGACTCCTACCGGGGTTGAAAAGGGTAATAAAGTTTAAGGAGTAGAAACTTCAACTTCCATTAACACGAAAATGGGTATAATTAATCTTTATATCATAAAAATGGAAACGTACCAAATGCAAAAACAAGCCCTGTCGTGATGAAAAGGGAGGATAGTTTATTTGTTTACATCTTAGGTAGTTTAACTAAAATATTGGCCCGAATACTTATTTCTTTAAATAAAGTAAGTGTAAAGATCGTAATCAATAATTTTCGAAATACCTTTCAGGGGGAGGTGGAGAGGGTGTTAAATTTATTTGAGGAAAGTACGAAACCTACGCGGACGAAGTCGCGGGCAAAATCTAGTACAATATAAAGAAGAGCTTCTTTGTAATATTCAGTATTTTATTAATATTGCCCTTACAGTTTTTTAGTAGAAATTAAGGAAAGATGATGGACAAGTAAATTTTCTGTAATGAGCAATTATTTTGAAAATGACCCAACTAGCGTATGCCCGCGACTTCGTCCGCTTGTTTCTTGTTCTCCTAATCCACCCCGTTACATCGTACTGGCTGCCCGCCCTATTAGTTCGTTTTCGCTTAACATTCTTTCTTACTTTTTTTTTCTTTTTTTCGGCTCCTAAGAATCCTAGCGTGACGATAACTCTTATAGCCTCCCTCAAAAATTGGACTATCAAATGCAAAAAGAACTTTAAACTTGTTAAGTAATTATGTTGTCTCTCTTAATTCCATTATTAAAATTGAGTATTTTTATTTTAGCAAACAAGCAGTGCTTCATGTCCGCCATATTATACCTATATCTAACGTGGATTTTAAGTTAGAGTGTGACATCAACACATTCGAAAACGGCATCAGTCTTGTTCACGCTTTGGTTTTCCATGATCGCGCCAAAATGCCTAACCCAAGACTACCGGTAATGCTTTTTCCGATATTAACAAAGGCAAAAATCTAATAAGTATCAAAAATACTCAAACCTTGGTATATTTTTTTGCAGTATCCCGCAATCATGGGTGTGAAGGAGAAACTTAAGCTGTACACAAGACATAATGAATTTAATGGTGACAATCCGGAATTAGTATACTTAACGCACATTGTCAGTCCTGACAAATTTTACGTGAGAAAAGTAAGTAATATTTCTATAATTTATACTGACTCCTGCCCGGTGGTCGCCACATACAGGGCAAAGTACTTCAGTAACCCAGATACCCTACGTGAGACGGTCAGTAACATCAAGGCGTTGCTGGCCTTCCTTGAGGAGCTGGAGTGGATCGAATGATCGATTTTCCCACCCGTACGCAAAATACGCGCATTCACGTGGGGTTGCGGACACCAGCCCGTATTACCTATTACCTACTGACTCGTGTGAACACAAGTTTAGTGATATTTATTACCCTTCCAGCAACATCTCCAAAACGTTTACGAGAAACTCTCTGAAGATTTGGAACAAGAGTATAGTCTCGCTTCCTCCGTAGGAGCCGTTTATTTACCAGAAATAGGTAAGTAAAAATAAAAATGGCTTAACAAATCGTAGGCTTGATAGCTATTTATCGCTATTTCTTGTAGCCGAAGAAGACCTTTAGATTTTAACAGCCGAACTATGTAGTCACATAGACATTTTTTCTTAAGCCTTTGTTAGCACCTGTTTTCAAATGTCAGCTCGCCTATTTTGTAACAATCTCACCGGGAAAAGTTAGACTTGCACAGACCAAGGATATTGATAATCAGGCAGTTTGTTAATGATTGAATATTGATATTGTGAACTGCTGTGATGGTGATAAAGGCATGGTGTGCGCGGTCAACCTGGAGAACGACCGCTCTGAGGCGCAGGACGCCTCGTGGGCGCGCGGCGTGGTGTCGGAGCTGCCGGGGCGCGGGCGCGTGCGCGTCACGCTGCCCGACACCGGGCGCGTCGTGCTGCTGCACTGGTCCGCGCTGCGCTACATACACCCCAAGTTCACAACGCTCAGTCCACTTGTGAGTCTACCGTTCTTATATTGTTCTCAACATGAAGATTAAATTCATGATAATGATAATTATAAATATTAAATATAATAAAATCAGTTTGACTTCTGGTAGCTTACCTAAAATGCGGCATGCGTCTAGCCTGCTTGAACATAAAAAGGCTATATCTCTAAAGCGGACCATTTTTTTTTGCGTCCATATTAACTTTCAATCAGCATGTTACAGGTTATAATTGTACCAAAAATTCAGCCAAATTCACCGAACGGCTTTTTCCTAACATTTTGTGTGGTGTCCTTTCTTTACATTTTCAAACAGACAGTAGACATGCATAAACTACAGTAACTGTTGCAAGTTAATGTTGATTGTTCTTTTAGAACTTTGCACTACCAAATTTCCTATTTGTATCAGTTGTATCAAGCTAATTTATTTCATTACGGCTTTCATGAGCAGGCGACAGAGTGCCATCTCGCAGGCATAACACCATTCAGTAAGAAATGGAGCACTGCATCGGTGGACCTCCTCCAGTTGTACATGGGCAGTTTACTGAAACTTCAAGTAGAGGACACCCGCAACAGACCGCACTGCAGTCGAGGATCCATAGGCGTTACACTCTATGACAAAGCAGACAACGACAACGACGTTGTTTGCATTAACAATGAGATGATCAAACATAAATTTGCTGTTTCGATTGGGTAAGATTTTTTCTCATTTTTATGCCACCTGCCTCTATAAATGCGCACAGTTTAATAATACCTAAAAAACTATCTATCCATGTAATAATTTTCCATGAGATGCTGGTCGCTACTTTTTTGCCATCGTAATCATGACTTGGCTGGGTAGGGATTGGTTAAGATAGGTGTGCTTGATGACAATTAATTTAAAGGTAAATTAGAAACAGAAAAATATGATTTACGAATAACTATACCGATGGATTGTAGTCGCGTCTCGTCGCGGGCAATAACTGCCTTTATTTCAATGTGTCTACAACATACTAAAAATATCTTTCTTCACAGCGTTCATATGTTTAACAAAACTCCTGTTGAAGAACAGGTTTTAACAAATAAGTCGCCATTGTATACACCAAAACCTCCTGCTCCGTCGAAATCTAAAATAACAATTTTGAAGAAAGAGATGCCTGAAAAGATAAACGAAGATGATTTACAGGCAAAAGATAAAGGTCCTCTGAAGCTGGAAGTTAAAATTCTGAATTGTCAGTCCCCTTCACTTATTTATGTTTCATTAGTTCATCAACAAAAGTCTTTTACTGACTTGTTCGAAAAAATGCAAAAATATTACCCAAAGAATAATAAAAACAAAAGTAAAGAAGACTGGAAGGTTGGCGACAGGTGTAGCACACTGTGTATTCAATCACAGACTTGGCGCCGTGCTGTTATAATGGAACTGGAAAATGATAACGCCAAGGTGTTCTACAGTGATTTCGCCTGTATTGAAACTGTTCCAAAGTCCAGTTTGAAAGAACTGACTTCAGAATTTTCCAAGTTCGGTGACGCAGCTATAAAATGCCATCTATGTGGTATTATGCCGGCTGTGGGTGAAGAGTGGCCTTCAATTACAAAAGAATATTTAAAAGAGATGATTGATTCATACAAAAGAATTTTTATTACTAAATTAGGCACCTTCAAAGATAAAAGTATGCCTATCCAACTATGGGTGTATCATACTGTACAAGGAGGTGCTTTGGAACCTAACAAATCGACCTGGCGTTGTTTGAACGACAAAATACTTGAACAAGGCCTTTGTGTACCTGATCAAACAACACAAGTGGTAAGTTTAATTTAGCAAGTATTGACACTGAGGTGTGAGGCAGTGCACGTCTTGCGTATCGTCCACCGATTGGTGCTACCCTAAAAACTGAATGGTTTATTTGATGTTATGCATTTATTTTCCTTTGTCTGCAGGTTACAACTGAAGACAATACTGAGGATACTGGAGACACATTATCTTTCCTTAACATCACAGGATCAGTCAATGAATGGTTACAGTTAGAACCAATGCCTATGGTACCCCTCAACACTGTCAAAGCTGATGACAATATCATCGCAAATTCGCCCTCATCGTTCCTCGAGGGTGAAGACAATCACAGGGCACCAGACACAGAATCTGCAAATGTAATGTATATAACTGACTGGTTACCACCTGAACCCCTACCTTCCAAGGAGTTTACCGCACTGCCAACGTAAGCAATTTTTAATTAAGGCTCTATCCCAATTAACATAGCCATCTTCATTAATGTATGGGAGGCAGAGTTTTATTTTTATAGTGAGCTCATACCTACCTGTTATTATTTTTAACTTACTGTCTGATATGTATTGGAGAATCCAATTAATAAGTATGCATTGTTCAATATTATAAGTATGGCTTTGAATTTTTTTTTTTCTTTCTATTTGCATTTGGTCGTCGGACCATAAGCGAATTCGTTCTAACAGACAAAATAAATGGCGTTGTGGTGGAGCAGCCAGTGCTACGCCTCCCACTTATAGAAGGTGGTTCCTCTTCAGCCTTTTCACCACCGCGGTCGGGTTTAATAGTTCAGAAACTAGTGGGTTTGGATGCAAGGTTAGGCGTGCCTTGTGTTGTTCCTTATACCGCTCGATTTCGTATTTTACTGTTGGCATTTGTAGATAGTCGTGTATTTCATCGTTCCTAGCAAACCAAGGTGCATTTACTATGGTTCTTAAGATACCATTTTGGACTCTTTGTAGGCAGAGTATGTTAGTTTTGCTGGCAACACCCCACAATTGTATCCCGTAGGTCCATAATGGCTTAAGGGCCGAGTTGTAGATGAGGAGTTTGTTGTCCACTGAGAGCACAGAGTTTCTTCCCATGAGCCAATTTAGGTTGCACAACTTGTGGTTTATCTCGTCTCTTTTATTTTTAATGTGATGCTTCCATGTTAGGCGTCTGTCTAAGTGGAAGCCAAGATACTTCACACAATCTGTGTGTGGTAGGGTATCAGGACCAAGCCTGACAGGAGGGGTGTGTCCGTGCCTGAGCGCGAAGGTGATGTGGTTAGACTTAGATGCAGTAGCACGTATCCGCTACTTACAGAACCATTTGTGAGTTTCGTCTAGCTGTTTTTGCAGTTTATTGCTGGCCATTTCTGGGTTGTCATCAACTGATAAATAGGCAATGTCGTTGGCATATGTTGCTATTTTTATGCCATCCGATGTGGGTAGATCCTTTGTAAATATGTTGTACAGCACTGGGCCAAGAACAGATCCCTGTCGTACACCGGCTTTCACTTCATACAATCTTGATCTGGCTTCGCCCTGTTTTACTCGGAAGCAGCGGTCAGATAAGTATGACTGAATAAGCAGGGACATTGAGTGCGGAAGATTTTCCTTCACTTTAGCCAGCAATCCTTTGTGCCAGACACGGTCAAAAGCTTGCTGTACATCAAGAAATGCCGCTGAGCAATACTTTTTACATTCAAAAGCCTGTCTTACTGTTTGGTAAACTTGGTGGACCTGTTCTATTGTTGAGTGAGATTTTCTAAAGCCAAATTGGTGAGACGGATCAACATCATTGGCGTCCAAGCACAGTTGAATTTGAATTGAATTAAATGCTATTTTTTTTTTTAGGTACATAGACAACAATGGTGTGATCTACTTACATGACGTATGCCAACAAGATACATTAGACCTCATTCGTAAGGCACTTGATGTTCGCTTTAAAGTTCCGGATCCAAAAGCTAGATTCACTAAATGGAGCGTAGGAGAGCCATGTGTTGCATTATATTATTTAGACAACCGCTATTATAGAGGCAGAGTAATAGAAGTAAACAAAGAAAGTTCTAACTGTGTCATTCATTATATTGATTATGGTAATGAAGAAATTTGTACCTTTGCAAATATGAGAAAAAGTGTTCCACTCCACCAGATACCAACACAAGCGCACAAATGTATTTTAAATCGTATACGTCCCCATGGCAAACAGTGGGATAGACAGACGTTAGACTACATTCACAAATCTATAGTTGAAAAGCAATGTTACGTAAAAATAACGGACGAACCAGTAAACGGAGTCATACCTATCGATTTAAAATATGACAAGCTATGCATAAACGATCATTTAGTAGACTTTGAAATGGCAGAGTACACAGATGGCAGCAAAGCTGTTGTCAGGAAATATGTTCCAATCGAAAAAACTGAAGAGAAAATAAAAGAGGATGTTATTGAATCAGATTCTAGCCCGGATTATATAGTGGTTGAAGATGCAGACACTACAACTGAGCAGTTGTCTACATCTAAAGATTCATCGGATATTCTCTCACTAAAGGGAGCAGACTGGAGTAAATTAGTAGAAGAAGAACAATCATTGATTGATGGAAATTATATCACATACCCTAGAAATACAGAGGATGAGTTCTCATGTAATATCACATTAATTGTTGATATCAAAACATTGGAACTTAATTTAATTTTTGATGAGGATACGACTAGAGTTTATGATCAAATGTTTGAAGAACTGCAAACTGAAAGTTTAAATATGTCGCCTCTGAACGGTATATTCGAGAATAAAGCGTGTGTGGCAGTGTTTCCTGAAGATAATCGATGGTACCGTGCGTCTATTTTGCAGTTTAGCGAAAAGAAAAACCGAGTTAAAGTAAGGTATGTTGATTATGGCAACATTGAAGTCATTTCTTTAGCTGACACAAGGGAAATTTACGAGGAATGGGCAAAACTTCCACCTGCTACTGTTACAGCCAAGTTATTTGGAGTGCAACTAAATCCAGATTTTAGTGTTGGAGAAGTCACAAACAAATACACTGAAATATTCTTGGATCAAGGACCATTCCATGTAAAGGTACTCGGTTATGACGAATCAGTGCCATTAGTAGAGATAAGAAACGAAAAAAATGAGTTGGTATACAAAAAACTCATAGAAAATAATATGTTGATTCAGTGTGACTCTTAAGTCAGTTAATTGTTGTTTTATTTGTTTATTTTAGTTGTGTTATCTTAAAAACAATACTTACTTTTTTCTTAATAAGTACCAAATTAAGATGTCAGTTTTGTTTACCATGACATTATGATTATCCAAATAAACCTAATCTTTAATATTTGTTTCATTAAAACTAATAGCCTGTAAGTACCTCTAATAGTTAGCCAATGGCCCCGATTCTGTTGTTCACAAACTAAATTAAATTTAAGTTCAGTGCATCTTTTTCTTTCTATTTCAATATGAAAAGGACAGAAGATAAATATTAGTTTGTGAACAACAGAAATTTCGCGGTCTATCACTTCCCATTCACCTTAAGGTCCTTTAACTTTCACCTACAGAATTAAGTTAGCACAGGCTACACGAACTACTCTCACGTTACAGTAAGAGCAACTTACAATAGTAATTAGTACTAAAAAAACGCTAATATCGAATGGCTCTCAAGACCAGCGGACAATTACCAAGACACCTAGAAACCTCACTACTCTGGGATATGCATGCATGGCACCTCTGCACAACAGCACAAGACTTAAAACTGCGTTGATTCCGCAAAATGCATATCGAGGATCGAGACCCCTGATGAAGCCTACCTCGGATAAACAGCACAACCCCCTCCCTAAATATACTAGACTAGGTGAAATCGACTATTGTACCAAAAAAACAACTGACTTCCGAAAAAACACTACAAAGTGAAAAATAACTTTAATTTCGGAAGTCGGTGTCGTTGGGTCCGCATTTTCTTCACACCGACTTCCGAAATTAAAGTTATTTTCACTCTGTAGTGTTTTTTTTTTGTAAAAAGCTTTTTATTTTTCACTTTTTAGTGGGCCAGTGTGTAACTTATCTAAGTTACAATAGCCTAATCTCAACTGCTCATCACCTTTTACAAAACATTGATTTTTCCCGATGCAGGGACGGTAATTGTTTAAGAGTTCTCCTTGTAAAAACCAGGAGAACTGGATCTGATTGAGAAGTCACCATCAGCTCCACTTCACGATACGCATTGTGCTGTAACCACATTAAAATACCTAATCGAATTGAAACCCGTGAAATATTTATTATTGAATACTTCCGATGGCCATCTGTGGTCTTCATCATCAGTTCCACTTCACCGAACGGTGCTTTCTGAGAGCAAATGCACGAGTTACTATGAAAAATAACCAAATCGCTATAGGTGCGCCTACAAAATTTGAGGGTTTCCCTCGATTTCCATGGGATTTCCTCATCAGATTCCGATTTGGTGACAATGGGACCACCTCGGGAGCATATCCTTTCAAATAAAAAAATAATTTTGAAAATCCGTCGACAATTGGCGGAGTATTCGATGAACAAACATACAAAAAAAAATAAATAAACATCCGAACATAGTACCTCCTCCTTTTTGTGAAGTCGGTAAAAAAGACAGGAGTCGGCTGCTTAGCAAGCGAACGACCGCTCCACGTTCCCATAAATTGTAAATAGAATAGGGCATTATAGAACAACATTATTATTCTATACTTACACATTAACAAGCTGGACTTAAACAAGGTGTAACAGAATAAACGCAAGTCCTGAAAGTAGTTTGTTTATAATTAACTACTGAATCGATTTCAGTAACTTCTATGTATTTTTTCACACTAACCGACCACCGATTACGCCAAATAAAATTAAACCTTATGTCAAGGCAATAAGACTGAATTAATAAAGTAATGCTAGTGTCAACACGATTTTAATAATAAAAATAGCAAGCTTTAACCCTTAATTTGGCATTGTATGTACTGTCATACATGAACTTTAAAAAATAGATTTGAAACAAAATCTATTGGAGTGTGATAAATTAACATTTTCATATTGAAACACTAACTATATTCGGTAGAAAAAATAAAACACAGATCTAGCAACATCCATTTTGACATTATTACAAAAAAATGGCTATCCGGCGAACTTCAACTGCGTTGTCCAAAGTATTTATACTATTAATAGGAATATTACATAGTCTAAGATAGGTGTAATGACTTAAATGCATGCTTTATTGTGTAATGGGATGCGTGTGATAATAATTGTGAAGTTTCTATTGCATAAAATGGTTCTATTTTGATCACTAACATGATGTATGCTGTGACATACACTGCCAAGTTTGTAACGAAACACCCTCCATTTTGTTTGTATGTCACGGTATACATTGCCAGTTTGAGGTTGCTTTTTGGGTTTACTTGGTTTTAGAGCGCGCTTTTTTTTTCTTTGTTGTAGTGATGGGTAACTCATCAATTTTATGTGAGGTTGAGGGAGCCCCTCAATTTACTCCGCGAGGGCCTCACGAGTTACCCCTCATTTGAGGCGAGGAATCGTACGACGTCGTATTCACCTGACGACTCGTAGTCCCGAGCCGAAGCCGAACTCAGACGAAGCTCCGTGCCGAGGGAGCGAGGCGGGCGCGGGGCGGGTGCAACGACGACGACTCCGATCCCACCCTCACTCTCTCACACACATCATTTTCTTTCGCTCATAAATTTTTGACCGCCAAAATAAATAAATCAATGAGACTTGATTACTAATCTTATTTTTATGCTTCTAGAGTTCATAATAATTGAAATCTCACGACCAGACCTCACCTCGTTCATTCTCAATTCTTTAAACAATTTTTGAGTCGGTTCATTCGCTCACTGAGCTCACTCAATACTCACTCGCGAGTACTCGCGAATCACGAACTCGCTCGCCTCGATTTCCTATTGTCAATAATGTCAATGTCAATTTTTAAGTGAGGACGTGTGAACGAGTAACGTGATGAGGGATGAGGTGGTTCAATATTGAAATTCGAGTAACTCTTTCAATCTGCGACCACGAGTACCTCAAATGAGGTGCCTCATGAGTGAGGGACACATCACTACTTTGTTGGCAGCAAAAGTTTCAAACTCGTGGTGGTAGAATTTTAGCGCTTGTGCCTGCTGAAAATGCACCCTCTGACGATAGTGAATATTCTGACCTTGATGATGAATTACGTGTGCACTCCCCGCTTTCTATGTCAACTTCCTCTGTACCTTCTGTTGATAGTTTTTTGGAAAGGCTTAATATTTTGGACGATGGCGAAGACCCCGCCACTAGCCAGGATGCTCGACTCATACCAATTTTTCAAAGCGTCTATTCAAGCCCTTCTATAGAACTAAATTGTAGGAAAGTGCCGATACTGAGTGACATTCCGTCACTCCCAGCAATTCCCGCTACTCCCGCAACTCCACCAACCCCTGCACCCTCTGCACCGCCTGTACCAACAGCAAGTGGCTGTACGACTCTTGGCTTCGCTGCAGCTCGCATAAGAGCAACTGCTTCTTCCAACTCGCGTCCCAGAAATACCAGATCGCAACGTCCCACTGTTTCTGTAACTAAACGACCTAGACGAATGACAAAGTTCATTCTGAGCTATCAATGGAAAAATGCGGTTTTTCGGCACAGAGCAACTATAGAAGAAGACTCAGAACACATTCTAGCCCTAACTTCACTGGGTTATTTCTACAAGTTCTTTTCCCCAGACGTTTTAGCAGATATCGTAGAGCAAACAAACGCCTAAACAATATCTAACACCGGACGTTCTCTCGGATTGACTGAAGACGAATTGCGGGATTGGTAAAAGTCCTAGGAATTGTCAACTAGACTACCATATGCGTGTTTAGTAAAGCTGGCAATTTCTAGGCGTTATCACCTTGTTTTTTTTTATATTCTTTGTTTGTATTGTGATTGGCAATGTATACCCCGGCATACAACACATTTACTCAATGTTTTTATGTACATTTGGCAATGTATGCTGTGGCATACATAGTTTTTCAGGAAATCTGAAGTTCCAATAATTTTTTAATTAATTTTTTGTAACACCTATAAACGTCTATAATAAAATTTCATTACAAAAAAAATTATTTTTTTGCATTTTATTCTTTGCCAAATTAAGGGTTAAATAAAATAAGTTTTATTCTTTGTATTATGCTTGTTTATATAGATCTCTTTCAGACAAACGGTAGACTAAAAGTAGCTGACACCCACAGGCCGGATACACCACCGATCTGTTTTTTTTTTTGTTTTATTGTTAAATCTGTGGGTGTGAACTGTGAACATAAATTGGGTGCGTGTACGCAGTGTGATTCAATGTATTGTTATTCTTTTTATTTATTTTCGCTTTTTGTATGTGAAAAAGTGTTAATAATAAAATAAATACACATTTTTCGGGAAAGTTATCTTATACTTTGTAGTGTTTTTTTTTTTTTTTTGAAGTCGGTTGTTTTTTTTTTGTTAAAAAGTTTTTATTTTTTACTTTTTATAGTTAGAGTGCATCTCATGACAATTCCAATAAGCCCAAACACGGCTAGAATACATGGTTTTATTACGAAGTTCCGGTACCTACCTTCCAGCTTCATCATCAGATCGGTTTGATGGTACCATTTTCGTCAGAACCATTTATTTAAATTTGCTTCGTCATTGTCGCTTAACTATCTTAATCGAGATATCTTATCGCCACTCGTGAAATACTTATTATCATTGAAGAGTTCCTGTGGCTATCTGTGGTCTCCTTCATCAGTTCCACTTCACCAAATTATACTTTTTGAATGCAAATGCTTGACATGTTGATGAAAATACCAAAATTGCTATATGTATGCCTATAATATTTGAGTAGTTCCCTCAATTCCTCAAGGATCCCATCATCAGAACTGGATTTTGACAAGAATGGGACCAATCTGGAAGCATATCCTTTCAAATAAAAAAAAATCCAAATCGGTTCATAAATGACGGCGTACTGAGGTAACAAACATAAAAAAAAATACAACCGAATTGATAACCTCCTCCTTTTTGAAGTCGGTTAAAAAACCATAATTACTCTGACGCATCGCTTTGTGATTTAAACATCTACCTAATTAATTACTTACTTGATTTAACAAAGCGAGCTAAATATGTAGGTGTATTGTATACCTACCTACAAATAAATTTTAACCGATACGTAAAAATGTAAGGTACAATGAGTAAGTTACTTATTAGTTCTTTTCTGTGAATACGACGTAGGTAAATTATAAACAATGGAAAATGCCCGAGCGGTTAGTAGGTAACATGCACCCCTGCACCCCCGCCGATTACAAAGCAAAAGATAACTTTTGGAAGAATCGCTTTATTTGGTCTCAAGTCGAAGAAACAGACGCCCTTAGCTGGTGGAAGGGTACTTGCAGTTCTACTAAGCTTCATAAAATTGCATTTTCTATTTTATCAGCTCCTTACACGTCAGCAGCTACGGAAAGGGCCTTTAGTACTCAATCTGATGTATTTTTTTGTTTTGAGCAACAAACAAAAAAAAAATCAACTAAAAACGAAAATAAAAAAATCCCAAATAAATGACTGATTAAGAATTTAAAAAAACTAATTACTTACATAAAAAAATCTAATTATCAAAAATCAATGTAAATAGCTGATTGAAAATTTTTAAATGGGCCATTAGTTTTAAATTGCACATTTATTTACTACAAAGAAAGATGATGACTGACTTGTTCAAAAACCAAAATCGTCATTGATTATGAGAATGCTTATAAATGCCTTAGTAGTAGATATTTCTATTTTTGATAACTACACGCTCCCTGATAGCTTTGCCACTAAACTGGTTTAGGGGTCGTCCCTCTTAAGCCACTCAAAAATCAAATCCGTTGCCTGTGGTAAAAGAGCTTTGAAACCCTGGATTACCATGGGAGCACTGCGTTGCATAAGGCTTAGAAACAAAATGCAGCAGAAAACAAGATTAGAACCCTATAACATAATTTTAATAATAACTTATAAACGCTTCCGTAATTTTTTTTCCAACTTGATAAAAAAAAATGAAAAGACAATATTATAGGAAACAAATAGAAGTTTCAACCAAAAGTCCGATACATCTTTGGTCAACAATAAATGAAATCACACATTTTAAAAAACCGAAAACTTCAAATACCCACCTTCTTAATATTACCGCACATCCCCTTAACTCACTAAATAAAGTCAACCTATTCTTTATCACCGTGGCCAAAAAGTTAGCGGAAAGTATCGTTACTCAGACTGGGATGCCGGTAGTGAACAGCCCCTGTAGTAACTCCTGGGCTTCCTCGTTCGTGTTGTTAGAGACGGATCCACTGGAAGTGGATGGTATTCTAATGAGTCTTGACTCTGAAAGTGCACCAGCGGGGTAATTGCGTAACACACTATCAGTAGAAATGGGTTTCATTTTGACAGTTCAGCAACACATTTTTCGAACATATGGAGCAATGGGTTAGAAATATGCTTCTAAATGATTCAAATTGAGATCGATAGTGTGTTTCGCAATTAGGGTGCAGGTTGGGACGGTATACCGACAAAATATTTCAAAATGTCTAGAGATTTTGTGGTTCCCCTGATAAGCCAGCTAGCTAATTTATGTCTCAGAACGGGAATTTTCCCGAAAGATTTAAAGCTTTCCGTGGTCACTCCAGTGCACAAGAGGGGGATGTTAACGATGTCAACAATTATCGTCCCATATCTGTGCTGTCATCAATTTCAAAAATTTTAGAAAAAATAATAAATAAAAGATTAGTTAACTACTTAGAAAAATACAGTATTCTATCAAATGCACAGTATGGGTTTAGAAGAGGACGTTCAACTCAAGACGCCATTACTGCTTTGACATCTGACATTGTTAACAAAGTGGATAAGGGTCAAAAATGCTTAACGGTGTTCTTAGATCTTAGGAAAGCTTTTGACACTGTTTCCGTCCCGATCCTTCTGCACAGGCTAGAAAGCATAGGTATAAGAGGTACAGCTCTCTCCCTTTTTGAAAGCAATTGGTTAAATTAAATAGCTTATGCAGTGCCGAAGAGGGCGCCCAAGACGCCATAGGAATTTTTTGTGACCTCTCCAAGGCTTTTGATTGCGTCGACCACGAAACCTTACTCTTAAAACTTGAGCATTACGGACTTGGAAAACTTGCGCTCAGTTTAGTAAAATCTTATCTAAATGATAGACAACAGCAAGTTCAAATAAATGGTGTCAATTGACTCGGTTTAAAAGTAAAAATGGGTGTACCACAAGGCTCGATATTAGGTCCTTTCCTCTTTTTAGTATATATTAATGATCTACCCCATTTGTTAAAAACCCAACCACAAATGGTGTTATTTGCTGACAATACTTCCTTGATTTTTAAAATTAATAGACGTGCATCAAATCTTGACGACGTAAATAACGCCCTACTGCAGGTCCAAAATTGGTTTACTGCTAATAATTTAGTATTAAATGGGAAAAAAAAACGAAGTGCATAAGATTTTCTTTACCAAATGTCAAAAGTAGTAATTGTGAGATAGTATTGAATCAAGAGAAACTAGAATTCGTCGATAAAACTGTTTTCCTGGGGATCACGCTCGACTCAAGGCTTCAATGGGGTCCTCATTTAACATCCCTTGCAGGACGGCTGAGTTCAGCAGCATATGCTGTGAGAAAAATCCGTCAATTTACTGATGATAATACCGCAAGACTGGTCTATTTTAGCTACTTTCATAGTATTATGTCGTATGGTATTTTACTATGGGGACGAGCTTCAGACATCGAGTCTATTTTTGTTCTGCAGAAAAGAGCCATTAGAGCCATATATAGCCTCCGCAGGCGTGATTCTCTAAGGGAACTGTTTAAAGATATTAACATCATGACGGTACCATGTCAACATATCTATGAAAATATCATGTACGTAAGGAAAAATCTAAATCTTTTTAGTAAAAGAGGTGAAAGACACAATTATATCACTAGAAATAAGGACCAATTAGTTCAACCAGGTTTCAGGCTGGCTACAGTAGACTCATCTTTCATGGGGTACTGCTTAAAATGTTACAATAAAATACCTACTCACATACTTCAACTAAATGAAACAAAATTTAAATCTTGTATAAAACGCACACTGCAGCCAGTGAGGCATATTATAAATTGGGGGATTACATCACTACATAGTATAAAACAAAGTCGCTTTCTCTGTCCCTATGTACGCTTAGATCTTTAAAGCTACGCAACGGATTTTGATGCGGTGTTTTTTAATAGATAGAGTGATTCAAGAGCACGGTAGTTTTATATTGTTTAGTTTCATTATAATCCTTAAAACGGATAAAAGTGGCCACTAATTATTCCGTTTTAAGGATAATGATAAAACTACCGTTTCTAATAATATTAACGTATAATCTTGTGAAGCACAACTTAACGTGCTTGTTTTCTGCATTTTCATTCTAAATTGTATGAAATAACCAAACAAACGATGAGGGCGCCACTGTGCGGTCGGCGCAGTCTGAACCGTAAATTAGATTTAAATCCCCTGTTGTTATATGATTGTAAAAAAAACAATAACTGAATGGTTGAGATCCCTAACGTATGATGAAACTGAAAATATTTTGACCAGGATTAGCTGAGGAAAAAAAAAAATTTGGGTACACTCACACTCGTAGCGTACACTCGTATACACACCCTCGCACACTCACACACTCACCCTCGCATACATATACAAACACACACATTGACAGCTGCTAAATTAATGTTATATTTTATTTTATTTTTACTTTTCTTTATTTTATTTTTACCTTTTACACCTCATCATTATTAAGTTACCACATAGGGGAAGAGCGAGACAGCTTCGACACAAGTACTTTTGTAACTTACTGGGGCTGCCTCAATTTATGTGTGACACAATGTTAAATAAATATTTTTTTTTTTTGTATTTTGATGAAAATGAAGTCTAATCTGACAGTCCTAAGCCTGAAAACTATGAAGGGAAATTTTCAATCACTAAAATAACATTAACAGCAGGGTTATCATTAGTGTTGCCAGGTGTCCCGATTTGCGCGGGACATCCCGATTTTCAGGGGTCTGGGGACGCGTCCCGATTTGTAGGTACCTGATCGAGACGCTAAATGTCCCGATTAAGGGGCTTACAGGACCTAAACGCAAAAAACGCAAGTTTTAGAAACAATAAAAGTAAGTACATGATCGACTACAGTCAACAAAATCAAAAAAATAAATGATATTCTTCAGGATATATGTAAGGTAGATAGTGTATTGAAAACATAATACAACTTATTTGGTACGATAGAAAAAAATCATGAAGATACCTCTAAAAACTTTCTTTTTACAAAAAAAAACCATACTAATATACATCTACAATCATTATGATTTTTTGTCAGATTATTCTACAAGCAACATACTAAAACTCTAGTGTTTTATTTTTTTTGTCAAAATAATAGATTTTTCGTAAATAGGTAATTGCTTCATATTTTGCAATAAATTACCAGCGTTGTGTCATCGCGCTTCTCTTTCTTTATGCAGTCCGACAAAGACCTTCTACTAGTAGGAATTTCTACTAGTCTAGCAAGACTGATTACTTGTTATGTAAGATTAAATAGACTTAAAACGCCTTGTTTTTTTTTTTTTTTTGTTTATTGTCCCGATCTGCAACCCTAAATCCCGATTTTTTTGACCTCATGTACCGATTTACAACAAATCGGACCTAGCAACACTAGTTATCATCCATAATTGCTATTTATGGCTACTAACTGCTTTTAATCGATTATTAGCCAAATGATATTAAACCGGATTATTATCATTGCCCAACATGTGCCCAACACTATGAACGTTGTACAGACGCCAGCACATCAAGCTACTATATTCAGTCAAATTTCTTAAATAAATCAACTCTATCGCCGAAATATAAGGTTCAAGTTGATTCGGAAAATCAGTTTCGGGTTGCTGGCGTCTGTACTTTATTACTTACTAAATCCTTAAGTTGTGCTAAGCTCTGTGGTATCACTAATTCACGATTCACGGTACTGACGTGACGTTTAACACGGTCACGTTTGGATTGTTTGATTCGATTGCGAATGTCAACAAAATTAAGAAATATTGTGTTGTTTTGGTTATTTTTATTAAAATTATTCATTTAAAAACTGATGTCTTTAATGAAAAAGACTAGAAATGATGCAATTAAAGCTGCGGTCACTTCCTACTTAGAACGGCGGAATTATCCTGTGAGTGTTAAATTTGCCTGAATAGAAATAATAAGTGGAAGTGGTAACTGAAACAATAGTTACAACATATATTTATTCTTACATTTCAGGACATAGACGTGTTTAGCAATAATAATAATCTGAGCAGAAGTGCTGAACAAATGGCTGTGGCAACGATAGTTCAATGTGAAGCAAGTCGCGCTAATTCAATCTTATTTTCTTGCATCAACAATGACTCTGGTCAATACGACGCACAGTACACAAGGTAATATCGTTATCATAAACATTGCTAAGGTATTAAGGTAATGTAAGATGTCTAAGAAGAATTCTAATCTTTAACGTTTCAATAGCTAACCTAAGAAGGCCCTTTGACCAACACTTAGGCCTGAGTTCACCAACATTAAAACCACCGGTTAGGTATTTAAACAGTTGGCTTACGTCAAATTTCCTAAGGAATTTTTAATTAAAGAACTGATTAAATATTTAATCAATTGATTTAAATGTTGGTGAACACAAAGCTTAGTCAAATCCAATAATAGCTTGTTATAATTTAGTCTTTGGATAAACCAAATTATGTGAAATGAGTGTTACCTATCCAGTTAATTTTCAGGTTGGTTAACTTCATCAAAGAGATCAAGCAAGAAAAAGTGAAAAATGAACTTCTTGGTTTGCTATGCCCGCTACTCTGTCATTTATATTTAGAAATGCTACGCGGTGGTCATGGAGGCCCTGCACAAATGTTCCTAAAGAGACATTCAGCTACATTACCCCAAAAGGATTTATCATATCATCAACCCATTGATGGTAATCTACCGTCAGCATTGTACAGACCAAATAGCTTAGAGCAGCTATTTAATTCCTTACAAAATGGTACAATTGACAATGAAACACCAGAAAAAGATTACATGAATCAGATACTGGATGACATTGGCTCCATTTATACTTTACAGGAGGTTGAAACTAGACCATCTATTGCTGCATTCAGGTACCTACATATACTTGTTTTATTACACCTTCCTGCTACATATATCAAAATGTTCCTGCTTTGTTCTCATAGAATGTGAGTAAGGCCCGTATTACAGAACGCCACTCAATACTCAAGCATTACTTAAAACTAGTTTCAACCAATCAAATGGCTTGAATCTAGTTTTAAGTCATGCTTGAGTATTGAGTGATGTTCTGTAATACGGGCCTAAGAGTCCTGAAGCAGGTATTACTTTCCTTACCGCTTTATACAATGCAATTCTCTTAAAGGGGTACGTGCCCTCGCAATGGAAAGTAGCTCAAATTATTATGATAGCTAAGCCTGGAAAATGCCGTGGGGATGTAAAGTCTTACAGGCCCATTAGCTTGTTGTCTATTCCTTCAAAACTACTAGAGACTTTGTTCATGAAAAGACTAAGACTGCTGATAGACCAAAACTCTTTGTTACCTGACCACCAATTCGGGTTTAGACACAGTCATGGCACCATAGAACAAATACATCGGCTGGTCGAAAAAATTCATGTAACATATGAAAAAAAAAAATACTGCTCGGCTGCTTTTCTAGATATATCATAAGCTTTCGATCGAGTTTGGCACGAGGGCCTTTTATATAAAACTAGCGACCCGCCCCGGCTTCGCACGGGTGCAATGCTGATACTAAGTATAGGTACTTCAAAAATGTGAGCACGCGCCGCCGGCCCCCCGGCCGCGGCCGGTACCGCAGCAACCGCTATGTCCCTGCATTTTAAATCTGTAATATCTTCGAAAATATTCATTTAAATTACATGCTGTAAAGGGCCATATTTATCTATATTAAATGCATAATGTATTTAAGGTACTTAATTGGATAAGGATTAGTGCTGTATTGCTTAAAATCGCTTCGTAAATAAGCCATTATTTCTCGTAAAAAGTAAAGGATAAAAAATGATTATTGTGGGTTATCCCTAAGAGATAGACGTATACCATCGCGGACTTTTTTGTAGACCTTTTTAAGGTGTACAATACTGTAGTACATTATTTTGACCTATCTCGTAGGGTTCAGCCAGGGTTTGAAAAGTAAGCGCAAAAAAATGTGTTTATTTACGACACACATTACAAACCTCACATTAGAAACCTCTAAAATTATCAATGTTTCTCTACTATATTGCATGCATGTATTATATATATAAACCTTCCTCTTGAATCACTCTATCTATTAAAAAAAACCACATCAAAATCCGTTCTGTAGTTTTAAAGATCTGAAGCGTTCATAGGGACAGAGAAAGAGACTTTATTTTATACTATGTAAGATTAAAAAAACGCTTCCAATAAATTACTACATTCCTATTAAATCTTACTTAGAAAAGGTAAGATACTTCTTTGTAAAACACGGCAATGAAATAACTAGACTGCACGAAATTCGGGCAGGAGTTCCTCAAGGCAGTGTGATGGGTCCCATTCTTTACCTTCTTTATACAGCTGATCTCCCCGTGTCAGAAGGAGTAGTCTTAGGCACGTTTGCCGATGACACTGCTACACTAGCTGTGCATGAAGATGCCACCCAGGCATCTAAGATACTCCAAACAAGCTTAAATGAAATTTCGAACTGGCTAAGAGAATGGAGAATAAAGGCAAATGAAACCAAATCGGTACATGTGACATTCACAACAAGAAGAGATACATGCCCACCAGTACGACTAAATAATGTTGTGATTCCTCAAGCAGATGAAGCTAAATACCTTGGAATGTACTTAGACCGGCGACTAACCTGGCGAAAACATAATTATATTCACAAAGCGTAAAGCATTGAGCCTACAACTAAGGAAACACTATTGGCTATTATCAAAAAAATCCAAGCTCTCCCTGGAAAATAGCTCAGGATTTATGAATGTATCTTAATGCCTATCTGGACATTCAATTCAAACATTGACATAATCCAAAGATTTCAATCAAAAATGCTTAGGATTATAAATAATGCACCATGGTACATGACTAACGACAGCTTACATCGGGACATAAAAATACCAAAAGTGAAAGAAAAAATCACACAAGCAGTCAGTGCGTACAAGAATAGGATCACTACTCATCCTAATAAACTGACATCAAACCAAGACATTAAATAGGCTTAAAAGACAAACCCCACAAGACTTGATACTATGACAACTGACACAACTTAAAATGGATTGATGTGGATGCACTACTGGGCGCATACCAAGCATGACTAAAACAAAGGCATAACACAAAAGATGCTGAATGTCAGTAATGGACAGATCGCATCAATAAAAAAAAATTCTTTGCAATTTTTATGTCTTATCAAATCTGTTGCATTTTCATGAAAAAGTGATTGTATGTACAGTGACAGCTGACAGCAAAGACAGATTTGAGTTCTCTTGTAGATCTATGCATCTTTCAACTGGTATCTATCTGTGTTTTTTGTTATGGGTTTGGTTTCCACACTTAGTCCTTCAAATGTACCATTGTGCGTTTGCCTTGGCGGCCGTCAATGGTTATTCCAACCAGCCCACCTCACACCAGAAGCTGATTAAGTGTCTTGGTCTGTTTAGAACATCTGTGTATGATCTGGTTGTACCGAGGGCTTCTGCCCTAATCTGGGTGACGCCTGTGCACTCCAAGAGCACATGCGCAACGGTTTCATCAGCCTCCATGCAAGCTCTGCACAGGGGACGTGTCCGTTATGCCTATTGTGTGGAAGTGTTTATTTAGCAAGCAGTGTCCTGTGATGGTTCCCATCACCAGGCACAGGCCTTTCCTGTCCAGTCATAATAAACGTCTGGTTAGATGGCCATCTATTAATGGCATAGCTGCCTTGGACTGCCTGCAGCCTGGTGAAGACGTCCACCAGCTTTCTGCTTTTGTGTGGGTGTGCTCCTGTAACCACCTGTGTAGTTGGTTGAAGGGGATGGGCATGATAGGTTCCGGTCCACAAACTGACATACTGGATGCCCTTCTGGCCAGCTCGTCAGCTGCGTCGTTACCTAGCAATCCATTGTATATTTTCAAGTGGTATTCTATATAGCCTTAAAGTATTACGGCTGTGGGTGACAGAGTGTGTATGGTCTGTTCCAAAAGTATCTGATAAAAGTGTAAACAAACACTGTTCACGTTAAATCCTTACACAATCACTTACTAAAGGGAATTAGTAACAAATTCATCTGTATTTAGGTTTCAAATTTATATCTCACAACTTACAATAAACCGGTCAAGTGCGAGTTGAACTCGCGCACTGAGGGTTCTGTACAAAGTAGGTATGTCACTAATTTTTTTTCCTTTAATTGTGCTACATGACCTTGCTCCTTGTCAAATTTCATGATTCTAGGTCAACGGGAAGTACTAAAAAACTACAAAGTGAAAAATAACTTTAATTTCGGAAGTCGGTGACAATAAACTAAAATACAGATCCAAAGACACCGACTTCCGAAATTAAAGTTATTGTTAAAAAGTTTTACTTATTAACTATTAAAATACTTATTATTTTTATTTCATTACGAACCCGACTTACTAGATAAACAATTGAACGCCGCTCGTACAAGGTCACATATCGTCGTCGCTCACCGCCATTTTTTTTACGCTACGCACGACAGCCAACCCTGCTAGAGTTCACGCACACATTTGCACGTGTACTAACGTCATTTGGCTAGGTAATTATTTGGTAGGTAATTATTTTGCGCGCGTTGTACGGAGTGTCCGGGGTGTGACAAGGGTATAGTCACAGTATAATTATATACAGTATTGTAACTCGGCCGTATCTTGGACATAAATGCCTACCAGCCGCGCGGTACGTAAACATGCGATAGGGCTGCCCGCCTCCAGCATTTGAATTACATTTCTCTACTTTGTGTTTCCATTTAGTTTTGTGATTGTAAATATACTTTATTTTATATAAAAAAATAAAATAAGTACTTTGTGAATTGAATAGGAAGTGTTCAATAAAAATGCCTGTTGTTTTTTGATTGGTAGATTTAATTAAAAAACCATGTTTATGTTTGAATAACAAATCGGTCTTATAAATTTGCGACCGAAAAATATTTGCGCCTTGACTGAGACGTACGAAACGCTTTATTATTAAATTTTAAAGTATAAAAAATCCGCATTCTAATATAAAGCTTAATTAAAAATTGTTTTGGGAAACATGGACAAGGTGGAGAACTCCAATCTTTAACAAACTTCAACACCTACCTACTCAACTACAATGCAAGAAACAGCTGACGAGTAATTTTAATAACTTTTTATCTCAGCTTATTAACGTCTCTATAAATTAGGTACCTACAACTCGCAACAACTCAAAACAAAAATTCTTTGGTCACCAATGCCAAGCTGAACAGCTGGCTACGAATGTTTTAAAATCACAACCCTCTCAAATATCTAAATATTCTGTGAATATCTCATGAGTCTAGCTGTTGTTGTCGTTATTAATACCGAGAAAAAAAAAACGGTTTTTAGTGGTATAATTGTTGTTATAGCAGCAGCAGAAATACTTAATCTGAGAAAATTTCAACTATCTAGTGACAGACAGACGGTCAAATTTATTTTTTCTAGTATTATTCATACACACAGTACAATATTATATTCATAGTTTTAATAGGTTTATGCGTATCTTTATATTTAAAATATTTATTCCTCAATTTTCATGATTGCACCTACCACTGTTTGTCTCTGCATCACCCAAAGGTTGACTGGTAGAAAATGCCTATGGCATTAAGTCCGCCTCTGTACATTTATGTGCTTGAAGTATTAAATAAATAAATAAACAACTATTATTAATAATAAAATACCACGTCTTTACTTTGAATTATACAAACTAACAAAACAAAACACATGCCCCGAGGTTTTTAACACAAGCGTAAGTACCTACCGTATCATGATTCATGAACCGCCTATAACTACCTATTTCACTCTTGTCAATCACTTTCTTTTACTCTATTCACTTTATTAATCCAGGCATCGTTTTTTTCGGGAGATACAAGGAAATACTTATCCATTAAAAAGACACATTATGTACCTACCATACTAGTAAGTAAAATTATTTTATAGTCTTACCTTTCAGAGTTTCCAGGTAATCTAAAAAAAGTTATCCCTGGATGCGTTATTGACGACTTCATGCAACCAAAAACAGCATAATATATCCTACTCGTCATATTAAATATGCACTTGAACTTATTTTTAGTGAAAAAATCGCGCTGTTATTGTTAAAAAAAACAACGCACCGACCGTTCGTTACTGCGGCACAGTCGCGACTGTCTGCCTGCCGAGCGAATGCCGAGATCGAGGCGCGTAGGCATAGCTCGCGCATCGTCCGTTTGTATGAAGATGGAATACTATATATAATTATACCGTGGTATAGTTGAGGTATCCCCACAGAAATACCACAACAGTGTCGCTATTGGTCCGTAGACCATTTTTGATCAGTCTCCTTTAAATAGTCAAATTACAAACAAACATTATTCTTCCAAATTTAACAAATCTAAACATAATTGTATTTATAAAATTATACAAAAAACTTCCTAGTGTGACGAAGTCTTTATTTCTGGCTTCTGCCGCTTCTTCCGAAAGGTCGTCAATAGAATAGGTTGTTGTATTATGCCAGATCCATGCAACAATACCTTGTGTGCTTAATAATTTTTAATAAATAAGTGCAGAATAAAAGAAATTCAGCGCTATTTAAAAATGCTACGGAGAGACAACTTTCGCGTAGCACCTAAATAACTCAAAACGGTGGAAAAATGTATCATAACGATAAGGTATCACATAACATATAAAAAAAGTAAGACCTAATTATGCTCCAATGTAAACTAAAACTCGAGAACTATCTACAATTTAAAATGCTCTCGAAAAACAGTACATCACGTAGCAGTCAAATAAAAACAAAAAAAAACTACCGACTTCCAAAAAACACTACAAAGTGAAAAATAACTTTAATTTCGGAAGTCGGTGTCGTTGGTTCCGAATTTTCTTTTCACTACATAGTATAAAACAAAGTCGCTTTCTCTGTCCCTATGTACGCTTAGATCTTTAAAACTACGCAACGGATTTTGATGCGGTTTTTTTTAATAGATAGAGTGATTCAAGAGGAAGGTTTATATATATATATAATACATGCATGCATGTATAGTAGAGAAACATTGATAATTTTAGAGGTTTCTAATGTGATGTCGTAAATAAACACATTTTTTGCGCTTACTTTTCATACCCTGGCTGAACCCTACGAGATACGTCAAAATAATGTACTACAGTATTTTACACCTTAAAAAGGTCTACAAAAAAGTCCGCGATGGTATATGTCTATCTCTTAGGGATAACCCACAATAATCATTTTTTATCCTTTACTTTTTACGAGAAATAATGGCTTATTTACGAAGCGATTTTAAGCAATACAGCATTAATCCTTATCCAATTAAGTACCTTAAATACATTGTGCATTTAATATAGATAAATATGGCCCTTTACAGCATGTGATTTAAATGAATATTTTCGAAGATATTACAGATTTAAAATGCAGGGACATAGCGGTTGCTGCGGTACCGGCCGCGGCCGGGGGCCAGCCGCGGCGGCGCGTGCTGAAATACCTATACTTAGTATCAGCATTGCTCCCGTGCGAAGCCGGGGCGGGTCGCTAGTAAATGATAAATGATTTTATTTCTGTAAGTAGGTTTGTACAAACACTTTTACACGTCAATCATATATTGACACCGACTTCCGAAATTAAAGTTATTTTTCACTTTGTAGTGTTTTTTGGAAGTCGGTAGTTTTTCCCGATGCAGGGACGTTAATTGTTGAGGAGTTTTCCTTGTAAGAACCAGGAGAACTGGAGCTGATTGAGAAGTCACTATCAGTTCCACTTCACGATACGCATTATGCTTAGCAACCACATTAAAGTAGGTACCTAATCGAATCGCAAACCGTGAAATATTTATTATTGAGTAGTTCCGATGGCCATCTGTGGTCTTCCGCATCAGTTCCACTTCACCGAATGGTGCTTTCTGAGAGCAAATGCACGAGTTACTATAAAAAATACCCAAATCGCTATAGGTGTGCCTACAAAATTTGAGGGTTTCCCTCGATTTCCATGGGATTCCCTCATCAGATTCTGATTTGGTGACAATGGGACCATATAGGGAGCATATCCTTTCAAACAAAAAAAGAATTTTGAAAATCCGTCGACAATTTGCGGAGTATTCGATGAACAAACATACAAAAAAAAAAAAAACACAATCATCCGAACATAGTACCTCCTCCTTTTTGTGAAGTCGGTAAAAAAGATATATGACGTGCAAAAAATGCTTAAAGATAAGAAAATTGCGTTTAAAGAATGGCAGGGTGTAGAAAACGGGAATGATAGTTTGAAAGAAGATTTATATAGAATGGAAGAGAAAGGCAAAAAAGGCGGTAGCAATTTCGATATATGCAGTTATGATATGCCTCAATAAATTAAGGCCTCCAGCCAGGGCTTAAAAACTAAGCGACTACACGCTAACTACGCTAAGGGCATCCCCTGTGGGGGCTGTGGGGTACGGACTTCGGCTTAGGGCGTCGCTGGGAAAGGGTAGCAAGGGACAGGCTGGATCGGAATTATTTGGGGACGAATTTAAAATTACAAGCTCTGCGGCGCGAGCTGACTCGAGCAAGGGTCTGGGCGGACATGGTACGGGGCGTCGCGGCGGGCCTCGACGGTGAAGACGGAAGGACGGTTGTCGGGTCTTGTACTTTCTTAGAGTACTGGTGGCCCTACTACTCTTAGGTAGGAGGGTCTTGGCGTATCCTACTTACGCGGGGGGGAGTGTATCGGGCGGCCGCCGCAATCAGGGGATTGGGTGCTTTATAGCAGGATCAAAGTAGCGCTTGAAAAGGTGTTTCAAGTACTGCTAGACCGTGGGTATTCTGAGATCTAGGTGTAGATTCACATTACGGACATAGATGGGGGCTCCCGTGACCTTTCTGAGGAAACGGTTTTGAAGGGTTTGCATTTTATGTAGATGGCGAGGCTTAGCGTGTGCGAAGACTACGCAAGCATAGCTGGTTACGATGGGACGGATGACCGCGGTGTAGAGGCGCAATGAAAATAATTAGTCAAGTGCACTTAATTTATACTTTTTGTTAAGTTTGGACTTCGTAGATGTTATAATGATTATTACTTTTAGAGAGTCCCAGAGTGGCCTTGGGTGGTTTTAGTCGTACCTACTAGGGAACCACAGTGGAGTGGTAGGATGCTGGCAAGCATGGTGTCCTAAGGCCTGAATCCTTTTCATTCAGAGAAGCATGTTATGATTTGATGTACGTTTTGTTTACATCTTTTCAGTCTTTTTATTTTCTACAAATCATGTAATCAAATAAGTTTTTAAACCCAACATTATCCTTTGTATTTTAGGTCATGCAAATATGATATAACTCTGTCTCAAGATGCACTAAATATGTTAAAAGCATATTTAGCTAAAAATGGCCATGTTCTTCTAATACAAGTTCTTCAAACATGGTTCCACATTGATATTAATAATGACCCTAATAAGAAGAATGCTGTGAGTATAAAACTTTTAATAACTAAGAAATGACACTACGCCACTAACACTAGCATTACGCCTGCACTTTCGTCTGCGCGAACTTCGTACTTTCGCCTACGGACTTCAGCTCGCCCTCCGCCTCTTTAAAAGATAGTTTTGGAAAATGAATAATTATGATCTTTATTATTTACCTTATTATGTATTTGTGCCAACTTTCGAGTTTCATAGCAGAAGGAATGAAAATTGTTTACGCCTTTCGTTTTCCATTTATCGATTTTAAGATTATTATTTTATAAGTACCAATTTTCGAGTTTATCGAAGCAATCAGTAAAAAAATCTCCTAAAAACTTGATTGCAGCCATTTAGGGGTCTTTTTTCCATCCATCCATCCATTTATCCTCACAAACTTTCGCATTTATATAAGCAGGATTAGTAGGAAGTAGGATTAAAATGTATAAAACTAGATTTTTCAACTTAAAAAACAGCTGATTGTCGTAGAGATTCGGTGCGATAGTAAAAAATGATAAGGAAGACTTCCCCTACCAGGGTACCTACCTAATACATTTTTTTCGCTGGCCGACACTTTGGGTATTGAGCCAATATGGCTGACCTCCTTTGAACACCCTCTACTTATTGTTTTGTATAGTATTGGAGGGTAGTTTTGAAAAACGAACAATGTCAATTTTTTTTATTTACGTATACGTGCCAAGTTTCAAGTTAAACCTATAAACCTAATAGAGTAAGATCCCAGAGCCGTCAGACATCACTTATTTTCTCATAAGTAAAATATACGGGATAAAGTAGCACTGATAGTATGTATTTTGAGTGTAGTCATAACTGCTACCTTGGGCCGACAGCCAATCTACAGGTACCAGGTGCTAAAGGTACGTGAAAACACTATTATTATTGCTGCATTATAACCATCAATTTTCTGAATATACCCATTACAAAATACACTAGTGTACAAAATTTAACTTTTTTTTATACCCCCAAATAAATGTATATAAATATGTTAATCTACCTTCCTTAAACCTAAAAGTGTTAGCAGAAATATTTTATTACGTCACAATTTCTTCCTGCAGTCAAATGTTTTCTTTTAACTACCTAACGTGGTGACGACAGTTTATTGTTTATTCGTTCGCTTCAAACGACAATTATGTTATTTCGAGTGATTTAAAATGTCGAGTAGAAAGTGTAAACAAAATTCTGATCGTTTTTGTTGTTTGTGGACAGTTTAAATTTTCAAAAAAGAGAAGACCCATTATAGATGTGTTCAAAAGTGCATATCTTCATTATTCAAGGATTTTGAGATGAAAACATGTTAGGGGATTACTGTTGGTCCATTATAAGGGAAACTGACTCGAATAACTATAAAAAAAGGCAAAAATTATTCATTTTTATTTTTTTTTTAGTATTAATACTATAATTATGTATTTCAGTTCAGTTAATAAATATTTCTGAAACCAGACGTGACAGATTTTTTTTATTATTTTTTCTAGATAATTCTACTTACATGAATAATAAAATAACAACTTTTAGCTGGGGTATGAAAACCGTGTAAACTAGTGATATTAGTCCGTAAGAAGTATGTAAGGTACACACGGCTACACATCAAGCTATACATTTCCAGTTTTAGCTGACCTCGCATTGTATAGGTTTTTCGAACAATCAGAAGTCAGCTTATACTGGTTATGTACAGCTTGATGCCCTTAAGAGGTCATTGTACTCATCGTTATGAACAACTTTTACTATGGGACCAAACCTGAAATCGCGAAATAAAAATCAGCTGTTCCCTACATTTTGACGAGATAGACGAAGATAAATGTAGGGAACAGCTGATTTTTATTTCGCGATTTCAGGTTTGGTCCCATAGTAAAAGTTGTTCATAACGATGAGTACAATGACCTCTTAAGAGTTTGTTGCTGTTTTTCCAATAACCCTGTATAATAATTATAAGAATCAAGTTTGAGACTCTAAAAAATTACGTAATTTTTCTGGGGAGCTTTAAAGCGTCTAGCAAAAGTTACCGCTGGCAGGAAGTGTCTGGCAGTATTGATTACTTATTTCTAACAATATTCTGTGAAAGATACATAAAAATCAGCCATGAGAATTTAAGAAAAGTGAGTAGTGTTTTCACGTACCTTAACACCTGGTACCTGTGGATTGCCCAAGGTAGCAGGTATGCCTACACTCAAAGCACAGTGTAAACTAGTGATATTAGTCCGTAAGAAGTATGTAAGGTACACACGGCTACACATCAAGCTATACATTTCCAGTTTTAGCTGACCTCGCATTGTATAGGTTTTTCGTACAATCAGAAGTCGGCTTATACTGGTTATGTATAGCTTAATGTGTAACCGTGTGTACATACTAACACTACTTTATCCCTTATTTTTACTTATGAGAAAATAAGTAACGTCTGGCGGCCCTGGGTTTTGGGATTATAAGGATTTTTTTTTTCATTTAGACGGATTCCTCCATAAGGTCGATTTTGCAAAATCTTTTCTTAGCACACAGACCTTCGATTTAATCTATAATTACTATCCAAAATTCAAGTTTCTATCTTCAGCGATTTGGGCTGTGCGAGACTTCTAACGAACATAATCTGTTCTTAATATTATACATATAAATACAAAACTGAAAAGTAGTAGTTGTGTTTTAAAGATATTGATCTCATATTTACAGGAAGACGATGAAGAAGAAATGGATGATGAAATAAGTTTCAGTAGAACTATATCAGAGGAAAAAATAACAGGCACAAATGGTAAAGTCTACAATTAATTATGCTAAGTAGATAACTAAAGTTAACATAGTTAATTGATCCATTTCAGGACACAATATTTTTTCAGATATTTTTGCTGAATGTAATGGTCATACAGAGTATATAAGTATTGATAAGGAACTAATGGAACTTCAAGATGCAATTAAAGGGGTCAGAGAATCCACAGCACCTCTAAAATTATACAAAATAGCTGCACCAGATACTCAGTAAGTTAATGGAGTTTAATATAGATGTACTGCAAAAGAAAATGTTATATTCGTTGCAAGAAATGAGCGCGCGTTATGCGATTTTTCTGTCATACAGATATCATCATCATAAAAAATGTCGGTTTCTATTGTTGACGCGCTCTCTATTCGATGGAAAGGAGACATCAAATCACTTTTTTTTTGTTTACAGTTTAATATGTGCAAAAACCGATCAGTATTGTAACATGTTATGTGGAGGGTTCAGTAATTCAGAGATCCGGTTGTGGGAACTGGGACAAAACAATGTCAACAGACGAGTCAATCGAAATATTTCAGAAGTAGAATTAGCATGTTATGTACCACACGAACTGGTGCCTGACGACAATACTTTGTAAGTATTTTTGTAAATGGCCCATTGTTATTATTTTACGTTCCTCGATGTTACAGTATCTACATATATTCTTCATTTCAATAAATAAATAAATTTTGCTTTTACTTCCAGACAAATAGGTGCTGGAGTGCCATTGAGAGGGCATTCTGGGCCCGTACAAGCTGTAAGTGTACTACCACAAGAAGAATTAGTTGTGTCAGCTTCACATGACAACACCATACGAGCTTGGCGTCTTGCTGATTATTCCTGTGCTGCAATTTACAGGTTTAATTTATTTCATACTAGCTGCGCCACGCGGTTTCACCCGATTAAGTTTCGATTCCGTGGGAATATCGTGTTTTCTGTTATTGCACCTACTGTGTATTGTCTCTGCATCACCCTAAGGTAGACTGGTAGAAAATGCCCAAGGCATTAAGTCCGCCTTTGTACAGCTTTTACTTGTGCATAAAGTTTTAATAAATAAATAAACATCGGGATAAAAGTAACAGCTATGTACCTATCAAGTTTCATCGCAATCGGTTCATTAGATTTTGCGTGAAAAAGTAACAAACATATTATTTACAGACGCCAGCACATCAAGCTATACGAAACTGTAAAATTTTCCCAATCAACCTTGAACCTTATCCTGTACCGATAAGGTTGAAAATCTATTTAATAAATTTGACAGATTGTAGTAGCTTGATGTGCTGGCGTCTGTACATAGTTATTAGCACAAACTTTCATAATTAGAGTAGGATTTCATTAATAGAGAGACAGTAATAAAATGTTTCACAGCTAATATTTCATTTATATTTTATTTTTTTTATATATAATGGATGGAGGTAACAAAAATGGAAAATATAACTAAATAAAATATAACTTTTCCGAAGTCGTGTAAAAAAGAAAATAAAATGTAAATACCTGTAAAGAATCATTGCAAGGCTTCTCTGTAAACTATATTTCATGTGCTATTCGTTTGAAGCAAAATAAATTGATTTTCCGGAGATCCCACGCGAGACAGGCTAACTTATAGTTGCCCAGGGGAAAAGCACTCTTTTCTTAAGTCGATGCCGACCAGTGAAAATGTTTGTCCCTGGGACTAATTCATTGCTAGTGCAAATGATACTTTAAGAGCCTACACTACCTCAGCTAAAATTCACTTTTTATCTCGCTCGCACAATACTGCTTGCGGACTGAGTGAGAGCGAGACAGAGTGCGGTGCTAGGCGGCAGGCAGCGCCAATAGTTTAGGTATTTGCTTTTTACGGTGAAAATAATGGTAATTAAAAAAAAGTAAATAACATAAGACCTGCTTTATAGTTAGTTCGGTTAGTATACAAAGTTTCATGATCTAATTTGAAGTATTTTTTGAATACCAGCGGTTTATTGTTCGGTTTGGAGGTAACTTTGGATTTTTTTTCTATCGAGAAAATTTTATGAAATCGTGTTTTCGTCTAACATAAAACCTAGCATTAATCCTCAACTTTACTATATATTTATTTCAAAATTAATGCTGCAGTATTTTCGACATAACGGAGGATCATGCTAAGCCATTTGAGGTAGTATAGGCCCTTAAACTGGGAACTGAAGCCTCCAATCCGTCGGTATCATTGGAATACGCGGAATGCGTGCGAGCTGTCCGGCTGCGGGCCCCGTGATGAGACATTGGCCCCGATTCTGTTGTTCACAAACTAAACTAAATTTAAGTTCAATGCATCTTTTTCTTTCTATTTCATTAAGAAAAGGACAGAAGATAAATATTAGTTTAGTCCTGTCAAATTAGTCAGCGCCTGATGTAAATTGACGTATTTTTAGTAAGCAATTTTTTAATCACATCTAAACTTGTCTATGGATTATCTAATTTGACAGGACTAAACTAATATTTGTCTTCTGTCCTTTTCTTATTGAAATAGAAAGAAAAAGATACACTTAACTTAAATTTAGTTTAGTTTGTGAACAACAGAATCGGGGCCATTGTCTCGAAGTTCTTTGATTAAAACACTTGTGCACGTTACAAAGGCTTGGAGGGTTAAAATTTCTTAATATCATTACAGGGATTCCAACTTTTAAGTTTAGTACGCGTGGTAGCAGGCCAGATGGATTTAAAGAGTTTAAAAATTCTTGAGGGTAGTGTACAGTGTTTTCGATGTTGCACACTGTGTCGATGGACTTGTGCATTTAATGTCTCCTGATACTTTTTGTAGTATAATATAATTAATTTCATTAACCAAATAATTTCGTGGTTACACTATTGCTCTGGAACAAAGCCAATTCTAATTCATTGTAGATTTATAGCAGCAAACAGCATTAAGACTATGCCGACCGCACAGTGGCGCCCTCATCGTTTGTTTGGTTATTTCATACAATTTAGAATGAAAATGCAGAAAATAGCACATTAAGTGGTGCTTTACAAGATTATACGTTAATACTATTAGAAACGGTAGTTTTACATTGTTTAGTTTTATTATTTATTATAATCCTTAAAATGGAATATAGTGGCCACTGTTATCTCTAAACAACTTTTCTGGAAAATTACTCATAATATTGTTCGTTACACTGTTGTTCGTTACGCTGTCATATTCGTGCGCAAATTGAAATATGAAAAATCATTACCAAAGTGTTGAGTTTTAGGGGTTTACGGGTTTTATAAAAGGGGTCGAAATTTTCATTATTTTTGCGATAAGACACACCGTTTTCACGATATAAGCAAAAGAAAAGAAAAAAAAAAGATACAGTACTGTTTTTGCACCTGAAGTCGATGTGTTGGTGTGAATTTTAGTCATGCAAACTAATTTCATTCCACACCTTTTTAGTCGCGATTAAAAATAGTCAGAATCAGTTAGAAAATCTAAATTTTAGGTGAAAAACGTCAAATTCAGAATAGCAAAATTACCATTTTAAGTATATCTCAGTGCCATAATAAATATTATTATCGATAACAAAATCGGTAAACAACATCACATATCTGCAAGGCAGCAGTAAAGCTACTCCGCAATAGAGGGCGTTTATTACAAAATTAGCAAATCTGCTAGATCTATCTATGAATATTATTTAATTCTAATTACTGAGTAAATATAAATAATTCATACGAAACAAAACCGAAGTTAGGTCCAGCTGTTTTACCATAACGAGATCCGCAATATTGGAATGCGCATCTCGGCATATTTTCTTAGAAAATATTTTCAGTACATATTTTTTATGTATCATCATTAGTTTTCTCAGCGCACCCCAAATAATTAATTTTATAGGCAAAATTTTGCTACTTTGGACTACATTATTAATTTCCTTAAGGATCTCAATTTTTTTTTTAATAAATTATAGCCTATATTACTTAATCGGTCCAGTAGTTTCGGAGCTTATTCGGTGCAAACAAAAAAATATTAGTATAGATTACAGTCAAACCTATGGGACCTGGGTACAGCTCGATTCAAACCACAGATATAGATAAACCTAGATAACGCAAGTATCACGATCTGTATAAAAAGTAAAAACCAAGCGAGCCATTTTTTTGACTACCTACTATGACGTTACAAGCGCTCTTTCTCACTCGCGCTCACCCAGCCAGCAGTACACAGGACTGAGCACGAAAGTGGCGGCTTACGATTTCTGTACGTAAGTTGGTACGATTTTTGGCATGCGAAATAGTTGCTCTTGCGTTATCTAGGTGTATCTATATTTATTTATTACATCTATGTTTCTGTGATTCAAACTTTAAGTCGGCTCTGAAGTGCGCTACTCGCTGCGCAGTACCCTCACCCCCTGGTGACAGGTGAACTTGCTACTGCGCAGCAACTCGCCTTATGTGCCGAGTCGCAATAAAGCTTGAATCGGGCTGTAGTAACTGAGGAAACTATAAAGTAAGAACTATTATGGATCTTTTTTATATAGAACGAAGTTCTAATATCTGTATCTGTAATGTCCACCAAGATTTCGTCATTAAATACATACCTCACACACTTCTATTCACACACTATTTAGAGAACTTTACAAGTACCCCCGTCGGCGGTCCCTTGCCTTCATATCATTGTAATTCAGCTGAGCTAAGACTATACCATCCATAATAATCTTCTATACATATAATAAAATCGTAGGAAAGTCAAAACTGTACATTGAATATTTTTTAAAAAGAATACTTGGGGCGTGATCTACAATCGATATCGAAGCCAAAAATATAGTTTTTAGAATTTTTGTCTGTTTGTCAGTTTGTCTGTCCGGGATAAACTCAAAAAGTACTGCATGGATTTACTTCAAATTTTGCATGAATATTACTAAGAGGTCGGGTCAACATATAGGCTACATATTATCACGCTATCACCTACGGGGGAAGAGCTGTGAATCTTTATTTTTCTTACACATTCTGAGACAGCGTGTAATCTATCGACGCATATTTAAATGTTTTTGAGTAAGCCATGCTATTATCTAGCTTTACACTATAAAACTACGCCATTTAAGTAACTTGGGCAGAGAAATATATTTTAATGAATGTTAGTAGTAAAAAGACAATTTTAAAACAGCGCCATCTATGAGATTTCATAAAAATCAAATCAAGTTACATGTTAACATTTTTTGGAAATTAATAATTTTAATTTGATCATGTTGGCGAGGTAAATAGTTAGTTATTCTTAAAATTCATAGATGGTGATGTGCATTTTCTTCATAAAAGTTGTATCGTATAGTTCGTTTTGACAAATTCAACTTCCAACAAAACCCTCAACATCTTGAGCAGAGTTGAGGAAGACAATTTAAAAAGAAATGCGGTGTTAAGTATTACAAAAAAGTTATGTTCGTTGATGATGATCATTTCATTTCATGAGACCCTCGCGGAGGCTAGCGTCAGTGACAGTCCTAGCCGCATGCACCATCTGTTTGCCGTCATCTTGGTGTTTTGTGGAGTCGCGAACCCGGTAGCTTTGTGGGAGAAGTATCGCCATCATCTGTCTGAAGATTTTCTACGAGCTTTGAGGCGTGCTACTGGAGATGAAGTCGAAGTAACTGATGAACGCGTGCTGAACATCTGTCTCAGTTCACTTCAAGATGTGGCCGATAGAAATATCGGCGGCAATCCACTGATCGAATATGGGTTACCAGCTCCCCAATCATGATCGTATCAAGACCGTGAAAATCGGGAATATAACGCTGAGACAAATTACGATCCTGGCGAAATGACCACCATACGAAATGACCATGTCGCTTTGTTCTCTTCAGAGCAAAAACTTTATGACACCGCCCTTGAAAGCGTTGGGCAAAACCAGGGTAAAATGTTTTTCTTGGATGCTCCTGGTGGAACAAGAAAAACATTTGTTACCACTGGCATACTTGCAGAGGTCAGGAGGCAAGGCAAAATTGCTATTGCTGTAGCGTCGTCGGGAATCGCTACCACACTGCTTCCGAGTGGCAAGACAGCACATGCCATGTTTAAAATTCCCATCGATTTAGAGTGCGCCGAAACGCCTGTTTGTGGTGTGTCACGTAACAGCGATAAGGGACACGTGCTCAAGGATTGCTCTCTGATCGTATGGGATGAGTGTACGATGGCCAATAGGAAGGCAGTTGAGGCCGTGGACAGAATCCTGCAGGACATCCGCAGGAACGAACATTTGATGGGTGGTGTCACAGTTCTGTTCAGTGGTGATTTTCGGCAAACGCTTCCCGTGGTGACGCGGGGCTCGAGGGCTGACGAGGTGAATGCTTCGTTGAAACGATCTTCGTTGTGGTCACGAGTTCGTACGCTGCGTTTGACCATTAATATGAGAGCTCTGATAAGTATGGAACTACTGGAAGTATTGGGATCACAATTAAACACTGACTTACTGTATAGACGTATATTCGAAGACTGGCGCGCGGCTCGTAACGTACAATACATTGCTTCTGAATACCCACTATTACAAATATATCACACCTCCACCATAATACAACAGTACATCTATAGAATAACACAATAATAAAACACAACAAATACATAAGCAACAATATCAACCTGATGTAACTGATAATCATTCTTAACTAGTTAGACAATTTTAAATCTGTCTACGGGTTTACGTGTTCGCTTACTACGGTAACGATTCTCCGGCGGTGGAGATTGTGGTTGTAACTTAGCCAGAGAATCTTCAGGAGTATTAATGTCTGAATTTGAACTTTCCCCCTTATTGCTGGTAGTCGCCTCTGGTGAGGCTACCTTTGCTACCCGTTCTGAGCCCTCGCTAAGCGGTTCGACCACACTCTCTCCCCCATGATCTACATTGTCCTCAGTCTCTGGACAGGTAACATCAGATAAGCGTGACCTGCGACGCATTTGATCTACATGTCTTTTTAGTGATTGACCATTATCCTTTACCACTGAGTATCTACGGGCACTGTCTACTCGTTCCACGGTACCTTTCACCCACCTATCACTAACACCATACTCCCGAGCCCAAACTGAGTCACCCTCCCTGAAACTGCGGTCGGTTCCCCCCGCGCATTCCATTTGCCTTCTCTGGGCTTGATGGACTCTGTCTTTGGTGACCTGGTTGGTACGCAGTAAATCAAGTTTGGAGCGTAATGATCGTCTCTGCAACAGCATAGCCGGGGTTTCCCCTGTAGTGCTGTGCACTGTGTTCCGGTATGCTAATAGGAACGTTTGTAGAGCGGTGTCGACATCTACACGATCCCTATGCGCTTTCTTAATAGCCCGCTTGCAAAGCTTGACTGCATTCTCCGCAGCCCCGTTTGATGATGGGTGGTAGGCTGGTGAAAAAAACTGTTTAATGCCGTTGTTTTGTAAGAAAGTTTTGAACTCTATACTAGTGAATGGTGGGCCCTGATCCGATACTAATTCTTCCGGCAACCCAAACCTTGCAAATGTAGCTCTTAAAACCTTTATAACATTTGATGCATTAGTTCGTGTCATCTCAAACACTTCTAACCATTTTGAAGAAGAATCAATAATAACTAAGAAGGTAAGACCTTTATATGGCCCTAGGAAATCGATGTGAACCCTTGTCCAGGGGCGCGCGTGATACTGCCAGGGCTGTATCGGGGCCCGCGGCGGCGCGTCCGCCTCTGCTGCACAAGTCTCACATTGCTTACATAATGTTTCCACGGCAGCGTCAATATTAGGCCACCATACATAGCTACGTGCCAAGCTTTTTGTTTTTACGATCCCCATGTGACTGCTATGAAGTTGTTTTAAAACATTATTCTGCAACGAAAATGGTATAACCATACGATAACCCCACATAATACAACCACCCTCCGTATATAATTCATTACGCCTCAGAAAGTATGGTTTGATACTTTCTGCATCTACACAGGTTGCAGGCCACCCGGATTGTATGTAAACTAAAACCCTACTTAACACCATATCTACAGCCGTCGCTTTCCTAACGTCTTGGCTCGTAATTGGTAAAAAATTTTCAACGAAATTAACATAAGTATTTTCTTTTTGTAATATTACATTTTCTTTACAACCTTTGTACGGCAGTCGTGATAATGCATCGGCACAATTCTTACTGGAAGAAACATATTCAATGTCATAGTTATACCCAGCCAATAACACCGCCCAACGCTGTAACCTAGACGCGGCCATCACCGGAATACCGACTTTATCACCAAAAATATAAGTGAGAGGCTTGTGATCGGTTCTTAATATAAATTTACGACCATACAGGTATTGATGAAATTTACGAACTCCGAACACAATAGCGAGTGCCTCTCGATCTATTTGTGAGTAGGCCCGCTCGGCTTGCGTGAGCGCGCGTGATGCGTACGCCACGGGACGCTCGCCCCTTGCCGTTGTGTGCGATATCACAGCTCCTAGGCCTACACTGCTCGCATCTGTTGTTAAAATTATTGGTAGCTCCGGTGTGTAGTGCATTAGCACTTCACTACATGTTAATAAATGCTTCACTTTACTGAACGCATCTTCACATTCTCTATTCCAGCTATACGAAGTTCCAGCTTTAAGTAACTTATACAAAGGCGCTAGAATTGTACTAACATTTCTTATGAATTTTCCATAGTACATCACCATACCAATAAAAGCTCTTAGTTCAGAAATATTCGTGGGAGCTGGAGTTTTAACTATAGCTTTTACTTTGTCTGGGCACGTGTGAACCCCTTCTTTACTAATCGTGTGACCTAGATAGTTTACTGATTCAGCAAAAAATACACATTTATCTCTTTTTACTCTGAGCCCGTATTTGTTCAAGCGATCAAATACTTTGCATAAGTTACGCATGTGTGCTTCGTTTGTGGATCCCGTTATAATAATGTCATCCAAAAATACCCCCACATGTGGTAAATCTGCAAACAACTGCTCCAAATGTCTTTGAAAAATGCCTGGACTTGATGCTAACCCATATACTAGCCTATTATACATAAATAATCCTTTATGAGTGTTAATCACTGTATATTTCTTTGTTTCATCCAGCTCAAATTGAGCGTACGCCTGTGAAAGGTCAATTTTACTGAAATGCTGGCCACCCTTCAAACGAAGTAGTACTTCCTCTACTCTGGGTAACGGATAACGGTCAACTTCTATAACTTTGTTTAAGGTTAATTTGTAATCTGCGCAAATTCGAATGTTACCGTCCTTCTTGACGACCGGCACGATGGGTGTTGCCCAGTCAGAACGCTCCACAGGAGAGAGAATGCCGTCCCGCTGTAGCTGGTCCAGCGCGCGCTCCACCGGCTCGCGCAGCGCGTACGCCAGCGGGCGCGCGCGCATGAACACCGGCCGCGCTCCCTCGCGCACGCACACGCTCACCGTGCCGCCGGTGAACCGGCCCAGGCCGTCCGCGAACACTTCACAGTATTTGGTACTGAAAGCAGCCATATCAAATACATTGTTTTTGATGTACATCACAACATCATTACTATTACAGTCATAGGTTACTGTAGGTAATTGTATTTTTAGTTCTGCCATCCACTGACGGCCTAGTAAAAGTGTCTTGCCATTGTCAACAACATATAAATCTAATTGCTTATGCGCATTTTTATACTTCACTAATGGTTGTATAACTCCAAGAGGTTTTACTAACTCGCCAGTGTAATACTTTAGTGTTAAATTACTGGGCTTAAGTTTTACATCATTAAACAATTTACTATAACACTCCCTGCTTATGCATGACACCGCACTGCCGGTGTCACATTCCATTTTAATGTCAATACCATTTACATTTAGGTAGACGTAAATTGGACTACACTGCATCGCTGATAACTTACAAACATTTACAAATATTACCTCATCGCTTTCCGCGTCATCACTTTCATTGGAATTTCTTATTTGAAGCGCGTCCATATCTACGTTGTAGTGTTCCGATAAATTCGGACACATACGTTGCAAATGTCCTACTTGATTACAAACACGGCAAACATAACGCCCGAACTTGCACTTGCTTGCGTCGTGACGCGCGCCGCACACTCGACACTGCTGTTGCTGCGCACGCTCACCCAGCTTCATGGGTGCAGGCGCTGCCGATGCGCGCGCGCCGCGGCCCCGTCCGCTAGACCTCGTAGTATCGATCGGTGGTGTCGCTCCGCGGACGTCACGAGTGGCCACCATCGCTGGACCCTTCCGCCGCGAGCCCGCTGACATCGCTTGACACGTCACCGATGACGTCGTGGATGCACCCTCTCTCGACCCGCTCCGTCCTTCAACGGCCGCAGCGTCTTTTTCTGCTGCCTCCATGCTAACCGCCAACTTATACGCCTTCCCGAAGTCCAAATTGCTTTCGGCGAACAATCGTTGTCGTATGGTTTCATTTGTTATGCCACAAACTAGCTGATCCCTCAAGCTTTCTTCCAGCCAGGACCCAAATTCACATGTTTTGGACATTTTCTTCAAGATAGCCGCGTATTCCGATATTGTTTCACTTTCTTTCTGTTTCCTATGTCGAAACTTGTATCGTTCTGCCAACTCACTTGGCTTTGGTTGCAAGTGTTTTTCCATGACGTCAACGATTTGTGCTAACGTTTTGGTTTTTGGTTTAACCGGCGTACACAAATTAACCAGAAGTTCATAGCATTCCGCCCCCATCACTGTTATTAATGTAGGCACTTGTAATTCGCCTGGGATCTTGTTTACTAAAAAATATTGTTCTAAACGTTCCACGTACAACTGCCAATCGTCACTGTGGACTTTGAACTCAGCAATTTTACCGATCGACATTTCTGATTAATTTTTGGTGATACTGTTCCTATTTTGTTTATTCACTGTTGCACGAATCACACGTAGAATCGTCTGTTCTCGTCGCCACTGATAAGTATGGAACTACTGGAAGTATTGGGATCACAATTAAACACTGACTTACTGTATAGACGTATATTCGAAGACTGGCGCGCGGCTCGTAACGTACAATACATTGCTTCTGAATACCCACTATTACAAATATATCACAAGTTCGGCGGCAATACACGTGCTCAAGAATTCTCCGATGTCCTTCTAAGTCTTGGTATCCAGCTTAGAAGAACTAATTCGCTGTGTGTACGGGGACATCAGTCGTATACCGCACCAGCAGAATTCTTGGGTGTGTGAGCGGGCCATTTTGATGCCCAAAAATGATCAGGCTGCAGCAATCAACGAATGCATTCTCTCGGAAATTGAGGGGAATAAAGTGGTCTACACCTCGATAAACACTGTTGTCGAGCAAGATGACGCCACACATTATCCCGTGGAATTTCTGAGCTCCCCGTCAGCAAGTGGACTTCCAGCGCATACCATCAAGCTGAAGGTCGGTGTTCCGATTATGCTTCTTCGGAACCTACACACATCAAAAGTGTCTAGGGATCAACATATATTTTTGCAATAACTTTTCTCCTGATTGATATTAATTAAAATTTTCTTTAAGGATTCATCAAATAAAGTGTTTTCGTTTGTCACAGTAACGATAAACCAAGTCACCTTTGCATTAATAAAGAAATTTGCCATTTTCCTAATAAAGGGATTTTTGACATTTGAACCACTAACACAAAAGTTCGAAAAAAAGACTGAAATAACAGTTTTCTCTAAAATTTTATTGGGTAACTTAAACAATTAATAATCCGTGTTTCTACCGCGAACACTAACAACACAAGAACATCGGTTTGGCATACTCAAAATGAGTTCATCCAAATCACGCTGTGGAATGGCCGCCCATGTTCGTTGCAACAACAAAAAAAGGTCTTCTTGCGACTGGATACCCTCCATATTCGGCAGAGCTCTTCTCTGTAGTATATCCCATGCATGCTCAATCGGGTTCAAGTCTGGCGACTGAGCAGGCCAGGGCAGGACATTGATGTTAGCTGCGGCGAGAGTCTGTCTTACAACTCTTGCGGTGTGCGGTCGTGCATTATCATGCATTAACTGAAATAAGGGACCGATTTGCACTTGTAGAGGAACGATGACGTCTGATACAATCGTCTCAGCATAAATTTGAGCGTTGAGGTTGCCTCTGATCCAAATCAACTCAGTTCTTCCGCCGATCCAAATACCCGCCCATACCATGATGGTTCCACCACTATAAGGATGGACTTCCTGGCAGGATTTTAATCGCTGTTGGCGTCCAGGGGTTCTCCAGTGTCGTATACGTCTTGTATCCGGTCTCATACCAAAACGAGACTCATCAGAAAAGCACACGAAACGCCATTGTTCTTCTGCCCAATTTCTGTGTTCAAGAGCCCATTGATATCGAATCCTACGATTGTGCATTGCTATAGGTGGTACCCGTAGCGGTCTTCGGGAATGAAGGTTCACTTCATGCAAGCGGTTTCTGACTGTTTGGTCGCTAATTAAGTTCCCTGAAGAGTGATGAAGCCTCACGGCTAACATCATGGCGGTTATTGTTGGAGCTCTTCGAGTTAAGATTTGAATGTATCGGTCTTGTCTCCGTGTGGTGCAGCGATACCGTCCTCCATGGCGCTCAGCCACGGTACCAGTGCTTCGGTAACGTGTCCAAAGTCGACTGATAACACTCTGACTTGTATTCAGAGCTAAAGCCACAGTACGTTGCCGGGAACCAGCTTCTATCATTCCCACGGCTCTGAGCATTTCTTCCCTGCTTAAATGACGTCGCCGCTCCATAATAACGTTGGTTTTAATCAGTAGTAGGGAAACAGTAGCACTAATAATGTCTTCAATGCGTTGTATGTTTTTATAGGGAAAATATTGACAGCTGATTTTCATCTTTTACTCGAATTTGATTCACAGTTCCTGATTCAAATTATGAAATGCACCAAAAAGGATCCATATAAATTTATAAAATCATAAATTTATTACAAAGCCACATCTCAATCTCAAGAAATCCGCATAAAAATGCTTGATCCCTAGACACTTTTGATGTGTGTATTTCCTCCGAAGTTGTGTAACGGGACCCGCCTTAAAGTCATCTCGCTCCACAGACACACCATTGAGGCGGAAATTCTTACGGGTTGTGGCGTCGGCGAGGCAGTATTTATACCACGCATTCCCCTCATACCTCATAATTTCCCGTTCCAGTTTAAGCGCGTACAGTTCCCCGTGAGTGTTTGCTTCGCGATGACCATCAATACGTCGCAGGGGCAGACACTGAGGGCAGCGGGTGTCGACCTCAGGACGAGTTGCTTCTCACAAGGGCAACTGTACGTCGCTTGCTCCCGCGTCACCAGTCCTGACCCTCTTTACATTTTGGCTCCTGGCAGCATAAGTATCAACATAGTTTATAGAGAAGTATTGTAAGGTGTGATACCTTTGTACGTATTTTTACTCTTTTGTGTCCTGGAATGTATTCCTGCATTATTTTCTCTATTTCCTTCAGTCACATCTTATGACTGAACTCAGCAGGATTCCCATATAACTCTCTTCACTTGCTTCGCTTGCAAAAAAACTTATATTTTAATGCTATTTTAAAAGTTTTGTTCTTATAATGCTATAGCGACACTGGCATCTTAGGTATTTTTAGTGCTGTAGAGCCTTCACGCAGACGACGTCGCGGGCAGCAGCTAGTAATAATAATAAAGCAACTCAAACTTTCAGTAGCGCCATCAGGATGGAATTTGGTGTGGACAAATGTGCGGTCATGCATGTAAAGCGAGGGGAGATTGTGGAATCCGTGAAAACCCAACTCTCGGATTCCACAAACCTTAGAGCCCTCTCCGCATCCGAAACCTATAAGTATTTGGGTATGTCGGAAGCGTTAGTTATCAATGTTACTGACATGAAGCAATCGTTGAAGGAGCGCTTCTTTGGCCGCCTGAAAAAGTACTTAATAGTCTTCTATCAGGCGGAAACAAGGTGCGCGCCTTCAATGATTGGGTCATGCCGGTTTTGATGTACTTTTTCGGCATACTCAAATGGACTCAGACCGAACTCGACGCCCTGGATAGGAAGGTCCGTACGCTGCTGACTGCAAATCGAATGCATCACCCACGGTCATCGGTAATGAGGCTGTATATCCCGCGAAAATGTGGAGGTCGAGGGTTTTTAAACGCTAAGACCCTCCACAATCGCGAGATATGCAGTCTCAGGGAATATTTCCTAGAAACCGACGTGGGGATGCATCGAGATGTAGTCACGGTCGACAAGGGCCTCACTCCGCTCTCCTTGGCTAAAGAGAACTGGTGCAAGCCAGTAGTGCTTGACACTAATGATCGCATGGAGGTATGGCAGAGTAAGGAGCTTCACGGATGCTTTTTCCGGGCCCTACATGGACCTGATGTAGACCTACTAGCGTCCGTAGCCTGGCTACGTTTCGGTGACCTCTTTGGAGAAACCGAAGGTTTTGTCTGTGCAATTATGGACGAAGTTATGATGACGAATAATTACCGGAGATTTATTGTGAAAGACGGCACGGTTGACATTTGTCGGGCATGCCACCGGCCGGGAGAATCAATCAGACATATAATCTCCGGGTGTTCTCGTCTAGCTAACGGAGAATTCTTGCATAGACACAACCTTGTAGCCAGGACAATCCATCAACAACTTGCTCTGAAATACAGCCTTGTGGAATCGAAGGTGCCGTACTACAGGTATGTGCCCGACCCAGTTCTTGAAAATGGTCATATCACATTATATTGGGATCGATCCATCATCACTGACAGGACTATTGTTGCCAATAAGCCTGATATAGTAGTGGTGGATCGATCAGAGCGGCGCGCAATGATTTATTTATTTATTTATTAAGCAAGGCACACCAACGATATATTTACAAGGGTAGTAACAATAGATAATCACGAGTCTACAATTCTGTGTAAATACATCACTTATAGGCATGCACAACATTCACATTAACAAGTTAACAATTCATTAAATTATTAGAATATTCGCAAAACTTACAATTTATACATTATATTATATAAGATTCCATTACAAAATAAAGTAAAAAATAATACATTTAAGTAGTCACATTGCATTAAGACAATACAACCATACAAAATCATAATAAAATAACGGCACATAAGGTAAGAAAACGGATTAATCATGAAAAGATAGAAAAATTAAATGACGTAATCTAAATTATATGAGAAAAATAATAACAAAATATCATAAGTCTAATTAAACCAAAAAATTCAAATGAAATGGAATTGAATTAAATTTGATGACAATATTAAATTAAAGAAGTTAATATATTATTAAAACTAGCTTTTGCCCGCGACTTCGTCCGCGTAATTTTTTTTTGTTTCCCCGATCCACCCCGTCGCAACGTGTCGCCGGCCTGCGCTATTACTTCGTTTTCGCTTGGCGAAAACTTCAGACTTTTTTTCTTTTTGCTCAACTCCTAAGGGCTCCTAAGGCGTCAAGTTTAATAGAATATAGCCTTCCTCAATGAATGGGCTATCTAAAACTGAAAGAGTTTTTCAAATCGGACCAGTAGTTCCTGAGATTAGCGCGTTCAAACAAACAAACAAACAAACAAACTCTTCAGCTTTATAATATTAGTATAGATTATTAATTAAAATACATTATTATTATTCGATTTTAAATATAAGCAAAAGTAAAAGTAGGCAGCTGATTAGTGATTACAGAACAATTTTATTGATTTTAGTTTTAAATATTGGTAGACTATCAAAGAAAATATCGATACTGCTGTCGACCGAACAGGCTCTGTTGTAAAAAGTCAACATTCTGTTTAAGGGAGCATGCTGGCCTAGATTTGTGCGACACGGCTTAGTGGCAAACGTCCTAGGATTACGCTTGGACCGGAGATGTGAATGACGAGGCACGTCTAGGTTAATTTTTTTTAGGAGATCTGGAGTCGATGTTAACCCGTTTACAACTTTAAACAGTATTATCAAATCATTTTGAGCTCTGCGTTGTTTCAATGAATCTAATTTGAAATAGTTTAGCCGTTCTGGGTAATCGGCTCTAAATGGACATTTGTGGTCTTTAAACCGCAAACACCTCGTCATTTTTTTTTGAACGCGCTCAATACGGTCTGTATAAGTATTATATGTTGGACTCCAGGCGGGAGATGCATATTCAAGGAGGCTGCGTACAAAGGTGTTATAGAGCACTTTCAACGCCGAGGTTCCCTTGAACTCTTTGCCAATTCTGTTGATAAACCCAACCGTTTTCATTGCTTTTTTTACGATATTATTTATGTGTGTGGTAAATGAGAGATCACCGCTAAGCACTACACCTAGATCCCGTATGTGTTTAACTTGTTGCAGTGACGTCTCATTGAGGGAGTAAGCTGATGGTATGGGGTGTTTTTTTCGCGTAAATGTTATGTGATAACATTTGCTGGCATTCAGAACCATCCCATTCGCCACACACCAGCTCTGTATTGAGTCCAAATCAGTTTGGAGTAGAGCAATGTCTTCATGGGTTTTTATTTGACGATAGCTCTTAAGATCATCGGCAAATAAGGAACATTGGCTATGTTTGATGCAATTTACTATGTCATTGATAAATACAACAAAGAGAATTGGCCCGGTATGAGAACCTTGGGGCACACCGGAGGTTGCGATATACTCCGGAGACTGATAGCCGTTTACTACCACTCTTTGTATTCGCCCGCATAGATACGATCTGAACCACTTCAGCAGTTGTCCATCCCTATAACCATCCCGCATGATGAGAACCTCGTGAAAGCTGAGAAAGATAAACAAATCAAGTATCTTGACTTGGCTCACGAGGTTGTCGACATGTGGGATGTGGACTCAGCGATCATTGTGCCGATAGTCGTGACAGCCAATGGATTAATAGCCAAGAGCCTCGACCAACACTTGAGGAGGCTCTCGTTGGGCGGCTGGATCAAGGGCTTGATTCAGAAAGCAGTACTTCTGGACACGGCCCGCATTGTTAGGAGGTTCCTCTCTCTGGAGCCCTGACCGCCGGTAGCTTGGACCCTGTTCCCGATACCGGTGGGCTACTATTTTTTATATTTTTAAATGTTTTTATATTTTTTATATTCTAATATTTAAAAATATAATTTATATGTATTTAGTTAAAGCGATTGATTGATGCGAGAGAGCGCAGTGATTACCGCGAAATTCAAATTTTCTTACGTTTTTTGCAATTAGCAGGTCAGTATCAGGTTGTATCTTGATCAAAATATGATTCGCGACTATAACAGGTACTTATTCACAGAATTATAGTCATTAGAATCATTAATACATCTTCCTAAGTTAAATTTGTACCACAAGAAGAAATTCTCCTAGGGAAAAGTGTTTATGGCACAAATCTCACTTATAAAGATGTATGAATGTTTCCTATGATTATAATTCTGTAAATACGTACCTGTTATAGTCGCGAATCAAATTTTGATCAAGATACAACCTGACACTGACCTGCAAATTGCAAAAAACGTAAGAAAATTTGAAATTCGCGGTCTACCACTTCCCATTCACCTTAAGACTGCGCCGAGCGCACAGTGGCGCCCTCATCGTTTGTTTGGTTATTTCATACAATTTAGAATGAAAATGCAGAAAATAAGCACGTTAACTTGTGCTTCACAAGATTATACGTTAATATTATTAGAAACGGTAGTTTTATATTGTTTAGTTTTATTATAATCCTTAAAATGGATAATGGGGGCCACTATATTCCGTTTTAAGGATTATAATAAAACTAAACAATATAAAACTACCGTTTCTAATAATATTAACGTATAATCGTGTGAAGCACAACTTAAATAAAGGAAATAATAATAATAACCCCATCGTCGTATCTCTACGTTGACGTCGTGGTGGGGCTTGCGCACTCCGAACTCTAGGCCTGTGCCGGAAGAGTTTACTTTGCCGGAACAGGTCTAAGGTGAGGAGCCAGACCAAGAGAGATACAGAAACCCGCAGGGCAGCATGTGGCGAGCTGTTGGGCAGTAGCGACCCCACGGACCCTATCTCCCGGGAGAAGTCTTGTTCCTCACCTCTGGCTTGCCTTTATTGGCTGGCTGGAGTGAACAATGACGAGGACCAGAGCTCCCACCTCATTCTTGCCTTTATTGGCCGGCTTGAGTGGAGATTTGCAAGAGCAAACGTGCACGGAGGAAGGATGTATTCCAGTAAGATGCTGGTAGGGATCTTGACCGTACTTCCGGGATTGTCCTAATAGCCGTGTAATACCTCTCCACTCCTCATAAGCACCTCAGGACATGTTGCCCCCTTGTCGCTACGTCACTATGTGCTAGCGACCGTTTCCGGGGGCCCATTATTGAGTGTGCAAGTCACCCCCTGTCATTTCATACGTGTATATATAAACATTGATCAGGCAGGGGTCATAATAGTTCTTCCATAGTTCTTGGTAACTAGTCCACCTTAGCCACCCAAACCCATAGTCCAATTTTTTATTTTTCCATATCCTGCAATAGTCCTACACCAGCCGAGGGTTATCCTTGGGTGCACTTTCATAGTGCATACAGGGATAATCGTCGGTTGGTGCCGCATTTCTTTGGATTTTTCTGAGGGGCCTCTGCGAGTTGGCTTCGGCCCGTCGTACGCCTTCCAAAGGACCGGGACCCCATGGTCTCGAGAATTGTAAAGTCATAAAAATAAATAATAATAATAAAATATTATTATTAGATATTATTATACCCACCCAGGTATAGACACTTAATATTTCTTTTAGCTGTGCATCTTTCCTTTATTTATATCCTTTTCGAAGATTTCTGCGCTACGCGCATATCTTCAATACCTACACGATCACTATTATTAACTGCTATTCAATGTTGCTGGCGGAAGCCGGTGACCACTTACCATTGGGTGGGCCGCCAGCTTGATTGCTACACCATGGCATAAAAACACGTTATCTTGTTGCAGAGGTCATAATTACCCGATATGGTGCATGGATGTGTCTAAGAGCGGACTCTTCGTCACCGGCTCTCACGACAAGACCGCAAAACTGTGGTCTCTAAGTAGAACGTTTCCAATAAGAATATTTGTTGGCCACATGGCCGATGTCACAGTAAGTTTGAAATACAGTACATAATCAGGAGTAAATATGACAAATCTAGCTTTAAAAAGAGTTTGTTAATTGATATTATTTTTCGGAAATGTAGAGCATTTTATGAAACTAACTTGAATATTTTATGGGTTGGGTCCTTATGAATGATTTGCAGTCGATTTTTTTTTTTTGGTTTTCTATGCTTTGAATGAGTAATATTTTTGAAATCTTTTCGTTTTCCTTTTTATACCCCATCTGGTTGGTCATTGTATTTTTATTTTTTGCAATACATTAGAGCAGTGGTAGCCCAGTGGTATCGGCCCCAACTTACGATTTGTAAGTCGTGAGTTCGAACCCAGGCAGGCACTTTACTTTGTGTAAGTATTTAATTTCATCATCACTGCTCTCAAAACGGTGAAGGAAAACATCGTGAGGAAACCTATGTCATAATCAAAAACAATGGAAGACATGTGACATACACCAACTTTCATAGGCCCTGGGGGTGGATTATCGCCCACACCCTCTAACAGAGAGGAGGCCTGTGTCCCAGCAGTGGGAACCATTATATGTATAATTGTATACTGATTATGCAAGACGTTGCTTATCTAAGACATGTCTAAAATCCGCCATTTGGATTTTATAAAAACAAAATCTCTAACCATTGCACGACCTAGACGAGATCGATAGACACCTCATGCATTAAAATCCATCCAGCCGTTAGGATGCTTCAAAGGTATATAGAAAACATACAAAGAAAAACACGACCTTGTCTTTGCTGTCGTAAATATACAAGTATGAAATTTTCGTAATAATGGCCGATTTTCGATGTCACTCAGGCTGGCTGGACAAATCTTCAAAATAGCTCGTATTTAACTAGGTCAATAGGGCATTTTATGTGACGGCTTAACACCCTTATTTCAGCATTTGTGACGCTACAGAATCTTAGATAATCGATCGAAAACGTGTCCAGCCATCTTGAAAAACCACTTTTCGCTGGTCTCTCAATCTCGGTAACGGAAGTGATTTTGACGACTTTTTGCATATCAACGGGCGTCACATAAATTTGTGACAGACATCGAGCTAAAAGTTTTGTGATACGAACAGCGGTTTAGTAGAAAAATGCAAAAATCTGTGTCCAGCCAGCTTGAATTTACGTATATAACTTTTGGCTGGCACTTCCGAATCTTAATAACGGGAGCGTTTTGGTTATATGGTTCCTTTACTAACATTTAGTGACGCAATTTGTGACAGTAATAACGTTTGATTTATGGCGTCACATGTAAGGGTTTACGAGAAATAAAAAAAACTTATGTCCAGCCAGCCTGAGTTCAAGCTGGCTGGACACATGTATCTCCGCTGCCTGATGATCTACGGCCTTCGAAATATGTTAAAATTTTTGTGACAGGGACGATAATGATTTACTGAATTTGTGACGGAGAAATTTTGAGTAGTTTCAATTTCAAAGATATTGATCATTTAAGTTTTCCCATACAAACATCCATTAATATTGTGAGGTGACCATAATTTTTACATAAATAAAGTCTCAATGGTATTGAGATAGGAAGTGTCGATTCCATCTGTTTTTTTTTTTATTTTTATTATGTCCGACGTTTAAAAGTGATGCCGATACTTATTTTATATATGCCGATATACCTATACTTTTTCATTTAAATACATTTGAGCATTAGTTATCCTGACACAATGGTGCCAATTCTCTTGTACACCGAACTAAACTAACTAAACTATCACTAAAATTCCTTACTTTTGGCTATGAGAATCTTAGAGCTATTCTGCATTAAAATATCTCTAAATTTAAAAATAATTTTGACACAACCAAATCGAATTTGACAATCGCGACTCCACGTGGTAAGTAGGTATTTTTTTTTGTTTGTTTGGCTTCGCACGGTTTGTGCATTCAGCCAAAAAGTAGGTACTTATTTGCCCTCATCATCATCTGCCTAGCCTTTTCCCAACTATGTTGGGGTCGGCTTCCAGTCTAACCGGATGCAGCTGAATACCAGTGTTTTACATGGAGCGACTGCCTGTCTGACCTCCACAACCAAGTTACTGGGTAATACGATACCCCTCGGTAAATCTGGTTGTCAGACTTTCGGGCTTCTGACTACCCCTAACGACTGGCAAAGATCCACGAATGACAGCCGGGATGCTTTCCGAGGCACGGAGGGGTCTCGGTATGTAAAGATGATCACCCATCCACAGACCAACCGCGGCAAGCGTAGCTTAACCTGATCGATCGACCTGTGCGGCTGTTATTATTTAGCCACGGGCCCCTCCCCGTGTTTTTTTTTTTGAACCGAAGGTGCGTAGTGGGGCAACCACGACCTCTTTTTTATGGATTTTTTCAATTTTGTATGGAAAATATGAAAAATTATTACCAACGTGTTGAGTTTTAAGGGTTTGCGGGCCTTATAAAGGGGGTCGAAATTTTCATTTTTTTGCTATAGGGCAACTGTTTTCGAGATATAAGCAAAAGAAAATAAAAAAACAGTAGTGTTTTTGCATCTGAAGTCGAGGCAGTCGAGGTGTTGGTGTGAATTTTAGCTCATGCCAACTAATTTTATTCCACACCTTTTTACTCGCGATTAAAAATAGTCAGATTTAGTTAGAAAATCTAAATTTTTGGTGAAAAACCTCAAATTCAGAATAGCAAAATTAGGTACCATTTTCTCTAAACTAATATCTCAGTGCAATCTTAGTGCTGTCAAACTAAAATTTAGTTAAGTTGTGTCACTTTAGTTAATTTCAGAATCGGAAATCGTCGTTTGATAGGAATAAGCTAAATTTTGGTGATTTTGACGTGACAACGTCTTATAATTCGATGAAGCTGGCTGCACGCACGAAAAAACATGACTCATGCGGCGTTACCTCGCTATGAGGCGTTTCATTTAAGGATTGAAGTGCAAACGAAAAAGAGGAACGAGCGACAAAGAGGCACAATCGGCCTCCACGTTCGGCAGCGTTCGACATCTGTCTCTCTGCTACTTGAGTGAGCGATGCGTCCGCGTGGACAGCTGCTATACAATAATACATTTTACATGTTTTCTTCAAGTGAATGTGCTGTCAATTGTTTATAGCAACGATAATTGCGGCGATAAAGGTAATGATTCTTTCGATATTAAATATATGTTCAGTGATATATTGTCGAGTTGTAAATAAAAGTTGTAAAACAATTGCTCAAAGCACATTCATACTTGTAAAAACTATGTACATCGTTAAAAAAAAATTGACATAATTGTATTTATGCGTACAAATAAATGTAACCTGATCAATTCAATTGTGATTTCCATTTACCTCCTTCTCTATATCCATACAAAATATCTATCAAAAAAATTAAATTAAAATTTTCTTTAGAAAAATGCAACCATTCCATCAGTATTTTCTTATGACGTTGTCACGTTCAACTATCGTCAGTAAACCGACTTTACAGATAACCGATTTTTTAGTGTAGTTTAGACGCATTTGTGACAAGAGAATCACTTACCATGAAAAACACCAATACCTACCTACTAAAAAGAGTAGTTATCTGCACGTAAATAATCAATAACATCAAAAAATGACCCCCCCCCTTTCTCACTTCTACACTTTTGTCATCTATCGATGTAAGGCGAAAGCGCCAAGGTAGGCCGCGAAATTCATTTTTTTTTTACGTTTTTTGAAAACGTTTGTATGGGAAATAGAAAAGGGTTGTTTTTAGGGTTTTCCCGGGAATTATTAGATTTTTTCTCACCTTTTAAACCTTCCCTAGACCTCCACGAACATTTCAAGACCAAGATAAGATAAATCCGTTCAGCCGTTCTCGAGTTTTAGCGAGACTAACGAACAGCAATTCATTTTTATACAACGTGGCGCTACAATGGCGACATTAATTTAACACACGGGTAGAGCTAGTGCCTATTAATCATATAAATTTCGATAGGTTAAAATAATTCGTAAATTGAAAAAAAAATGTTTTCAAACAAACTAAATAATAAAAAAGTAACTAAAATTGGGATCACCCTTGCAAAAATTCATTCATGAAATCACTTACCTATACTCCATTTACAATAAGATTAGAAATTTAAAGAAACCTTTTTTACCGTCGGTTCAATCGATTTTGACTTCTATTTCGTAGGCATAAGGATGGCATTAAAAGCAGCAAACAGTTGTTATTGTAAGCACTTTTTTTGCTTTTAATGCCATCCTTATTCCTACGGAATAGAAGTCAAAATCGGTTGAATAAGCTGTAAAAAAGGAGTATAGCTGCTGGCTTACGTTAACTCGGAGCGGCAACGCGTCGTTTCGCGCGCTAACAATCGCGCAACGCGTCTTGTATGTACCTACTCGTGATCGGTCCGATTCTTTGACGGCTTATCAAAGAAACCGAGCGACGCAAGTGGTACCTACAGCGGAGGTGCTTAGTGTCTAACGGAGTATGCACTTTTCTAAATTTGAATGGGTGCCACTTTTCGCGCTTTAATATCCTATGGACGGCTCTGTGATGGACTTGAAAATTAGGATCATGTCCGCATATTCAGCTGCTGTGTAGTTCGGATGTGTATTTGCCATCACGATCACAAGTTTACACAAGCATTAATAAAATAACACAAATAAAAGCGTCCGTATCGCAAGAGATGTAAACGTACGGTCTACTAGATTACAAAACGAAAACAAAGCAAATCGTCTTTATCGCAGTATCTAATTACACAAAAATAAATAAATAAAGCAAAAAATATTAGACACCGTAGTGTGAAGAAGTGTATCAAGGACACGGGTTCGGCTATCACTAGAAATGCAAAAAAAGAATTCGAGTTCGGTGCGGCGGCGGGTGGAAGGGAGGGCGCGCGTCGCCTGCGCCGCTCGCCGACAAAGGGCTATCTCTTTCCTTCAATTGGGTACTCTTTGCATTTGTTTCATCGTTCTAATTTCATTGATGCGATGTTATGATCCGTGACCCCGGCAAATGACCGCTGCGCGACAGTTCTTTAAATACAGGTTGCTCTAAGATGCCATTTTCTAAAATTTAAAATAAATCCGTAAATAATAACGTTTAATAGAAATATAATTTCTAAATGAAACGAAAATGTGAAAACGTATATGTTTGTTAAATTAATGTCACCATTGTGGCGCCACGTTGTATATATAGATACATTCATCAACACAACTCTCTAAGGCCCGTATTACAGAACGTCACTCAATACTCAAGCATTACTTAAAACTAGATTCAAGCCATTTGATTGGTTGAAACTAGTTTTAAGTAATGCTTGAATATTGAGTGACGTTCTGTAATACGGGCCTAAGACCAAGTAATCACCACGAATGACTATTTCATGAAATCTTCACATTTGGGGATTATACTAACTTAACAAGTTGTAATACTGATTGTAATGATTATAATTCTGTCAACTACTATCACCAAAAAACGGATTTTCGTCCATTAAAGAAAACACCTTAAGATATACTTAGTCCTACATAAAACCTACAATATTGGTAACCCTACTGTAGTGTGTAAATGGGAAAATTTAAATGATCAATATCTTTGAAACTACTCAAAGTTTCTCCGTCACAAATTCAGTAAATCATTATCGTCCCCGTCACAAAAATTTTAACATATTTCGAAGGCAGTAGGTCATCAGGCAGCGGAGATATGTACATGTGTCCAGCCAGCTTGAACTCAGGCTGACTGGACATTAAGTTTTTTTTTTTTATTTCTCGTAAACCCTTACATGTGACGCCATAAATCAAACGTTATTACTGTCACAAATTGCGTCACTAAATGTTAGTAAAGGAACCATATTCGAAAACGCTCCCGTTATTGAGATTCGGAAGTGCCAGCCAAAAGTTTTATACGTAAATTCAAGCTGCTGGACACAGATTTTTGCATTTTTCTACTGAACCGCTGTTCGTATCACAAAACTTTTAGCTCGATGCCTGTCACAAATTTATGTGACGCCCGTTGATATGCAAAAAGTCGTCAAAATCACTTCCGTTACCGAGATTAAGAGACCAGCGAAAAGTGGTTTTTCAAGATGGCTGGACACGTTTTCGATCGATTATCCAAGATTCAGTAGCGTCACAAATTCTAAAATAAGGGTGTTTAGCCGTCACATAAAATGCCCTATTGACCTAGTTAAATACGAGCTATTTTGATGATTTGTCCAACCAGCCTGAGTGACATGATTTTCGTTCTGAAATTTTTATACCAATACCTATATTATCATTTAATTCTAGAAGTTACTGAATTCGTATCTTTGACGAGAAAGTATTACTCTTACTTTTACTTATGTTTTTGTTTCAGTGTGTAAAATTTCACCCGAATGAAGCATACATAGCGACCGGCGGTGCAGACCGTACTGTACGTTTATGGATGGTATCTGACGCGCGATTGGTGCGCATCTTGTGCGGTCACCGTGGCATTGTGAGGACCCTCGCTTTCTCTCCCTCTGGGGCTCATTTGGCTAGTGCTGGTAATCATTTGTCTCTTTTTTAGGGTTCCACACCAAATTGGTAAAAAGGAACCCTTATGGTGCAGCTCAGTCTGTCTGTCTGTCCGTTTGTCACAGCTGGATATCTCGAGACCTACTACTGCTATCAACTTGAAATTTGGAATAGTTTCAGATGACGTTTGCCCAGCTATTTTGTAAATAAGAAAGATTTTTTTTTGTGACTTGGACTGAAAGGGGTTTTAAAAATTCGAATTGGGCCTACTGGGGCTTGTGGGTTATCATATAAAAGAGCGCTGTTTGCTCATTCACGATTTTTTTTTTCGTTTTTATGGTTCCGTACCTCAAAAGGAAAAAACGGAACCCTTATAGGATCACTTTGTTGTCCGACCATCCGTGCGTCTGTCTGTCAAGACCCTTTATCTCGGGAACACGTAGAGATATCAAGTTGAACCATATACTCAGATCTGCGGTCCCTCGAAGCTGTGAAAAAATCAAACTTCTAAGGTAACGTAAAAAAAAAGATACGGCCGTTTATGCCGCAAAAAACGTATATTTCGACACTCTCAGGGGAATCAATAGGGTACTTTCCGTTGACCTAGAATCATGAAATTTGGCAAGAAGCAAGGTCATATAGCAAAAGTAAAGGAAAAAAAAAATTGTTGTCTGTAAAGTCGGTTTACAGACGATAGTTTTACGTGATAACGTCATAAAGAATCATTGATGAATAATTGTGTCACAAGCCAACGCTTGGGCCGATCGTGCCTCTCTATCGCTTGTTCCGCGTTCTCGCTTGTTCCGCGTTCTCGCTTGCACGCTCAGGCTCAGGCGGAACGTGACACTTTTTCGTGCGTGCAGCCGGTGTTCATCGATTTAAAAGACGTTATAACGTCAAAAACCGAAAATCGTTAATTTGTGGTACATACCTACTTTGGACGAAACCCTCGGTGCGCGAGTCCGACTCGTGCTTGACCGGTTTTTTAGGCCGTATAGTTTTCTGCTTTTGATGAAAAATGTAAAAAAAAAATACCGCTATCCCTTATCTCCGAAGTTTGCGTAGACAAAAATCTGAAATTATTCTATGAAATACGATGTCTCTAAATAGCACACTTTCAGAAATCATCAACAAAAATTGCATTAGTTCCACTATCGATCAAGAGATGTCGCTGATCTAAAACTACAATATTCTACACCAGTGTTAAAATTCTCTGCCGAATATAGGCCTCGCCGATGAAAATTTAAAAACATAACGACGGTTGAAAGGCTAATTCGGTATGTAAATGTTGATTTATTTGATTTACTTATTTACAAAAATCAATCTTTAGTCGATTCTGTAATAATCGATATGTTGTAGGTACTTATTTAATCAAAATAATCTCCTCTTCTAACCGCCATCTTTATTTTATCTTACTTGCTGTTTGCGCCTTAGTAAAGACGGACGTATAACCTTCCTAGTGACTTTCAATTGGCTTTAATATACTTACAGTTATATAAAGCCCATAACTCGTTTTATTTAAGTGTTAGAACCTAGATTTCCTACAGGTTATGGGTCCAGGTTACGTTTTTACTGCAATATAAGTGATTAAAAGTAAGTCCGTTACGAACTTTTAAAAATGGATAATTTAAAAACTAAACGTAATATCAAGCCATTCGATGGGAAAAAATACAGTGTCTGGAAGTTTAGAATACGGCATTGTTAAGTGGTATGGATGTGATAAAAGTTATTGACAACGATCCGGTAATTCGATGTAACTTGTGGGAGAAAAATAACCGGATAGCAAAAAGTGTTATCGTGGAGTATTTATCAGATTCCTGCCTCGGTTTTGAGAAAGAATATGGCGAAAGAAATTTTGAAAAGTTTGGATGTTTTGTATAAACGGCTTTACGGGAAAAAAAATGTTGATTTTAAAACTGCAAGGTGACGTCATACTCATAAAACATTTTACGATTCGAATCAAATTGTTAGCCGCCGGTGCGAAGTTGGAAGAAACCGTTATGGTAGCTCATTTGTTGCTCATCCTACCCGCAACTAATAATGGCGTGATAACTGCGAGCGAAACTTTATCGGAGGATAATTTAACGCTAGCATTCGTTAAAACAAGGCTTTTGGATCATGAAGTCAAGTTGAAAAATGAGTCCAGTGATACCAGCGTCAAAGTTTTGCAAGTTGAGCGGAAAAATGGACACGAATTCCGAAAAAGAAAATTCGATAATTCTCAAAATAATAAAGGGGATAATAGCTACTACCAGAAGAATAACAAGCAGAAGAAGTGTCAGTTCTTGAAGTGTCATCAGTGTGGCCGTAAGGGGCATGTGAAAAACGACTGTTTCTACTTCAAAAGAAAATACGAAAAGGACAAGGACGGTCCAGGCAGTTGAGATCAGTGGACCATCCTCTTCGAGCAATCTGGATTTGTTTTTATGATGGGAGACTATCAAGGGGATGATGTTGGAAGCAAAGTTACTTTCCTGTTGGATTCTGGAGCATCGGACCATATTATAAACTGGGAAGATCTTTTCATTAGTCATACTGTTTTGCAGCCGCCATTAAAATTTTCTATTGCTAAAAATTATGAATTTATTTCAGATAAGTACCAAAAGGGAACGATGTAGGTATGTGACCAGCGACATGGGCGTTCAAGGAGTTTTAGTGGACGTGCTCTTCTGTGCTGAGGTATCATACAACCTGCTGCCTGTATCGAACATGCAACGTGCTGGGTCGACAGTCAGTTTCGACCAGCATGGAGCCCACACAAGTAAGGATAAAACCATTATGCAAGGTATGTTGAAAAATAATTTAATTGCTGTAGAGTTAATGGCATCTGTAAATAAGTGTGAATCTGTTTCTCATATGTATCTGTATGCAGAAATAAAAATATGTACAAAGTATGGCATCAACGCTTTAGTCATATTAGTAAAAAATAAATTCATCGAAATTAAAAAATAATAAAATGGTTGATGACACCAGCCAAATCAAAACTGTAATGCCAGATGAATGATGAGTTGTTTGAGGCCTGTATAAATGGGAAACAGAGTCGACTTCCATTCAATCAGGTTAAAGATAAAAGTTATGTTAAACGGCAATTATTTATTGTGCACTCAGATGTTTGTGGACCTATTACTCGACCAACGAACGACAACAAAACTACTTTGTACTTTTTGTTGATGAGTATACGCGTTATTGTATTACGTACCTTTTAACCTATTTATAAGACGTGTTCGCTGCTTTTAAACATTTCGTGGCTAAAAGCGAAGCTAAGTTTAAGTTAAGTTTATTGTGTCGAGTGAGGGATATCTTATCATTGAACAGTTTCGAGAAAACCACAGTTGAATGGCGTTTCTGAACGTATGGTCAGAACCATTACTGAAAAATCTTCTTCCATGATAAACGGTGCTCAATTAGACAAAGTGTTTGGGGCGATGAAGTACTTACTGACTGTTGTTTATTTAATTAATTTGAGCCCAACTAAAGCTTTGAAACTTTCAAAAACACCATTCAAAATGTGGCATGATAAAAAATCTCAAATTAAATTTTTGAAGGTATTTGGTTCAACTGTTTACGTTCACAATAAAATCAGTAACACCAAGTTTGATGAAAAATCATGGAAACTATACTAGTGGGTTAAAAACCAAACGGCTATAAAGTTTGGAACCCAGAATGCGAAAAATACGTACTAGTCAGGGATGTTATTGTTGATGAGACTGGTTTTCTTCAATCCAGGCCAGACTTCAAGTCTGAAGGGAATATTAAAAATTCTCACGGCAAAACTGATGATTTAATATCCAAGTCAGTGCCGGTAAAGTCTCATAATTCTGACAGTTTCAAATCAGATACATATAAATCTGATGGGCACGAGTGTCCTAGTAAAATCCGCAAATTAAACCATGATAATTTCATTGAATCGGAGCAAATAGTTGATACACTTTCTGATAACCCGTCTCCACCAAAAGAAAACACAGTAATCCTGAAGTTACAAGAAGCAATAGGCTCAAAAATCGTCCACCTATTTCGTATATGTAATGAAGACGATGATGATAATTACATTTTGTGTGCTCAGTCTATTCTATGTAAAATACCAAATTCATTAGAAGAGATCAACGACAAATCTCAGTGGGAAAGCGCAATTAGGGACGAATTAAATTTTCTAAAGTTAAGTAATCTATAATCTATCTATAGGTCTTGGTCTTTCGTACCAAGACCTGAAAATAGAAACATTGTCGGTTGTAAATGGATATTTACTGTAAAACATAATGAATTTGGAAAACCTTTGGAAAAGCTAGTTCATCATAATATGGACGTCAAAACCGCCTTCTTAAATGGCAAATTAAAGGAAGATATTTATATGAACGTCCCTGAGGGCCTCTTTTATCCAGATAATTATGTTTGTAAATTAAATAAAGCATAATAATTAAATAGCTAGATGTTGGTTTGAAGTTTTCGAACGATCCTTAAAGGTTTTCAAAATTCTTCAGTCAATAGGTGTATTTGCTAGACAATGGAGATGTAAATAAAAATATTTATGTCGTTCTGTATGTAGATGATTTAGTTATAGTATGCGCTGATATTGAAACAATGAATAATTTTAAAAAGGTATTTAATGAGTAAATTTAAAATGACTGATTTAAAAGAGATAAAATGATTTCTTGGTATAAAAATTACATTCATGCAAATGAAATTACATTTGATCAAAGTGCATAAATAAAAACAGTATTTAATAAATTTAATATGCACGATTTAAACCTGTCAATACACCCATTGAAAATAAACTTAATTTTGACGCATTCAACTCTGAAGAAAAATATAATGCTTATGTCTAGACGTTATAGGATGTTTAATGTATGTCATGTTATGCACTCGTCCAGATTTAAGTACAAGCGTTGGATGTTTAATGTATGTGATGTTCTGCACTCGTCCAGATTTAAGTACAAGCGTTGAATGTTTAATGTACCTATGTGATGTTATGCACTCGTCCAGATTTAAGTACAAGCGTTAATATACTGAGAAAGTATACGAACAAAAATAATAAAGAACTCTGGCAATATGTTAAGCGAGTACGTACGAGCGAGGTACCGTTGATTTAAAATTAAGTTATAAAAGATGTGCTTACAATAATATTCTATGTGGTTACGTAGATTAAGATTGGGGTGGCAGAGATTCAAACGACAGGAAAAGTACAACTGGGTATTTAGTTAAGCTCTTTGAGCACTGTTCTGTAGCCTGGAGTACAAAGAAACAAATGTCAGCTGCTGCCTCTTCAACAGAGGCGGAATATATGGCATTGTATAACGCTGTTAGGGAGGCATTATGGCCTAAATCACTAACAGTTAGTATTAAGATAGATATCGATAAATCTATCACAATCTATGAGGATAACAATGGCTGTATAAGCATTGCAAATAATCCAACCAATCACAAACATACAACACTTTTTGATATAAAGTATCATTTTTCTAGGGAACGGATTAAGAAAAATGTAATAAAATTAAATTACATTCCAATAGGTCAACAATTGGCAGATGTTCTGACCAAGCCATTACCTGCTATCACTTTTCAAAAGTTGAGAAGCATGATGGGCTTAGAATAAGATTCTGATATTTTTTTTATTAACTTAATTATTATTTAGAATGATTTAATGAAGTGGTCTGATTAAGGTTTTTTCTGGGTTTTCCTTAATCCTTAGAACAAATGTTAGACCATTAATTGTATTTCCCAGCAAACACTAGGAAGTGAATATGTTCCGGTCAATTAAGTATTTACTTTGATTTATTTTATTTGTATAATTGGTAGATTAATTTTTGAGGGGGCGTGTTGATTTATTTGATTTACTTATTTACAAAAATCAATCTTTAGTCGATTCTGTAATAATCGATATGTTGTAGGTACTTATTTAATCAAAATAATCTCCTCTTCTAACCGCCATCTTTATTTTATCTTACTTGCTGTTTGCGCCTTAGTAAAGACGGACGTATAACCTTCCTAGTGACTTTCAATTGGCTTTAATATACTTACAGTTATATAAAGCCCATAACTCGTTTTATTTAAGTGTTAGAACCTAGATTTCCTACAGTAAAGAAAAAAAATCCTGCGCTGATTCCGAAACCATTTCGAGATTTAAGGTTTCTTAACTTAATTTTTCTATTTTTAGTGCTTAAAATTATAAGATGAAGTTTATTTTAACATAAACACTTAATACCATTTGACTTTCATTTGACCTCCAAATGACGTCACAAGTAAGCAGATTGAGAATACTTTCGGTGCCTCCTCTCATCATATGATAAAAACTTAGTCATATAATGTCAACTATAGGGATGACCATAATAATATAGGTATGTAATGCAGTCGTGCGAAAATTTCGGCCTTTGAATCGATTCAAATCAAACATTGAAAATCTATTCACACATAAAATCTAAATCCCGAATTCTGAATTATCGTTAATCAATCATTATAATGATAGCTTAAATAAAATGCATTCCCTTTAAATAATAATATTTAAGTTTAAAATCATTCGAACTATTTTGTAACCACAAATAGTGTTGCAAACTTGAAAATATAACTAGGTACTGTAGCTACTTGTTATTGGTTTGATTTTGATAGTGACATATTAATAATATCTATTATTTAATTTAATTATTAATTATCAGTCATTTCTGTCCCACTGCAGGGCAAAGGCCTCCCTTCCCTCCTTCCACTTCTCCCTATACAAAATTAATAACTGTATTAAGTAAATGTTCAATCGATTATGTCGATCATTCCCACCTCTAAAACTGTCTAGTGTCATGCTTGAAGTTTCTGATGTCAAGCAAAAAACGTCAAATTTAGAATTTTTATTACTGTGTTATACGTGGCATAGATATTGAACTCTTCAGCCTACTTTTGAAGCAGAATTTAGAAAATTTATTTAAAATTAATGGCTGCTTAGAAATCCAAAATTTTGAAATTAGTTGCATAAAATAACTAAATCTATAAATTAAAAATATAAAAAAAATACCTGAAAAAAACTTTACATACCCAATTGATCTAAGCGACATTTTGTAAAACTTGTAGTAGGACAGATTAAAGTTTTTTTTTTTTAATTAAAATATTCATAGACATATAATATATAAATATTCATAGATATTGCTTATACTTTTATTTAAATAAAAGTCTATGCAATAGTTCTTTTTTATGAATATTTTAATAAAAAAAAAACTTTAATCTCTCTTTAATTTTTTTTCTCAGGAGACGACAAGAAAATCAAAGTTTGGGATTTAGCAGCATGCAACTGTATTCATGAGTATAGAGGCCACTATGGGAAGGTTACTGCACTGGACTGGTCATCTGTAGGCAAGCCCAGTTTGACTAACAGGGTACTGCCGGATCCCAGTGACCCATTGGTTGACAATTCTCTGTTATGTTCTGCTGGCATGGATGGCATTGTTAAAATGATGTCGGATTGTAACGCTAAGAATAAGTATGTGTTTTCTTTATGCGATGAACTTTACTTGATGAGGATCTTTAAAATAGAGACCCCAATCCACTTTCCACTTAAATACTCTTTTTATTTACAGGCAAGTATCAAGCCAAGATGTCCTTTCATCAACATACAACACAAAATGTTCATATCTGGTAGATGTGCAAGTTCATCCAGACTGGGTTGTGGCCATTGGAACCAAGAGATAGACAAATAAATACATTGCTTTGTTTATTTAATGAACTAATGTTCTAACAATAAAATTGACAAATAAATGTTTGTTGTTTTACTATACAAACATAATCAAACCAAATATTAAAAGTAATACATTGAAATAAAGTAATAGTGAACTCAGTTTATAAGAATTACATGATTGTTTATTGTTGGTTTAGTTTATAATCAGACCTTCTTAAAAAAATTATTTATTGTGGGCTGTTTCCCTTTTTTTGGTGGTGACATCTTCTTGTTCTTACCTTTTTTTGGGGATGACTCATTTTTAACCACTTTCCCCTGGTCAGTATTTTCCTTTCTATGTATATCATAATCTTTTTCTTGTTTCCCATTTTCTTTCATTTGTTTTGTATTCTCTTTTGCTTCTTCCTCATTTTCTGAGAAACTCTCATACACTTCTTCTTTCTTAGTTAGAATATAACCATCTTCATCAGTATATGTTTTATCCACAATCTTTCTCCTTTTCTTAGGATTTACTATACCTGATGTTATTTTAACTGTATTTATAGTTGGTGTAGGAGGTATTTCATCTTCAGACTGATGATCAACATCCATTTCATTGGGTTCGAAACAATCAATTTCCTCTGTTTCACTCTCACTATCTGACACATGTAACAGTCTCTTGCGTTTTTTATCAATTTTAGCATTCTTCTTTATCTGTGTGAGAGCTTTATTATTGTTTGCTTTAGTTTTCTCAGTGTTTATTAAAGTGTTTGTTACAATGGGTGATATTTTAGTATCAGTACTTGTTGGCTCAACTTTAATATCTTTTTCCAGTGTTATCTTAGGTTCATGAACTTTAGCTTTTTTGGCTTTTGGGGAATCACTATTAACTTTGCTGAAAAATCCTGCAATACCTTTTCCAGCAGTTTTATTGTTTGCTTTAGCAGGTGTTAAGTGATTGTTTGTTAAATCTTTCTTAGGAGATGGCATTTCAGATTTCGCATTAGGTGCTAACTTACTTTCACTAACTGATTTAACTTCTTTTATTTTATCCTTATGTTTCTGTTGGGCACCTAATAATTTAGGTACATTCAAAACAGCATGATTTTTCGAAATCAAGTTTCCTATTTCATTGTCAGTCCTCTTTGAGCACGAGTTAGCTTTTATTAACCCGGTACATAATGCGAGATCTTCGAATTTGTCTATTACAGTCAAAGCAACTTTATCAACAGACTTTGGTCCTCTACTGACGCAGTAAACATGCTCATAAAATATGATTTTTAATGTTTTCTTCAGAGTGTCTAAATCTGTTTCGGAACATACAGTAACACATCCACTGTTGTTGTTTAATAAACCAGATATCACATAAGAAATATGTAGGTTAGTTTCTGGCTGAGCATTTCTTATGTCTTGTACAAATTCACACAGTAAAGATTTTGCTTCGTTTACATGAATACACAGCTCCTTGCTAAGCGAAATATAGGTTACTAACTTATGTTCATCTAATATTAGTTCCTTTACAGCTTTTAAATTCGCTCTATGTGTTTCCATTTTTTACAAAATAATAATATTTCCTCAAGAAAGTCTATCAACTTCGTTAACACCATAAAACATGACATGACAGAGACAGCAGTCGGTCAGACACCGTCCGTTTGCCGTTGCCGCCAAGTTGCCGCACTTTCTGTTAGGGATGTGAAAAAATAATCGATTATAGAAAAAATCGATTTTTTTTTAATACAAATCGATTTACATATTACAAAAAATCGATTAATAAAAAATTATTTTTTTATTCACTGCCGATTTTTTTCACACAGGTTTTAGTCAGGAGCGCGAAGCCGCAAAGTGCTGCGAAGCTAACCACTTACTATTAATTTTAACTATATGAATCATCAATACATCTATGTTCTACGTTATGGGTTTGGTTTCCGCACTTAGTCCTTCAGTTGGACCATCATCTCTACATGTTAGATTTGTTAACTTTAGATCCAAGAAAATTTGAATTTCGCGGGCTACCACTACACTACACTCACCATAGGTTTCTTCCTGCGAAAGGAAAAATTAAAAAAAAAACTTTTTTGTGTGTTATTGATTAGATTAAAAAACAGCTGTGATAGAGTGATATTTCTTGCGTTTAATTTAACCCTTCGACCGCTACGGTCGTGTATAGACAACAAATGAAATCGTGCCCAACATGCCAATGCCGACGAAAACACCATGTTTTAAGTATAAACACAGAAAACTGAATTTATTTATTTTGTACTTAAAACATGGTGTATTCTTGTCGGCATTAGCCGACGGTGGCGTGTTGGGCACGTTTTCATTTGTCGGCTATACACGACCGTGGCGGTCAGTGTTAATCTATAAAAAAATGAGGAAAAACTCGATTATTTTTAATCGATTTTATTATTAGGCAAAACAATCGATTTTTTATGTATATTGTCACATCCCTACTTTCTGTATCCATTTCCATTGACTCATTGCGTGCCATTGACATTTAACCAGTGTTGCCAGTGCCCTTTTTTCAATAACATTAGTCAAAAAGTAACATTTTGGTGACAAAAGTAACATTTTATTTTTTAGGGAATATTTGTTTAAATAGCTCAAAAAACAGTTTTTTCTTCTTTGTAGAAAAATTTTGAAGCGGTCGATTAGTCGAAATCCGAATAAATATTTTTTTTTGTATATAACAAGGTCACCAGCAGTTTGCCTTGTGGCCCAAAAGAAATCTCCCTCTTCACATGCAAAAATGTTGTCAAACAATGGCTATTAGGTCTTTCATCATACGATGAATCGGAAAACATTCTCATATCACCCAACTCACACTCGGAATCTTACGCCCACCACAAACACTGGCACCTACACACCACATGCGTACACAATATTACACCTTTATACCACACGCGCTCACACTGACACACCCACACTCTATTCTTGATTATCTATCATTATATTTTTCATTGTATAATATTTTATTTTATTTTTGATTGTTTAACATTTCATTTTCATTTTAATTGTTTAATATTTTGAGTTGTTCAAGAAAATTTTAGCTTTGTTTCTGTTTAATAATTATTTAATCTCAATATTCAATTTAGTTTTTTAAAATCGTTTGCAATTACTTATCTATTCTTACGTAAACTCCAGTGGTAAATAGCATTATGTGTCAATACTCTGGTCCCCAAGATACAGGCGCTGCCTAGTTTGGGGACCGCCGCATAGATCCAAATGACAATCGCTAACTGTTACAGAACGAAATATTGTAACATTGGTTCAATAAATTATTATTATTAATTATTTCTTAGTCGTAATCTAATTTAAACACAAATCCATTTTTTAATAGAATATACTCGTTCTGCAAGTGCGCGAAACGGTGAAAAAGACAAAATCATCGGTACCTACGCACTACACATCAAGCTATACATAACTAGTATAAGGTGACTTCTGATTATACGAAAAACCTATTTAATGCGAGTTTTATCAAAACTGGAAATGTATAGCTCGATGCTTCGCCGTGTGTTGCGATATTTTCATTTGATCGGTTATACAAGGTTTGCCAATATTAGGTATGTCGTTTGTAAAATTCTAAATATTTTTCAAGTACGAAATGTAACGTAAAAGTTCTGCGTCGTGTAACATGGAAGTAACTAATTTTTACAGGACCAAAAGTAACGTAAAATGTTACAAAAGTAACATTCTGGCAACACTGCATTTTTTCACATTGTCACGCATTCTCAAGACGAGAACTGAGTCCACAGAGTAAAAAACTGAGTCGCGATCACTGACGTACCAATCACATGGACCCGGCATACCTACAAGAAAAACGTGCATACCTACACTTTACTGAGAGGATAAAATGGCGGCTAATAGAGCAGCCCCTAATCGATATTTCAATAAAATAACGTCGTAAAAATACCCCAAGTTTTCTAACTTAGGTCTTTCATTTAAGTTATTTGCAGGTTCGACCATGTTTCACAGCTAAGCCGTAAGAGGTGTTACCGTCAATGGACCGCTGATGATAATTGATAATAATTTGAATAATAATAAAAAAATTGTAACAGAACTGCAATTTGGAAAAAATGTGTGAAAATTTGAATTTCACGGGATATAATGACGGAACTAACATAATTAATATTTTTGAAATTTAGATGCTAAGTTTCGAACACCTACCTTTTCTAACATGCAGATGATAGTGGGCTTTAATTAAAAGTCAACAATAAATTATAATTAAGTATATAATTATATTCAAACAGGAAAAAACAACAACAAACAAATCACTCATTTATTTCTGAAATATACAATCTTGATCAGATAATTTCGATGTGATTTTCTTTCAGGAGATTTCTTTCCATAATATTTTCGTCTGTATTAAAAATTTCTCGTTATGTCTCTATATCTTCTTGGGCTGTTTTTGACATTTGTCCTTTAATTCTCGTAATAAATCTGAAACAAACAAAATATAAGTAAGCTTTAATAGATATTGAAGACAAGCGAGAGATATCTCCCACTCTGTCTCAATTACTTTATTGAGTGTCCGGTTGAAACTAGATTCTTCAAAGTGAAGAGAACAAATATGAATTGTTTTTGTTGACATCTCTAAATTTTCAACACCGATTGTTTTGGTTGGAAACAATCGGTGTTGAAAATTTAGAGATGTCATAAAGAACCATAAAATAGCATTATCGATAAATATAATAATGTCAAATGCACTACTCTATCCCTACAATAACAAAGAAAATGATTTCATGAAATACAACTTGAAAATAAAGAGAAAAGGGAAAATATGAATGCTTTGCTGTTGAAACTCTTCAACGAATGCAAAATCTTTTGTTTATCCTCTAAATCTAATGATATTTCAGCTGAAATTAAGTACACATACTGCTGCTGGTTGTTTTCGGGTGATTTCTGCTTCTTTTGATGGCACATCCACACATATTGCAATTGGGCATCTTGCTACTGACGACTTCCACTATAGAACCGATTTCAAACACAATAACACAGTAAATTACTCCAAAATTCACAAATTATATCCACAGCTCAAGAGCATTTGACAGTTGACGTACCCAACTTTGGTACTAAACAGTTAGAGGATAAAATGGCGACCGGCCGCAAATAGGTATTTTAGTGACGCTAAGAATGAAGGATTGCCATTATAGTCACTGTCAAAAACACTGTTATCCTTTTTCACATATGCAAAATTAAGAAAGTTAAAAAGAGATGGCAATATTTTTATGATTTTGGCGTCGGTAAGCCTCATATTTGTATAACTGTGTTTTTGTATAGTCAAACATTTCGGGTCCATATGATGTATAGTCTAAGGTCGCGATTGGAGCACAGGATTAGTATATTAGTAGCAAGTTACAGATTTAATCTTCAAATCTGTTTTTAAGGAGAGGAGCATATTCGTATCAGTGATTAATGACATGGATATTTTCCAGGTCTGCCTGCACCCGATAGCATAGCAAATACTTTCATACTTGCAAGCTTTTCCTCGTACTTCGAAGCAAGGCCCTGGTTTAGAAACCTCCTATGGTAATTACGTCTCATCCCTAGACTGCACTGTGGGTGTGAACTTGTGGAGCACAGAGTACATTTTTGTGTGAAGTGCAGTGTTGCCAGAATGTTACTTTTGTAACATTTTACGTTACTTTTGGCCCTATTATGTTACTTTCATGTTACACGATGCAAGATGTTACTTCTAAGTTATATTTCGTACTTGAAAAATATTTCTTATGAACGACAGTTGCAGACCTAATGTTGACAAACCTTGTTTACATGTTGTATCAGTTGTATGTAGGTACAGACGCCAGCAGGTCAACCTACCCCAATCTGTCAAATTTCTTTGATAGATTTTTAACTTTAGCACAAAGGAATAAGGTTCATATTCAATTGGGAAAATCTGACAGATTGGGGTAGCTTGATGTGCTGGCCTCTGTACACACTTCGACGTATCATTTGCAGTTTTGACAAAACTCGCTTTGTCAAAATTGCAAGTAGAAGTCAGCTTATACTGGTTATGTATAGTTTGCTGTTTGATGTGTAGCCATGCGGTCCGCTCATTTTATCTCTTTCGCCGTTTGCACTTGCAGAACTAGTATATTCTTTTCAAAAAGTATATTCTACGTTCAAAGTTATTTGAAAGTAGTAATTATTAAACGAGTATGTTTAATTATGACTTTGTGTTTATATTGTATTACAGACTAAGAAGTTATTACTTATTTTATTTTAAAATGATTTTTTTTTTATTTCGGATTTCGATTAATCGGCTGATCTAAAATGTTGCTACAAAGAAAAAAAAACTGTTTTTTGAGCATTCTAAAAACAACTATTTCCATGACTTTAAAAACTAATTTGACGTATTTTGACCAAAGGGTACTGGCAATAGTGGCAATTTGTGGCAACACTTGTTTGTGGAGTGGAGTAGGAATCGTGGGTCTTTTGGTGTGTGTGTGATTAAATAGATTTTGATTGAATCAAATATTAATTCCATCAGAATACAGTAATGTTTTAGACGTCTAATTTCATAACTTTATCGAAACTTTAATAAATGTAAGTAAATCTTTTTTATGTATAATTTGTTTGTTGTTACTATTTTTGACACCGTTGCATCATTTCTATTTGTATCGACACAGTTACCTCTAAACTATTTTAGTTAGTAGAAGTTATGCTTTATTTATCCAACATATTCTTCTTTTTGACAGAACACGTTGAGGAACAAGTAATAGTTTTGGTTTAATAAACAATTGCAGGGGAAAATGCCAGGGTAAGCTACATCTGCAGTCGTGGGAGGGAGTGGTTAACATACTTAATACCTACCTTGATTGCTCATATCTGGTACAACACCTCCATATGCATAGTTATTAATATTCCCTTAGAATAGCACAACATTCATAACTTTCCATCTAAATATTTCTTAGCCTAGATCTCATCTAAGTGCTTATTTGCAAATTAATACGAGGTTTGTAAGAGAAATTAATAATTCGCTGGTAGCCTTCAACATTCATGTATTTCAAATAATTTATGTATAAAAAAATCCTAACTTACAGTAAAAACCAATCATTTCATACCACATATTAATTTATTGTAATTCATAACCAAACGAAACAACCTCTCATGTTTAAAACACGAACAGCTTATCTAAACACCTACACAATTCATTTAATATGAATTTGCCTGTTACATTAGGTAATTAGGTATCAGGAAAATGTCTGTAATACAATTAACAATACTCAAAATATTTACCCTATTTGTACCTGTTTCACTTTATATTTTAGTAAACTAGAACACCATACATTGCTTTAATATTAAAAGTATTTAAATTTAAAAAATGAGGAGGGACTCTATTCGGTTTTTTTTTTTAGTATGTTCGGGCATAACTCTCTCTTGGGATTTTCAAAATTCTTTTTTTGTTCAAAAGATGTGTATTCTGAAATGGTCTCATTTAAATTTTTTAAAGATCTGATTATGAGTTTTGGAGACAGACAACGGAATATTTCAATAAATGCCAGCAAATTAACCGCAATTGCTGCTATCGCATATGTATGCATTGTTTACGCAATCACACAACATAACATCACGCCTGTACCCAGGAGCCCGTCATAACTATTACACCTGCGTACCCTGTACAAAGGGGTACGCAGGTGTAATAGGTAACACGGGCTGGTGTCCGCAACTCCACGTCAATGCGCGTATTTTGCGTATGCAGGTGTATTCAGTATACCATGGAACACCCTCATTTCTCTGTAGCAAGAAGCGTTATATGAATTTGTATAGGTTAGGTACTACTGAAAAGTGAAATATAAAAACTTTTTTACAAAAAAAGCAACAGACTTCCAAAAAAAACACTAAAAATAACTTTAATTTCGGAAGTTGGTGTCAAAAAACGAAAATGCGGAATTAACGACACCGACTTCCGAAATTAAAGCAGAGAATACCTAATAGTACTTGATTAAAGTTATTTTTCACTTTGTAGTGTTTTTTGGAAGTTTTGTTTTTTTTTAAGAAGATTATTAGGTACTTATCACACTTTTGTTCCATGCCTGTGGTGTTTTCCCTTCGAGTAGGTATGACGGAATCAAACAGCTTCTGAAGGGCCTTACGAACCTTTTTTTCCACCGGGCTTCAGGACCCGCCGACTTGTTGATTTTAAGCTGCTTCAGAACCATCTATGTTCTATGTTAAGGGTTTGGTTTCCGCACTTAGTCCTTCAATTGGACCATTGTGCGTGGGCCATGGCGGCCGTCGGTGGTTATTCCAACCAGCCCACCTCCCTCCAGAAGCTGATTAGGTCTCCTGGTCTATTGAGAACATCTGTGGTCGATCTGGGTGTCCCAAGGGTTTCTGATCTATTCGGGGTGACGCCTGTGCACTCAAAGAGCACATGCGTAACGGTTTCTTCAGCCTCCATGCAAGCTCTGCACAGGGGACTGTCCGTTATGCCTATAGTGTGGAAGTGTTTATTCAGTGAGCAGTGTCCCGTGATGGTCCCCGTCACCAGGCGCAAGCCTTTCCTGTCCAGTCGCAATAAACGTCTGGTTAGCCTGCCATCTAATGATGGCATAGCTTCCTTGGACTGTCTGCAGCCTGGTGACGACGTCCACCAATTTTCTGCTTGTGTATGGGTGTGCTCCTTTAGCCACCTGCGTATTTGGTTGAAGGGGATGGGCACGACAGGTTCCGGTCCACAAACTGACGTACTAGATGCCCTTCTGGCCAGCTCGTCAGCTGCGTCGTTACCTAGCGATCCACTGTGTCCTTTTATCCCTTGTAGTGTCACTTTATTGCGGTTCAGAACCGTTACCCGTTCAAGCGCATTGTGACATTCTAGTATTAGGTTCGATGTGATGCATTCCTTCCCTAGGGATTGGAGGACTGAGGCGCTGTCTGAGAGTATGCGAATGCAGGCATCCATAACTCTTCTGGCTGTTATGGCATAAGCCGCTTGTATTATGCCCACACACTCCGCTTGATAGACAGTGTTGAGCATTCCCAGCGTTCTGGATATTTTTATGTTGAGGTCGTGTGAGAAGACTCCGACTCCAGTTCCACAGTCGGTCTTTGAACCATCAGTATAAATTCTCAGTTCCTTCGGGCCTGAATAGTCGCACTGCTCCTCTTTAAGCACTATGTTGTAATGCTTTTGAGAGCTGTATTGTTTCGGGGTTTTGTCGCAAGGTGATGCCATCATTGGCTGCCGTTTGATCGCATCTTCTTTTAAACGTATGTGTTTGACCCTAGAGTCTTTGCTTAGGGTACCTGATACATGGAGCCTAAAGGCAGCAAGGGCCGCCTCTTCCCGCACTATGAGGTGTAGGGGCGGCAATCCGAGCATGGCCTGTAGGGCAGCAGTGGGTGTGGTTCTCATGCACGCGAACCGCTGCAGCTTTTCGAGATCTTTTTGGGCTGTGCTCAAGTCTGTCCTGGGCCACCAGACTAGTGAGCCGTATGTAATGATTGGTCGGATGACTGTGGTGTATAGCCAGTGAGTGACCTTGAGGCTAATCCCCCAATTCTTGCCAAGCATTCGCTTGCATTGCCACAGGGATATGCTGGCTTTCGTAGTAATGTAGTTGATATGTTTTGCCCAATTCAGCTGTTTGTCCAAAAAGATGCCCAGGTATTTGATTTCAGTTGATAGGCTTAGGATTGTACCAAAGGATCGTGGTAGTTTTAGTGTCGTCAGTTTCCTCTTTTTTGTGAAGAGAACTAATTCAGTTTTTGTGGGGTTCACTGATAGTTGGTGTTTACCACACCAATTCTCTATTATTTTCAGGGCCTGGCGCATTAGGTTGCACAGGGTGTTTTCGTGGGTTCCATTTATTATTATGGTTATGTCGTCGGCGTAGCCTACGGTGAAGTAACCATTGTCGTTGAGTTCTTTTATTAGACTGTCTACGACTAGGTTCCATACAAGCGGCGAAAGGACACCCCCTTGCGGACAGCCCTTCGCCACGATGGCCCTTGTGGTGTCGTTGACAGTCACTTGTACTGCCCTCTGAGCATGTTGGTGATCCAGCCGCTCAGGGACGGGTCTATATTATTTTTTGCTTCAGAACCATTCTAATCTTCGGACGTTTGCCAGTGTAAAAATGTACGTAGAACCTCTCGATCTCATCAAAAGTTCTGGTTTGGCGCATAATAGGTCTTCAATTTCGTAAGCTGACTCTACCCAATAGACAGATCTCTTGCATGCAAAGACCTTGGCGCCCTTGTTCCGCAATACCGCGTCCTTAATACGTTCACTTTAAAGTGGCGAAGGTCGTTTTTTAAGGTCTTGGAGTCTAATGAACTACTTGCGCGCATCGACTGAAGACTGCAGGATTATCTCACGCTTAGTAGTTGACAAATTCATGACAGTAGAATCTGAGAGATTTTTCTATCTATTTGTACGATGGGTCTTGAAGCTCTTACATCCGATCTTATGGAATATGGATAGTTTCCATTAATCCATCATAATAAACGACCGCGGAACTACTTAAACACACAAAACGATTCTGAAATTCCAGCTGAAAGCTCTCGGGGTTAAACCTTTCGACCCCGTCGGTCATCTGTTCTGCCAGCAATAATTTATTATTAACTGAAATTAAGTGCAACAGGTCTGATAATTTCCAAATATAACTATTTCGGTGACAAAATGTTTTTTTTTTTATAGATTAGCGACAATGTCTCTGGACAACATGTTCTGCACCCGCTGCGGCGATGGGTTTGAGCCTAATGAAAAGATTGTTAACTCTAATGGCGAACTTTGGCATACCAACTGCTTTGTGTAAGTTTTTCTAAGGTCTTTAGGACTGTCTTATCTAAACTGAGATGAATCCAGCGCGGGACGTGGGACACGACTGCACGTGTCTATTGTTTTAATGACTAGGAAGTCTGAATGAATACCTCTATACAAGTTAGTTGACAAAATCGGTGTGAGCGAATTTCGTCCCACTTTCCATGCAGGCTTTGCCTCAGTTTCACCAGCACTCTGAGTTTTGAAGGAAATTCCTAATCCATTACTTCATAGGTTTGAAAAAATTCGTCTGCTCAACAAAACAGCCTAAATAACGTAATGAACCTCGCTGCACTGTCAAAATTAAAGACTTAGTAATACATTTTGTATTGGACATTATTATTATCCATTATTAACTGCCTCGTTGGTCTCGTGGTGCAAGCGCGACTGTTGAGCATGGGGTCCTGGGTTCGATTCCCGGGTCGGACAAAGTGTTATTGAGTTTTTCCATTAGGAACTTCTTAGTAACAGTCCGGAGTTTGGAAGTTGGCGGTTTAATACCCCCGTGCCTCGGAAAGCACGTAAAGCCGTTGGTCCTGCGCCTGATCTCTCTACGGTCGTGTCGGATTGCCGTCCTATCGGACTATGAGAGTAAAGGAACAGAGAGTGCACCCGTGTCTGCGCGCACACTTGTGCACTATAATATCTCCTGCGTACCTGGCTAATCTCCGTTGAGATTGGCCGCCGTGACCGAAATCGGTCGGGGAGGCTATTATTATTATGTGCACCAGCTTTTAAGGATGTTAGGCAATTTATTTGATATTGATATCTTTCAGATGTGCACAATGTTTCCGTGTGTTTCCTGAAGGTGTATTCTACGAGTTTGAAGGTCGCAAATACTGTGAACGTGACTTTCAAGTGCTGTTTGCGCCTTGTTGCGGAAAATGCGGTACTTATTCTATTACATACTCATGTTTATTTTTAGCTTTAGTTTTGACTTGCTGTGGAAAAATATTTGCTCTTTAATTGTAGCAACCACATAATCTGTGTATGCATGAGGCATAACATGTTTTCAGACAAACATGTCTTCAAAAATGTTCCATAACAGCTAGCTGACAGAAGTAGGGGGAAGTCCCGTAACGCCGGACGGCACCTAGCGTCGGACACTCGTATTATCTTGACAAACCACAACTTGATCTATGCAAATATCGATGAAAGGGGTGCGGGGGAACATAGCTATATAGGATCACGTGACGCGGTTTGCCAGTGAGGCGCACAGTCGCGGTGGGAGCGGTTGATTGTTGTTTTTGGCGGCACAGCGATGCGTCATGTTAATTTCAAGTGAGTATTACTGCTATGGTTTTGTGTTAATTGTTTTTGTTATTTGTTAAGAAAGACAGTGTTCACATTATAATTCTTAAATTGTGAAACTTTGTAATAGTTACTTTAACGGTTTTAGTAGGTATGAAATACCTAATTTTGGACATTCCCTGTCCCCGACTTCCGGACAGAAAGATGTCCCTTAACACCGGACATAGAAAAAAGGGAAAACAAACCAAAGGTGTGAAAGCCAAAGAAAAAAGTGGGTATAACATTAAGAAAAAGGAGCCATTAACTGTAAAGTATCTAATATGGAAAAAAAAACTACTTATTTAGTGTGTTCAGAAGACCATGACGAGGACTGGATTCATTGCTCTAGCTGCCAAGAATGAGCTCATGAACCATGTACAGACGTTCCGGAATGGGGAGATACCTTTAGATGTAACACATGCACGATGTTTTAAGAATTTCCAACGCTTGGGGTTTGAATATTAAACCCGTCCGGTACTAGGTACCAATGTCAAAGATTTATTTTTTTTTTACCAAAACTTTTTAACGTTCCTGGATATTTTTACGCAGAAGTTGTATTTTTGTTAATTGATTTTGATTTTATATTTTGTTCATTCATAGTTGAATGAACAAAATATAAAATCAAAATCAATCAATCCATAAATAAATGCAAATTTCTCGAAGTAGTTTTAATTTTATTTTCTAAAAACCTTAGATGTCCGCCACTAGGGGACTTCCCCCTATATACTGTTGTATCACCTCTAGATTAGTTCCAGTTAACTTACCTGGCAGATAATGCCTTATTTTTTCCCATTCATCTGGTAAGCAGTGGTTATGCGAATGTGAAAAACGGGTAAGTACTTTCTGTGCGATATTTTATCCTTATCAGCAACATTCGTATAAAAATAATTATTATTTTCATAAAATATTGGGTTCAATTCCTGGCTCAGGCTCAGGCTGAAGCTTCAAACAAAATACTAAAAATGTCATAATATTTTCCTCTAAAATCGAGGTCATAGTTCCTTTATCCCTACCCTACTCCCGATATGTTTTTGCACGTCCAAATAAGATAATTAATCGGCACCCTAATTGCGTAACACACTATTACTCTCAATTTGAATCATTTTGAAGCTTATTGCTAATCCATTGCTCCATTTACGTTCGAAAAGTGTGTCTGCTCAACAACGTTAGTAACGCAATGAATGTTGTAGAACTGTCAAAATGAAACCGATTGCTACTGATAGTGTGTTACGCAATTACCCTGCGGGTTATAGGATTCAACATGAATCCCGATTGTCGAATCGTGACTACTTTGGTCATAGTTTTGGATAAATCTCTCTGTATTTTTATCTAAACTAATCAATCAAGCTGAAAAGTTTGTTTGCTGGAAAGTTTGTTTGTTTGCTAATGTCTGGATATACCAATCGGATTAAAAAAATATTTATGCGTTTGATAGCCCAATTCTTGAGGAAGGTATAGGCTATTTAACATCACGCTACGGCCGAGCAAAAAGAAGAAAAGTGAAAGATCGCTAAGCAAAAACCAAGTACTTAATAGCGCAGGCGGTGGTCGTGGCACAGAATACCTAATAGTACTTCGTAGTCGTGGGTCCAGGGAGTTTTATTAAAATGAGACTGATATTTTAGTATATTGTGTATTTTAGCTAGTAACTGATATAACTTAGTTCGGGCTAATTTTTATAGGTACATCCACACCGCAGTTAATTTATGAGGAGCAACGTTTCCAAGTGTTACTTGTTAGTGGGTAACATCTGCTAGCAAAAAGTTATTTGTTATTAGTCTATGTTGCCATGTTAGGTAAAGTTGCGTCAACATGTGGTAACTATCGATAACATCGTGAACATATGCTGTACAACTTGCTGGTTACTATTTGTTAGGTACATTATGTTATTGGCGGTATGGATGCGAGCATTCAACAAAGAGTAACAAGCAGTCACAAAAGTTGAAGAATGTTACCTAATGTTATCGTGTTGCATTCTGTTGTTCCACAAAAAGTAACTGCGGTGTGGATGCTCCTTATGATTTACCGAATCACAATATTTCGTTAGTAATATTATTTTGTACCAAATATTGGAAGATTCATTAATAAAAAAAAGCACCATTGCTCTACAATTTTGGTCATTGGCTTTTTGACTTGTTTCAGGCGACTTTGTGATTGGTCGCGTGATAAAAGCAATGAATGCCAACTGGCATCCTGCATGCTTTCGTTGTGAGGACTGTAGTGTCGAGCTTGCTGATGCGGGCTTTATTAAAAATGGCGGGCGTGCTCTGTGTCACACCTGCAACGCACGTATTAAGGCCGACGGACTGCTTAACTACATGTGCCATAAGTGCCAGTAAGTAAATTTAGGTTTCTCCTACTAAGGGCTGATTTTACCAAAGTCGGATATCTTATAGTAAACGTGGAATAAAATTGACGTCTGACAGTTCTAGTATGAAAAAACTGTCAAAAATTCAAGATTTATTCTCAGGATAAGACTTATTCTAGGTATAAAAGTTTGGTGGAATGCGCCCTTAATCGAACTTTATGAATCTATTGATTATCTATTAAAATTAGCAGCTTTTAAATTTTTGATTAAGTGCAAACTCGCTTGCGCTTTTAAGTTATGTCGCCAATTATTATTAATACTTTGATGTCAATGAATATAATAATCTTAGGTACAACCCACTTACCTAATTATCTGTGAATCAATTTCCAAATTTTTTGTTACAGTGGTGTTATTGACGGTGAGCCGTTACGTTACCGTGGCGAGGTGTACCACGGCTACCACTTCACATGTGCCACGTGTGGCGTGGAGCTTGATCATACCGCTAGGGAGGTCAAGAATCGCCCTGGATATGCTGCCAATGATGTGGTAAATATATTTTTATATTGCTAGATTACTAAAATATAGAATAGGCATGACAATTTTTTTATTTTAAATTCAAAAAAATATTTGTTTGCAAATAGTGCAAACACTACTTTAAAAATTCTAAAAGCTTAAAAAACTGCCAAGATATAAAAGTTTTTAAATAACTGCTAGACAAAGACGGAACTACCATAGAACTGACGTCACGACTTTGTCACTTCATAGTAGCGCCATATATTGTCACTACCGAGCGACAGGGACGGGAATAAACGCCACCAAAAACTTTTAAAGCGTGTGGCTTCTCCAAACTTCCATTAATTTTACTGATGTTTTTCGATAATCTCGTTTTACTATGCCTTCCGTGAAACTACACTATTTGTTCGAACAGTTCTAATATTAGTCATCATCCCTATTGTCGAGGGTCATGTAAATACATGATTGTTAATTTATTTATGCATTTTGTTTCAGAACAATCTCTTTTGCTTACGTTGTCATGATAAAATGGGTATTCCCATTTGTGGAGCTTGCCGACGTCCAATCGAGGAGAGGATTGTCACTGCCCTTGGGAAACATTGGCATGTTGAGGTGTGTAACTTTATTACTAGAGAATTTTTCTATTATTAAGTAATTATATTTCCTAAATCAAGGACTGTCCTTTTTTCAGCACTTTGTGTGTGCCAAATGTGAGAAGCCATTCCATGGTCATCGCCATTATGAGAAGAAGGGTCTAGCCTACTGCGAACAGCATTACCATCAGTTGTTCGGAAACTTGTGCTATGTGTGCAACCAAGTGATTGCTGGTGATGGTAAGTGTTTTGCAAAGCCAATTACTATTATAGAATAATATTTTATTTGTGGGACATATCTTTCAAATAAGTATTATTTTTCGTTTAGTTTTCACGGCCCTGAACAAAGCTTGGTGTGTACACCACTTCGCTTGCTCCGTGTGCGATACCGCCCTTAGTACGAGAAGCAAATTCTACGAATACGACGAGCGCCCTGCTTGCCGTCGTTGTTACGAGAAGTTCCCGGCTGAGTTGCGCCGGCGCTTGCGTCGTGCGCATCACTATACTATCCGCCGTTAAAACACGCTTTAACCCCAAAACTCGCGAGTCCTTACTAAAAAGGATGATGGCCAAATTCCTATAGAAGCCGTACCTGATTATAATTGAATCGATTATTTTGGGAAGGGCACATGTCCATCAGACTAAATTTTACAGGAGGCACAAAAAACCTTCTGTTGAAAAAAAAGTCTACTGAAGGTGCAAAATAATTTATGGAAATTTATAGATCTATCTAACACAACAGCGCCTGGGTTTTTTGTTTGAGTTTTTATTTATTGGAAGTGACAGAAAATATCAAAAAAAGGTGCTGGACTTGTGCCCTTCCCAAAATTTACAAGAATATTTAAATAAAAACTACATTATTTTTATAAAACACTGGACTTTATTGTTATAAAACATGTATCTTGTCAAAATACATTTTTTTAATATACATATATGTTTGTTACGGAGCATCTTCTTCAATAGTTTCCATGTTTTTGACGGGCCAGTTAGTAATCTGATTATAAAATTCCTTATATTCTGATGGAATGTGAACCATCACTTTCTTTATATCTTCTATTTTTTTTTCATTTATAGGCACACATGTCATATATGCCTTTCTGACAGGCAAGACTACATCCTCTCTTCCGTGGCTTAGCTTGAAGTCATATTTGACATTGCTATCGATAAACTCGCACACTTCGACATATCCTGGTTTCTGGGAGTCATAATGAAATTGACTGAACAAAGATACATTGAAGTTCATCTTTTTGTCTCTAGGGACTTTTTTTCCTAGAGATTGGATTGCCAGGCAGTTTTTTTTGTAGTACCTAGACCACCAAGTTTTAAAATCTATAATGTCATCAGTTGCTACTTCATACACAGAAAACTTGTTTGTATTGGTACTTTGAGTTATCATTTCTTCGTATTGTTCAGGTAAGTAGACATGATCATGTTTTCGTACCTTTTTTTTAACAAGGCCAAAGTCCCTGTCACACGGCAGGAACGAATGCCCACGTTGTGGGAAGTAATGTGTTATAACATTGAATTTTTTAATAGTGGCCAATGTGAGCAGGAAGCGCACTACAGTGTTATTTTTATTTTGTCCGGCACAACCGTCAGAAAATATGTGCAGTTCCTTTATATCCTCAGGGACAAAATTATCAAAGTAGTGCTTAAGAAATGAACAAACTTCATCGGGTCCTTTATTGGCAATTCCTTCATGGTAGGAGTAAAACATAGCCTTTTCTGTCTTAAGATTGTGAATACAAAACTCATTCACCCATAGCTGACGATAGTAAAAGATTTCCTGAACAGGAATATGCGGCAGGGGTAAGTTCTGCATGTAATCTATGCAAATTGCCCCAACATCAGGTCTTGCATTACAGAGTTCTGTGATTTGTTCAATTTTTTTGTAGAATTTCTTTGCTCTGGCTTTATGAATCATCAGGTCACATACTGCTGCTCTCTTTGCGGATTCGCACAAAAAAGTACTTTTTATTTTGACGTTTAATTCCTCACATTTTGAGCAAACATCAACTTGTGGCCGCCCAAAACGTAAGCTGTAGTTGTCTTTAAAAAACGTCTGTAGTAGGCATAGGTTATTTTACTACCAGGATGCTTTTCCAGAAACATTTTATGCATTTTTTTAATGTCGAGAGAAGCATCCAGATATTTTTTATGTACAGAGGCCAGCACATCAAGCTACCCCAATCTGTCAGATTTTCCCAATTGAATATGAACCTTATTCCTTTGTACTAATATTGAAAATCTATCAAAGAAATTTGACAGATTGGGGTAGGTTGACCTGCTGGCGTCTGTACATCTCCATAGTGCACAATCTTTACATCGAATGATTCTATGTGTTCTTTCACTTTTAAGGACTCTTCTGGGTCTACAGCATGCCTCGATTGTATTGCAGTACCTCGTTTGTCCTTTGGTATGATTCCATCTCGTTTAAGAGCAGCTAATCGGCGGACCCTCTTGTTTGTCAAAGCATAGATGGATATAAAAGCTTTCTTACAGACTTCTATATCATTTGAATTTACTTGCACATGGTACTTGTAATTTCCAACTCTGTTAAGGTGACTTGAAGCATCTAGTCTGGGTCGTTGTCTCTTTTTTTCTTCAGGCTTTATTAAACTTTGCAAAAATATGTCTTGCTCATTTTTCGAATCAATATTGTGTAACATAGCAAAGCTTTCATTACGATTTTCTTCGAGGATTTTTTCAAAACACTTCATTTTGCATCTGAAATTGAGTAAGTTTTTTGTTAAAAAAGGTAACCCTTAAATAAAAAATAACACTTTCACACAAACAAATCTCGTTTTTGTCAATTAAATAGCTCCAAAAATTCAAAATATTGCAACTAACCTGCAATCGTCACCGACCACTTTAGCTGGTACATTTTTTTTTGAATAACAACTGTAATACTCTTTCCCACATAACCGCATCTTCTTTACAACTTTCTGAGCGTATTTTTCATCATTTCTTACTCCTCTTCTGCGTTTATTCACTTTATTTTGCTGATTTTCAGTCTCACTCGAATCACTCGTTGACGACATTTTTAGGTTATGTTAGCTGTCAAATTGTTTTGGGAAGGGCACTTGTCCTGGACTAGTGCCTTTCCCAAAATAAACGCAGAAATTGACAGTGTTATATTTCAAAGAATATTAGTTGGACTAGAGCCGTTCTCGGTGGAAACACGCGTCTCTTGACGTAAAGTGTTGCCACATACTTAACTCGATTTCGAAAAAATGTGGACTAGTGCCCTTCCCAAAATAAACGATTCAATTATTCTTTATGACAACAATCAACTACTTACAAAAACCGGCCAAGAGATACAATTTGGCCGTTGTTCTTTACCAATCTTAACTTTAATTGACGAGTATAAATTAGAATGCTGGTGAAAAATGTTACAGATTGATTGAATTTTGTTGCCATGTGCTGGTGAATTAAAGTTAATAATTGATATAATAATATATTTGTAAGTGAAGTCTCGTGAGTGCGGCAGTTAGTGAAGATAAAGGTGAAAATTCTTCTTCTCCATAGAAAATATTTTGAGAAATACAGAAGGTATTGTTTGTAATGATTAAGGGCAAAAAGGAAAAGAAGTACAACGTGCATTCCAATTTTTTGCTAAGTTATTGTTTTTTGATAACTTTGTTATTAATTTTGGACTAAGATCTTGATGTCCATTTTTAGCGTGCCTTTAGCATAGTGTTGCGATTTAAGTAATGGAATTCCGTGACTTTGACACAATTAAAAACTTTAATACTAGTTTTGTGCCTCAAAATATAACGTGCCTACTAAATTTAAACTAAGTACATACCTAGGTAGTTCAGGCGAAAGCGTCAGGGTTACCCGCCAAATTCAAATTTTCTTACTTCCAAATCATATTTATATCAACATACAACCTGGCACCTGACACTAAACTGTAAATTGTAAAAAACGTACGAAAATTTAAATTTCGCAGGCGACCTTAGCGGATCCCCTTAATATTTTTTTATTATCTAATGTAGATTATATTATTATATTACACTTACATATGTATAAGATAAAAAGTTAGGTGCCATTTTAACTGGTAGGTACCGATAAATTACTAAAATATAAAATAAAAATATATATTATAATAAATCATGTAAAATAATAATATTTTTGTAATGCTAATAGTTATTCAAATATAACAATTTCTAATACCACTTTTTTGTTTTCTTTTCGTTCATCTACAAGGTTTACGTTTACAGTCTGGAAATCCATACTACAACTAAAGATAGTCGATAGTTTCAATGAACAATTGCCTAACAGTAAAGACTTGACAGAATTGTTAAAGTGTTCTTGTCGGGAACAAGAATAATATGCAGTATGAAATGATGGGACTGACACAAAGTAAATCTTTTATAATAGCCTAACATTTTTGAAGACAGATGAGTTTACGTATGTACCCTAGAACACAGCAGCTTAATATGGTCTTTACAAGCTGAACTGGCAGTCAACTGTAATACCCAGGTATTTTATTTTATCAACGCACCCTAACGGTTTATAGCTGCAGTTTGCTCTGGAGACACATACATGTGGGATAATGTTTTATTAATTTCAATTTTTTGACGGATAGAAGGTGTTTTGATTTTTCAAGGTTAAGGGTTATGACTTCATTTGATGATTTCCCATCCACAAAAAAAAAAGGGTTAGGACTTGTAATGCTATGTAACCAATCCTGAACCATAACGAAACCGACCTGGGCAGCAACAGTATCGAAGACCTCATTCCAGTTACCGGCAGAGAAGAGAAGAGCAGTATCGTCCGCATATGAGATTATTCCGCCTCTTCGTATATATAGGTTGGTAAGATCGTTGATATTATACGAGAAATAAAGTAGGTCCCAGGATGCTGCCCTGTGGAACTCCATGTGAAACAGGAAGTTCCTCACTGCAGTGGTTACCCACCCGTACACGCTGATAACGTCCAATTAACTCTCAAAAAGCTGAACCTGAATTCTTATGCCAAGTTTTTTCCAGTTTTTAGGGTTCCGTGCCTCAAAAGGAAAAACAGAACCCTTATAAGATCACTTCGTTGTCCGTCCGCCTGTCAAGACCCTTTTTCTCAGAAACGCGTGGAGTCATCAATATCAAATACTCAGGGCCGCAATCCATTGAATCAGTTAAAAACAAAATTCTAAGTCAACACAATCAAAAGATATGTGCGTTTATGTCGCATATATGACACTCGCAAGGGAATCAAAACCTAGGGTACTTCCCGTTGACCTAAATCATGAAATTTGGCAAGAAGTAATTTTATGTAACACAATTAGTAAAAGAATAAATCCGAAAACCGAAAACTCAAGTTAGTTTTGAGTTTAAGAATAACCCAAGTTTAAGAAAAACTTAAGTTTGAGAGAACTCAAATTTGAGTTTTTCTTAAAATTATGGATAGGACTATTTTCTTTGAAAAACTGTAACAAATCTACTAACCTAACAAAATAAAAGGGTAGGAAGTAAATTTGAACAATATAATTTAGAGATAAAAAATACATAAATGATTTAAAAAAATACCAATAACACTCAGTAGAAAGAGGTTTTCGTAGTTGCAGTCCGTTTTTCTTTTTTCAAGTGCGAAGCCACAGGTCACAGTAGTGATAGATAGTGGAGAATAGATAAAGAGAAGATGGTCCTCTGGACTTCAGCGTAGTCACCGTCAAGATATGAAGTCAAAATACACACATCAAAAGTGTCTAGGGATCAACATATATTTTTGCAATAACTTTTCTCCTGATTGATATTAATTAAAATTTTCTTTAAGGATTCATCAAATAAAGTGTTTTCGTTTGTCACAGTAACGATAAACCAAGTCACCTTTGCATTAATAAAGAAATTTGCCATTTTCCTAATAAAGGGATTTTTGACATTTGAACCACTAACACAAAAGTTCGAAAAAAAGACTGAAATAACAGTTTTCTCTAAAATTTTATTGGGTAACTTAAACAATTAATAATCCGTGTTTCTACCGCGAACACTAACAACACAAGAACATCGGTTTGGCATACTCAAAATGAGTTCATCCAAATCACGCTGTGGAATGGCCGCCCATGTTCGTTGCAACAACAAAAAAAGGTCTTCTTGCGACTGGATACCCTCCATATTCGGCAGAGCTCTTCTCTGTAGCATATCCCATGCATGCTCAATCGGGTTCAAGTCTGGCGACTGAGCAGGCCAGGGCAGGACATTGATGTTAGCTGCGGCGAGAGTCTGTCTTACAACTCTTGCGGTGTGCGGTCGTGCATTATCATGCATTAACTGAAATAAGGGACCGATTTGCACTTGTAGAGGAACGATGACGTCTGATACAATCGTCTCAGCATAAATTTGAGCGTTGAGGTTGCCTCTGATCCAAATCAACTCAGTTCTTCCGCCGATCCAAATACCCGCCCATACCATGATGGTTCCACCACTATAAGGATGGACTTCCTGGCAGGATTTTAATCGCTGTTGGCGTCCAGGGGTTCTCCAGTGTCGTATACGTCTTGTATCCGGTCTCATACCAAAACGAGACTCATCAGAAAAGCACACGAAACGCCATTGTTCTTCTGCCCAATTTCTGTGTTCAAGAGCCCATTGATATCGAATCCTACGATTGTGCATTGCTATAGGTGGTACCCGTAGCGGTCTTCGGGAATGAAGGTTCACTTCATGCAAGCGGTTTCTGACTGTTTGGTCGCTAATTAAGTTCCCTGAAGAGTGATGAAGCCTCACGGCTAACATCATGGCGGTTATTGTTGGAGCTCTTCGAGTTAAGATTTGAATGTATCGGTCTTGTCTCCGTGTGGTGCAGCGATACCGTCCTCCATGGCGCTCAGCCACGGTACCAGTGCTTCGGTAACGTGTCCAAAGTCGACTGATAACACTCTGACTTGTATTCAGAGCTAAAGCCACAGTACGTTGCCGGGAACCAGCTTCTATCATTCCCACGGCTCTGAGCATTTCTTCCCTGCTTAAATGACGTCGCCGCTCCATAATAACGTTGGTTTTAATCAGTAGTAGGGAAACAGTAGCACTAATAATGTCTTCAATGCGTTGTATGTTTTTATAGGGAAAATATTGACAGCTGATTTTCATCTTTTACTCGAATTTGATTCACAGTTCCTGATTCAAATTATGAAATGCACCAAAAAGGATCCATATAAATTTATAAAATCATAAATTTATTACAAAGCCACATCTCAATCTCAAGAAATCCGCATAAAAATGCTTGATCCCTAGACACTTTTGATGTGTGTAGTTCCTTGGTCAAGTTCAGTTAAGGCTTGACTTCTGTTGTACTTTTCCTTTAGTAATTGGGTAGTTACATTACAAAAATAATATTTTTTTGATTACAAACTTATTTGCAGTTGATAAACTAACCGCGACCTATGTCGATATATGGGGACAATAGTGTACTCATGTGTACGTAGTACTATTAGGTATTCTGTGCTCACGGCACACCCCGGACACTCAAATACAACGCTCGCAAAATAATTACCTATCACAGAGTATTATATTATCTGTGCTATTACGTGCAAATATATGCGTGAACTGTAGTAGGGTTGGCTGTCGTGCGTAGCGTAAAAAAAAAAGAACGAAAAACGACGACGACGACGCGACTAGAAAGAATAAGTGACGTTGTACGAGCGGCGTTTGATTGTATAACTAGTTAGTCGGGTTCGTAATGAAATAAAAATAATATTACAATAGTTAATAATTATGTAAAACTTTTTAACAATAACTTTAATTTCGGAAGTCGGTGTCTTTGGATCTGTATTTTAGTTTATTGCCACCGACTTCCGAAATTAAAGTTATTTTTCACTTTGTAGTGTTTTTTTTGGAAGTTGGTTTTTATTTTCTTATTTTTTTTTATTTCTCGCTTTTTAGTGGGTCTGTTTATAATGTATTTAAGTTACAATAGCCTAATGTCAACTTGCTCATCGCCTTTTACAAAATATTGCTTTTCCCGATGCAGGGACGTAAATTGTTGAGGAGTTCTCCTGGTACTCCACGATCAGCTCCATTTCACCATTCGCATTGTGACGAGCATAAATTGCTTAGCAACCATATTAAAGTAATCGAATCGCAACCTGTGAAATACTTATTATTGAGTAGTCCCGGTGTAGTGATGGGTAATTTTCGGAAATTTTTCAAATCTTGGAAATTTTTCCGTTTATTTTTCAGAAAAATAAAAATTTGGAAAAATATTGTTTACTCTAAAATTTTGACAACAGGAAGTAAAATAACACTTGAATTAAAGGGTTTTATTTATATTGAACATATTTTCTGACTGACTGACTAAATGAATGACTGACTGACTGATTGAATGAATGACTGACTGACTGACTGACATATTATCAACGCACAGCCGAAACTACTGGGTCTAGGAACGTGAAATTTTACACACGGCTTTTTTTTACAATGTGGGGGAGTACTAAGAAGGGGTTTTTGAAAATTGGACCTTAAAGGGGGTGAAAAGGGGGGTTTTGTTTGTATGAAAAATCTTAGTTCTTGACTTAATAAACTTGAAACTTGGTACGAATACATATTTATGTAAGTTACGAACTATGTCATTTTTGTTTTTCTCAACTACCCTCTAAAGGAGAATTAGGGGTGTCAAAGTTTGTATGGAAGAATTTTAACGCGAAGTCCGATTAACTCTAAACTCAGTATTTATACGTAAGACCAAAAATAAAGAATACTTGTAGGTACCTATAAGGGTTTTTCGGAAAAATCTTACAAGGTGAACAACATTTCAAAGGGGTTGAAATCTTTTTGGTTGGAAAAATATTTTTTACTGTACAATTTTGATTATGGGAAGTTAAATAACACATGGTTTAAAGGGTTTTATTTATATTGAAAAAAAAAATTCAATGAAATTAAAAGACGTAGACATTGGGGTAGTAAACATTGGGGCCGATTCTCTTGTACACCGAACTAAACTATCACTAAAATTCCTTACTTTTGGCTATGAGAATCTTAGAGCTATCCTGCATTAAAATATCTCTAAATTTAAAAATAATTTTGACACAATCAAATCGAATTTGACAATCGCGACTCCGCGTGGTAAGTAGGTACTTTTTTTTTGTTTGGTTTCGCACGGTTTGTGCATTCAGCCAAAAAGTAGGTACTTATTTTCTAGCCTAGCCTTTTCCAAACTATGTTGGCGCCGGCTTCCAGTCTAACCGGATGCAGCTGAATACTAGTGTTTTACATGGAGCGACTGCCTATCTGACCTTCACAACCCAGTTACTGGGTAATACGATACCCCTTGGACTGGTTCTCAAACTTTCGGGCTTCTGACTACCCGTAACGACTGTCAAAGATCCACGAATGACAGCCGGGACCAACGGCTTAACGTGCTTTCCGAGGCATGGAGGGGGGAGGGGGAGGGGTATGTAAAGATGGTCACCCATCCACAAACCAACCGCGGCAAGCGTAGCTTAACCTGATCGATCGACCTGTGCGGCTGTTATTATTTAGTCACGGGCCCCTCCCCGTGTTTTTTTTTTGAGCCGAAGATGCGCAGTGGGGCAACCTCGACCTCATTTGTATGGAATTTTTCACTTTTGTATGAAAAATATGAAAAATTATTACCAACGTGTTGAGTTTTATGGGTTTACAGGTGTTATGTAGGGGGTCGAAATTTTATTATTTTTGCGACAGGACACACCGTTTTCGAGATATAAGCAAAAGAAAAGAAAATAAAAAAATTGTACTGTTTTTGCATCTGTAGTCGAGGTGTTGGTGTGAATTTTAGTTCATGCCAACTAATCTTATTCCACACCTTTTAGTTGCGACTAAAAATAGTCAGATTTAGTTAGAAACTGGCCCCGATTCTGTTGTTCACAAACTAAATTAAATTTAAGTTTAGTGCATCTTTTTTTTCTATTTCATTATGAAAAGGACAGAAGATAAATATTAGTTTAGTCCGGTCAAATTAGATAATCCATAGACAAGTTTAGACGTGATTAAAAAATTGCCTACTAAAAATACGTCAATTTACGTCAAGCGCTGACTAATTTGACAGAACTAAACTAATATATATCTTCTGTCCTTTTCTTAGTGAAATAGAAAGAAAAAGATACACTGAACTTAAATTTAGTTTAGTTTGTGAACAACAGAATCGGGGCCAATATAAATTTTAGGTGAAAAATCTCAAATTCTGAATAGCAAAATTACTATTTTCACTAAACTAATATCTCAGTGCAATCTTAGTGCTGTCAAATTAAAATTTAGTTAATTTGTGTCACTTTAGTTAGTTTCAGAATGGGAAAACGTCTTTTGACAGGAATAAACTAAATTTTGGTGATTTTTAGACGCATTTGTGACAAGAGAATCGGCATCATTAATTGCACGCACAACATATCTATTCTGTTGAAGAATCCGAATCATCACTGGCAAAAAGTGTATCATGACCAATATTTTCTACTGCATCTGCATCTACAAACAATAAATCTTCGGTCGGTGGGTTTTCATCTTCCTCCTCAATATTATGATCAGACAATTCTTCATTATTTTTTATTTTGTATATTCCAATTATATGAATTTAAAACAATTTTGTCAGCCCGCTCAGTCAGTACATACTCGTATTATTTCTAATTCAACGATTTTCTCATGCAGTTAGTTAATCAGCATGAGTTTTAAGTTTTAATTTCGTTTGAATATCGATAATTTTTCAGGGTACACTGAATAGTCTTATTTTTTTCTAATCACAGTCAGCTTTTTGATTTGGAAAAACATCGGAAAAGTATTGGAAAAATATTTGAAAAATATTGGAAAAATATTTTTTTTTCTTTTCTTTTCCTTCCGAAATTTTTCCATTACCCATCACTATCCCGGTGGCCATCTGTGGTCGTGCATCATGGTTGCTTTCCGAGAATAAATGCACGAGTTACTATAAATAATACCCGAATCGCTATAGGTGTGCCTATAATATTTGAAGAGCTCCGATTTCTCCAGGATCCCGTCATCAGAACTGGATTTTGACCACAATGGGACCAATCTGGAAGTAGGTATATCCTTTGAAAAAAAAAAGTCCAAATCGGTTTATAAATGATGCCGTGCTGAGGTAACAAATATAAAGTTGCTCGTCACGCTTAGGTCACCGGTTTTACTTTTCACAATTGGTACTCCCACCGTACCACGGTCCTCCATCATCTCTGCTGGTAAGTACCTACGCATGTCCTATACAAAATGTATATAACATCGCACAAAAACATTTCATGTTAAATGTTGCCAAAACGAGACCATGTAGCTCGCACTGTCAAAAAGTAATCAGATCTCATGTAGAGCCAAGCTTCTAACTCTACAAGGCCTAACTTCGCAAACTACACCTTAGTCAAAATATATGGTTTGGCCGTTTCGTTACTACAAGAACCATTGTACAGACGCCAGCAGGTCAACCTACCCCAATCTGTCAAATTTCTTTGATAGATTTTCAATTTTAGCACACAGGAATAAGGTTCATATTCAATTGGGAAAATCTGACAGATTGGGGTAGCTTGATGTGCTGGCCTCTGTACCTATAACAGTATGAGAGTTTTTCACCTTACGCTCATGTGAATGTAGCGAAATGGCCAAGCCATATATTTTGACTAAGGTGTAGTTTGCGAAGTTAGGCCTTGTAGAGTTAGAAGCTTGGCTCTACATGAGATCTGAAGGCCAATTCTCGTAATTGAAAACGTTCAAAATCTAGTCGCAATCTCATCTCGGCGACATACAAATGTCAAAAACTTTTCAAAATGTAGGGAAATTATAAGTATTTTTGACAGATTGAAACTGAGATCAGACTGTGAACGTTCTTAAAATTACGAGAATTGCCCCTCTGATTACTTTTTGACAGTGCGAGCTACATGGTCTCGTCTTGGCAACATTTAAGAGTCCGTGCACAAAATTCCCTCGCTAGAGTTTAGGTAAATTCATTGCGATGCTATGTTTGTGTGCACCGTTCACGCACACACGCCTAATGATCGAGCGTAGTGATCGCTTATACAGTTTTGATCCTATAAATGATATTTTTTTATTCATATATGTATGGTTAAGAAATAAAAGTTGGAATGTTTGTCTAGTATAGTATTCTTGTAGTATAATTACCACAATCAACATAAAAATGGTACAATTTGGTGTTATATGCATTTAGGTACCTACATATTTTAGACATTCAATAACATGAGGTGTACATTGTCCCAGCATGCAAAATCAACATTTGCACAGAGTTTCTCTTCTTTCCTGGCTCCGTTATTGTACAATCGGGTTAGTAAAATCAAACCCCTTAAAGATATGACTAGTTTAAGTTTTGTTTGTAGAAAGGCACTGGATGAGTTTTTGGTTAAATTGGATTACGAAAGGACTGAAAAATTCATAAAAATATGTATATAAGATATACTCTATGTTTATTTATTTTTATACCCCTATATTTTAAAATATGAAATTTATCATTTTAATTACTTCCACGTTGTAATAATATATTTATAAAACATAGTTATACAAATACAGGGTGGCAGGGACATCGACGCACAAAAGTCGTGAAAAGGTTACACCTGATGCCCTAAATAAAATTACGAAAGTCATTCATCTCGGAAATGACCGGTTAAAAAAATTGACATTTTTGAGCGCGCAATGTATTCCAAACAACGCGATCAAAACGCTCCGCGGATGGCGCGCGCGCGCACTACCTACACAGTACACACACACGCCGCCGCTGCCGGACGAATGTGATTGTACCTACGAAATATCGCCTAACGACAACATTGATAGGTACCTACCACATCAAAACATTGTTTAATTACAATTAGTCTTGATAACCGATGGTAGTTACTTCTTAAGTACCCGTTATGGAAATAAAACTAACGCTAAAAGCTTATTCCCATAAAATAGCGATACCGATGAGGATTTATAACAAAAAAGATTAGAACTTAGCGATCCAGTAATGTTCAATTAATGAACTTACCACTAAGACGACCCACTGACCGTCGGACAGACAGGAAGGGTTACGTTTGGGGGAGCGCCGTCGTGTTGGAACCATGTCTCGCAGAACTGGAGCACAGGCACCTCCTCGATTATTTCCTCGAGGAAGGCATTTTGAACGTCTCTCACAAACACACACACACTCACACATACAGAGAAAATTGCTTTTGATTTTATTAAGATCATAAATTCGCGTCAAATAGCACACCCGTTTGCGATCAACGAAATCTAGGAACTGGCAAAAATCCGATAAAATCGGCGAAATGCAAAAGAAATGTACTTTGCTGATCTTTCTTTCAATTTGCCGCACTTGCTTTCTACAGTTAGTACTATTATTTAATTTGTGCCTACAGTGCCTACACCGAACACAGACCAACAAAATGATAGAGTGTACAAACACATTTAGTTGTACCTAGCTACCTATTCACGAAATTAATTGCTAATATGAATGTATTTTTTTTTTACGAAACAGTAAATTACATTGTTGAATTGCATTCGAAACTAAAATTAATGTTGATAATAAAAAAATATCGAAAAATTACGTGACTATCAAGACACTTCTACACGTTTTTTTTTTTAATCTTCTTTACTTAAATCGATGAAGCTTTAGAAAAATAATTATCCCCCATAATTAATCTAAAATAAAAGTAGTCAATGGGTCATTCATTTCTGTAGATGATTAAAATGCCTCATGAGACGCGTCTGTTAGATTCATTGGGATATTTCGCCTTATCGCATAGCTTCTTAGAACGAGACCGCTCGCCGCCGCCGTCCTTTTGTCGGCATTTGAAAGCGAATAACGTAGGTACTAAGCCAGTGTTGACCTCACAAATGAACTTTAGCAAAACAGCTGATCAGGTAGCCCTTTCGAGTTTTATTTACATTGCTGTTTTAAGTTAAACAAGTGAATTTACTATTTTTTAATTAAAAATCTCATTGGGTTAGATAGAAATAATGATTTTATACAGCTTACATTAAAAAAAAATTGCAGAAAAAAACGTAAAAATTAAGAAAAAGCCGACGAAAAATTTCAACGCAGAGGGGTCCAGAATCATGTACTGAATCCATGGTAAGCGGTTTCGCGTCGATGTCCCTGCCACCCTGTATAAGTGCAGGTACCTTAGAGCATCAAACCAACCGGAGACGCCATTGTCAGGCGTTCCCCGCTGCCAAAGGTACGAGACCGCCGGTCATATCAGTCTTAAAAAACTAGTTACCGCGCGTTCCACGTCATTCAGTAAATCACACTAGCGCGGAACGAACGTAAGAGAAAAATGCCGAATTGCAGTGTTTTTTCGTGTAAAAATAGATCGGAAACATCTAGTAAACAAAAGGATAACCTTACTTTCCATCTATAAGTATTATTTTGTCCTAATCTAATAATAACATAAAATGCAATAAATTTGCAAAAAACCAAAAAATATTGTCGGTCAATGAATGTTGCCACTAAATTGTACAAGACCTAATTTAGTGTAATTTTTAAAGTTGTAATTTATAAATATTGACAATTATTTCAAACTTCTATTTCGCATCTGTTATTCTTATTACTGTTTACAACTTATTTTGTTACTTTATAAGATTTTTTTACTAAAGCCTTTAAAAAATTGCTATTTATTATCAAATAATTGATTAACGATATCAAACTTATGTTCCACAAATCTCTTACGATTTTCTCATATCGTTATTCTTCATTACTATAAAATATTTACGGGTCAAGTTATCACGAAACTACGCAATTTTTATATTTAAAAACAGGCCACACTGTAGCAAAATGAGGGCTGTGACTGCATAGAAACATATCGATATCGACTTTATGAGTATGTTATTCCAGGGACTGAAAGAGGTTAAGATACCTCAAAAATATAACGGTACCGATTCAAAATAGAGGTTGAGCTATACCGGTACCCATATAAATAAAGGTTAGGATAAATTGTTATTTAACCATTATACGATTTCGGTACCGAAAAACATGGTGACGGCGCGGCGCGGGTGCACGGGGGTGTCTACAACAACTTGCTGCAACTTGACCTTATGTTTGTTGTACTAGTGGTAGGCAGTTAGCGCGTGAAGGACATGGAGTGATTTAAAAATCGCTAACGACAGAAACAGACAGAGTGGCGAGGCGGTGTGTCAAAGAAACCCTTATTTAAAAAGGTTAAGGTATTGGTACTGATATTATTAAAAAGGTTATGTTACTTCTACTGAAATATACCGGTATGAATTTCGTACCTTAGAATACGGCTACTTTAAAAAATAACGATATCGTTATATTTCGGTTATCGTTATTTAACGGTATGACGTCACACCCAAATTTAAAGGTACACACGGCTACACATCAAGCTATACATTTCCAGTATAAGCTGATCTCACATTATATAGGATTTCCGTACGATGCGAGACCAGCGTAAACTGGTTTTGTATAGCTTGATGTGTAGCCGTGTGTACCTTTATTTTTGGGTAATTCAGTCCCTGTGTTATTCTATTAATTTTTCAGATTTCCAAAAGATGCAATGACTCGGGATGTTTGGATTTGGGCTTGAGCAAATCATGTTTCGTGGACTCCTAAACGTACTAGTACAATTTGCTCACAGCATTTTGAAGCTTCATGTTCTAGAATACATTCTAATATCAAGAGACTCCGTGCTGCTACTGAGAAATTCCTAATAAGAAAACCAATAACACTGCCCGACCCGGGTATTGAACTCAGAACGTCGTGTTCAGCATTCATCCTTGCGAACACTAGACCATCGAGGCAGCGATGATATTCTTTGAAAATCTTACCGTGAAAACTCAGGTAAAGTGAGCGTGGAGTGAGCTGTCAATAGTGTCAATTCCTAGATAAAACAAACTCACTTCACCTAAGTTTTCATGGTGAGATTTTTACAGAATCGACCGGCAGTTCTTGTACCGTGGCAATGAATCCTTATAGACTAACTTTAAAATCTAAATCCTATGTTACCTATTTAAAAAGAATTGATCTGCATTGAAGATCAATTTGATAAGTAAATATGAAAAAACAATTAAATAAAGAAGAGCCTTTTTTATCACAACTATTGGCTGAACTCATCGACAGCAAAATATCGATAATGTCAAGCACTTTCATCGCTTACACAAAAATGACGTCATGCCGTATCCTGACAGGGCGTCTCTGTGTGAGTTAGTACATGTGCGCGTATAGTTTATGCTTGTGTTCGATAATTTTTTCGTGTGCGTAACAACGCGATCGAAAATGCATTAGTGTGCTAACACTATTTGTGTGCGTTGCCTCCTCCCCCGCGATGAAAGTGACAGACTTATTCGCATAGATAGTAGTGCTCGTTGCGTCTCCGGTTGGTTTAATGCTCTAAGGCGGTTCGTGAGCTTGTCCCGAGGCGAGACAATTAAGTTACGATTTCGATTTGTGTGCGTTGCAGTAGAGTTTCATACAAAGAATACGGAACGGCTCGAGTTGATACGGTTATGATCCCTTTCCGAGTTGATGTGTGCTAAGACCTTAAAAATGAATATTTTTGCATGTAGGTATTCCAAATACCTAGTTCCTTGTAGGATTCATTAATAAGTGAAATGTAATTTACAGGGAATGTATTTTATTTTCACCAAATGTTACCAGTACCTACAATGTACACTACTCACACGGATCAATGCTAAACTTGTAAACTTGAATAATTTTAGCACAAGCCTATTTGCAAAGTTATAACTTTATATACAGAAATGGTACTTATACAGAACACAATCATAGTTTACATTATATTTATTTTTCGAACAATTATTTAATAACAGCAATTTTTATACTTTTATTGGATAAACTGTGTACCTTTGGTATTACAGAGAACAACTATTAGAACTGTAGTTAAGCAAAAAAATATATTTATTAACTTGATTCATCTTTAGCTTATAATAATATATTTAATTTGTAAATAAATAACAATGGTTTTTGCTTCTAACAAATTATTTACTTTACAACTAAAATAACACTATTTTACACATGTCTCATTAAGTTTTAAATAGTTACAGAATGACAACAAAATTCTGTCCTTACATCATGGAGTTTGTTTTTGTAGAACATAATGTGATTTTTCTAGTTCCATGATATATATAAGCAGGACTTCACTAAAACATACAATACTGCAGTTGGAACTTATTTTAAATTGATATAAGTTCTAAACAGACTTCAGCATTTAATTGTCCTTCTTCATCCTTGTGCTAGTCATCCTGTAGATGATGGAGTCTCTGCCTGGATCCATATCCATAAGGGCGTAGACAATTGCGATTAGACTGAATGCCATCACCACAACAAACCACAGAATAATGTTGAAGATTGCAGGGTACTCAGCATTGTAACTGTCATCGGTGTCATTATCCTGTAATTTGAAATATTCACTATTATCCAATAAGTTTTTACAGCAAAATATATTGTGTTACCTTATCTATAATCATTTTTTAATGAATGACGTAACAGAAAACTCAGACTAAAACCGCATACAAAACTATGATAAAAAGAGCAAAGCATAGCAAGAATAGTTAACCTTACCGCTTTATATTCCTTGACATGCCATTGATAATCGACTCCTTGACTGATTGGTTTTCCATCTGGGCCGACAGATCGGGCGGCGCGACGCGTATGAGCGACATCTGTGGTGACAACGGTGACTAATACGGAGCCATCGTAAGCTTTTACAAATGCTTTGCCGAGTTCTTGAAGAGCATCACCTTTACAACAATAAAAAATAAGTTAATGATTACTTACATAAGTACGAACAATGCTATTTCTAGCAAGTGAATGTAGTTGATTAGTATTGGTGAGTTCCCAACGCACACGGTTAGGGCCGGCGCTAGCTACTTAGGCAATTATAAAAATAATATTTAATTGAGGCCTATTCTTACCCAACAGCTTCTTCGCTTCTTTGGTTTGGAGGGAGTTAGGTCCATGGTAATCTGATAAAGCATGAAGACTACGGAAGCGGAAATTATAGAAATCAATTATGTTATCTGGAATGATAGTTCCGCTCTGGATCTGTAAATGAATAATTACTTATTTTATTTATTGTTTTTAATATTACACTTCAGCTTTAATCGAAACCTCAGTAATATAACTTTTACATGAATTAGCACATTATAGTTTAATTTGAAATCCTCAGAATAATGAACCTTGTAAGTAGAGTCCGACTGCAAATGGGGTTTTTGTCGGCCGAATATGAAATTCGGCCTAATTTGTATTTTTGACCGAAAACCGAAAAAGAAGACGATTATTTGGATTTCGATAGGTTTATGGTAATAGTAAAAGAAAAGCAGTGTTAATCTTTTAATCATTTAAATATAATGATTAAAAGATTGACATTACATTTCTTTCTGCCTAAATGATAAATGACTTCATTTCTGTAAGTAGAGTTGTACAAACGCTTTTACACCGCGTCAATCATGTTTTAAAAGTTGATGAGGTTAAGTTGATGTGGTAAAGTTAAATCACAAGAAACTTTGTACTTAAAGATATACTGGCGGCACTTAATTATTTTCGGCTACGGTCGAAATTATTATTTTTATTCGAACGAAAACTAAAGATGCCGAAAATGGGTATTTAGCCGAAAACCGAAAACGAATTTCGGTCGGACTCTACTTGTAAGTCAAACTACTTATGTAACTAAAACAACTATGCACCCACTATAAAAAAAAAAAAAACTAAAATTACCCTTTTAGTAACAGCTTGCAAAGTCTCAAGCTCATCTAAGAAATTGTTGTCTTCATCTACCAAGGGCTTCAAATGATTAAGATTTTGTTTAGTAGATTTGGGATATGTGACTTCACCAAAGACATGTGATTCGAGCTGAAAAAAAAAAAAAATTATAAACGTATTATCAAACATGTGCGTGTGGATTGAGAGATCTTTTCGAAAAACTCTTCCAATCCCAACCAAATTATAAGCGGATTTAGGAAATAATTGTGAAAACTTCATGGTAAGGTATAAAATTTGTGAAACCTAAACAATGAAAGTTAGAACTCATTAACTGGATCTCTCAATCTGGACAACTGAACAAAAAGCCATAACGCGTATCCAAGAATATACAGCCTATGTGTTTATAATTTGCATTTTAATTAATTGTGAAGGATTTGTGAAAGCTGCTAAACAAAATTTCGATTCGTTTCAAAGCTACATTTAAGATTTATAACGGTTTATATGGATCACTCAGAGTGGACAATTTTCAATTGAGTGATCTTGTAAAACACGACCTAATTCTGAAAAAGTATGAATAATTATCATGTTTATAGCAAATTATGCTTCTGGGAAAATTTGTGAAACAAAAATCGTGATTGAAATCTTACTGATTCAAGAGAAAATGAAAATCTTGTTTTTTGTCGATCGTCCCAACTGAGAGATCATTATTTTGAACTATATTTAATAAACCATAGAAGGTAGATACATCAGAAATTGTGAAAAATGTTGTAAGTACTAAAATTTGACGAATCAGTCTTCCCTGTAAATGTTACACTTAAAAAGATAAATCATTTTTTACAATCCTTGAGAAAACGTTGAGTAGGGTAGACATACTTTTTTATTTATTTATTTGATTTTTTTTTTTATTTGTGAAACCTAAACAAAGATGTTTAGGTTTCACAAATTTTATACCTTACCATGAAGTTTTCACAATTATTTCCTAAATCCTCTTATAATTTGGTTGGGATTGGAAAAGTTTTTCGAAAAGATCTCTCAATCCACACGCACATTTATCAAACTAGCTTTTGCCCGCGGCTTCGCCCGATGGACGAAGTATCTTGTGCTACCCCACAGACAGACAAAGTTACTTTCGCATTTAGAGATACAAGGGTCTTTTGCCGCCTAAATGACATTTTTCCGATATTGTCCACGCGCCAAAAGAGCCTTGTAGCGTTGTAGGCAATGATATTATAAGTGTAAAAAGGTGTAGATAGGTGATACGAGCTCAGCAAGCGGCACGTTAAAATGTAGACAAGTGACCAAACTGGACCTCAGTGTCACGTCGCCGACGTCAACGGATGCACTTCACGTACCGAGTGCATTTAAAAGTAAAAGTGACCCAAAAACACAGAAAATGCCGTCGTGTGTATTGCACAAATAATAAAAAAAAACTTCTAACACTCAAGGAATCACATATCATTCGTATTTATACTATTTATCTTAATATTTTCAAAAATCTAATATTTTATTCGTAAAATATGGCGTCAGAAAAGAATAGACGTCCGATCTTATAGTAAAATTATGCCTAAGAACAGACAAGTCAGCCTGACAGTAGTTAGGTACAAATGGTGGCATATTATTTATACTTACTTAAAAATTTTAATTAAAATCTTATTTTAAAATCATTTGTCGACTCTAATATATTATTACGACCATGCCATGACACAAACACTCACTTTTAACAATTATTGAGAAGTATGGAAATGTCCATCTTCACTCTGAACATAAAAATAACGCCGAGTTGAACAAAAATCAAAAAGGCAAAAAAGAAATAAATTAAATTTATTTGAAGGTCACTGATGCCATTCGAAATAAGTTTATTACAGCATTATAATTGATATTATTTTTTTTTTTAACCAACAATATGTTTTATTTACCTACCTACTTTCAATGCAATTTTACTACTTTATTACTTTAATGAATTCTCATTTTTAGGCATATATCACGGTTTGAGGTAAAATGTCATCTGATTATTATTCTACTTAATATCGTTTCTAGTACACGAGACGACGCACTGTCGCAAATTATATTTGTCTCTTTTTCGCCCGCGATAATTGAATCATGCCATCTAAATTTGACGTCTTAACGTAATGTAGTGTGCTATTGCAATATTATGTTATTTATGTGTGCGTTAGTGTGCCGTTTCTGAAGATCGAATATTGTGTAGGTATCTACGGCCCGTATTACAGAACATCACTCAATACTCAAGCATTACTTAAAACTAGATTCAAGCTATTTGATTGGTTGAAACTAGTTTTAAGTAATGCTTGAGTATTGAGTGATGTTCTGTAATACGGTACTACAACTTTTTACTTATAATGTCATTGGTTGTAGGTATACCATTTAGCAGGGATGTGAAAAAATAATCGATTATTATTTTTATAGCATAAAAATCTATTTTTTTGCTATAAAAATCGATTATTATTTTTATGGAAAAAAAATCGATTTTTATGGGAAAAAAATCGTTTTTTTGTATAATCGATATTTTTTCACATCCCTGCCATTTAGGTGGTAATGTCAAAACATAGAAAAAAAAAATGCATGTCACGGCTGACGGCTGGCCTCGCAAAACGCAAGTAGTCCGAATAGGGGCGGGACCCTATATATTCGTAATACTTGAGTTTCCTCCGATTTTACAGCAATTTTACTAAGGCCCACTTGCGCGTTTAGTCGGCATAAATGAATAAATGTAGTTTTTAAACTCGGAGATTAGTAATTAACATTTTAACTAATATGACGCGTTGCGCCAGTAAAAGTAACACCGGGTTAGTTAACCAGGCATGAGTTTTTTGAGTTGGGAACATTGCAGTTTAATCAACAAAACATAAAATAGAATCGCAAAGCCAGCCTTTAGTTTATTGATAGACGAAAACATCAGATATTTTGTAGTCATCAACTCATTTTCTAACAAAAAATCAACACTTATTCGCCATTAACGACTGTGATGTCACATATCTTAAGACCTGTACAGTACACATTTGGCCTCTTGGGTATCACACTATGAGCACCCACCGCCTGCACCTCCCCCGGTCCCCATTCTCATCCTGCCTCCGCGCCTCTATACCCAGCAGGCGAGAACTCAATTAAGTGGTTTGCCTATAATATTTGCTAACAGTACATGTAAAATCAGTTTTCCCTAAAATCCTAATAACTTACCTCATAGCGATTGGATAGTTTGATGTTCACAAGTTTGTTGCCCCCGCTAGTGAAGCGCTGCTTAATTCTGTGCTCTATAGCTTCGAAGGTATCTGGCTCATACTCGTCTACAATCAGCGGGTAGGTTTTGGACTTCAATCCAGACTGCAAATGATAAGTTATAATAGTAAAGTATCTCCACCTACTTGTTAATTGTTTTGTTGGTATGATAAAGCCTTATAGAAGAAATAAATGATTATCTTAGTTCATTTTTCAAATTATGCATATTGAATTTGAAATAGAATTAGCAGACACACTCACATTTTCACCAAGACTGGAGACCCCATCAATGTACACCTCCACAGCAGCTTCAGGGGTGTTGAAAGGATCCATGACATACATGCCTTTCCATTCTGAATTCTATAAACACAATAATGAGCTTGTATAAATAATATCACAGACAAAAAATGCCTAAATGTTGTACAATCATGGGTAAAATGACTAGTGAAACAAACAGTACTCCAATCTAAAAATTAAATTAAGTGTTTGGTGACATTGTTGGATTTTAATAGCTATAATTTTGCATTCAACTTGGTTATATTAACCAAGTTGAATGCAAAATTATAAAGCCAACACAAACCTCCGACTGAGATATAATAAGCTGAATTTTTCACTCTACTACAATTTGCAAAAAACACATGATTTTTGGGCTACCTCAGCACATCAAAGAAAATCTTTTAATTGTTATACAGATTTATGAGGCTCAGAGATAACTTAAAACCAAAATAAGTTCTCAGTATTATATTAGAAAAATGAGTTGAATTAAGGATGGTTCAGTAAATATTGTTGGCCATTTCATGTGTCATACATATTCTCTTTTTCATTTCAACAGAAATTCCAATTTGATATCAAGGACCACATCTATTACAGATAAAAAAAATATGATTCAGGCTTACTGAATCATTTGTGTGCAGGTGGATCTACATGAGACAATATAAATAATTCCAATATCTACAATGCAGCATTCAAGTGGTTGCACTTTATGTTCGCGTATATACAGAGAGGCCCAGATTGCCATGAATTCACAATTAGAGACTTCGCCTTCTGCCCCTAAAATTCGACCATTTGACAAGATTCATATCATGCAGTATGGGCTCTAAGTGGATAGATGATTTTCGTAGGATAAACCTTCAGTCACATTCAGTCTATCGAATCAATATCGGAAACCCTTTGCTCTTCTACTATAGTAAATTGATTATCGAGCACAACAAAAGCGAGGTCACATCGAGCAACATTCCCACGTATACATACCTCTTCAACCGAGAGTCCGAGAGCAGCAGAAAATATCTCTTTCAGAAGGCTTTCCAACGTTTTTCCTGATCCCGAAAATTTAAGGGAGTCAGGACTATGAAGGATACTGAACTCTCCGGCGGCATTAGAGCCTAAAATTGATAAAAGTCCGATATAGTTAGCGTAGGAAACATTTGCCTATAATATTATACTAAAATGTACTTACCTATTACTGATATTACAAGAGAAATCCAAAACAGAGCCATAGCTACAGCCATTTTGTTGGGAACTAAACGAGTGACTGTGAGACTGTCATATGATTTCTGTATTGCCAAATGTAATATCATTTTTTAATACCAACCAAACGACAAAAATATATTATTTTTTAAGAAGTATTGTAGCTATCTAAATAAGTAGTAAACCAGGGTTATGAAAACGAAGTGAATTTCGTTCTGTTACCATTAATGTTATCGTATAACGTTCCAAAATTTGTAACGATACTAAAACCTAAAAATATCAATAACGTTACAAAAAAAAAAACGTTATAAAATATCAAACTCAAAGCATTTTTTTCATTTTCATTTTTCATTTTCATTTACCATTTACAGGCACTTTTGATTTGTCAAGAAGTCGGTCAGTCAGAAAAATGAAGCTAGTTGCCCGTTCCAAAGCGTAGTAGGTACAGAGGCCAGCACATCAAGCTACCCCAATCTGTCAAACTTTGATAGATTTTCAACTCGTAGGTACTCAGGCCAATTCTCGTAATTTAAAACGTTCAAATTCTAGTCGCAGTCTCATCTCAGCGACAAACAAATGTCAAAAACTTGTCAAATGTAGGGAAATTTTAGGTATTTTTGACAGATTGGCGGCCCGTACAGTCAATCTCGATCGCGATCCGCGATCAAAATCAATGATCGCGGATCGCAAAAATATCTAGATATTTTGAAATCAGATGCATCAATCCGTCAATCTAATTCGTACCTTATCAATCTGGATCGCGATCGAGATTGACTGTGTACGGGCGCCTTACTCTATGGCGGCCCGTACACAGTCAATCTCGATCGCGATCCGCGATCAAAATCAATGATCGCGATCCACGATCCGTACATTCACGATTCGTACATTATCAATCTGGATCGCGATCATTGATTTTGAGCGCGGATCGCGATCGAAATTGACTGTGTACGGGCCGCCTATGTTGCAAGCGCACTGCGCTCAAATCTTTCGAACTCGCACGCGAAAACAGCCGAACGCGACCCGAACCTGATCGCGCGGGCCGAACAGTTGAGGTATTTTCATCAATTTCATCATAATTGAGAGTTAAAAAATAAATTTGATAACCAACAATAGAAATTAAAACAGTTCATGCAAGTTGTAAAAATATGATTATTTTGATAAAACCTCTGTTGTCGGTAACTTAGTAATTTTGTCGGAGGTTCAGTATTCTATTCGGAAGTTTAGTTTTGTTACTTAGTCGAAGATCCATTTTTTAGGAGAAAATGTAAGTAATTTGAACATGCTCTTATTTGTTGTTAAATTGGATATTTTTTTTCGTTTATGTTTTGGGTTTTTTGTCGGTAATTCATTATAACGCTGGTTAATTAGAATAATAGTCGGCCACAGATCGCTGGAGATTAATTTGTTTTTCGGAACCATTATTATTTACCATTTTTTACAAGCACATGCTTCTGTGGAAAATTGTTAGAGTATATGGGGCATCAGAGAAAGAAAGTGTTAATGTGGAAAAACCTTTTATATATTTAATTGCAACACAATCTCCTGCTATACAACGTAACCGCCATTGTAAGAGAGAGACCATAGTCAAAAGTAGAACAACACAAACTAAAGGCTCATAATAGTGATGTCACATTGTAATCTCTAATGCAAATAAATATATTTTTCTTTCTTTCTTGCATGCGTTAACAGCTCTTGATATTATTTTCTTCCGTTGATAATTGCTTCAGTTGATATTATTCACGGAGCACCTTACTCAACGAAAACTATTATAACCAAAAAGTCAAAAAACGATTCCTACGTCATAGATTATTGTCAAAACTTGAGATAAGAGGGACAATTCTCGTAATTTTTAAGAACATTCACAGTCTGATCTCAGTCTCAATGGCGGCCCGTACACAGTCAATCTCGATCGCGATCCGCGATCAAAATCAATGATCGCGATCCAGATTGATAATGCGGATACAAAAGTAGTCGGAAAGTTAGTATTTTAGGCAGTAGATTTAATATTTTGAGTAAGGACAATTGCTTTTTTTATTGTCGGAACTTTTATTACTACCTATCCGTAAAAATATGTTTATCACCTAAAATTTCTAAAAATATGGAAGTAAATACACGTACCTACTATTACTAGCTAAGCTAGGGATGATATTTCACAACTTTAAAAAAAACTGTTTTACAAAAAAAAAAAAACTACCGACTTAAAAAAAAAAAACACTACAAAGTGAAAAATTTTCGGAAGTCAGTGTCGCTGTTTGCGCATTGTCGTTTTTTGACACCAACTTCCGAAATTAAAGTTATTTTTCACTTTGTAGTGTTTTTTTTTGGAAGTCGGTTGTTTTTTTTTGTAAAAAAGTTTTTATTTTTCACTTTTTAGTTGTATCTACCTCACACAAATTCATATAACACTACTTGCAACAGGGAAATGAGGGTCTATAACGTTAGTGTTTACATACTTTTTGTGAGGGTGTACCAAGGTATACTGAACACATCTGCGTACCCCTTTAAAGGGTATAGGCGCGATGTTGTGTTGTGTGATTGCGTAAACAATGGAAACATATGCGATAGCAGCAATCGCGGTTGATTTGCTGGCATTTATTGAAGAGTACCATTGTCTGTCTCCGAAACTCATCATCAGATCTTTACAAAATTTAAATGGGACCTTTTCGAAATACACATCTTTAAAACAAAAAAAGAATTTTGCAAATCCGTCTATAAATGATGGAGTTATGCCCGAACCCGTAAAATACTTATAATTGAGTAGTTCCGATGGCCATCTGTGGTCTTCATCATCAGTTCCACTTCACCAAATTGTGCTTTCCGAGAGCAAATGCACGAGTTACTATAAAAAATACCCAAACCGCCATAGGTGTACCTATAAAATTTGAGGGTTTCCCTCGATTTCTATGGGATTCCCCCATCAGATTCCGACTTGGTGACAATGGGACCACCTCGGAAGTATACCCTTTCAAAAAAAAAAAAAATTTTGAAAATCGGTCCACAATTGGCGGAGTAATCGCGTAACAAACACACAAAAAAAAAACATACCGTCGAATTGATAACCTCCTCCTTTTTGAAGTCGGTTAAAAAGATTCAAACGTCAATTTTTTCCTAGCCTGGCACATTTCTGGGGGCTTACTCTTGAAACTAATTTTAATTTTAATATAATGCCAATATGATTCCAATGTTAATTTTACAGTCACGTGATTCAGTACTCTTGAAAACAATATTGTCAACATTGACATTAAATTGACATTGATCCGCTATTATTTTGATACATGTGAAGTTAGCTATGTGACGGGTTGCAATAGTGTGGTTCAACTCATTACGATGAACCGGTATTATGCCTTTAAAATGTTTTATCCTTTAAATAACAAGGCTAATAAATAAATATGGTATAAATAGTTGTATAATTGATTATTTGTAACGTATTTAATTCATTTGGGCGTAAGGAAACGATTAAAATCATAAAATTTACCATGACTTTGGCTGCATGCAGTAGATCGTTGCCTACACTACAAAAAAAAAAAGACTGCGTATTATATTTACAAACAAGTTCTCCAATGAATTTGAACTATGAGTTTGTTTAACAATATTGTTCGCGTTTGATTCTTTTTTAGTAAGAAATAAGTACTGTCCGTGTTACATCACTACATGGTATAAAACAAAGTCGCTTTCTCTGTCCCTATGAATGCTTAAATCTTTAAAACTACGCAACGGATTTTGATGCGGTTTTTTTAAATAGATAGAGTGATTGAAAAGGAAGGTTTATATGTATAATGTAGTGTAAGTATTTAGTATCAGCATTGCACCCGTGCGAAGCCGGGGCGGGTCGCTAGTATCTAATATTACAGTTTTAAACAAGTCGTAAGTACTTAAACTTCTGTAAAAATTATTGTTTTTGTAACGAACGCCGAACGTGCATTTGAATAGTGAACATGACTGAGTTAAATACCAGTGAAGTGATAAATAAGTTATATTAAGTGTAAAAGTGATTAGAATATGATAGTTATAACCCTATCCGCGCTCCGGGGCTCCGGGCGCATCTTTACTGTTTTACTGAGTAAGATTTTGATATTCTAATTAGATTTTAAGTTTTTTGTATTGTTCTAATTAGCTTTCTAACTTGTTTTTATTATTAGTTTTCGTATTAGAATCTAATAGGAATATTTAACGAAGAATTTTTGAGAATTTTAATGTATGATGAAAAATTATAGAATATTTACGTAACTTGAAAACGAAGTTTTTTGTTTATTAGAATATTTACGTGATTTTAGTGTCAAATGAGAGGATTATGTTTAAAACTGATATTCCTGTTTGAATTTTGTAAATTGGTTCACGGGTTTTAGAGATAGAAAGAATTTTGCATAATGAAAACATGCCAAAGTCCCAATTCTAGTAAGTTATTGTTCGAAAAAGTTTTTATTGTATAGAAATAGGATTTATAAATGTTGTTATGTAATACGAAAGAGGAATAAAATCCTTGCTCATTCTATAATTTGCTTTAACCTCTCGGATGACTCTCGGTTACACACACAAAATTATTTTTTCGATGTCATGTAATTACGCGTAGATGTACGCTCCGGCAGACTAACACCAACTTATTTTGAGCGTAGATGTACGTTCCGGCATACGAAAGGTTAAATTCGTATTCATTCATAAAAAACGCTTTGTCCCTAAAACGCATCACCCGACGTTCATCTCGTCTTTATTTCAATTGTTTTTATGGGAATTAAGTAAAACACTATATATTACTGCTTATCGTGCCATATTATATACATATTACCGACTGAAAACCACTTCAAAACGCATAATAATTCCTAAAAAGTTACACATTTGTTATTGGAAAAATCACAATCAACAAACTATCCCAACGCAATACACAACTGTCAAAATACACTCAAGAGTACCGTTTACCCCACGCCAAGCCCGATCTTAATTCCATTTAGTTCCCCAAACGGACACCCAAGTTAAAAACCATTTGGCGCTAGCATCGAACTCAAGAGTACGAAACGTCACAATTCCAATGTCGATCTATCGGAATTAAATTCAAGAGTAAGCAGCCTGTATTCTAAATTCAAACTTCAATCAAGCTCCCTGGCGGAACCACGTTTGCTATTACAAGTACCTAACCATAAAAACGTATTTTTACCGACTTCACAAAAAGGAGGAGGTACTTTGTTTGTATGTTTTTTTTTTGTATGTTTGTTCATCGAATACTCCGCCAATTGTCGACGGATTTTCAAAATTCTTTTTTTATTTGAAAGGGTATGCTCCCGAGGTGGTCCCATTGTCACCAAATCGGAATCTGATGAGGGAATCCCATGGAAATCGAGGGAAACCCTCAAATTTTGTAGGCACACCTATAGACGATTTGGGTATTTCGCATAGTAACTCGTGCATTTGCTCTCAGACAGCACCATCCGGTGAAGTGGAACTGATGATGAAGACCACAGATGGCCATCGGAACTACTCAATAATAAATATTTCACGGGTTGCAATTTGATTAGGTACTTTAATGTGGTTGCTAAGCACAATGCGTATCGTGAAGTGGAGCTGATGGTGACTTCTCAATCAGATCCAGTTCTCCTGGTTTTTACAAGGAGAACTCCTAAACAATTAACGTCCCTGCATCGGGAAAATCAATGTTTTGTAAAAGGTGATGAGCAGTTGAGATTAGGCTATTGTAACTTAGATAAGTTACAAACTGGCCCACTAAAAAGTGAAAAATAAAAAACTGTTTAACAAAAAAAACCGACTTCCAAAAAAACACTACAAAGTGAAAAATAACTTTAATTTCGGAAGTCGGTGTCAATAAAAGAAAATGCGGAACTAACGACACCGACTTCCGAAATTAAAGTTATTTTTCACTTTGTAGTGTTTTTTTGGAAGTCGGTTTTTTTTTTGTAAAAATGTTTTAACAGATGAGTACACCGTTCTCTCATTCAGTCGTCAGTAATTTGTCTTTCGAAAGAAGAAGACAAAGTGTTTTGTAACTATACATACGCTTGGTATACAACGTATATCTAATAGTAAGGGGGTAAGTGTATGGAGCATGTATGGAGTGTCTATAAAATCCTAATCGTATTAAATAAAACTAAGTACCTAGGTATATTTTAACTCTAGTTTCGACGTAAACATTTATAAAGTTTTAGCGCTGTAAAGAGACCCTTTACGAGCAAATGTGTTATAATGAATGAATGAATGAATTGCACCGATCCCAGCGTGGTTAAACCAGACTCGATTAATCGAATGAACCCCAAGATTTGCACTAGCTTCTGTAGCCTCATGATCATGGTGCTACAGCGGCCATTGCATATCAAGGAATAGACCGGGGGGCGCGGTAATTGGTAAGGAGGACGTGCCCGTAGGATAGGGAAGGATTTAAGAGCCTACCGGATATGCATCCTAGAGCAAGCATTGGACTAGTGGAGAGATGGGTAATTATTATCTATGGATGGGCATCTTCTAACGACCTTGCCGCCAGGCTGGTTCAGGTCGAGCTTCATCGGCGAGTCTTTTGGCGGAGTGTTACTGCTTTCTCGGTTCTTTTGTATGTCATTGTTCTGTTGTATTGTGTTAGATGTTGCTGTTATCGATGTCATCTTCGGAAGTTTCGCTACTATCCGTTTCCGGTTTATTGTAAATCTCACTAGCAGCGATCTTGATCTTACTTTTGTCTTCCGCTGTATCCATCCAGAAATTGATTCCCTTGTCGAAGTACTTCATGTCCTGTTTTAAATTGTCGTTCCATGTGTAAATAGGTCGGCCGACCTTCTTGGATTTGGCTTTGTATTGCATTGCTGCATGTAGCAGGTGTGGTTTGCGACGCCTGTAGACATGTGCGAGGTAGCACATCCTATGGTTCTTGATGCGTTTGGTTACTGTTTTTCCGTCTAATATTTCATGCATTTTCTTTTGTCTTGGTTTATTTCTAGAGTGGTTAATCAAGTCCCTCATGATAACTCGCTCATATTTTCTGTGTCTTGATCTGTTAGCTTTAGTAAGTGCCGAAACTTTCAAACCGTGTATCATGCACAGTACGATCACCATTCGATACATGAGTCTGGCTAATTTCCAGTCCATATTTGAATTATTTATGAATGGTAGTAACGATTTGGCGTTTTTCATGGCCTGTTCGCAACGTTTTTTTATAGTGCTTTTTCTACTTAATGTAGATGTTATGTATGTACCTAGGTATTTAACTTCTTCACATGTTGGTATACTTATTCCATTAAGGGTCACGTGGGTCGTTATCTGTGTAGCTTTGGGGTCCCTAATTAGTATTTTTGTTTTTGTTTCGTTTATTTGGAGGCCTACACTGTTTAGTAGGGGTTTAATATGGTATATGATACCTTCTAATCCTTCTAGGTCATCTGTAATAAAGATAAGGTCATCCGCAAATGATAATACTAGAGGGAGTGAGATTTCGCGATCCTGGTCAAGTTTTATTAATTGTGTTTCTTCGTCGAGGGTTCTAAGGACTTCGTCGATGACCAGTGTAAACAGGCGAGGGGATAGAGGGCAACCTTGTTTGACTCCCTTTCCTTTAATAATCCAACTGCTTTGCTGGCCACACCATTTGATGCATGTTCGTTCATTCATGCATACCTTGATTATCCTGTTGGTTACCGATTTGTTGGTTCGTTGTAATAAGATATCTCTTAGTGCATTGAGGTCGACGTTGTCAAATGCCTTTTCAATGTCGAGGGCGAGTACATAAAATCTTTTACCTGCACGCCATTCTTCGTCTAAGACCCTTTTAAGCGTGAATATATGGTCGTCTGTTGATCTATTGTTTAAAAAGGCCGCTTGGTAGTTGCCCAATTCCGTTATTATCTCATCTAGTTTTTTTAATACGTAGGAAGCGTAAATTCTGTAACCCGTATTGCAAACCGATATGCGGCGATATTCATTCTCATTTTTAGGGCTATTGTTTTTTGGAATTGGTACCTGTACGGTCTCCAACCATGCGTCAGGTGCTTCGTTCAGTGTCCAGGCTTTGTTCATGTGTTTGGTGACGGCTTCCTGTAATATTTGGGGCATTGCTTTGTACAATTCGATTACCACTTGGTCCGTTCCGGGGGCTGTCCCGTTCCGCATTTTATTAATGATTGCCATTACGTCGTCCGTAATGGGTCCCTCACCCTGTACTTCGGTTATCGGCTTTTTTATATTAACTGTTGGTATAAGATGGCCCTCGGATTTTTTTAAAATTTGCTCCCATTTGGTCATTGGTATATAAGTAGATCTTTTTCGACGTTTTGTTTGAAGTTTGTTCCTGCTGTAAAAAAAGTATAGCATCTGCATGCGTTTTGCAGGGTGTTTTTTCCCCAATCCATTGAGGCAGGCCCTGCATGCTTTTTGCTCTTCCTGATATTTAACCTTTTGAAGTGTTGCCTGACATTCTTTTACTCGGTTGTGCCTATTTGGATTATCTGGTTGCCTGCTTTGTAGGAATTTAGCCTTTTGTAGGTTAGCAAGAGCTAGTCGATGATCTCTGGAGAGAACTGGCTGAAAAATAAGAGTTTCCTGAGCAGCCGATTTTAATACTTCCGTTATGGTATTCCAGGGTATTTCGATGAGTTTGTCCGTTGAGTTGATCCCTTTATCTTTTAGTTTTTTTGTTATGCAATCTTGGTATTTTGTTTTTGTGAATTTACTATTGAGAGCGGCATAAAAGCATTGTTTATAGTTAAAATCCTTGGCCACAATTGTTGTTTCCTTCGCGGCTTGCTGTTGTCTTTGTGTAATAATGTGTTTGGTGCTTTCTTTCTTGTTTGAAATTCGATTTGTTCTTATTAGACCCCAGATTATTTTATGGTCGGATGTGCCCCTAGCGGCCCATTCGCCTTTAATAAAATCAAAAAGTTTTTCTGATGCATGTGGCGTTATAATGTGATCCAGTTGGGATTTCTGAGTGCCCTTTGACCACGTTACCCTGCACGATGATCTCGCTTTTGTCGTTTCTATTTGCAGTTTTTCCCTGTTGGCTATATCCATTAACATTTCCCCGTTGTAGTTAGATAAGTCATGGTGTAGGTTTTGTTGGATCAGCCCTTTGCGTTGGAAACTTTGTGTATCATGTCGACCAATATGAGCGTTAAAGTCGCCAAGAATTATTAAAGTACATTTCCTTGGTTTTTGTTTGATCAAGTTTAATAAGCCTGTGAAGGATCTGTTTGCTATAAATGTACAACAGTTTATGTGAGAATTGATTATATACAGATGAGCAGGCTTGTCATTTTCCCTGTTAACTTGAAGAGTAGCTGACATCGCGTCTGTATCCTTTTTTCTGTTAACTAATTCAATTTGAGCATCTTTTCTGATTAGAATTGCAAGTCCCCGATGTGTTTTACCTGAGGTTCCATAGAGGTGCCATTCGTAGTGTGTAGAGTTGTATGCTCCTGAGTTCATACCTGTTTCTTGTAAGCAGGCTACATGAATGCCCCTAATTGAAAGTTCAGCGTCAATTTTATCTTTTTTGGTCGGTTTTGAGGCCCCGCGGACGTTCCAAGTTGCAATACGCAAGTCTAGGCAAGTGTACTTTATTGAGGTAGACGGTTGGTTTCTAAGTATTGTGAACCCAGTGACATCTGCGACTACTTCTGATAACGGTGTACACATTGGTGTTTGTTGTTCATATTGTGTTAATGAGCTAGCTAATTGAGGGCTGTTCGTTTGAGACTGGGATTTCGTGAGTTGACCTTTCTCTTCACGTGTGTTGTACTGGTTAATTAAAGGCTTATTATATAGTGTTGTTGTGACATTGTTCGATTTTTTCATTATATCTATCGGGTTGCTGTTATAGTGTTTGTCGTCGGTCATGACCCAGCTATCGTAGTGCTGGTCCTTGTAGAGGATGTGTATGTTGCCGGGTACTGGTTCGCCGGTAGGTGAATACACTAGGTTGTGTCTTGTATCCGTGTGCACGTGCAAATTTACAAGATAGAACTCGGCTGCGGCGATTAAGATATCCTCTCCTCCCCAGAACGTCTTGTTAAACTGCTGTGTTATGTATTTTGTTATTCTTTGTTCCTGGGAGAGAATGCTGTTAAGAAGAATTTCTTGTACATTATTTAGAAGGGCTAAGCGAATTCTTTCGTCATCTCGATGCTCTAAAACATATGAAGCAAGATCCTGACGGACAGACACGTGGTCGAAAGTTAAACCCATTACATTATTTATTTGATGTGCTATGGCCCTGAATAGGCAGTTTCCGTCTTTTGTCATACGCACAATTGTGCCCATTTTAAAAGAAAAAACTTTTTGTTTTTATGGTATTACAAGACCTGCTCTGCACACATGTGTTGTGTAGCTTTGGGTTTGTGAACCACTATAGCTGACAGGGGAGCTTAACGCTTGAAATTTATGAGCTTCGCTATTTTTTGTTCCTTAACCTTTTTTTTTTTTACCCTTTCGGTCCAATTTTGCGCGCGGTTTACAAATTTTACAAGCTAGGAAATGGTAGCTTGTTCAAGGCAGTTTTGATAATTTAGTACAATGTTAAATTAAGAAAAGCGTGAAGTACTAATTCTAGAGCGATACCGTTTTTCAGGTTAAAATAATAGAGTGTATTATTTTGTCCTTCGCTCCTAAATATAATATGAAGACATTTCCTTAAAGCCTATTTATAGCTTACAATGATGTTAAATTCACGCGTGGCGTCAAAAGTCCAAATTAACAACGCAAAACGCAGTTTTATACAGCCTCCAAGCCTCTATCGGAGGTCCCTGAAATATATAATGGAAAGATCTCACCAAATCCACGTCGTCGATATTCTCGGCCGGAAGGCCTAGACCTCAGGCTTGTATATCAGGTACACACGTATGCCACTTTACCACCGGTTTAAGGTGTTTTAATTTGCACCCACAAAAACACAGCAAGCGAAACCCCGTTCGAGTTTCAAGCTCAGAGTCAGCCACGTGTTGTGCACATTGCATCAAGTAAAAACAAAGGCGGGTCAAGACACGACACGTCTGTCCCCTTCGGCGGCCACTATCCGAATCTTTACGAGCAAATGTGTTATAAATATTATTATTCACTAGTGTGCTTGTGACTTCGTTCACGTGCATGTTGGAAAACTATAACGTGTCGCTTAAAGGTGTAGGTACAGAGGCCAGCACATCAAGCTACCCCAATCTGTCAGATTTTCCCAATTGAATATGAACCTTATTCCTTTGTGCTAAAGTTGAAAATCTATCAAAGAAATTTGACAGATTGGGGTAGGTTGACCTGCTGGCGTCTGTACCTAGGTGCCACACCTCCATTGAAAAGGAAGAATCTTCCAATCTTACAACTTTTTGTAAAATTATAACTTTTTGGGGTGGTACATTATGTGTACCTACTATGTCCGTAACTCTTGGTGGCGCGGCCAGGGAGCATACTTCCTGGCGGCGCCACCATCGCAAGGCTATAATTTCTACATTAATTACATTTTCGAATCTCTTAAAGTGTACGGAAAAGAACAATTTCCGTACAATTCTTTAGTGTATACTATGTCCGGGTACGACTAATAAAAGTCGCGGCCAGAGATCATACTCCCTGGCCGCTCGCGCTCCACCAACACAAGGCTATCATTTCTAAAGTAATAAGATTTTCGTAGGTATTTCTATAAAGGACATTTTTTTGATGTTTACTATGTCCGGATGTGCCTAATAGTTTACAAAAACCATGGTGGCGCGGCCAGAGAGTATCGCACATCACCATCAGTATCACAGAGTCGTGAACTCGTGGCGCCGGCCGAGCGGGTTGTCGCCGTACTAATCCATACCTAAATCTGACTCAATTTTGTGATAGGCCTCATAATATAATTCTATTATAACTAATAACAAAACACAAAAAATATATTATTACTTACTAGCAGCGCCCCGCGGTTTCACTCGCTTTAGTTTCGACCTTGTGGGAATATCGGGATAAAAAATCCTCTATGTTATTCCTGGTTATAAAACTATATGTGTGCCAAATTTCATCCTAATCCATGCAGTAGATTTTGTCGTGAAAAAGTAACAAACAAACATCCATCCATCCATCCATCCATCCTCACAAACTTTCGCGTTTTTAATTTGGCTATTAAACTAAACGCCTGGAAGAACATTGTATGATATTTCACGTAAACATTAGTTTACTAAGAACTTAAATCTAAGCGCAAAAGCATTTACTATATAATTATTTGATACTACTTACAAAGCATAGACTATGCATAGTAAGTAATAGATTTAACCGGGAAGGATACCTACTCTTATTTCACTAATTTCATTATCGTAATGTATGTCATTACGTAGGTACTTGTGAGTTATTGTAATTTAAAACGCACGGGATTCCATAAACAAAAATACATAGTTAAGTACGCAAAAAAACATAACCCTGTCCTGTCACGTAGGTAGTCGGATAAATAGTGTGAGTGTGTGACACTACACTTCGCACACCTAGATCTAAAGAGAGCTAACTCGTAAATCTCAATTTTTGAGTTATGCGTATCATCGAATTCCTTAACTCACTACACGATTAAAACACAAGATTCTTATAACATCTTCTACTATCTGCATTTTAAAAAGTATTGATCAATACAGAAAACTCCTTCAGTGCACAGGGAGACAGTAATCAGTTATCATCTTTTCTGAAAAAAGTGTTTTTTTGAGTTAATCGCTGTTTAGATCTAGGTGTGCGACTTAAGTAGGTATTCCCCGGTTATTTAAAAGTTTCTTAAACTATTAATTCGATAATCGAATTGGTTTTTATTACCTCGCAGTAGGTGCGAAAAGTAGAGTATTCTCCTCGGGGATAAAGGTGTCTTCGTCTTGGGCGAGCTTGAATCCTGAACGCAACGCAGGATTCTAGGGCTCCCGAGTGTAGCATGGCAGCTCGTAGTTAACCCCTGAGCGAAGCGAGGGATTTGAGACTAGAATCCTGAGTGATAAATAAGACACCACTTTATCCCCTTAGTGAATAATCTACTATTTAACCTTCGATCTCATACATGTCTCAAAACTTTTGTTGGGTCTAGAAATATTTTAATTCTAGTTGTTTATTTTATTTAATAGTGTAATTTCCTATTTTCGAACATAATATCTCGAAACTAAACCCTGGAACCACTCGCGCTCTGTTTTAGCTTGGGGGCAGATGGGTGTGGGTACGCAGAACTTCTATAAAATTAATAGACATGAAAGGGAAATTCTTTTTTTTTTTATAGTTCCTTCTTCGTCCTCATCGTAGTCATTCTGTAAATAATTGTGTCTCTGCCTGGATCCATATCCATGCAGGCATATATAATTGCTAACATGCTGAAGGATATCACCACACCAAACCATAGAAGGATGTTGAAAATAGCAGCGTTGTCTGCTGATTGCAATTGTACCAGATACTGAAATAAAAAAAAAACTCTAGGTAGGTAGCACAGGAAAATAAGACAAAAACATAAGCTCTCTTCTTGAAATCGAATGACATTAGGTCTAGTCGCACGCGTCAGTCCATTTAGTTATAGATACTATTAGTTATACAATATAACACAGAATGGACAAAAAGTCCTATGTGTTATAATTGCTCAATATAACTTATTAGATTCGCAAAAAATAATAGAAGTTTGTCCATGTAGTTATACCTACCTACATATAAAAAGTTATAAATTAAACAACAACATACCTAACATGAATATTTTTTATTTTATATTTTTTACGGGGAAGGACTCAACAAGTGTGTAAATAAGATCCCACCAAAAACATAAATGTAAAAAAGGAGAGCCAACTTCAATACAAAAATTATGCTTGGCTGTGGGCTTCGCCGCAAAAAGAATGGAGATCTAAATGAGTGCCAAGTTCTATGCAAAATCCAAATATGTATTTATAGGAACAAAATAACATTATGAACAAGTAGGTATTAAACTCAATTTCTTTGCTTTATTGGATAGGTACCTATAACAATTGCTGTTATTTAAAAATGTGATCTTAAAGTAGGTTAGATTTGACTTGGCCAGTTATTATCAAAATTAAAAAATATATAGGTATACTAGCTGACCCCGCAAACGTCGTTTTGCAAAAAAAAAAAAATAGATAGTAGCCGATTCTCAGACCTACCCGATATGCACCCAAAATTTCATACAAAACGGTCCAGCCGTTTCGGAGGAGTATGGTAACTAACACTGTGACACGAGAATTTTATATATTAACGTGGAGAAATGCTCATGCATACTGCACTACCACGGGGAGATAGTGCAGTTATGTGGGACTCTTACCCACTAAAACTCCACGGTGTCCTCCGCCGCTTATGGCGGGAACACGGGCACGCGTTAGCACTCATCCGTGAACCCGCCGCGGCTGTCCGTCACCGGACCCTCCTCTGGGGAGTGCTCCCCATCACCGGCGCACCAGAACACATAGCACGCCGTGACCACCCCAGGGACCAAACCAGCACATAGGTGCCAGACGACCCCGTGTCTGGGCACCCTTGGTCCCCTTGCGGCGGGTCAGGTCGTTGGCCCCGCCACCTGCCAATTTTCGGCCGCAGAGGATAGGGAGAGTGGCCAACGTAATACCAACACTCCTCCTCCCCTGCGGCCCCACCGCGTCCGCCATCGACGGTGGCGACCCCGTCAAGGCCGCGGAAGGTAGGGAGAGCGGCGCACCACAATACCGGCACTCCTCTCCCGCCGCGGCCTCCAACCTTCAGCCGCGATGCCTCCCATACGACATCGCGGACCGCCTCAGTTGCGATGTCGCCCAAGCGGCACCGCAACCTACTTGTTGACCGCTACGTCGTCGGCTTACAGGCAAAAGCCCTGACGAGCGGCCCCTCCTCGGGTTCCTCTTCGCTTCACCGTGGGTGACCAAGCCACGGCTACTGAGCCCCCCCGCCTCGACAATGCGGGAACCCACCGGGGGGGAAATCTAACCTACCTACTTTAAGATCTCACATTTTTCCGATAGCCTTTGGAGAAAAGCCAAAAAAATTGGATTTAATTAAAAAGAAGGACAAATGGCCAAAAAGAATTGTAGGCCTTTGTTGTGCATTACCGCTTCTGCCAAATGCTTATGTATACGAGGGATGGGAATACAGGCTGCAAAAATAGAAGAATTTAAGAAAAATTAAAAAATTACCACTTTCATAAATTATTTTCAAAGGTACACACGGCTACACATCAAGCTATACATTTCCAGTTTTAGCTGACCTCGCACTGTATAGGATTTTCGTACAATCAGAAGTGGGCTTATACTGGTTATGTATAGCTTGATGTGTAGCCGTGCGTACGAGGGCGACACTGAAAGTTTTTAGAACTGGCCACTTGTAAACGATATAATCAAAAAATAAGTTCAAATTTAAAAAATGGAACTCATTGCCAATACCTATTATTGTTATGTATTTTATTTTATTCATTTGTCATTTGTTTACGATTTGGCGGTAAATTGAAAATTGTCTGCGTCACGTCAGCATGAATTCAACGCGAGAAAATTTTCGTACAATGATTTTTTATGACTTTCGATGTCATTTAAGTCAACAAGAAAGTTATGATAGACTTCGATTGGCCTTTCACTTAGAGCATGCCTTTCACGAAGAAGCCCCATCTCGTGTCACTGTTTACAACTGGTTTAATGAGTTTAAACGTGGTCGCACTAATCTCACCGATGATCTGCGTAATGGACGGCCTTCTACAGCGACGAGTGACGACTGAAGATAACATCAGTGTTGTGCGGCATATGATAGAGATTGACAAAAGAGTGACTTATCAGCAGATTATAATAGGAAAAGCTTAGGCATCGCTATGAGTCAAGTTCACAAAATCTTCCATAAACATTTAGCGGTCAGGAAGCTTTGTGCCCGATGGATACCTCATAATTTCACAGAGGCCCAAAAGCTCCGTTGTGTTAATTGGTGTCGTGAAATGGTTCAAAGATTTAACGGAGGTGACTCAAATGCTGTGTTCGACATACTTACGGATGACGAAAGCTGGATTTATTGTTATGATTCTGAAACTAAGAGACAGACTGCTGTCTAGGTGTTCCCTTCCGAGGAGTTGCCAACTCAAGTGAAGAGAGGTCGAAGCGTGGGAAAAAAGATGGTGGCCTCGTTCTTCGGAAGGACAGGTCATTACGCAACAATTGTTTTAGAGGATCGAAAAACAGTTACTGCAGAGTGTTACACTAACAATTGTTTGCCACTTGTCTTGGAAAAAGTTCAGGAGAAACGACCATCGACATCGACGACATCGCAGTAGGACCCTCCTTCACCACTACAACGCCTCGTCGCACACTGCCAAGCAAACAATCGACTACTTGGCGACCTCAGACGTGGAATTACTGGCTCACCCGCCCTATAGCCCCGACCTCGCACCTTGCGATTTTTATTTATTTCCGAAAATAAAAGAAAAACTTAGAGGAAAACGTTTGGACGCCGAGGAATCAGTGGCTGCGTTTCAAAATGCCGTCGAAGAGACCTATAAGGACGAGTGGGCAAAGTGCTTTTTTCAGTGGTTCCAGCGGATGCAGCGATGTATTGATGTAAATGGACACTATTTTGAAAAGATATAATAAAACTAATAACTTGCTAGTTTGTTCAGTTTTTGATTTTCTAAGAGCTTTCAATGTCACCCTCGTAGGTAGGTACTGGCTCAGTAATGATCAAATTCATAAACACGTGGTGCGTCTATGGTGAGCGTCCTCGGAATACCAACAACGTAGAAGCATGGCATATGACACTTTACCAAGCCTGCAAAACCAGAAAACACGTAAGCGTTATGCAATTTTTGAAACCAATAAAGAGGATGCAGAAGATGCCATTATGGACATTGCGGAAAATAAATATAACCGAAAATAAAGTAGCATTATCAACGATGCAATGATCATGGATGCTCAAATGCAGTTAGTAACCGGTGAAATATCAATAGCTACTTTCCTAGAAACACGTTGCGCTCATTGCCAAATGTTCATGACTTACTTTTGTTTATCTTATTTACACACTTGTTGGGAACTTACGGGGAAGGATCCCCGTAAGTTAAAATATTCATGTTAGGTATTTTGTTTAATTTATAGCTGTTTATATGTAGGTAGGTAGGTAGGTATAACTACATGGACAAACCTCTATTATTTTTTGTGAATCCAATAAGTTCGAAAAGTCGAAAGTGACATCTCGATAGTACGAATTGAAATCGATAAATTATGAGCTGTCCGTTTCACTGTCTCGATGCATCAAAATCTCGATTATCATATTTCTTAAACAACCTTCAAATCAAATAATCAGAATCAAGTATGAAAATAGTGATGAAACAAACTAACCTGCCCTTTTCTAAGTGACATTTGATTTGCGGTATACGTTCTAGCAGTCGGAGTCGTCCTCCTAGGAGGTTTGGTCGTAGAGTTTCCTCCACTGTTTTCTGCACTGTGTCCTCCTCCTCCGTTTTCTACATCTCGTTTGGCATCCGCTGATTTAAAAGATATTTTTTGCTTACTGAGAGGCAGTTCTAGCCACTGATATGGCCATTTTTTCGAGTGACCGCGAGGGTTTGTCAGTGATCGAGCAGAACGACGTGTATGAGCGACATCTGTGGTGACAACAGTGACTAATACAGAGCCATCGTAAGCTTTCACAAATGCTTTGCTGAGTTCTTGGAGAGCATCACCTTAAAACAATTAAGTTCTGTAAATTAGGTTATTTTTACTCTGTGCAATATAGTGCCGTTGCCGGAGCACACAATTCGTTGCGGTGGCGATGGCGGCGCGGTGTTGTTACGTCGTCTTAGGGGCTGCGCTAACGTAGAAACTTTTTGTTACTGACACGACACACCATGACAGGAAACCATAGAGTAAACGCACAGGGAGTGGCTGATTTCATACTGGTTATATCAAATATTCATTGGTGGCTCTGGCTTGTATCCGGCACAAGACACAAAAGTGTCCACGTTTGCGCAGGGCCTTACATAGAAATATCTGTGGCATGTCACACGGACACGATGCGCTGCGGCGTCGCGCCGCATCGGACTTGCAACCGCCGCGCCGAGACGAGGCGGGATCAGTGAATGCGTTGTGACGTCGGAGCGGCACCTTGTTTATGCGTTACAAAGAAGGGCGCACGTTCGCACGTTTCGTTTTTTTTTTTTTTTAATTTTTTGTTTACTTGGATGCAGGTTTTAAAAAATGAGTACCTACCTACAAAATAGATATTGATATGTAGGTACTTCATTCATTACCTTAGTTCAAGAAAGAGAAATTCTGGGACAAGTCCAATGTACACTTTAAAAATAAAAATTTGAATTTTGATTTCGGCGGTGGCGTAATAGTAGGGTCAACAGCAGACGACTTTTACAATCCATTTTTATTAACAGACTATCCAACGCTGCGACATTACAACGTTGCGGTGCGGCGGCGCAGCGCCGTAAGATAAGAATCAGGAATATTTTACTGGAAATCATTATGAAGAGAATAAGGCGTTTTACATAGAAGTTAGAGATTCGATCCAGGGTGCGAGTTTGATAAAGCCAACTCGGTTTGGGCGGCAGCAGCCAGGAGCCGCGCCCGCAGAAGGCAGATCTACCCCAGTGAGTCCAATGCTAACTCAGGAGTTTACTACTCGGGGAACTGATAGCAAGTTCGATGAAAAGTTGCGTAAACAGGGCAGCAACTTTAAAGTCTTTGCTCGCTTCGTGTCCAGCGTAGATTTATCAGCCGTAGAAGAAAAATGGGAGTTTGAAGACATTTTGAAAACTCTAGAAACCCGCTGGAAAGCTGTTGATGATCTCCATTGGAAAATAGACAGCGAATTCGATGAGGTAGACGAAACTTACGAAACTTCATATACACAACACGAGCAGATGTATTATAATATCAAGAAAGAAATAAACCGTAAGTTATTTTCTGCGTCACATCGAGAAAAGTCTACGCCGCAACTTGATCCGATATTCCTATATTCACCGGGAATTATCAGAATTGGGTATCATTCAAGGACCTGTTTACGGAGGCAATACACGGTAACCCATATTTATCTGCAGCACAGAAAATGCAATTCCTGAAGAGCAAGATTAAAGGTGAACCAGAACGCTTAATACAGCATCTTGCGATCAGCTCAGACAATTACATCGCCAGCTGGGACATATTGAACCACCGCTACAACAACAAGAAACTAATTTTCTTCATTTGCTACAAGGTCGACATATCTCAAAATTGATGATTCTTTAGTTTTGTCGTTGTTGCCCCAAGTCACCAAAACGAAAGAGACAATACTATAATGGCTTATATGTGAATATCTACCCTCTCTCTCTTACTATAGAGCTTAGAGAAATGACGTTTTTACAGTAAACAGAGCGCAATTTTTTCAACACAACTGTCTAAAGAATCATCAATTTTGAGATATGTCGACCTTGTAGCAAATGAGCGAAATGTCAAAATTAGTAATTGTGAGATAGTATTGAATCAAGAGAAACTAGAATTCGTCGATAAAACTGTTTTCCTGGGGATCACGCTCGACTCAAGGATTCAATGGGGTCCTCATTTAACATCCCTTGCAGGACGGCTGAGTTCAGCAGCATATGCTGTGAGAAAAATCCGTCAATTTACTGATGTTAATACCGCAAGACTGGTCTATTTTAGCTACTTTCATAGTATTATGTCGTATGGTATTTTACTATGGGGACGAGCTGCAGACATCGAGTCTATTTTTGTTCTGCAGAAAAGAGCCATTAGAGCCATATATAGCCTCCGCAGGCGTGATTCTCTAAGGGAACTGTTTAAAGATATTAACATCATGACGGTACCTTATCAATATATCTATGAAAATATCATGTACACACGGCTACACATCAAGTTATACATTTCCAGTTTTAGCTGACCTCGCATTGTTTATGTTTTTCGTACAATCAGAAGTCAGCTTATACTGGTTATGTATAGCTTGATGTGTAGCCGTGTGTACGTAAGGAAAAATTTAAATCTTTTTAGTAAAAGAGGTGAAAGACACAATTATATCACTAGAAATAGGGACCAATTAGTTCAACCAGGTTTCAGGCTGGCATGGGGTACTGCTTAAAATGTTACAATAAAATACCTACTCACATACTTCAACTAAATGAAACAAAATTTAAATCTTGTATAAAACGCACACTATGCAGCCAGGCATATTATAAATTGGGGGATTACATCTATCTATATATATAAAAAGAGAAGTCCTGACTGACTGACTCATCAACGCCCAGCCCTTGGACATAGAAAGCTGAAATTATGCACAGAGGTTTTCTTTATAATGTAGACGAGGAATAAGGAAGGAATTTTCGAAATTCAACCCCTAAGGGAGTTAAATAGGGGATGAAAGTTTGTATGAAAACTCTTATTCCTTGGGTTAATAAACTTGAAACTTGGCACGAATACTTATCTAAGTAAATTATGAAAATTGGTCTTTTTTGTTTTTCTAAACTACCTTCTAAAGGGGGATGGGGGGTGTCAAAATTTGTATGGAAGAATTTTAATGCACGGTCCGATTAACTCAAAACTTAGTATTTATACTTAATACCAAAAATAAAGAATTACGTGTATCAAGGTTTTTCGAAAATCTACCCCTAACGGGGAGAAAAGGGGTAGTTAATTTTACAGGGCAAATTTTACTGCCTGGCTTAATTAACTCAAAAATTGGTATAAATAATCTGTGAGTCAAGTAATGAACACATTCCATACGATTTTTCAAAATTCCACCCCTGTGGGGGTGAAAAGTGGGGATACAGCTTATATGAAAAATCTTATTCATTTGGTTAATATACTTGAAACTTGGCATGAATACTTATCTAAGTAAATTATGAATTTTGGCATTTTTTGCTTTTCTAAACTACCCCCTAAAGGGCGATTAGGGGGTGTCAACATTTGTATGGAAGAATTTTAACGTGCGGTCTCCGATTAAGTCGAAACTCAGTATTTATACTTAAGACCAAAAGTAAAGAATAACATGTATCAGGGTTTTGCGAAAATCTACCTCTGACGGGGTGAAAAGGAGTAGTTAATTTTCCATTTTACTGCGTGGCTTGATTAACTCCTCCTGTGTGGGGTGAAAAGTGGGGAAAAACTTTATACGAAAAATCTTATTAATTTGGTTAATAAACTTGAAACTTGGAAGGAATATTTGCCTAAGTAAGTAATAAGAAATGGGTCTTTCGAAAGTAGACCCCTGACGGGTAAAAAAGTGGTAATTCGACTTTCAAGGCCGGTATTATAGTGCGTAGCTTGATTTACTAAAAAAAAAATGGTATGAATAAATTTAAGCTTCAAACTTGGCACAAATACTTATCTAAGTAAATTATAGTTTGTCATTTTATGTTTTTCTGCTCTAAAGGGAGATTGAGGGTGTCAGTTTGTATGGACGAATTTTATCGCGCGGTCCAATAATATAAACTCGGAACTCAGTATGTATACTTAAGACCAAAATAAATAAAAAAGTTTGACTGGGTTTTTCGAAAATCTAACCCTAACGGGGTGAACGGGGGTAGTCCATATCACAGAGGAGTATTTTATTGCGTGGCTTCATTCAATGGGAAATTGGTTTAAATAATCTTTGAGTCAAGATATGGAAACGTCCCAAACATGTTTTCAATATTTCGCCCCTATGGGGATAAAAACTGTGAAGGTGAAAAGGTGGTCTTATTCCTTTGGTTAAGAAACTTGAAACTTTTCAACATTTGCCTCAGTAAATAATAAAGATTGTCACTTTTAGGGGTTTACTACTTACTTACTTAAAATAAAAAAGTATGAGTTTTAGGGTTTTACTTATTCGACTCCTACCGTGGTGGAAAAGGGTAATAAAGTTTAAGGAGTAGAAACTTCAACTTCCATTAACACGAAAATGGGTATAAATAATCTTTATATCATAAAAATGGAAACGTACCAAATGCAAAGGAGAGGGTGTTAAATTTATTTGAGGAAAGTACGAAACCCACGTGGACGAAGTCGCGGGCAAAAGCTAGTCACCGATAAAAATGCTTGGCTAAGCGCTGGTCCTGCTCCATAAGGACAGACAAATAAATTTATTAGCATCGGCAAATACTGTTGGAGCTGCTGAAGATTCTAAAATACTACTATTTTTGCATTATATAAATTCAATCTCCTAGTATTGTATAATTGCATAGCACATGTGTGAGTACTATGTACCTACATACTATAAAGCTACCATTTACTGAGTACGTCTTTCATTGACTTGAATGTGCCCTGGCGGCTGAGAGTATGTCATGCTCACAGAGAGACGTTTGATCTCTGATGGTGGCGCGTGTGTTGGATCATTTAGCTCCCTTCAAAATGGTTGAGTTGAATGGTGCTAATCCATGCATCATGTTCGTGAACGGGCGCCGTCAGTAGGGACTGGTCATCTCTTTGCTGCAATGGCTTATTTTAATTTAATTTATATTTGAATTGTTTCTTTTTTTTCTCATCTTTTCATTACGGACGCTTTTAACGTTCTGCATTGTTCTCACATGCATAATTTTTAACATGAATGATGTAACCATGACTTTGTAACCATAATATATTGATTTAAAAGAGTGTCCATGGAGTTTCTTGCCCGTTCTTCTCCATAGGTACCTACGCTTTGGAATGGGCAACTAGCTTCATCTTTGACTGACCAACCCCTTGACAATTCAAAAGTGCCTGTAATTGGTTTATTTGAAATAAATGCTTTGAGTTTTGAGTTTGAGTTTGACTACCTACCTTTACTCGAAGCACATCGTCGTATTTTTGAACCATCTTAACTTGGGTTTGGATTATACCAGATTAACAAAATTTTCGGGATATGATGTCAGTGGTTGACTTATTAAACCTATAAAGTTTCAATTGCATAGCTCTTATACTTTAGATTTTATTGATATCTAAAATACCCCGATTTCGTCACTGATTCACTGACTCACTGACTCACTGATGATCATCAATATTCTAAGGTTCTTCCTGAAATCCTAGAAAGCTGAAATTTGGTATGTAAGCTAGTAATAGTACACAAACAAGAAAAAAATCTTAAAACTTGAAACTTTTACCCCCCCAACCCCTTAAACTAGGGGGTGAAAGTTTGTATGAGACTTCCGTAAATTTTAATGCTAGAGGTCTGAAAATTTATATAGGGGGTCCTTGTTATAAATAACTAGCTTTTGCCCGCGACTTCGTCCGCGTGGATTTCGTACTTTCCTCAAATAAATTTAACACCCTCTCTACCTCCCCTTAGTAAAATTACTAAAATTAATGTTTACGATCTTTAATTATTGATTACAATCTTTATTTAGAGAAATAAGTATTCGGACCATTTTTTAGTTAGACTACCTAAGATGTTTCAAATAAACTGTTCTCCCTTTTCATCACGACAGCCCGCTTGTTTCTATTAAAAAAGCGTTTAGTTCGTTTACATTTTTATGACTTAAAGATTATTTATACCCATTTTCGAGTAATGGAAATTGGAGTTTCTACCCCTTAAACTTTATTACCCTTTTCCAGCCCGGTAGGAGTCATTATTTGAAAAACCCTAAAACACATACTTTTTTTGTTTAAGTAAATATTAATACCGACTTTCGAGTTAATCCGACAGCGGGTTATTTTTTTTTACCTATTAACTTTGTCACCCCCTAAATACTCTGAGAGGGGTTTTTTGAAAACTAATTTAATCTTTATTATTTACTGAGGCAAATGTGGAAAATTTTCAAGTTTCTTAACCAAAGGAATAAGATTTTCCATATTAACTGTATCCCCGCCTTTTTTTTTTTTTTTTTTTTTTTTATTGTTTATTGTTTACAAGGACCAGATTACAGTACAGATACATTAGGACATGAGAGTAATACACAATCTGGTAAGCGGGTGAAGCGCTGCACTCCTATATAGGCTACTGGGTAGCCTGTGTTTAGGAGAGACAGGACTGATCCCGTTTATACAATATACATATAGGGGTCTCATGACGTAGTACATTTTATAATTAGGTATAATTATCCCGGTAACAATAACAAGCATGCAAAAATAAAGGGAAATGAAAGCAATTGTAAATAGGTAGATTTAGTGTGTAGGTATGTGAGAGTGTGTGTGTGAGTGCGTATGTGGGTGTGTGTGCGTGTGTGTGTGTGTGCGTGCGTGTGTGTTTGTGTGTGTGGGTGTGTGTGATGGTGTGTGTGTATGTGTGTGTGTGTGTATGTGTGTGTGTGTGTGCGTGTGTGTGTGTGTGATGGTGTGTTTGTGTGCGTGTGAGAGTGATTTATTATTGAGGGTGGTTACCTCAAGAAGTCTTCGGTTTCTTCGTAGTTTAGAGTAGATAGGAACAAGCGGACGGTCTTCTTGCAGTTAAATATAGTAGATCCGTAAATTGTTTGTTTTTCGTTCATTTTATTATATAGTGACGGACCAAGGTAGGGGAAGAATTTTTTTATAAACTTTTTTCGGACCGGCGGAGTAGGGCAGATATTATTTTTGCGGCGTCTATTTATTTTTATATAGGGTGTTTTTGAGTGTTGCAATAAAATTGTGTGTAAGATAAACTGCTGTCTAACATTGAGTAGGTTGCAGGTTTTGTACAATTCGGTAGTAGGGAAACGTATAGGCCTAAAGGTTGCAACCTTAAGTATAGATCTGTGGGCGATCTCTAGAGGTTTTAGTGTGGTTTTTGCGGCTCCACCCCAGCAAGAGATACAATAATTAAGGACTGATTGACATAAGGCAAAATATACGTTACGAATTATTGCAGGGTTGGCTACGTGCCGCAAGGTCTTAAATATATAAATCAGTTTGCGTATCCGGCTTGAAAGAGTTGATATATGTGTTTTAAAATTTAGGTTTTTGTCTAAAATAATGCCAAGATATTTAATTTTTTCCACTAAAGTCAGGTCAGGACATTGACATTGACTTTGAATAGGACAAGAGTGTGCTTTTAAATTAATAGAGCTACTAGGTTGAGCGGTGTTACTGATAGAAAAGATCATAAAGTTAGTTTTAGTAGCGTTAAGAGTCAGTGTGTGTGACAGGAGCCATTTCGTAATGGTATTAAAGCCGTCTTGTGCAGCAGTCTGCAATTCCGTCGATGTGTTTGCAGAAAAAGTGATGGCGGTGTCATCTGCATAGGAAACTATTTTAGCATTAGGAACATCTAGGTTGCAGAGGCTGTTGATGTACACAAGGAAGAGTGTAGGCCCTAATATACTGCCCTGTGGTACCCCGTACTCAATAGGCAGTTCTGCACTTTTATGTTTGTCTATTACAACTGATTGAGACCGGTCTGACAGGTAGCTCCTAAAGAAGTCAAGTGGGGGACCTCTCACACCAATGCCCTCAAGTTTGATTAAAAGGGTAGAAACAGGGACAGTGTCGAAGGCTTTTGCCAAATCTAAAAAGACGGTTAGGACTTTTTTATTGTTATTTAAGTTTTCTGTAACATTATTAATAAGACTGTGAATTGCGTCCGAGGTGGATTTATTTTTACGGAAACCAAATTGATTAGGGGATAGAAGTTTAAAACGTTCAAGGTAGTGGATAAGTTGTTTGTTGACAATGCGTTCCAGCACTTTTGATAGGGCACTAAGGACGGCGATAGGTCTATAGTTGTTTGGTAAGTTCCTATCACCACCCTTAAAGATAGGGTGTATGATAGCTCTTTTCAAAGCAGTGGGGAATGTAGCAGTTCGAAAGCATATATTGAAGATGTGGGAGAGAACTGGCGCAAGAATCTTAACATATCTTTTCAAAAAATACGGGGAGATAGCATCCCATCCAGAGGCAGCATTAGTTCTCAACTTGTTTATAGTGGCAGAAATTTCCTCTACATCAGTGGGTAGCATAACAAACGAGTTGGTAGAGTATATGGGGTTAGGTGGAGACAAAGATGAAAGAGCAGCATTGAGGTTATCCGCAAGTTTTTTCCCAATGTTAGCGAAGAATTCGTTGACCTCATCACAAGACTGGGAGGGTGACGAAGTATAAGTCAGCAAAGGATTTGAGTTAGTTCTTGTAGAGTGTGTGTTAGTGATAGTTTTGATAGTGTCCCAAAGTTTTTTAGGGTTCTGACTAGCCTTATTTAATTCGTTTGAGTCGAATTGCCTTTTGATTTTTTTCAACAGAGAAGTACAAAAATTTCTGTATCTTTTATATGTTATAAGGAGAGTTAAGTTGCCTGGTGCAAGTTTGACTTTTTTATGTAAAGAATCACGATTCCGGATACACCTTAAGGCCAGGATATTCGAGCGCAGTAGGCATTTAGCGTTACCCCCCTCCTCGCGTGGCAAGTCCCGCGAGCGCGCAGTTCAAATGAACTCGCTGACCCCGCTGTGCAAAAATTTTGCGTCACAGTTTAAAATTGTAACAGTAGGAACAGTTAACTTTGTTTTACGGAATTCATGTTAATATTTCGAGTGTTTAGTTTTTAGGGAAATATAAGTATACTTATCAACATAAATCACTTTATTACCTACCAACAATTGTTTCTTTTTTAATTGTTACCTCTTTTCTTTCATGACTGTTGCAGCGCTTCCGTACGATCCAGTTTTTAGAATGTTTATCTGATAATAAACTACTGGAAGGATTTTGACAGGAGTTTATATTCCGTAGCTTTAGTTTTCACCTACCACATATATGTTTTATAACTAATTTATAATCCACGCGTATGAAGTCGCGGGCATAAGCTAGTTATTTATTATTAGTTACATACTTACTTTGGACTAAATTAAATTCTGATAAAACTCATTACAATATAATACACAGGATAATAAATTATTTATTAGAAATAAGAAATACTTTTTAAAATATATAATAATAACTTAATAATTTACTTAAAAAATAATCAAAAATCATAAATATTAATCACGAGCCTGCTTGGACGTGGTTGCTGCAAATCAGCGGGGTAATTGCGTAACACACTATTAGTAGCAATGGGTTTCATTTTGACAGATCAACAACGTTCATTGCGTGTTTTACATTGTTGAGCAGACACACTTTTCGAACATAATGAAGCAATGGATTAGCAATATGCTTCAAAATTATTCAAATTGAGATCGATAGTGAGTTTCGCAATTAGGGTGCTGGTTGAGGCAGAGAGTGTGTACTGGATGCGCATTTATCTGGTTGCTCATTTTCCTTGTCTTGCCATACACGGTTTATAATTGGCATGCCGCGTTCATTCCTACTTTTTCTTGCAGTTTTCGCAAAATAAAATTTATGTCGACAATTCTGCGTCCTGAAACGGGTTGAAAGTCATCTTCCTTGTTTTCCACTTCAACAGTAAAATCATATGAATCATGACTGTCACTGAAACAATAAAAAGAAAAAAGTTGCTTTTTATTTGACTCAAGATATTACAATCAAAACTAAAACTAACCAAAGTCGTTAAGTCAGTCGGTAAGTCGAGTGGTAATTCAGGAGGTAACAGATATCTACATACATTCTAGTCACTATTTTGTATAAAAGTACAACAACATCAACAACCTTGCATTATTATTATAATTTGTAGAGTAGACTTGAGTTGATGCATTAGGTAAGTACATGTCTACCTACCTATTGCGCCTGAGCGAGAAGCAAATACTGAATAAAAAGTCGGTGACGTTGCTTCCGCATTTTCTTTTATTGAGACCGACTTCCGAAATTAAAGTTATTTTTCATTTTGTAGTGTTTTGTTGGAAGTCGGTTGTTTTTTGTAAAAAAGTTTTTACTTTTCATTTTTTAGTAGTCCAGTTTGTAACTAATCTATGTTATAATAGCCTAATGTCAACTGCTCATCACCTTTTACAAAATATTGCTTTTCCCGATGCAGGAACGTTAATTGTTGAGGAGTTCTCCTTATAAGAACTGGAGCTGATTGAGAAGTCACCATCAGCTTAGCAACCACATTAAAGTACCTAATCGAATCGCAACCCGTGAAATATTTACTATCGAGTAGTTCCGATGGCCATCTGTGGTCTTCATCATCAGTTCCACTTCACCGAATGGTGCTTTCTGAAAGCAAATGCACGAGCTACTATAAAAAATACCTACCCAAATCGCTATAGGTGTGCCTACAAAATTTGAGGGTTTCCCTCGATTTCCATAGGATTCCCTCATCAGATTCCGATTTGGTGACAATGGGACCAACTCGGGAGCATACTCTTTCAAATAAAAAAAGAATTTTGAAAATCGGTCCACAGTTGACGGAGAATCAGTGAACAGAACATACATTAAAAAAAACATACATAAAGTCGAACATAATAACCTCCTCCTTTTTGAAAGTCGGGTAAAAAATCGAATTGTAGATTAGGTACTTACTGTTCGCCTGTGCATTTTTTTTTGGAAATACGCCTTTACATCTTGGTATCGATGAACTGCAAAGATAAAAAGTTTTATTAGCAAAAATTATCTTTGTTGTAGTTGTGCTACTGTTTTGTCTATAAAAACTAAAATATCAACTATACTCCATTTACAATAAGATAAGACATTTCAACAAACCTTTTTTACCGTCTGTTCAATCGATTTTGACTTCTATTCCGTAGGCATAAGGATGTCATTAAAAGCAGTAAACAGTTATTATTGTAAGCACTTTTTTGCTTTTAATGCCATCCTTATGCCTACTTAATAGAAGTCAAAATCGTTTGAACAAGCTGTAAAAAAGGTTTGTTTAAATGTGTAATCTTATTGTGAATGGAGTAGTAGTTTATATTTACTTTGATATTAGTATAATTGTAAATTTATGGTACCTAGTTACCTACCTGCTACTGTCTGCTAGTACTGTGACGAAAGCAAGTAGGTAAGTACATAATTACCTATACAACTACAATATTGCTCTGTCGCGTCGTTTTTTAAAAGTAGGTATGTATAAATACGTAGAAAAATAATAATCAATCTTACCTTTTTTTTTTAAGCTTCCGCAGTTCAATCCTGGATATTTTTTTCTTTCTTCTGTTTTTATTCCCCATAATTTAATCTTAAATACCACTATATTTTACAACATAAACTAATATCTTGTTTAATTATTGATACTAGAACTTAAAAACAATATTTACAGGCTTATTTTTAAAACTAATATACAAACACGGAAAATAACAATAATATAACGTATATTTCGATCGATTAGCGGAGGAACGCGGCGAGCCAGTAAAAGCGACACAGGTCCTGCCTCGGAGACGCCTAGCCGGCTACTAAAGCGAAGCGCGCGGGCCGCTTTGTTATATTATATCTTGTCAAAACAATAAAAATCTGTTTTGAAAAAAAATAGCCATAGAATATTCTTCTAAACATCATTGCCTATTTTTTGACATATTTTTTAGAGTAAATTTTTGGTCTACTTCAAGTACGACTTGAAAAACGATAAAAAACTTCCCTATTTTCGATTTGTTTGCGATTTTTTATGATCGAGTGAAGTTGTAAATATCGTGTTTTGAACCATAGAATAATCAAGAATGTTTATTGAACTACAACATATATTTTTATCAGATCAAAACAAAGAATATTTGATTGTTTAATGTTGAATCAAAATAGGTCGATTCTGAGACTCCTGGCCTTAACAACCCGGGAGTAATCCAAGGTTTCAAAATTCTTTTCCGGGCTGGAATTTTAACAATTTTAGAACATTCGATTATTGCAGGTTTTATAATTGATATAAGATTATCTATGGCAATGTTAGAATCTGAGATAAGGTAAAGGGGATTAAAGTCAAGTTTTTCCATATAAGTGTCAAGTGCGTCGTAGTCTATTTTAGAAAAAGTTTTTTGAGCTGAATGCTTAACTTTATTTTTATTTAGTGAGAAAAGAGAAGAGCAGTGATCGGTCACTGTCGTGTTATAAACTAGTGTCAGAGTTTTTGTCTTGGTTCGTATCATAAGATGGTCTAAGCAGTTGTTTCCTCTCGTAGGTAAAGTGTGGGCGGGTAAAAAGCCATGATATGCTAGGGTGCTAAGGTACTCATGTGACCTCGTGTCAAGGGTATCAGGTTTAATGTCTACATTAATGTCTCCGGTAATAATTACAGATTTATAGTTAGCGAGGGCTGGGAGTATGGTATTTAGAGCTGTAAGAAATGTGTGAATATTATCATTTGACGGCGAGCGGTAAATACAGAGAATAGCTATGTCTGTTTTAAGCTTTATAAGTAAACCTGAGGCTGCTCCAAGAAGGTCGGGTTCTTCACATGAGGCTAACAAAGATGATTTCGCGTAGACAACAACTCCATCACTGTGATTTAGATGATTAGTTGTACTGTAAGTAGTGTAGTTAGGTAGGGCGGGTATTCGACAGTTGCTGATGCATGACAACCAACATTCAGTAAGAACCAGAAAATCGCAGCTGATGTCTATGCGGTGGACAAGAGTTTCTAAGTTTAGGAAATTACAATTAATGGATCGAATATTTTGTGTTATAATTGTGTACCACGCACTTGGATTACCCGTGAATGCCTTGGTTTGCTCGGGAGTACAGACACGAACATCTGATACAGAAAAATCATCAACGACTCTAATATATTCTAAAAAATCATTAGACATTGTATAAAGATATTAAGTAAAAGGGTACAAAAAGGGCCGGTCAGTATGTCATGTCGTGTGATAGTGTTTTGTGAGCATAAGAATATTGTATGATAATGAAAGGTGTGTGTGTGTCGAGAGTGTGTGCTGAACACTAGGTTGAAAATGGATAATTGTAGTGAGTGTACAGTGTGTATATAAATCGTGTGTGAAGGGTGAGTACTTTCAGCAATATAGTAAATAGTTAAATTATTAGAACTAGAAAAAACAATGGAATAACAAAAAGCTAACAAATTCTGATTAAGCACAACTAGTCATATAACTTTGGGCGTAGATAAGCTGTTTAGCTGGTGTTCGCTTCTTATAACAATAGATGGGCTGTCAGGGCTCTTCTTCATCAGGATGCGACCATCTGAGGTCCAGCAAAATGAGTATCCGTTGGCTTTCGCGTAGGTACGGGCCAGGTAGAAAAGTCGTTTTGAGTACGCTGTTAATTGTTCTGCAACGTAGATTGGTGTTGTTGGTTTTTCGTAACCCAAGTGAGAAGAGTTTATTTTATTGTTAGGATTACGCTTATTATAGTCCTTAACTGCGGTTAAAAACTCGCTCTTGATGAGAGTGTTAGTAAATTCAACCGTGAGCGTCGATGTCGTGCTTTCCTTTTTTGATGGTTGCCGCAGTACATCGCGTATGTCAGCGGATTGTAAATTCATTTCGATGCACTTTGATAACTTTAGCAGTGAGTCATAAAGCGCCTTTTTGGTTTCCTTAGACTGCTTAGGGATATTACGAAGCTCGACACACGTTTTTACAATGCTACGGTCAAATGACTCCATTTTATCTTCGAGTGCAGTTAGTTTAATACTCATTGAGACACGTTCCTTTTCTAAACCTGTAATTTTCGCTTCGATCGAGGTTAGCTGATCCGATAATGACGTCATAGATTTATCGATGTCTGTGTTTGAAACTACTTTAAAGGGAGACCTCCCTTTAAAGTAACTAGTTTAGAAAAACATAAAATGACAAACTATAACTTTGTCAAAGTTTATGTGGAAGAATTTTAACGCGCGGTCCAATAATATAAACTCGAAACTCAGTATGTATACTTAAAACCAAAATAAATAATAAAGTGTAACCGGGTTTTTCGAAAATCTAACCCTAACGGGGTAGTGAATTTCACAGAGGAGTATTTTATTGCGTGGCTTGATTAACTGGAAAATTGGTATCAATAATCTAAACATTCCAAACGTGTTTTCAAAATGTCTCCCCTATGGGGATAAAAACTGTGAAGGTGAAAGGCGGGGATACAGTTAATATGGAAAATGTTATTCCTTTGGTTAAGAAATTTGAAAATTTTCCACATTTGCCTCAGTAAATAATAAAGATTAAATTAGTTTTCAAAAAACCCCTCTCAGAGTATTTAGGGGGTGACAAAGTTAATAGGTAAAAAAAAATAACCCGCTGTCGGATTAACTCGAAAGTCGGTATTAATATTTACTTAAACAAAAAAAGTATGTGTTTTAGGGTTTTTAAAATAATGACTCCTACCGGGCTGGAAAAGGGTAATAAAGTTAAAGGGGTAGAAACTCCAATTTCCATTACTCGAAAATGGGTATAAATAATCTTTAAGTCATAAAAATGTAAACGAACTAAGTAAACGCTTTTTTAATAGAAACAAGCGGGCTGTCGTGATGAAAAGGGAGGACAGTTTATTTGAAACATCTTAGGTAGTCTAACTAAAAAATGGTCCGAATACTTATTTCTCTAAATAAAGATTGTAATCAATAATTAAAGACCGTAAACATTAATTTTAGTCATTTTACTAAGGGGAAGTAGAGAGGGTGTTAAATTTATTTGAGGAAAGTACGAAATCCACGCGGACGAAGTCGCGGGCAAAAGCTAGTTATTTATAACAAGGACCCCCTATATAAATTTTCAGACCTCTAGCATCAAAATTTACGGAAGTCTCATACAAACTTTCACCCCCTAGGTTAAGGGGTTGGGGGGGTAAAAGTTTCAAGTTTTAAGTTTTTTTCTTGTTTGTGTACTATTACTAGCTTACATACCAAATTTCAGCTTTCTAGGACTTCAGGAAGAACCTTAGAATATTGATGATCATCAGTGAGTCAGTGAGTCAGTGAATCAGTGACGAAATCGGGGTATTTTAGATATCAATAAAATCTAAAGTATAAGAGCTATGCAATTGAAACTTTATAGGTTTAATAAGTCAACCACTGACATCATATCCCGAAAATTTTGTTAATCTGGTATAATCCAAACCCAAGTTAAGATGGTTCAAAAATACGACGATGTGCTTCGAGTAAAGGTAGGTAGTCAAACTCAAACTCAAAACTCAAAGCATTTATTTCAAATAAACCAATTACAGGCACTTTTGAATTGTCAAGGGGTTGGTCAGTCAAAGATGAAGCTAGTTGCCCATTCCAAAGCGTAGGTACCTGTTGTATAGGAAACCTACAGAGGTGTTAATACAAAGACGGACTGATTCGCACTGGTGTATTCGACGCTTGCGCTTAGTGTGTGGCGCAGCCACATCTACTTATAGCTATGTACATACATAACACTTTTCCCCCTTCTAATAACTAGGAGATAAAAGAATTAAACAGAAGGAGAAAACAATTTAAAAGTATTTCTTGTAGTCTATGATGGGTCTGTTTCTACGAACACGGCCTGGCGCTGGCGTATGAGGGTGATCATCGTCAACTCGTGCCGGCTGAGGGGTACTGAACTCAGGGCTCGCCGCTGCGGAGACGCTTGACGACGTTCCAGGTGTCCCAGGTGTACCTGGCGACATAGATGAATTCTCTGTTGTGTTGTCAGTACTGGTATCATCGTGTCTTAGAGTTACAGTGGAGGGTGTGTCTGTGGTGAAGGTTGCTGAATTTCCTGCTGTTGGTAAAACGTCACTCGTACTGCTGCTCTCTGGGTTTGTCTCTTCTTGAGGTACAGTTACATCCCACACATCAGTCATAATATCGCTAGTATCATTGTTACCTTTATAGGAATGGAGCTGGTTTTTATGTCTTATTATGTTCTTGTTACTCTCATGCAATTTTAATTTGTACATTACTTTTCCTATTTTGCTTACAATGGTTCCTTTTGACCAGCTAAAAGTTCTGTTCTTTAAAAATCGTTTGTACCATACTGTATCACCAATCGCGTAATCTTTGTGTTGTTTGCCACCGTAGTTTTTAACCTGTGAGCACATCATCTCCCTCGTCATCGGAATTACCTTGCTCAATGTGATTCACTTTATTTTTCGTACACATTTTACGCAGATGACCTTTACGATTACACAATTTACACGAATAGTTTGAAAAACGACACTCTGATGATTTGTGATTCTTGTAACCACACACCGAACATTTTTCATTATGCTGATCCTTTGATGCTGCTTTCGATGCTCTGGTGTCAGTGTTACCACCTTGAGTTATTTTGAAGACTGCCTGGTTTTCTTCGGTGCTTCCTGTTGGTGCAAGCGCGGCACCCGCGCGCGCGCACCTGGTGCTTTCAGCTATGTCCACGGCTTTACTCAGCGTTAAGTCATTGATTTCTTTGGCAAAGAGTTTGTCTCGCTCATGCCCTGGTAACATGCCCATGACGAACTTGTCTAGAAGATAATCCTCCAAATTCTTGAAAGCGCAGTAAGTAGCAAGGCCACGTAACCTTGCAGCCCACTGCGAGTGCGTTTCACCCGGTTGCTGCACAGCCGTATAAAACTTATGCCTTTCTGCAAACCCGCAGCGCTTCGGCACAAAATGGTCATCCAAGATTTTCAAGATATCATTATAGTTCTTCGTATCCAAGTCTTCAGGCAAGGCGAGATTGCACGCTAGTTGGTACGTGTTCTCCGTGAGTGCGCTCAACAAAATCGCTTTTCTCTTTACTCCAGCTTTATCATTATCCTCGCCAATGCTGTTGGCAATAAACCATTGCTGAAGCCGCCCCTTATAAAGCTTCCAGTCTTGAATGTGGTGATCAAAATTGGATATAGCTCCCAGTATAGAATTGACACCGAACATTTTTTTAATATATTTTTATATCCTCGTCGCCAATGTTGTATAGGAAACCTACAGAGGTGTTAATACAAAGACGGACTGATTCGCACTGGTGTATTCGACGCTTGCGCTTAGTGTGTGGCGCAGCCACATCTACTTATAGCTATGTACATACATAACAGTACCTATGGAGAAGAACGGGCAAGAAACTCCATGGACACTCTTTTAAATCAATATACACACATCAAAAGTGTCTAGGGATCAACATATATTTTTGCAATAACTTTTCTCCTGATTGATATTAATTAAAATTTTCTTTAAGGATTCATCAAATAAAGTGTTTTCGTTTGTCACAGTAACGATAAACCAAGTCACTTTTGCATTAATAAAGAAATTTGCCATTTTCCTAATAAAGGGATTTTTGACATTTGAACCACTAACACAAAAGTTCGAAAAAAAGACTGAAATAACAGTTTTCTCTAAAATTTTATTGGGTAACTTAAACAATTAATAATCCGTGTTTCTACCGCGAACACTAACAACACAAGAACATCGGTTTGGCATACTCAAAATGAGTTCATCCAAATCACGCTGTGGAATGGCCGCCCATGTTCGTTGCAACAACAAAAAAAGGTCTTCTTGCGACTGGATACCCTCCATATTCGGCAGAGCTCTTCTCTGTAGCATATCCCATGCATGCTCAATCGGGTTCAAGTCTGGCGACTGAGCAGGCCAGGGCAGGACATTGATGTTAGCTGCGGCGAGAGTCTGTCTTACAACTCTTGCGGTGTGCGGTCGTGCATTATCATGCATTAACTGAAATAAGGGACCGATTTGCACTTGTAGAGGAACGATGACGTCTGATACAATCGTCTCAGCATAAATTTGAGCGTTGAGGTTGCCTCTGATCCAAATCAACTCAGTTCTTCCGCCGATCCAAATACCCGCCCATACCATGATGGTTCCACCACTATAAGGATGGACTTCCTGGCAGGATTTTAATCGCTGTTGGCGTCCAGGGGTTCTCCAGTGTCGTATACGTCTTGTATCCGGTCTCATACCAAAACGAGACTCATCAGAAAAGCACACGAAACGCCATTGTTCTTCTGCCCAATTTCTGTGTTCAAGAGCCCATTGATATCGAATCCTACGATTGTGCATTGCTATAGGTGGTACCCGTAGCGGTCTTCGGGAATGAAGGTTCACTTCATGCAAGCGGTTTCTGACTGTTTGGTCGCTAATTAAGTTCCCTGAAGAGTGATGAAGCCTCACGGCTAACATCATGGCGGTTATTGTTGGAGCTCTTCGAGTTAAGATTTGAATGTATCGGTCTTGTCTCCGTGTGGTGCAGTGATACCGTCCTCCATGGCGCTCAGCCACGGTACCAGTGCTTCGGTAACCTGTCCAAAGTCGACTGATAACACTCTGACTTGTATTCAGAGCTAAAGCCACAGTACGTTGCCGGGAACCAGCTTCTATCATTCCCACGGCTCTGAGCATTTCTTCCCTGCTGAAATGACGTCGCCGCTCCATAATAACGTTGGTTTTAATCAGTAGTAGGGAAACAGTAGCACTAATAATGTCTTCAATGCGTTGTATGTTTTTATAGGGAAAATATTGACAGCTGATTTTCATCTTTTACTCGAATTTGATTCACAGTTCCTGATTCAAATTATGAAATGCACCAAAAAGGATCCATATAAATTTATAAAATCATAAATTTATTACAAAGCCACATCTCAATCTCAAGAAATCCGCATAAAAATGCTTGATCCCTAGACACTTTTGATGTGTGTATTATGGTTACAAAGTCATGGTTACATCATTCATGTTAAAAATTATGCATGTGAGAACAATGCAGAATGTTAAAAGCGTCCGTAATGAAAAGATGAGAAAAAAAAAGAAACAATTCAAATATAAATTAAATTAAAATAAGCCATGGCAGCAAAGAGATGACCAGTCCCTACTGACGGCGCCCGCTCACGAACATGACGCATGGATTAGCACCATTCAACTCAACCATTTTGAAGGGAGCTAAATGATCCAACACACGCGCCACCATCAGAGATCAAACGTCTCTCTGTGAGCTATGCTGCCGCGCCGTAGCAGTAACAAACGATGCTATTTCGTCGCGCAACGAACATATGATAATAGGTGGTGGGTACAGTATTAAACTATTAATTTAGATGATTAGTAAATATTTGTGAAATCCCAAGGTACAGGTGGAGTCGACATTAGCTAGTTACAGTCCGGCCGTCGAGAGAACGCAGGTGTCAAGAACGGATTCTCTCGTCGGCCGAACTGCAGTCTACAACAATATTTAGTTATGGAATATTCTTACCTAACAGTTTTTTAGCTTCTTTGGTTTGGTGGGAGATGGGACCATAAAAGTCAGACAAAGCGTGAAGAGTCCGAAAACGGAAGTTGTAGAAATCAATTAAGTTGTCAGGAACCAAAGCTCCAGCCTGGACCTGTAAATCACCATTATGTAACATGGTGCGGTGAAAAAGTATTTTAAAAACACACTAAATTTAGATTAAGAGTCCCTATCAATTTCGCGGGGCGAAAACAGAAAATCAGTTTTTTTTAGCGCAATTTTCTCTACATTCTTTTTTTAAATACACAGTTATTTACATTGATATACAAGCTGAAATTTTAATGGTTGTTTTCCCGAAGCGAAATGATTTTGTCTTGATAGTACAATCGCTTTATAAAAAAAATAAAATTAAATATTAAAAAATGGCAGATTTACAATTGTGAAAAACAAAACTCGAACGCGATCTTGAACCAATAGTACCTATAGCTACACTAATAGTACAGCTGATACGATACTACGTACTCCTTTGTTAACGAAACACAATAGGCACATATACCTACTTAACCACTCACGCACGTGTCCCTGGAAATACCAGGGGTTTTTCCAGGGTTACTTAAAGATGGTAGGTAGCGGGCGGGCGCACGTGAGTCACTATTGATTCTCACGCTTTCGAGTTGAGGTCATATTTTTATAATTATTTGAAAACAAAAACAATTTTATTTTTTAAATTTAACTCCATGAATAGGTAGCACTACTGAGACCAAATTGTTCTGCCGCGGGAAAACAACCATTAAAATTTCAGCTTGTATATGTTACACTAGATTAGCAATTACCGCACCAAGGCGTTGCCACTAGGCTGATGGCCACAGCCATCAGCGTAGCTAACGTCAGTTCAGTGCTCTGTGTGACGCCAACCGAAGTCAACCGAGTGACATGCGACAAAAAATATCGCGAAAGAGTGCGATTCAAGATCACAAAAACATAATAAATTAACCGGAATTACTTTCCACACGTAAATTAATTGTCTCTGTGTTTATATCAACGTAAAAACGCAATAAAATGTAGAATTTTGTAAATTAGGTTCAGTGTTACCACTAAAAACTCATTTTTAGTTTCCCACATTAGTGGGAGTTTTTAATTTATGGAATAAGTGATTTTAAATATTTTTTAATAATAAAAACGTAGCAGGGTGCCTAAAGATGCAGCACACCGTGTAAAATGGGTGGAAATAATCCGATTGCTGAGAAAAGAGACTGACTGGCTACCTACTAAATCATTCAATTTCATTAATAATAAAGAAAAAATATTCAAAAAGAAAATTTCTTAGTTATTTTCATTATTTATAAACTTCTATTACACATCCAATAAGAAATACATAATTCAAATATTTGAAAAATAATTTAACTTAACCTAAAACGCTTTTTATGGCTTAAAATGTTGGGTAAAATTTCGCATGGGTAGGCAACCCCATCCCGTCATTGCATGTTTATAATGCGGTCTTTGTCTAATCTAAGTGACAGTATTATTCTTACAACGTGTGTAAGTGAGACAGATATATGTTTACTTTTAAATGTTTAGTGGTTTCAAAGCTACGTCGTCGCGTTTATAAAGTGGCTACACTTTTTTGACACATTTTATTGAGGTTTGCTTCTCTAGTTATATAGCTCAATGGTTATTTATCACCTATTTATCTAGTAAGTCTAAGAATTTAAATTTTATTAAACAAACGATCGTATTTAAGTAGTCAAAATAAAAATATAAACATTGATTTTGGTAGATAAATACCTTAAATTTTAAAATATTTAATACTTATTGTGGCTTACAGCCTCATTTGTGTGCTGGATTGGTGGGGAATAAAACCACTGTGAAGATGGACGGTGGACTATGGAGGTATTAACTTAAATGAAAATACAAGTTTCCACTGTCAAAGGTAGCGAATACTGAAGTCTACTCAGTCTACTGTCGTGTACCAGATCTGAATAGCAACTGGGAACTGACTTGTAGCAGATCTGAATATCAACTAGGAACTGACTTGTAGCAGATCTGAATATCAACTAGGAACTGACTTTCTTTGTATGCCCCAGTAGCGGCAGTTTCTCCCTACCATTTCCCACGCTATGGGTCTTACCCCTGTACAGTACTCGCTACGCTATTGTTTATTAAAAGGTAAAGATTATAAACACATTTGGTGCGGATAACAATGTCGGCACAAAACTACAAACTTCTTACAATCTATTAAAAATGTTACTAGGGAATATCCCATAGCAATGTCGGCACGAAGCTATAATCTACTAAGAAATGTGTATTTTTATGAATGGGTGCAGGTAATAATCTTTGTTCACATTTAAACATTAAGCAACTAATAAAACAATGAATTGTACTAAGAAAGACGCTTGGCAATAAGTAAATACAATGCGTGACCCAAGTTCCAAAGCACCGCCGTAGGGTCTCACATCTGGCTTCATCTACTTTCTAGAAATGATTATTATGATACCTGTGTGCTTCCCAAACATAAAAATACCACGTGTCTATAACTATTCTACTTGAACTTAAACTATGCGATCGGCTGTCCTGCACACTTATTATTATTTTCAATGAATTCTTACGCGTAGACAAGGGTTTTGCACATGGTTTTATTGGGTTTTTTTAGCGTGATCAACATTTTTTTACAAGTACTAAATCATTAAATTTTAAAAAACAAAATTGTACACTTACTAATATAATATATGCCCAGTATTTACAAATTTTTTTTAGATTGTTATTTGCTGCCAGTAAGTTATGAAAGCAATTGAAAAACATGGTGTTTCGTGCTTACGTAAAAACGTGTGTTAGATTTTTATTTTTTGTAATATTTATATTAAGTAGTTATCAAAATTAAAATTGTACACTTACTAGATAAATAGTTGATAAATAACTGTGTATTAAAAAAAAAAAACTAGTTAAATTAAGGTTATTGAGAAATTTGCGCTGAAAAAACTTGAATTTTCTGTTTTTAGACCGCGAAATTGATAGGGACCCTTAACTAAGTCACAGTAAATATACAGTAGGTTATCTAAGGCCGCCCGCCGAGTTATTAGCCTACTCTTGCGTTGATACCCAGGGTTGTCACTTTTACTTTTAGTTAATATTTTCGAACAAGCAGCACTTGATCTAAATTTATAAAATAAAAAGCATATTATTTTTCTTTCATGATACCTTACTTTAATATCTAACTATCTGATGACGTAGGGTTTTGTGTAGATTCACCTAATAATGTATTACAAATTTGAACTTGAAGGTAGCGTGATGGACTATTTCCCAGGTTTCCCAGTTTTGTATACAAAAGTCGTTATATTTACAAAATGAAACCATATCTAACAAAAATAACTGTTGCATTTAGTATAATACACATCACCTTACAATAATAAACAAAAAGAACAGACCTCTTTAACACATTTTTTTCATACGATAAGCGAAACAAAAACAAGTGTCAAGTGGCCGACCCGAACGCCGGCCAAAAAAATGCGATGTACACACAAGTATATAAGTCGATCGTCAGACTACCGGAACCATATTTGGATTGAACAACACATCAGACAATAGAAAAAATAATAATTTCAAAAGTAATTAATTTGCAATATTAATTATTGTGAAATTGCCCTTATTACAACTATACCTACGCGAAAAATATGTTTACCTAAACGATGTTTCGTACTCAATCCTCTATTTTATAGTAAAACTAGACTTCTTAAAATAAACTTTAGCTCTAAACATAGTATTCAGAAAAATGCGACTCGGCTACGCTCTTAATAAAGCAAATAAACTGTGAAATAAACAATACAATACCATATTTTCTAATAATATTTAAGTATAAGTAGGTACTTACATTTCTGGTTGAGTAGGAAGTATGAAGAATGATAAGTCCGGGTTTGCGAAATCATTATTGAGGCACCCGAAAACACTACAATATTTTTTTCCCCTTTTTGAAGTCATGATACTCGTAATTTACGACAAGTGTCCGCCGCCCGCGCCGGCGAGAGTTGACGAACGCAAGCGGTCATGTAGCGTACGCGCGTGCTCACAGTCGCGCTGCACAGCCCGCACTGCCGCCACCTTATTCCCCCATATATTATGCTAGCGTGTGCGTGAAATCGCGTGCCGACATGGCGCGCGGCGCGCACGCACACATTCAAACCGAGAGCGGCACGTTTGTATGAAGATGTTTTACTGTATATTTATCTACTGTGACTAAGTCCTCAGTTTAATAATAGATAGGTACCTACGAATAAAGTAGGTATACTTAACGTAAAAATAAATAAAGTTACTTACCTTTCCAATAATAGCTTGCAAAGTGCCAAGCTCACTTAAGAAGTGGCGGTCTTCATCTACGGTTTGCTTCAAATGAATAAGCTTGAGTGCAGACATCGCTTTGTAAGACATGTTATTCACATTACCAAACACATTCTTAATTGTATTGAACTGGAAATTAACATTCATTTAAGGCATTAAGTCCGCCTTTGTACCTTTTTTTTTGTGCGAAAAGTTTAAATAAATAAATTATTAACTATGTCTGTCTCTTAAGCCCTCAGGGAGAGGGCACGCCGCGATAGCGGCGGTAAGACCCCTCTTTGAGGAGTGGCTAGAGAGGCGCCACGGCGCCCTCACCTACCGCCTGACGCAGGTCCTCACCGGACACGGGTGTTTCGGGAGGTTCCTGCACATTATCGGGCGGGAGGAAACGCCCGGGTGTCACCACTGCGAGGGTCGCCCGGAGGACACGGTGGAGCATACGGTGGCGGTATGCCCCAATTGGGCAGAGCACCGCCGTGTTCTCGCAGAGGCGATCGGCAGCGGCGGCGACCTCTCGCGCCCGGCCCTGGTTCAAGCCATGGTCCGGGGCGAGAGGGAGTGGGAGGTAGTCACCTCCTTCTGCGAAGCAGTCATGCTAGCGAAGGAGGTGGCGGGACGGATGAGGGAGAGGGCCTCACGTCCCAGCCGCCGCGGGAGACGCCCCGGGCGTCGGGAGCCGCGAGACGACTCCCGGCCACCGTAGGCGCGGGCCTGCGGGCGGAGAGTAATGGGTAACTCTCCGTCCGATCAGGACCAGGCCCGTGCCGGACGGCGCGTACGTGTTCCACGCGCGCCTCAAAGAGATGTCAGCAGCAAGGAAGGGGCCCGAAAGGGCCGAAGCCTGCCGGGGCAGCGGGATTGTCCGAAAGGGTTACCGCTACCCCGGAACACAAAGGGCTAAGGAAGGAACACGGGTGGGTTTTAGTCAGTAAGAGTCTGACACTCCCTTCTGCTCCACCCAGAGCGGGAGGGGTCATTGGATGATTTCCCATCCACAAAAAAAAAAAAAAAAAAGCCCTCAGGGAGTAGTTTAATTAATCCTAAGGCAGGCAGCATGTCTAAAATGCTATGAAAGAAAATAGTAACTGATTTCTTGTAGTCAATATTAATTAACTTGCTGTTTTTCCTCGACACACAACGCGAAGGAGCGAATTGATATTTAAGTCTTAGGTGTAATTTTAACCAGTGCATGTTCTTTTCACCCGGACTATATTTAAGTTCGTAGGTACTTACCTTATTTTCATCAGATAGTTTGATATTTACGACTTTGTTGTCTCCGAAGTCCAAGCGCTGCTTAATTCTGAGCTTTACACCTTTGAAGGTATCTGGCTCAAATTCATCTACGATTAGCGGAAAGACTTTGGTCTTCAACCCTGCCTGAAAATTAGATTTAGATAGATACTAAATATAAATAGTTTGCATTTTTGTGTTTTACCTGAAATCACTAGAGATTATGAGCAAAACTTTTTTTTTTTAAACAGCTTTTCCTGAGATACCGCTTTTGCATTTAGCACGGCAGTATTATGGTCTCGGTCTCGGTTTTGGTGGATTTAATTATTGTACAATGTCTAATTTTTGTAAAACGCTCAATAATATCAACTTGTATGTTATAGTTTTAATATTCTCATATAGGTACTTAAGAGTCCCTATCAATTTCGCGGTCTAAAAACAGAAAATTCAATGTTTTTCAGCGCAAATTTCTCAATTACCTTAAGTTAACTATTTTTTTTATTAAATACACAGTTATTTATCAACTTTTTATGTAGTAAGTCTACAAATTTGATAACTACTTAATATAAGTAATGAAAAATAAAAATCTAACACATGTTTTTACGTAAGCACGAAACACCATGTTTTTCAATTGCTTTCTTAGCTTACTAGTGTCTAGTAGCATATAACAATCTGAAAAAAAAATCTAAATACTGGGCATAAAGTATATTAGTAAGTCTACAATTTTTTTTTTTTAAGTTTAATGAGTTAGTACTTGTAAAAAAATGTTGATCACGCTGACAAAACCCAATAAAATCATGTGCAAAACCGTTGTCTACGCGTAAGACTTTATTGAAAGTAATAATAAGTGTTTTTGGAATCAAATTAGATTATTGATTTTTTGATTATTATTTATTTGTTATTATTAATTTATTATTTATTTGTTGTTATTATTAATTTAATTTAATTTAAAATTTCATATTTCATAAAATCAATTACAATTTTGCATGATTAAGATTAATTTGTTATTGTTATGTAATTTTAATAGCTATTGGAATTAAAAGGCTTTTTTATTTTTTATTTTATTTTATTTATTTTATTAATAATAAGTGTTTAATATCTTAAAATTTGAGGTATTTATCTACCAAAATCAATTTTTATGTTTTTATTTTGACTACTTATTTAATTGTAGTAAAATATCTAGATAATGCCTTATAAACTTAAATTTGTTCGTTCCTGTACTAAAATTTAAATTCGTAGACTTACTAGATAAGTAGGTGATAAATAACTTTGTATTAAAAAAAAAACTAGATAATTTAAGGTTGTTGAGAAAATTTATCAATGTCAATGTGTATATAAAAATCCAGAAATAGTCTTGGTCAGATCATTTTGAGGACCATGTAGATTGGTGTCTGAAATGGTCTTTTGAGGAAAGAACCACACGGATTTGAGTGGACCAGGACCTGTCCAGTCAGTGCACGCATTTGTCAAATTGTCAGTAATATGTTATGGATATCACTGTATTTTTTAAACAGATTAATATTTTTATGTGCATACAAAAGATTATCATAAATGTACTGAGAAGGCACATTTAACTTTGTCTCTGAGGGCGTGTCTGTGACTACATTTATAAATGACTACATTTTTGTAAAATAAAAATTGTCTGAATATCGGCGTCTTTTCCCCACTACAGAATACCGTACGACATCACACTATGAAAATAACTAAAGTAAACTAAACGGGCTGTCTCTAAATCAGTTAAATCACGAATTTTTCTAACGGGCGTATGCTGCAGAGCTAAGCTAGCTTTTTTGACAATTTATCTATACCCATTGAAGCTTGCCATCCAATGTTATGCCTAAGAATACTGTGATATCTTCGGGTTTTAACTCTTCATCCTTTATGAGAACACTAGTTTCTATTTGTCTAACATGGGGTATCGTAAACTTAATACATTAGGTTTTTTTTTCGTTAAGAAGTAGGTTATTAACATTTAACCAGTCAACTACTTTTGCGAGGGCGCTATTTACATTGTCAGTAACCAGCTGCTGACGTTTGAGTTTAAATAAAAGTGAAGTGTCATCTGCAAACAACACTATATCATGATTATCCTTTATGAGGTAAGGCAAGTCATTAATATAAATAATAAATAAAAATGGGCCAAGAATTGAGCCCTGGGGGACCCCCATTCTTACTACAGACCCAGGTGATCTTTTTCCATTAACATCAACTCTCTGAATCCTATCACTAAGTAAGAAGTAAGAAGATCCAGGGAGGCGTTACGGATTCCGTAGTGGTGCAGTTTCCTGATTAATGTTTCATGAAGAACACAATCGAATGCCTTGGACAAATCGCAAAAGATGCCCAACGCATCGCATTTGTCCTCCCAGGCATTATAAATATGTCCTAAAAGTTCAACTCCGGCATCGGTAGTCGAACGACCCCTTGTGAAACCGAACTGTTTGTTATGCAGTAATTTATTTTTATTAAAAAATTTTACTAACTATAGACCCATTTCAGTACTACCTATAGTACTGAAATGGTAGTAGGGTCTCATGTACTACCCGATTTAAACAATGGTATTATTTTACTGTTTTTCATAAGATCAGGAAACTCACCACGGTCGATACAATTATTAAATATAACAGCTAAACTAGGTGCTACAATGTTTATAATCGACTTAGCAACATCCACAGAATTACCCCAAAGATCTGCAGTCTTTTTAACATTAATGTGTTGAAGGTTTTAATTATATCTTTACGGGTGACATATTGGAAGTTAAATTCAGAATCACAAACTGGGACATTTTCCTTAAGTAGAGACTCTGCAGCAGTGGGTGATGAGTTTAGAGATTTAGTTGTTGATACGGGAATCTCTGCAAAGAAATTTTCAAAAGCCGCGGCGACTTGAGAATTTTATTTAATTATATTGTCATCAATATCAAGGCTGTAGTCACTACTTCGGTTGCATGACTTTCCCATTTCGCTATGAATGACATTCCAAGTCATTTTAATAATGTTACTAGGTACTATTTTTTATTTTTGAACTCAAGTTACGTGACTTGGCAATACTACAAACTTTTTTAAATATTTTAGAATAATTTTTAACATATAAATTAAATTCAGCAGTGTTTATACAAATCCGTTCTTCATATAATTCATAAAGTCGTTTTCTACTTTTATGTATACCAATGGTGGCCCAGTCGCTGAAGGAAGCGTTACTATTAACCGATAATGTCTTTGGAATGAATGTATTATCAAATTGTGTGCAATACATATTAAAAAAATCATTATATTGTTGATTAGGGTCATCATTAGTCAACAAAAGTGGTAATTTACTCGGAAGTTTAGTCTTAATTAACATAATTCATAAAGTCGTTTTCGACTGTTATGTATAGGTACCAATGGTGGCCCAGTCGCTGAAGGAAGCGAAAGAATTAGAATGAAGTTATCTCATACCTCAGTTTTTAAGATGCAGTTGGTGGCAGTTTATTTTAGATAAATCTCTAGATTTGATGCCACTAAACGCAAAAGTATCAATAACTTCGGTTAAATCCAGGCTTGATGCGGCACCCTAATTGCGTAACACACTAGGCCTCTGCCTCGAATCTTGCGGGCAGCGGGGCGGTAGCGGCGGCGGCGCGGGAGCGGCAGGATCTTATGCGTACATTTAAATAGACCGGTTTTCGAACACAGCGGCGCGGGAGCGGCGGGGGAGCGGGCAACGAGCGGTGCACTCCAGTCAAGCGGCGACCACCCGCTCGTCTGCTAACTGCTTTGCAGTGTTATGCTATTTATTTTTGTGACGTATGGAAATGTCCTCGGACGTGCAAGAGCAAATTGTTATACTTACCTTAGCGTCAAGTATAATTTTTCTGCTGGAGATATGTATATGCTGTATAGTTTTGGATTAATTTCAGACTCTAAATCGCCTTTGATAGCTTCAAGAATATAGTCAAAAGTTTCTACACTAATTCTGGTGTAGCCGTAGAATTTGTCGGGACATTGCCTCTGTTCATTGTAATTTCTAAAAAACTCGCCTTTTATTTTCTTTGCCCTATAGTAGGTAGGTATTATAAATCGAGCATTGAAGATGTTGTCGCCGTTGGTCAGACATTTCATTCGCGAATAAAAACAAATATCTCGACGACACAACCACAAACACAACACTACGCCGCTATAGCTGGCTGCAACTATTTGCCTTTATTGTTTTATCAGGCACTTTTCCTTGGGATAATTAAAATAATTGCTTCATCCTTTATTTAACATATGTTTGAAGATACAACTAAATTAGATAAATGAAGCAAATATGTAGCAATTATTGACGCAATACATTTTGGAAAACTCTGCATGCTTGGCTTTAAACTAGGAGGCGACCAGCCAACCAAACGTCAGGATGGCTGTACAAAAAAAAAATGTTATTTCTGAATATATATAGTATGTAGCAATTATTTATTAAATGTAGCAAATATAAGCAATTATGTAGCAATTTTCTAATCAACTCTCATAGACCAAAGCCACAGGCAACCAGCCATTCTGACACATACGCTGGTTTCGAGAACTGGTCTGCGTTGCCCGCGCCGCTCCCGCGCCGCCGCCGCCGCCGCCCCGCTGCCCGCAAAATTCGAGGCAGCGGCCTTACTCTCAATTTGAATCATTTTGAAGCATATTGCTAAGCCATTGCTCCATGTGTTCGAAAAATGTGTCTGCTCAACAACGTAAATAATGCAATGAATGTTGTTGAACTGTCAAAATGAAACCCATTGCTACTGATAGTGTGTTACGCAATTACCCTGCGGTTTTGTTTTCAATTGCTATTAGCGATAAATGTCGGAGTCGAGGTTTGGCCCATACTATTTCTTAAATATTTATTTTATTATTTTTAATTTGCTAAATGACCTTTCAGCTGCTGCAGAAGTGACAGGAATTGTAAATAATAATAACATTGCTGTAAATACTTCCGTTAGGTCGCATTCTAGCACTCTATATTTGCTCATTATTTTCTTACATAATTGGTGAACAGTCCATAGAATGAAGAGCTTCTAATGAAGTCGTGGCGCTGGTGGCACGAAAATCCGGAACTTCTATTGAAGTCCGTGGCGGTCCAAAGGAAAATATTTATTATCAAGGTTATATGTTATATGTTATTTTGGCTATCCGTTTTTTTTCCGTTCTCGAAAAAAAAATCATGATTCAAATACAAAATAAAACGCACATCGATGAATAATAAAACGCACATATCCGTCAAGTTGACAACACTGCCAACCCACAGAAAGAATTTAGGGGAATTTGGGGAATTCCCTACTTAAAACTTTCGAATTTCACTCAACTGAGTTGCCGTGATTAAAGTCGGGTTGCGTCCTGTCATATTTATTTTGAAAATGGGAGAAATTTGCAAAAGTTCAGATCGATCGAGATTTTCTGGTAAGGATTCGAGGGCCCCCTAAGCTTGAGGGCCCGGGGCACTGCTGCCCCGCCTAGCCCCTAGGTAGCTACGCCACTGTGGAGCATGGGTTTAATGCCTGGTGTCTAAAAAGTAAGTCAAAGAACCATGACCTCAATTTTCAAGGAAATTAATTCAATCTTTTTTTTTTGGTTTAGTGAAATGGATAAAAACTTTTTACTAAGTAGATTTTCTTTTAAACTTATTTTTTTACCGTACGTTCAATTTGCCAAACAATTCTTCCTTTTCCACGAGTTGCATTTGGGCACTCACATTTTCGCCAAGGCTGACGACACCATCAATGTACACCTCCACAGCAGCTTCAGGGGTGTTGAAAGGGTCCATGATATACATGCCATTCCATTCTGCATTCTGTTAACAGAGTGTAATTAAATTTGAGACTTTTTCTGTGGTACCTACCCTAACCTAACTACTCTCGAAATATAGTCAGAAAAGAATATTTTTATTTCGCAGGCTACCGAACCACATTCGCCAAAAACTGCACAGTTATGTAATTGCCACATTTGCGCGAACGGCGCGACCGCAGCGCGGGCGCGGCGCCCAAGCCTCGTAGTTAATTATGTAAGTTACAAAAATTACAATTAAAAATTGTAGCGTAGGTATTCACTGAGCGACAATTGTATCAAATTGCGGTTTCAAAGACAGTCGCAGTAAAAACAGCCGCAGCAAAAACAGCCTCAGCAAAAACAGCCTTTTATTGCGCTTGTGCATTGATTTCTTCGGGTCACAAAATCTTGTGGCTTAAAACCGCACCATAATATATGAACCGCACTTTGGAGGTATTCTGTGACTTTGGTTAACCCACGGGGTTAACCGCAGTGCGACCAAGCACTGAAGCAGCGCAATTTTTACAACGCATACCTTTCAATTGTACCACCGCCCTTACTGCTACGACATAAAGGTGCTGTCAATATGAAATTTTGCGGCTGAACTGATCAGCCGAGTCGCCTGGCAGCGCCGGCGAACGATATAGGTAGGTACGGTCCCGTGAATCACGTAGGTACCTACGTATTAATTTACGGGTTAGGCAGATACCTTTAATAGCCAAATTGAAATGGTCATATTGAGCCGCTGATATATTTGACTTTAAACTCTGCACCCTAATTGCGTAACGCACAATCAATCATAATCAGCACCCTAATTGCGTAACGCACGATCAATCATAATCGGAATCATTTTGAAACAGATTGCTAATCCATTGCTTCATAAGTTCGGAAAATATGTCTGCTCAACAACGTAAATAACGCAATGAATATTGTTGAAATGTCAAAATGAAACAGATTGTGATTGATCGTGTGTTACGCAATGGCAATTGCGTAACACATTATCAATGGGAATCGGTTTCATTTTGACAGTTCAACAACATTCATCGCGTTATTACGTATTGAGCAAACAAGTTTTTCGAACTTACGAAGCAATGGATTAGCAATTTGCTTCAATATGATTCAGATTCCGATTGATAGTGTGTTACGCAATTAGGGTGCAGGGTGCTGAATCATTTTGAAACAGATTGCTAATCCATTGCTTCATAAATTCGGAAAATTTGTCTGATTAACAGCGTAAATAGTGCAATGAATGTTGTTGAACTGTCAATATGAAACAGATTTTGATTGATCGTGTGTTACTCAATTAGGGTGCTGGTTTAGATTAAAATATTATTTACTAGCTTTTGCCCGCGACTTCGTCCGCGTGGGTTTCGTACTTACCTCAAATAAATTTAACACCCTCTCCACCTTCCCTTGAAAGGTAGTTAATTCGAAAATTATTGATTACGATCTTTATACTTTATTTAAAGAAATAAGTATTCGGGCCAATATTTTAGTTAAACTACCTAAAATGTTTCAAATAAACTATCCTCCCTTTTCATCACGACAGGGCTTGTTTTTATTAAAAAAGCATTTGGTACGTTTCCATTTTTATGACATAAAGATTATCTAAACCCATTTTCGTGTTAATGGAAGTTGAAGTTTCTACTCCTTAAACTTTATTACCCTTTTCCACCCCGGTAGGAGTCGAATAAGTAAAACCCTAAAACTTTTAAGTAAGTAGTAAAACCCTAAAAGTGACAATCTTTATTATTTACTGAGGCAAATGTTGAAAAGTTTCAAGTTTCTTAACCAAAGGAATAAGACCGCCTTTTCACCTTCACAGTTTTTATCCCCATAGGGGCGTAATATTGAAAACACGTTTGGGACGTTTCCATATCTTGACTCAAAGATTATATTATACCAATTACCCATTGAATCAAGCCACGCAATAAAATACTCCTCTGTGAAATGGACTACCCCCGTTCACCCCGTTAGGGTTAGATTTTCGAAAAACTCAGTTACACTTTATTATTTATTTTGGTATTAAGTATACATACTTAGTTTCGAGTTTATATTATTGGACCGCGCGATAAAATTCTTCCATACAAACTGACACCCTCAATCTCCCTAGAGCAGAAAAACATAAAATGACAAACTATAATTTACTTAGATAAGTATTTGTGCCAAGTTTTAAGCTTAAATTTATTCATACTATTTTTTGGAGTAAATCAAGTTACGAACTATAATACCGGCCTTAAAAATCGAATTACCACTTATAACCCGTCAGGGGTCTATTTTCGAAAGACACATGTCTTATTACTTAGGCAAATATTCCTTCCAAGTTTCGAGTTTATTAACCAAATGAATAAGATTTTTCATATAAGCTGTATCCCCACTTTTCACCCCTACAGGGGTGGAATTTTGAAAAATCGTTTGGAATGGGTTCATTACTTGACTCACAGATTATTTATACCAATTTTTGAGTTAATTAAGCCAGGCAGTAAAATTTACCCTGTAAAATTAACTACCCCTTTTCTCCCCGTTAGGGGTAGATAGATTTTCGAAAAACCCTGATACACGTAATTCTTCATTTTTGGTATTAAGTATAAATACTGAGTTTTGAGTTAATCGGACCGCGCTTTAAAATTCTTCCACACAAATTTTGACACCCCCCAATCCCCTGTTAGGGGATAGTTTTGAAAAACAACAAATGCCAAACTTTATAATTTACTTATATAAGTATTCGTGCTAAGTTTCAAGTTTATTAACCCAAGGAATAAGATTTTTCATATAAGCTGTATCCCCACTTTTCACCCCCACAGGGGTGGAATTTTGAAAAATCGTTTGGAACGTGTTCATTACTTGACTCACAGATTATTTATACCAATTTTCGAGTTAATTAAGCCAGGCAGTAAAATTTGCTCTGTAAAATTAACTACCCCTTTTCTCCACGTTAGGGGTAGTTTTTCGAAAAACCCTGATACACGTAATTCTTTATTTTTGGTATTAAGTATAGATACTGAGTTTTGAGTTAATCGGACCGTGCATTAAAATTCTTCCATACAAATTTTGACACCCCCCCATCCCCCTTTAGAAGGTAGTTTAGAAAAACAAAAAAGGCCAATTTTCATAATTTACTTCGGTAAGTATTCGTGCCAAGTTTCAAGTTTATTAACTCAAGGAATAAGATTTTCCATACAAACTTTCATCCCCCATTTAACTTCTTTAGGGGTTGAATTTCGAAAATTCCTTCCGTATTCCTCGTCTACATTATAAAAGGAACCTCTGTGCAAAATTTCAGCTTTCTAGGTCCAGGGGTTTGGGCTGGGCGTTGATGAGTCAGTCAATCAGTCAGTCAGTCAGTCAGGACTTGTCTTTTTATTTATATAGATAATAACATACTTGTATAACAGAAAGTCCAAGAGCAGCACAAAATATCTCTTTCAGAAGGCTTTCGTACGTATCACCTGTCCGAATAAAGGTTAGAGAGCTTGGACTATGAAGAACACATAACTCTCCGTCAGCATTGGTGCCTAAAATGAATAACAAATTTTAATATACTTAGGTATTTTTTTCAAAAATTATGTCTTTTTTCATGCTAACCGCCGATTGAGCCAAATAAAATTAAATCTTAATCCAAGGCATTAAGACTCAATTTTAAATGCTTAAAGTAATGCTAGTGTCAACAAAAAATAGCAAGCTTTAAAAAAATAAGTTTTGGTCATTGTATTATGCTTTTAACTCAATACTCTAAATGGGGTGTATGAGGTCTTACGCTAATTATGTTACACCTTGTATATTCACGCCTTTTTCCCATGGGGAATCTCACATCTGCTACGACAGTACACACGGCTACACATCAAGCATATACATTTTCAGTTTTAGCTGACCTCGCATTGTATAGGTTTTTCGTACAATCAGAAGTCAGCTTATACTGATTAAGTGTAGCTTGATGTGTAGCCGGCCTATGTAATTACATACTGTTTATAGAACAATGCATATAACATACTTATTTAGAAACGTCGTTTGCGTCCGTGCGTAAAGATAATAAACAAACGGCGATAGCTCGCACAGTTGACCCAGCCTTATACCTAATACAAGATACAATAAGAAAATACTTGCCAATAAGTGCTAGAACAAGAGTAATCCAAAATAGAACCATTTTTTTCGTAAGCTGAAAAGCTCCCGTATTATTATTATACTCTTTGCTGAAAAGAGCTATGTACTAAATGCTTAATATTGCACTGTCAAAGATTCGTTAAAGATTTATTTTGATGTTCGTTATTTAAACATCATAGATTTTTTGGAAGGCCAATTTAGGTTTTATTTAAGTTCTGTTCTTTGTCACGGAATTAGTTTGTACTATAGGGACGGAAACATCCAGTCTATCGATTCTGTAAAAATCTCACTGTGAATACTGTCGATTTATGATAGTTTGCGCGTCGATGTCCCTCCATCCTGCCGATGGATTCTGGAAAAATCTCACCGTGAAAAGTTAGGTGAAGTGAGCTTAGAGTGAGCTGTCAAGAGTATCAATCCCTAGCATCAGGATGACACTGACAGCGAACTGCAGGCTCACTTCTTTGATAAGTTTAATGTTCTTGCTAAAGAGCAATACGGATTTAGGAAGAACTGAGGGGCTATTCTACTAATTTCCAAGAACGTTCGCAGTCTGATCTCAGTCTCAATCTGTCAAAAATACTTCAAATTTCCCTACATTTTGACAAGTTTTTGACATTTGTTTGTCGCCGAGATGAGACTGCGACTAGATTTTGAACGTTTTAAATTAGTAGAATTGGCCTACAGATCAACTTCACTAGCAGCGTTTAACCTAGCTATATCAATTTTAAATAATATTAACGCTAAAGTTACAACATCAGCTCTGTTCTTAGACCTAAGCAAAGCTTTCGATTTCGTTCATCATTCAATTCTTCTCGATAAATTGAATAAAATCGGTATAAGAGGTCCAGCCTTAGAATGGTTGAAATCATATATCTGTCGAATAGAAGTCAAATCACGAGAATCACCAAATTTGAAGAAAACGGTAACAGTATCAACAATTTTGATTCCCAACCTCGACATAATTACTTTGGTGTACCGCAGGAAAGCATTCTAGGGCCACCATTATTCCTTGTGTATATTAACGATCTTCCTCAAGCAGTAAAACAAGATTGTGTCCTTTTTGCTAATGACACGACGGTAGTTATAGATTGTAAGAACGTTGAAACCTATGAGTCAGATATAAATAACACACTAAATAACATCATCACAACAACAATGATAACAATGGCCTATAAGTTAATATAGATAAAACGAAAATATTAAATTTCAAAACGCAAAAGAGTAAATGCCTCCAATTTAAAATATCGCATAGCAACCAATTAGTCGAACAAGTACACAAAACAAAATTTCTGGGGATAACACTCGATGAACACTTCACCTGGAAAGAACACATTGACGAAATATGTATGAAAATAAATAGATGTGTTTATGCTTTAAAAAAAGTTAAAAATGAGACATCTAAACAAGCTGCAATGATGGTGTATCACGCCTATATTTGTTCCATTATTCGGTATGGTATTATTGTTTGGAGAAATTCCACGGAAATATCTAGAATACTACTAGCACAAAAAAAAATGCCTTCGTACAATCTTTAACATGGAGTCTGAATCGTGTAGACCAGTGTTTAAATCATACAAACTTCTTACCGTTCCTTGTATTTACATTTACGAATTTGCAAAATTTGTTAAACTTAATTCTAAACTCTTTGAACCTAAAAATAATTTTAACAAACGAAAAGTCACAGTATTTATTGAAAATTCCTGGGGAGTTATTCTCTAAGGATACAGCGTTGCGGGCAGCGCTATCGCAGCCGTGAAACCCACCGCGACAGCGCTGCGACAGCGCAGCCCGCAAGGCTGTATCCTTAGAGAATAGCATGGCTGTACCTAGGATAGAACTATTCAGGCGCAGCTGCGTGTATATGGCGCCACTTATATATAACTCATTAACTATCTGGATTACAGAACTACCTTACAAAAAATTCTGTGTGATTTTGAAAAAATGGTTGATATCACATAGTTTTTATTCTGTCGGCGGATTTCTGAACAAAAAATCTTGTCAGTCCTACCACTTCAGAAATGCATTGTAATATTTTTTTAATTAGTTATGTTCCTTTGATAATTTAACTTCCTTATTAGTTTGATACTCTATGTTTTAATACATACCTACTTACCTACTTCATGTATTAAATATTTGCATGCCATCATTACATGGCGGAATGTGTCTTTGCACTACAATTTTACATAATATCATCTCTTTTACCTACCACATTTTATGCAAATAAATGATTTTGATTTTGATTGATTTTGATTCACCTAAGTTTTCACGGTGAGATGGTTACAGAATCGCACTGCTGTGATAACATAGGTGAAGTGAGCGTGAAGTGAACTATCAATGGAGGCAATCCCTAACATCAGGTGGAATGACAGCACACGTCACCTTAGTTTTCACGGTAAGATTTTTACAGAATAGCACTGCTGATCAGTGAAGTGTCAAATGAAAGGCCGTGGTGGAAGATCAATGATCAACTCAGTCTATATCGCAGTCGACAGTAACTTTATATTGCCAGGCTGTTTTGCCAGGTGTTGCTCACGGAGTCACGGCACGGCAGTGCTTGTATGCACCCGATAATCAGGATAATTTCTATAAAATCACGCCTCAGATTTGAGCCAAACATATTTATATATTATAAGTTTGGTATATTACTTAGGTACCTACATGTACTTTATCACGAAATTATAACCCCAAAATAATTTACTTAAATAAAAAACAAGTTTAAAGACTAAAAAATATATAAATTATATTTTCTATTAATTTATATCGTGTGGCAATGGGTGTAATGTACCTGAAATAAATGAATTCATTATTATTATTATTAAAACCCGAGTACCTACTGAAAAGGATGAAACAAGAAAGTACCTTCCCGTGGTCGCATGCCGCTGTACTAACATAAGCCATTAAGCCATGGTAAGCCATGGTAGCATGCAGTGGCGGGGCAAGACTTAAATTTGATGTGGGCTAGATAAATTTTGCGAGGCCGGGGTGATGGATGACGCAAGAGGAGGGATTTTGTTGAGAGAATTTTTTTTTGATACTAAAATTTTTTTTATTCATAAAAATGCAAACTTCTCCATTGTAATTATTTTACAGTATTAAGTACCTATACCTGACCTAACAGTCAGCAATTAATTAAACAGAAATTTTCTGCTTTTAGCCTTACTGAACTCCACAATAACTATGTCGTAATCCAGATTATCTATCTATACAGGGTGTCCCTGGAAGTATGGATCAAACGAGAGAGGGGCGTGGGCAAAGTCATTTCCAAACTTTTTGATCCTGAGAATGTTGGTGAATTTTTTTACGGTTCAAAAGTTATGACCAACTTTTTATTATTTTCAAAGTGATTGAAAATAACAAAAGTTCGTATAGTGCTCAAAGAACAAAATCATTTAAAAAAAAGTACTACGAACTGTCAATTTAATTTTTATTTTATTTTATTTTATTTATTTGGGACAAAAAACAGTTATACATTACAGCATTGACATAAAGTAGTTATATTACAGTCGAAAAAACGTATAACCCACACTATTGTCCACGACGTGACATCTGATCATCATATGATAACGAACGCGTGTTAAATGAGAGACTAACAAGAGAAAAGAAAAAAAAAAAAAAAAAAAGTACATTAGTATTTATAAGAAAAACAGTATTTACCGACGAATCGAAGGAAGCGGATGACAAGAGCATCCATCTTATGGGCGACTTGCAAGAGATTGTGAAACCATTTTTTTTAATTTATATTGTGGCAGCGCGAAAATATCAATATCATTGAATTGTGAGTTATAGGTTTCTAAAAGTCGGCGGAGAGGGGCTCGCACTCCGGCCTTCGTTTTACATCGCGCAGTGTAGAATAGCCAAGGTGCGGTTAATATTCAGACAATTGTCGTAATTTCGTTTAGTCGACATACTTCAAGCGCAACACACTACAGATAGCTATCTCTTTCTATGTCTTACGTTCCGTATTGTCTGTCGCAGTCGTAGTTGAAAACCACTATCCCAACAACACAAAACGTCGCTCAGTATGAACGTAGCATATCTTTCCTTTTTAATATCATTGTTGTGTTTGTGTTCTTTGTGTAAGTTTAGTTTTATTTGTTATTGTCTCGCTTTTAATCACTATTTGCCGTCATTATGAACTCCAAAAAGCCTCCTGATCCCGACCCCCCTGATGAACCTTTTGATCTTTCCCCTGTTTTGACCATCACACTCCCCCATGACACCGAAATTCCCGCGCAAGATCCCAAAATTGAAACAGAGACTTCAAATCGGAAGGGGGTCGCTGTCCCCCCCCCCCTACTACTCTAATTATTCCACCCAAAGTACCGAAAAACGTAATCGGCAGACTTACTTACACAGCTAGAGATAATCCGCCGTATATTGTTCATGTTTCCCTTAAGGACGGTCAGACTTCAGGCACTGTGCTGCAAGCTGCAACCGGTCAAGTTTGGTATGTTATTAACGTTAAATAACATCAATAACATTCGCCTTGATGGGATCAAACGCTTAGGTAGGAATAAAATGGTCAGTTGAATTCAAGACGCATCAGTACGCAAACAGTTTTTAGTGAATAATTTGTTAATCCAAAATAATTATATTGTCTCCATCCCTCAATTCAATATTACACGATTGGGCCTTGTTAGGGATGTCCCTATTGAATGGTCGGAAGACGAAATTATTAAAAATATTAAGGTTCCTGAAGGATGTGTTGCTGTTGTGAAGGCCAGGAGGATGAACCGTAAGGTTGCCTCCTCTGGTGCAGCTGAGTGGAGGCCTACGCAGACAGTTGTGTTAACTTTTGACTGGGTGTACTTATTGTTTCTTCTCAGCTCTTCCAGTTGAGAGGTACACATACCCAACAATCCAATGTTACCATTGTTGTCGGTTTGGACATACACGTACACTTTGTAGATTAAAACCACGCTGCTACAAATGTGCTGGAGATCATCCAGGAGATGGTTGTGAAACCACCCCTGAGTTAGGTTTCTGTATTTCATGTTCTGGGAACCATTTCGCAAACGACAGTGCTTGTCCTGAATTGGGCCGGCAGAAGAGCATCAAAGCTCTGATGGCCGAAAAATCTATTTCATATGTAGAGGCAAGTCGGATTTTTCCCCCTGTTTCCAGATCATATACCGATGTATCTAAAAACCCACCAATACTACTTGGACTTGGCTAATTTTTGCTTTACTTCCGGATATAGTGATCATTGTTCATATAGACTCATCGCTTTATCGTCCATACTAATTAAACTCTTAGAACACCTAGTCAAGAATCGTCTAGAGTGGTTGGTGGAGAATGGGAGACTGCTTCCGGCGACTCAGTTCGGCTTCAGGAAAGGTCTGGGCACAGCTGATAGTGTAGGTATCCTCACGTCAGCGGTCCGGCTGGCCCTCAGCAGGAATGAGTCTGTGGTGGCCGTTTTCCCGGATATATCAGCTGCTTATGATTCGGTCCTCCTCCCTGTTCTCAGGCAAAAGCTGCACGAGCTGAGAATCCCGGCTAGGATATCTCGTATCATTGGTAGCATCTTTGCCAATCGCGTCATCCAATTAAGAATCCCTGGGGCCGACTCTGAACAAAGAACAGTATGGAGAGGATTACCCCAAGGATCTGTTCTGAGTCCCCCATTATACAACATATATACAGCGAATTTGTCCTTTTTTTTTTGTGGATGGAAAATCATCAAATGACGCCTCCCGCTCTGGGTGGAGCAGAAGGGAGTGTCAGACTCTTACTGACTAAAACCCACCCGTGTTCCTTCCTTAGCCCTTTGTGTTCCGGGGTAGCGGTAACCCTTTCGGACAATCTCGCTGCCCCGGCAGGAGCGAATTTGTCCTCGTCTCTAAATTATGACTGCAAAATTCTTCAGTATGCTGACGATATTGTATTACTGGTCACTGGCAATTCCATACAGGATGCCGCTCTATCAATGAATGTCTCTCTGTCCTCACTAAACCAATGGCTCTTTGATCACGAGTTATCTTTAAGTGCTCCAAAGAGTACAGCGGTCATTTTTACCCGCAGGCGTTCTGTTCCATCAGTAGATATTAATATTGATGGACAAATCATTCCAGTCAAGGATAAGGCTAGGTTCCTGGGAGTAACGTTAGACTCGAGATTGTCTGGGATTGACCATATTAATAACATGGTCAAAAAGTGTGAACGTTCCATGTCAGTCCTTAAGGCTTTGGCCGGGGTGTGGTGGGGGGCTCACCCCTACACCCTTAAACTGGTCTACAACGCGTTAATCAGGAGCGCTTTGGAATATTGTTGCTTTCTAATTGAGCCTTGCAACAAAGAAGCGCTCAAGAAATTAGACAGCATCCAGGCCAAATGCCTGAGAATAGTTGTTGGAGCTATGAGATCCTCTCCCATAAATGCGCTTCAAGTCGAATGTGTAGAACCGCCTTTGTACCTAAGAAGACAATATTTGGCAGATCGCTTCCTGTCTAAAGTATTCCCCCTTTCATCCCATCCTTTACTCCCAATTTTAGAGCAAATCGACCTCTCATTCAATAACTCTCCTTATTGGAACAATGAAGTAGTTCCTCTATTGATAAATAGGTATAGAGAGCTTAAACACCTCTCTTCGCCTGTTTATAAATATCCAATCCTCCCCGTCTTTTCCCCTGCATATGAAACGATTCACTTTGAACCAAAAGCCGTTTTGGGACTAGGTATTTCAAAGAATTCCCAAAACGCAAGACGAGACTTCGAGTTAGCCGTCAAACGATACTGGGAAGGTTGGAACTATTTCTTGACTAATGCATCAAAACTATCAGAAACAGAATGTACAGGAGTAGCAGTATATTTCCAAAATTCCAAAATTGCCTACTTTTTCAACGTCCACCAGAAGCATCAGTTTTTACAGGAGAGTGCATTGGCATTTTAGAAGCCATACAATATATAAAATCACATAAAATAGCTAAACCAGTAATTTTTTCAGATTCGCGTAGTAGTATTGAGGCCCTACAACAAAATCAACTTCATAGTAAAATCCATAGTAATATCATTGCAGAAATTAAGAGCCTGCAGTGCGATTCTGTAACCATTTCACCGTGAAAACTTAGGTGAAGTGAGCGTGGAGTGAGCTGTCAGTGTCATTCTGATGCTAGGGATTGATACTCTTGACAGCTTACTCTAAGCTCACTTCACATAACTTTTCACGGTGAGATTTTTCCAGAATCGATCGGCTGTTATTTGTTCCCAAAACGGCTTGGACATCGAGATAGCCTGGATTCCTGGTCACTCGGATATTATTGGTAATGAGTGCGCTGATTCGTTAGTAAAGTATGCCACGTCAAACCCGGCTGATCGAAAGCACTACGTAGCTCATAACTACGATTTGCGAAATGGTGCCAAAGCCAAATTGTTCGTCTCGTGGACAAAAAAGTGGAACGAGACCTCAAAAACCAAGGGTGTCTACTATGCAGCTATACAGTCCGACATCCAACGGAAACCTTGGTTTTTTAAATACCCGAAATTGGCCAGAAGAACTGTTTCTACGCTTTGCAGATTGAGACTTGGCTATCTTAACGATTAATCATGATCTGGCCCGAATATGCGACTGGAGCAAGAGATACGGACTTGTGGTTAACCCCATAAAGACACAGGTTGTAGTGGTGGGCAGTTCTAGGATGGTCTCAAGAATCGACTGGACGACCCTTCCCCAAGTTTCTTTTGACAACTCAGTGGTTCCCTTTAGTGACAAAGTTAAAAACTTGGGGATTTTTATTGATAAGGCATTCTCTTGGACTGCCCAGCTACACTGCCCAGCTACAGGAAGTTAGCCGCAAGTTATTTGCATCCGCTGCTTCTTTGAAGAGATTGCGTAATTTCCTGCCGACTGCCACTAAGATTGCGCTTGCACAATCGCTTCTTCTACCCATCCTTGACTATGCTGATGCCAGCTACCTTGATCTTACCCAAGACCAACTCGAAAAACTTGAGCGGCTTCAAAATTTTTGTATAAGGTTCATATTCGGTCTGCGCAAATATGACCATGTTTCCGAATTTCGTGTGAAGCTCAAGTGGTTACCAATTCGCCTTCGTCGGAATGCTCATATTCTTTCCCTCTTGTACAATGTGCTCTTTTCCCCTTCCACCCCACTCTATCTCAAGAAGCGTTTCTAGTTTCTTTGTGACTCGCATACGAAATTTTTAAGGTCATCAGATAACTTGAAGCTCAAAATGCATATGCATTCCACAAGCTTCCTTGATAAATCCTTTACTGTCCAGGCCGCTCGTTTGTGGAATGCATTGCCAGTTGAAATAAAACGCGCGCAGTCGTTACATGATTGTGTTTAAAAGACTCGTAAAGGAACACTACTTGTCTTTGTGATATTGTTGTCTTAACTGCAATCATCTACTGTCTTCTTTTATTTTCGTTGCCTATGTATTTAGTATGTATGTATTTATGTATATACAGGGTGGAATCGAAGTCATGGGCATTATTTTAACCTAAGGCACTACTCACGATACTGATTGCATTAGGGCTATTAATACGCAAATCAAAAATATTATTAATGCAAGTAAGGAAAACCTTAAAAATGTAGTAAATCAAATTGCACAAGGCTTATTATTGCAAATAAACACTTAAAATAATTAAAACAAAATACTTCGTTAACGCCAATAATTGTTGAAATATCAAAATCTTAAAGCGCAGTACAGCGCAAAGCGAAATGTAAACAAACATCACCTGCGCGCGCGCGGGTTTTTCCTTACAAGTAATAATAACAATGGGCTACAAGACATTCCGTCCGGCGGGATTCCCTGAACTCTCTCCGTCCCACTCCCTCACTCGCAAAAATACGAATATCACCCCCGCGCGGGGTATGCTTCCCGCCGCAACACGAAGTCACGAACCCGGAACCAGTGTCATAACGACTGCGCAGGTGCATTGACGCGTAATTGATTTATTGATCCCGTGACGTAATCGCCGTACTCGCCGCTCGCGGCATACGGTGCTTGGATTGCAGTGTATTAAGTGTTAGTGTAGTAGTTGTGTGTTGTGTGTGTGTTTGTGTACACGATGCCTCGACCGCGTAATGTGCAGGCTAGGTACACCAACCAACAATACCCACAAATGGTTGTAATTTACGATCGTACAAGAAATTTAGTATGAACTCGTGAAATGTTCCATCGGCGCTACCCGAACGACCCTATTCCTTCACGGGGTCTCATTCCACCAGAACCACTCAGAACCTGTTGGATTTTTCGTCTTTTCACGTGCCAGCACATGCACAAGCTCGTGGAAGAGCACCCGTTTACCCTCTGTCACTTTACCGACAAATAAGGTTTTTTCAAAACAATCCACAAGCTAGGTACGTAAATGTTTTTTTTTTAAATGTATGTTAGTTGACGTAGTTTTGACCGTCCTAAGCCGGCAAAGTACGAAGGGAAAATTGGAATTTATTATGAATCAATTCATTGGCAACTTACGAATGTCACGTGAGTCGGGCGGGGTCAAAGAATTCACGCCCAAGGACGCGCGTACGGCGTAGTGTACCTACGCATTTGCTATCGAGAAGCGCAACTAATTTGATACTTTGTATGACTTACTACATTTTAAGGTTTTCCATACTTGCATTAATAATATTTTTGATTTGCGTAATAGTAGCCCTAATGCAATTAGTATCATAAGTAGTACCTTAGGTTAAAATAATGCCCATGATTTCAAATGCACCCTGTATAATTTTGGATATGTATATATCTGTGTATATATCTTAGTGAATTGAATACATAATATTTGCACCAACGACAGCCCCATTTTATGTCAAGGAAAATCACTGTCCATCCTAAGGTTGCCTGGAAGAGATCGCAGAAAGCGATAAGGCCGCCCATTGTATATTTTGTAGTGTTTGATGTATTTTTACTCGTTGTATTTTTTTTGTGGTGTACAATAAAGTATATATAAATAAATGTCTTTGTGCTGTACCCTACTTTAGAATATTTATGTTCTACTAACCCTTGTCCTCACAGATATAGATAGCCATGTCCTCCTCTTTTCAGCGACTAACAAAAACTGTAGACCTACCACAAAGTGCAAAGTCGACGGCCCGCCATCGCGCTGCCGTCTATACGCGACACTGGCAGAATAGTCGACAGCCAAAAAAGGAAAAAAAAAAATTAGAATACTACATATTAATTATAAATTACCTCACTGCCATCTTAATGCTGTGAAACTAAAATTAAAATTTAATTATGTTGTGTCACTTTAGTTCATTTCAGAATCGTCGTTTAGCACGAATAAACTAAATTTTGGTGATTTTTAGTCTAGTTTAGAGGCATTATTAGTCTATGACTCTTAGACTATACAAATGTTTGACTATAGGAAAACACAGTTATACAAATGGGTCATTCTACAGAGACAGTAAAATTGTGTTCGCTTGAAATATGTCCTAGCTCCTCAGTTTTTATTTCGTTCTATTAATTATTTTATAAACTTTGTGACATAATCTAACAGTTTACATAGGAATCCTATTGATTATTTCATATTTTTTACTTTTTTTTTGTGTTACAGTACGTGATTGCTCACGTCACACGGTGGATCGAAAATCGGCTGTAGAAGACATAGGATCTCGATGTCTTAAATGTTATTTTTTTTTGCTGGAAATGACTTCTGCCGATCATTACTGTTCTATAAAATGTCATATGAAGTAATTGTGTGCACAAATGGAAGAGTTATAATTTTTATAAGAAAAAAATGTATGGAGCTGACATGAAAAATGAGGATATCTCTGGAATCGCAAGGTTGGCCGTTATATCCTTGCACACTGTTATAGTACTATTTATTTGTGAATTTTTTTTTAATCTTCAAAATTAAAAAAAAAGAAAAGTATATGATACATTTTAATGCTTAAATATGGCTATACCAAGTGTAATTTACAATATTTTTTATGCTTAGACCAAAACATTCTAAGAAATCACAAAGTCGTATTACCTACTTTGTGATTTTCATTTGAAATGACATGGTACCTAATTATGAATTACGTAATACGTAATCTTGTCTAATGCCTCAAGTCCACATTAGCTAATGATTAATAAAACTTAATACCTATATACCTAGTTAAAAGGATACGTACCAAAATAATTTGGGGTACTCGCTAATTTAGCAATTAGTGCAGGATTAACTTAATGAAAGTAATTAGATAAATGTGATACCATCATTAGTCAATAACAATAAATAGTCAAACATTGGATTCACAACTTCAGTTCATTTAGAGCATTTCTAATACTAACATCTATCCTACCGTGTCTTTTTACTCAGTGATCGTGAATAATGGAAAGCATTATTACAAATTTGGATTTGTTTGTTATTCTGAGCAATCAGGATGCTTCGTCTTTCGATCACGAAATATTGTTCAACACACTTGTTATTCGACTGGGCTCTAGACAGTGTTACCGTGAAAGAATTTTGTCGAAGATTTACACGGGCAGTTCAAAAGAGATGGTTACGATCCCACAGGAAAAGTGAAGTTTTTAGACGTGATTACAGTAATTGGCTTGAGGCAAATATTGACTGGCCAAACTGCGTGCAAACCAATTTGCTCATTCAAGAATCAACAAGTGAAAATATTTCTACTGAACCTGTACCTGAACCTGTACAGTCAACAGCAAAAGTAGATGATGAAAATCAGAAATTCAATACTAATGAACGGAGTTCGCGTCAGAACTGTGTGGCGTCGAAGTGTCGTTATGTGATTGTAAATTATACCAAACATTTACTACTTCGACGCGACACAGTTCTGGCGCGAACTGCGTTAATTAATTAGTATTGAATTTCTGATTTTCATCATCTACTTTTGCTGTTGACTGTACCATCAACTTCAACAATGAAATCAACTTCAACGATGACAAAAAGATCTCGAAAGCCGTTTGAAGATCTAAGTAACAAGCAGAAGAAGAGATGATCTGATGAATATATAGGCGATGACCCTAATGAAGTAGCTTATTCAGCTGCAGCACTTTTGAAAGGAGATGGTCGTGAGGATATCGCATCTGTTATTGAACATATGCTCCAAAATCCAGAAGCAGCAGCAAAAATCAAGGAAATGTTGAACAAACCAGCTCCTTCAACAATATTTTCATCAGAAAAAGCACTGGGTTTGCTACTTTCATTAAAACTATCGAAATGGCAATATATCACATTAAGGGAAACGACTATTCGAGAAGGTTCAAAGGAGATATATCCGTCTTACTATAAAGTGCAAAAAGCTAAGCTACAGTGCTACCCTCCGAAGACATTTGTGACTAACGGATTCATCTGCTAAGATTGCACTACAAGCGTTACTAGATTTAACAGTGAACAGAATTTTTGAAACTATTCGTAGTCCTGATGCGATACAAGATAAACAATTGATATTAATATCAAAGTGGGGATTTGACGGTGCATCTAACCAAAGTAGATATAAGTAAAACATAGAGAGTGGTCAAGATGATTCCAGCATATTTATGACCTCTTTGGTTCCATTACAGTTGACAGCTGACGGTGATACCGTATGGGTGAATCCAAAACCCTGCTCACCTATGTATTGCCGTCCAGTCCAGTTTAGTTTTGTGAAAGAAACCAAAGACGTTGTCATAAATGAAAAAACTGCAATGAATAACGAAATTGAAGCTCTCGTTCCCTCAAAATGTCAAGGACATGAAATTAGTCACAAATTAATGATGACGATGATTGACGGCAAAATTTGTACATATCTGTCTGAAGCTAAGTCAAATGCGGCCTGCTACCTGTGTTTGGCTAAGCCTACAGAAATGAATAAGTTAGATGTCATTGCGTCAAAAACCATTTCTTCTGGTGTGTATGACTTCGGATTATCATCACTTCATGCCCGCATTAATGTGATGGAATGTCTTCTACACATAGCGTATCGTCTAGACTTCAAAAAGTGGTCTGCAAGAGGAGAAGGTCATCAAGAGTTATTGCATTCACGAAAAAAACTCATTCAAGATCGATTCAAAGATGATCTCAACCTTTTGATTGACATCGTTAAGCAAGGATCAGGCACAACTAACGACGGGAACACAGCAAGGCGGTTTTTTGAATTTCCTGATAAAACTGCAGCGATCACTGGATTAGATGAAGACCTAATACGCAGATTTTCTGTGATTCTGCAAGCTATCACATCTGGAGAGATTGTAGACGTGCCGAAATTTAAAGAATACGCTAGAACAACCGCTGAAAAATACGTGGAACTGTATGATTGGTACTACATGTCACAACCGTCCACAAATTGTTGATTAACGGAGGGGACATAATTGCAGAAAATGCTATTGTACCAATTGGAAGTCTTTCGGAAGAAGCTTCAGAGGCCCGAAACAAAGACTTTAGGAGGTTCAGAGAACACCGTTCGAGGAAAAAGTGTAGACAAGCATCAAACGAGGATATCTTCAATATGCTTATCGTCTCTTCTGATCCTCTAATTTCTTCCACAAGACCAAAATTAGATGCCCACAAGAGGCAGACATACTTTAAGGAAACAGTAGAACTACTGAAACTTCAGGATCAGGAAGCTCCGACAGAGTTCTTAGAAGTTATATCTATTGTAGAGCCTGATTCTGAAGTGGATTTTGATGGTGACGAAGTATAAAATAAGTTAACTTTTATTGTTTATGTTAGGTTAGGTTAAGTTAATATTTTTATTTAATAATTTGCTTTTATTTTTAATCATACAATAGTTTACTATTTATTGTTATTGACTAATGATCACGTTTATCTAATTACCCTCATTATGGTACGTATCCTTTTAACAGGTATATAGGTATTAAGTTTTATTAACCATTAGCTAATGTGGACTTGAGGCATTAGACAAGATTACATTATTATGTAATTCATAATTACCATGTCATTTCAAATAAGTAGGTAATACGACTTTGTGATTTCTTAGAATGTTTTGGTCTAAGCATAAAAAATATTGTAAGTCACACTTGGTATAGCCATATTTAAGCATTAAAATGTATATAGGGGAGACTGAGGATACTTGATCCCCCCTTTTGTTTTTTTGCCATTATTTCGTAAATATTGATTTGATTTGAAATATCTTGGTACTGAAATACGTGGAATTTCATTGGCTATGCTAAGTATAATTGCTAATGATATCGTTATATAAATTTAGTAACCAGCCCATGAAAACTTCGTATAGGGAATGATATCATGTGTCCCATATATATGTCTGACTTGATCCCCCCCCTCTGGAACACTTGATCCTGGGGGGAACAAGTCTCCCACATTTAGGGTGATATGATACCAATATAGAAGAAAATGAAAAAACCTATGTTATTTTTTTTAACATCGATTTATTAGCATAGTAGGAAAACTAGAAATAACAACAACGTATCCACTGTTTTAGTAAATCACATATACCTAAGTTTTCAGCAAACATCACTTAGTGTTCTTATTATCACAGAATCTTCTGGTTGAACTAAATTAATGAGAAATCATAAAATAAATTTTGCGTTTAGCACAACAAAACAAAATACCTTTGGTGAAAATAATATTAAAGTTTTTTTTTTCTTAATGTTATATTTTCTCTTTTCACTTTTTATTTCTTAATATATAAAAATGAAACCCGTTTTCCGTTGTCACGACATAACATGAAAACGGCTTGACCGATTTGGCTGATTTTTTTTTTGTAGTTTTCTAATACTCTGTACAAGGTTCTTACGGAAAAAAATATAAAGAAAATCTCTCAGAAAGATTGAAAAATATAACGTAACGAATGTCAACGTCATTCAATTTAAAACAAAAAATAGTGCATCAAAGCTACGCTAAGGCGGTACGAAGTTCGCCGGGTGAGCTAGTTTCTTAATATTAAATTTTCTTAATAATATTGGAAACTCAAAACTAATGACTCTTATATGATGATTTCACTTTTGGAACTGGTAGTTTTTTCACTACTTGACATTTAGCAATTGAACAAATATCCTCGTTAACAGGCCACTTGAACATTTTATCATTAATTATTTTAGCGATTTTAATGTTATATCCACATTCATCAAACGCACTTAAAAATGATTCTGGCGATGGCGGTAATTCTTCACAGCCAACTCCAAGATTTCCTTGTCGATCGGTATTCTTTTTTTTTGCACCTTCTTTTGTTTTATACAGGGTGGAATCGAAGTCATGGGCATTATTTTAACCTAAGGCACTACTCACGATACTGATTGCATTAGGGCTATTAATACGCAAATCAAAAATATTATTAATGCAAGTAAGGAAAACCTTAAAAATGTAGTAAGTCAAATTGCACAAGGCTTATTATTGCAAATAAACACTTAAAGTAATTAAAACAAAATACTTCGTTAACGCCAATAATTGTTGAAATATCAAAATCTTAAAGCGCAGTACAGCGCAAAGCGAAATGTAAACAAACATCACCTGCGCGCGCGCGGGTTTTTCCTTACAAGTAATAATAACAATGGGCTACAAGACATTCCGTCCGGCGGGATTCCCTGAACTCTCTCCGTCCCACTCCCTCACTCGCAAAAATACGAATATCACCCCCGCGCGGGGTATGCTTCCCGCCGCAACACGAAGTCACGAACCCGGAACCAGTGTCATAACGACTGCGCAGGTGCATTGACGCGTAATTGATTTATTGATCCCGTGACGTAATCGCCGTACTCGCCGCTCGCGGCATACGGTGCTTGGATTGCAGTGTATTAAGTGTTAGTGTAGTAGTTGTGTGTTGTGTGTGTGTTTGTGTACACGATGCCTCGACCGCGTAATGTGCAGGCTAGGTACACCAACCAACAATACCCACAAATGGTTGTAATTTACGATCGCGCAAGAAATTTAGTATGAACTCGTGAAATGTTCCATCGGCGCTACCCGAACGACCCTATTCCTTCACGGGGTCTCATTCCACCAGAACCACTCAGAACCTGTTGGATTTTTCGTCTTTTCACGTGCCAGCACATGCACAAGCTCGTGGAAGAGCACCCGTTTACTCTCTGTCACTTTACCGACAAATAAGGTTTTTTCAAAACAATCCACAAGCTAGGTACGTAAATGTTTTTTTTTAATGTATGTTAGTTGACGTAGTTTTGACCGTCCTAAGCCGGCAAAGTACGAAGGGAAAATTGGAATTTATTATGAATCAATTCATTGGCAACTTACGAATGTCACGTGAGTCGGGCGGGGTCAAAGAATTCACGCCCAATGACGCGCGTACGGCGTAGTGTACCTACGCATTTGCTATCGAGAAGCGCAACTAATTTGATACTTTGTATGACTTACTACATTTTAAGGTTTTCCATACTTGCGTTAATAATATTTTTGATTTGCGTAATAGTAGCCCTAATGCAATTAGTATCATAAGTAGTACCTTAGGTTAAAATAATGCCCATGATATCAAATGCACCCTGTATACTCTAGGCATATTGAATCCTGAAATTATTAAAAAATAAACATTAGGGGACACTTGATCCGGCGGGATCATGTCTCCCATAAAAAAGTGTACCATGTGTACCCTAGCTATGACGAGGTTATAAAAAGCTATTGTAAAAAAACCTACTACTATTAACACTTTTCTATGACACAGGCGTATAAACACATATATAGTGACTAGTTTAAAAGTGATACTTACCCAAATAAGTTTAATAACCAATTATTTAATCAAAATAAATACTTACGAAAAATATTTTCCTTCAACACGAAACACATAATCATCCGCCATCTGTTCAACTGTCAAATTTGAATGGATTAACAACTTTATAAAGTTAGAACTTACCGTAGACTACAAATGTTGCTACTCTAATATTATGTAGTGTTTACAGAAGCTCTGGAAGTCCACTGTAGCTAGTCTCCCGTAAGGATCAAGTGTCCTCAGTCTCCCCTATCATAAACATTTTTTATTTTTTAATTTTGACGATTTAAAAAAAAATCGCAAGTGATGCCGGAATATTAAGTATGTCAAAAATTCACAAATAAATAGTACTATAACAGTGTGCAAGGATATAACGGCCAACCTTGCGATTCCAGAGATATCCTCATTTTTCATGTCAGCTCCATACATTTTTTTCTTATAAAAATTATAACTCTTCCATTTGTGCACACAATTACTTCATATGACATTTCATAGAACAGTAATGATCGGCAGAAGTCATTTCCAGCAAAAAAAAAAAACATTTAAGACATCGAGATCCTATGTCTTCTACAGCCGATTTTCTATCCACCGTGCGTCATGTCGAATGTTCGCAACCCAGGTTACAGCATTCTAAGGTGTCTCTAAAAAATATTTTAAAATATTTCATGCACATGCCACATGAAGAAATAAGTAAAGCATGTAATAAAAAACCAGTCACTTAAATGCTAATAATTATTAAACGATATTTTTAACTTTATTCAACATTCTACGATGTTCGTAAAAAATAATCACTCGTGTAGAAATAAATTGCAAAAATGGTAAAATATTTTTTTTTTTTAAGTTTCAACATTATTTTCTATCTCTGTTAACCCTTTACCGTGTTCTCTCAGAGTCAGTGTCAGCCTTGATTCGGCCAGTGCCTACGGTGCCGTGATATAAAAAGTTAAAGCGGCTTTCTACATCATTGTCAAAGTTGACACATCACCACTGTACCTACTCAAAATAAATAAAGCAAGTAAGTGATTTATCAATGTGATTTCTTTATAGCCTTATTAATTAGTTGGTCAATCACCGAAATTAAGTGAAAATCTCATAACTTTAAATCTTGTACAGGATATGTATTTTTATGATAAAACTCACTTCTGTAGAACGCACTTCTGTCGATATAGTTTTCTCGGTAGAAAACTATATCGACAGAAGTGCGTTCTACAGAAGTGATGTTTTTTCTGTAGAAGTGATGGTTTGCGCTTATGCTTATTAGATCTGAGTTTTTATGAGAAATATACACTGACAATATAACCCAACAAACGTAAAATGCTGTTTCATATTGTGGTTTGATAATTTCATGCACTGTGTCACTTTAAGATGGTCTTTATCGACAGGAGTGACTGATTTTCCACAAAAGTGATTGCATGGCTATTTCAGTTTTTATTTACAGGTATGGCGGGTAAAAAGCGGTCTGAGAAAGAAAAAAAGAATGATTGAGGGGGCAAAAGAGGGCATTAATACGAAAGAAGAGAGAAAAAATGACTGAGGTGGAATTAGAAAAAAGACGTCGAAAAGATAGAGATAGATACAAAAAAAAAGAAAGAAGCTGGAAAAATAAAATCAATTAAATAATGAACAAAAGAAACGAAAAAGTTGGCGTAACCGAGCAAAAACTCATCGGAATAAACTGAAACGGCTGAAACCTACTGAGCAAAGAATTATGAATGATGAAACTCCTCCTCCAAGTCCGACTTCACAAAGTTCTACAGTATTTTGTGCTTATAAAACTTTTTGGCTAATAAAAGAATGCAGATAATACGTACAAGACAATCTCGTAATATAACAACTGATGAACCACCAGAAACAATTGTGACGGGGCGTAAACAAACACAAAAAAAAATACAGTAGCTCGCAAGAACCCGTTACCCCGGGACCGATTGCTGTCTATGACGGTGCTCTCAAGGTTATTCAACAATACGTTACTTCGGGCAGACTTTGTAGTTTAGTAAAAACAATTTTGTGAGGGGGGCTAACAGATGTATTCAGCTGGGCTGGGCAGCGTTTGGGAAACTTCGTCGAGTCTTCTCGTCACGTATTACTCAGAGCCAAAATACTAAGGTCTTCAATCAGTGCGTTCTGCCAGTAATGACTTACGGAGCCGAAACGTGGACACTCACGGCTGGTCCATAAACTCAAGGTCACTCAGTGAGCTATGGAACGGGCTATGCTTGAAATTTCTCTGAGGGATCGAATCCGCAACGAGATAATCTGGCAGAGAACCAAAGTTGTCGCATAGATAACAGAAAAAGCAAGCTGAAGTGGCAATGAGCCGGCCATATTAGCCGTAGAACCGATGATCGTTGGGGTAGACGTGTTCTTGAGAGGATACCGCGAATCGGTAAACGTCGCCCTCAGGCTAGGTGGAGCCACGATTTTCGCAGTATGGCTGGTAGCAGCTGGATGAGAATGAATGAGTTCCCAAAAACCGAGTTGAAAGGTGTGCAATAGGAGAGGCCTAATGTATGTATGTCCAGCAGTGGGCTGCTATAGGCTGATGATGATGATGTTCAGATGGTGATCTACAAAGTCTGTCCAATAATATGTCTTCGGACCAAGAAAATATTTTCTAAAGGAACATTAGAAAATAAGTATCCATTATTGCCTCATGTTCTACAGTTAAGTAACGATAACGTCACTTCTGTAGAAAAATATTGTTTATTTTTCAGAGTGTATGTTTACTTAATTTGATTATTTGTACTAGCCGTACTAAGATATTATTAACAAAAGCAGTTTAGACTGATGGTTAATTTTATTTGACTAATATAGTTTATTAGTTTTATGAAAGATTCTGTCACTTATGTTGAAATTAGAATCACTCCTGTCGAAGTGATAACACTAAAATGTGCAATTATTTCTTATAATGTTAATGATTGAACTCTGGTTTTATTTTTTAGAAGATAATTACATAATAACTCTTTATAATAACACAAGAAAAAGCTGATTTTGTGAAATTAAAAAGTATTTTATTTTTTTAACACTCGGTAGAATTACCCAAATATGAGGCTTATCGACGCCAAAATCATAAATATATTGCCATCCCTTTTTAACTTTCTTAATTTTGCTTATGTGAAAAAGGATAACAGTGTTTTTGACAGTGACTATAATGGCAATCCTTCATTCCTAGCGTCACTAAAATACCCATTTGCGGCCGGTCGTCATTTTATTCTCTCACTGTTTGGTACCAAAGTTGGGTACGTCAACTGTCAAATGCTCTTGAGCTGTGGATATAATTTGCGAATTTTGGAGTAATTTGCTGTGTTATTGTGTTTGAACTCGGTTCTATAGTGGAAGTCGTCAGTAGCAAGATGCCCAATTGCAATATGTGTGGATGGCATCAAAAGAAGCAGAAATCACCCGAAAACAACCAGCACCAGTATGTGTACTTAATTTCAGCTGAAATATCATTAGATTTAGATGATAAACAAAAGATTCTGCATTCGTTGAAGAGTTTCAACAGCAAAGCATTCATATTTTCCCTTTTCTCTTTATTTTCAAGTTGTATTTCAAGAAATCATTTTCTTTGTTATTGTAGGGATAGAGTAGTGCATTTGACATTATTATATTCATCGATAATGCTATTTTATGGTTCTTTATTGGTTGGAAACAATCGGTGTTGAAAATTTAGAGATGTCAACAAAAACAATTCATATTTGTTCTCTTCACTTTGAAGAATCTAGTTTCAACCGGACACTAAATAAAGTAATTGAGACAGAGTGGGAGATATCTCTCGCTTGTCTTCAATATCTATTAAAGCTTACTTATATTTTATTTGTTTCAGATTAAGAGAATTAAAGGACAAATGTCAAAAACAGCCCAAGAAGATAAAGAGACTTAACGAGAAATTTTTAATACCTACAGACGAAAATATTAGGTATGGGAAGAAATCTCATAAAAGAATATCACATCGATATTATCTGATCAAAATTGTATAGTTCAGAAATAAATGACTGATTTGTTTGTTGTTGTTTTTTCCTGTTTGAATATAATTATACACTTAATTATAATTTATTGTTGACTTTTAATGAAAGCCCACTATCATCTGCATGTTAGAAAAGGTAGGTGTTGGAAACTTAACATCTAAATTTCAAAAATATTAATTATGTTAGTTCCGTTATTACATCCCGTGAAATTCAAATTTTCACACATTTTTTCCAAATTGTAGTTCTGTTACAATTTTTTTTATTATTATCAATTATCATCAGCGGTCCATTGACGGTAACACGTCTTACGGCTTAGCTGTGAAAGATGGACGAACCTATAAATAACTTATATGAAAGACCTAAGTTAGAAAACTTGGGGTATTTTTACCCGTAGATATTGTACCGTGAGTCCGTGACACTAAGAAAACATTCTCACAATCTTTTATCGATGTTATTTTATAGAAATATCGATTAAGGGCTGCTCTATTAGCCGCCATTTTATCCTCTCAGTAAAGTGTAGGTATGCACGTTTTTCTTGTAGGTATGTGATTGGTACGTCAGTGCTACGACTGCTCCCGCTCCGTTTTTATCTGTGGTGGTGTGGTGACAGGCAGGACTGACAGTCTGTGGTAGTGACATTTTGTATGAAATCGTGGTATTTTTTAATATGTCGGTTGAAATCATAATTTACTGGGTTGTTGTGGCGGCTCATAATTAGGTATTCAATTAAATCTACCCTAAAGAAGATTGTTTTCATTAAAGTTTAAAAATAATATAGAGATATTCTACTAATTCTACAATATTATGAGTGAAGAAATAAGGAATGATGCCAGGCGCAAAGTAACTTCTGTCGGCAACTCTTGGATAGTATGCAAATCTAAATCACATCCAGGACATGTATACTATTTTAACAGTTTAACTGGGGAAACTGCGTGGAATTTAAGTGATGCAGAGGTAATATAATATTAGCTACATGGTATTAATTTTACAATATAGTAATTCCATCATTTATTTGATTCAGAGAGAACTGACAAAGTATTTTGTAAAACTTACTAGCACATAACATAAAATTACACCTGTACTCTCAGAAGGTTTTACACCAAACACATACACAAAACTTCTATCAACCAACTAAACTGTGTGACAGTTTGTCAGAGGGATAATCGCTTGTTTTCATACATTTGGTTAACATACTTTTATCTAAGTGGGTACAGGCAGTAGATGACTGTCTAGTGGTTGCATGTGCTACTGCTGAGCATGGCCCTGGGTGCAATTCCTGGGTCAGGCAGTGTTTCCATCTGGAACTTCTCAGTAGTAGCCTGGAGTCAGGATTTGTGCTCGATTGATGGCAATAGGCTCGCCCCCTGTTACATGGGACTTAAACATAATTATAATTGCATTTAATATGTATCCTGCAAGCCTGTGCCCAAGCCTACTTTTTTTTAAATCTAAGTGACTGCTACCTGTTTATTACATATGTAAGTGGTAAAAATGTATTTCAAATATTATATAATAGTTATTTTTTTTTACAGATTGAAAAGGCTAAATGTAGAACTAAACATCTTGAGCACCTACCAGGCGCTAAACCTACAAAATGTCCAGAACCAAAGGAAAAACCACCTACTACTCCATTAAAAAATAATTCTGAACCACTTCAGTCACTCTCTAGTGAACAATTCATAATTAATAGGAATTCAGAACAACAATCCTCAGATTTAACTTACTCAAATATTTCAAATAGCCATTCAACTTTTTGTACTCCTTTTAACCAAATATCAGGGGTAATGCAGAGTACCCACATTAATAATCCTGCTTCATTAGAACCTGTGTGTAATTTCAATTCATTTAATAATTCTTTAAGTACATATCATTTAGACACTACTCCTATGGTCTATAATCCCAAGATATGGGCTATTCCTCATACACAGCCGCTTTCCATTGCACCTGGATTAGCTACTGTAGCAAACCACAATTCAGGCTCCCTGATTGTTGCCTATAACCAAACTGTGTCACAGCCTGCAACAGGACTCATTTTCAATAGTTTTGATAATCCAACTCTGTCTGCATTAACTACAAGTGGTACACGGGCATTTTATCCAGGAGACTTTAATCATAACCAAGGTGCTAAGCGCACTATAAATAAAAAAATTGGATTCACAAATAAAAATGATTTAAGGCAAAAGTTAACATTTAAGAAAAGATTTTATATGAAATCTAGTATTCCAGGAGGTATTTATTTTCTTTTTATTATAGCCTTAATAACATAATTCTAATAATGATTGTTATTTTAATGATACTATTTATTTTTAGGATCTGGTTTTTCCAAAACTAATCCAAAAAAAGCCAATACCGCTGCTCCCAATGCTAATAAAGTTGAAGGAAATCATTCAGATGATTTGAGTACTGGAATGGTATGTAAGAGAATAGCAATTTACTGTTGGATAACATAATGATTTTTGACACAAATATTTATTTTTCAGGAGGGCAGATGTCTAGGGACACAATTACATGAAACACCCTCTAAGATTGATGTGGGGCCTTTAAAAAGTCTGGCCCCCTCTGATTCCAATTCAGATGCTTGGTTTATTGTTGTTGACCTGGAAGTACTGCTACACGAATTTAAATTTCTGACTACATTAACAGATTCAGGTAAGTAAATAAAAAACTTAGTAGTAAAGGTCACCTCAAACTTAACTCGAAAAAAATAAGTAAGTAGCTTTTTCATACATACTGGGCAGTAGGAGAAATCTGAAACCATAAGAGATGCGAGGAAACTGTGAAAAATTAGCTCCATATAAAAAAAATAAGCATACTTATTTTTTTTTTTCGTGAAGTTCGAGTAAGTAATAAGCGAATTATTTTTAGTGCCATTCGCCTCTGTTTCATTTAAGTATTGTATTATTGTATTGGAAGAAAAAATCTGGGTAGCAGAAGTGGGTCAAATTTTATAAAATAGGTTTAGGTAAGTACTTATTAGTACTTACCTCATAAAACAGATGCAAATGCAATGCACTTCTAATGCCTCTAAATAAAGACAAGTGACAATTATTTTATCAAATTTGACCAACTTCTGATGTCCAGATTTTTTCTTCTGATACAATGAAATGATCCTTACATGAAACAGAGCCAAATTTTAGTCATTTTTATGACAACTCGCAGATGACCAAAAGTTCGGGTTCGGATTTCCCCCTTCTGTTCCAGTTAAAGAAACACTAAGTATAATGAGAGCAGTAGTAGCCCAGGGACCCCAACTTACTTTTCGCAGGTTGTGGGTTCAAACCGAGGCAGATACTTTACTTTGAGTAATTTATTCCATCACTGCTGCTCTCAAAATGGTGAATGAAAACATGATGAGGAAATCGGAATGTCCTACAACTAACAAAAGTCCGTACTGTGTCGTGGAGTTCATACTTTCCCCTTGAAACTTCAACGTCCTCTCCACCCTATTTAAAGAGTAGTTTTTTGGAAAATTTATGATTACTATCTTTCATACTACTTACTCTAGATAAGTATGTGTGCCAAGTTTCTGAACCGAAGAAGCCCCAAAACAGGTTGATTTAAAAAAAAAATCTTTTGATAAACTTCCATTATTTGACCCTGAGATCTGATATAGCAATTTTCGAATAAATAGAAACAAGTAGTAAAACCCTAAAAAACTTAATTACTTACCCCCTTTTCACAAAGCACATCATACTTAGTTTTTTTTGCCAAGATCATTAATACCAAGTTTTAATTCATTGGTTCGCGCGTTAAGATTCTTCTTTAGAAACTTTAACACCCCTCTTTTTTTGGTTGGGAAATTATCAAATAACTTCTCCCGCTCTGAGCGGAGCGGGAGATGTCAGACTTTTACTGACTAAAACCCAGCCGTGTTCCTTCTGTTGCCTGTGCCAGGGGCCACGGTATCTCTTTCGAACAACCGGTGACTGGCAGGCATGGGCTCTACCGGACCCCATTAGTTAGTGCTAACATCTCTTTGAGGCGCGCGTGGAATACAAACGCGCCGTCGATCCGGGCCTGGTCCGTACCGGACGGTGAGCTGCCCATTGCTCGCTGTCCGCAAGGCCGCGCCTACGGTGGCCGGGAATAGGCTGTCGATTCCCGACGCCCAGGGCGTCTGTTGCGGCGAGTAGGAGCGTTACGATTTTTATAAAAACGAAATTAAAATAGAATAGAATTTCAAAAAATCCTTTCTTAGTGATATGTAGGTATTTAAATAAGAAAATTTTTGGTAAGCATTTAAATAGAATCCATTTGAAATTCTACATTTTGTAAATATTTTGTTACAGATGAAAAATGCTACCTTATGGTTCCAAAGCGGGTCATGGAAGAACTTAAAAGTTACGTCACTAGCACAGAAAATATTCAAGCGAAACGTATTCTACGATTTTTATCCCAACAGATTGAGATTGGTCATGCATATATGGGTAAGATATTATATCATTATTATGACTATTTCATGATATATCAATCGATAGGGTTATATGAACTTAGAGGGTTGTATTGATGATTTTAATAATTACACGACTCATAAATAATACGAAGCATTAGAGAGTGCTTTACGATCGAAATTTTTTTTTTGCCACATTTCTGCTACTTTTTCTATTGCTATACTCCTGCTAGTACACAGAATCTCCTTAATTTATATACTTACCATTGCATAGATAATTTAATTTTTAAAAATGTTTATCTTCTAATATATAAAATTCTCGTGTCACAGTGTTAGTTACCATACTCCTCCGAAACGGCTGGACCGATTTGTATGAAATTTTGTGTGCATATTGGGTAGGTTTGAGAATCGGCTACTATCAATTTTTTTTTTGCAATACGACGTTTGCGGGGTCAGCTAGTAATATATATATTTATATACGATCAAATGAGCATTATGAGTCGTGCACTTTTCGATTTTCCAAATTTTATAATTATGCAAATACATACTTGTTACGATCGCGAATCATATTTTGTTCAACATACACCCTGACAATGACCTGCAAATTACAAAACCCTCACGAAAAAAATTCGCGGGCTACGCTTTCACCCTAAAGCGATGTGATAGATTTAAGGCCATCGCTCACCTTTATAAAGGCTTAAAGTTCCAGCAAGTCAAGTCAAGGAAAAGGGTGATGAAAATCGTCTCGCGTGAGTGTGTGGTGGCGTTGAGTTGATATCTTGTGCAAAAGCCATTATAATTTGTCGGCATTAATGAAAACCCTTTTCTAAGATGTTTCTACATTAGGGGCAATTATATTATGCATGCTACTATGGCTTATAAGTATGTTAGTACAGCGGTATGCGACCACGGGAAGGTAATTTCTTGTTTCATTATTTTCTGTAGTCGGGTTTTAGTTTTTAAACTTTTTCTTTTCATACTTTTAACCCCCGACGCAATAAGAGGGGTGTTATAAGTTTGACGTGTCTGTCTGTGGCATCGTAGCTCCAAACGAATGGACCGATTATGATGCGGTTTTTTTTTGTTTGAAAGCTGACGTGATCGAGATGGTTCTTAGCTATAATTTATAAAAATCTGTTCAGGCGTTTCAAGGTCATCGGTTCTTTTTGTTAGCTGCAGTAGGGATCTTAGACGCATGATGGGTATTTACTTTACTTTCAAACATATCTGTGACCTAATATTTGAAACACCCATGTATGCTGGTACCACTAAGCTACTCTGATGATAGAACTCGAAGGTAGGAGACGAAATCTTAGATTGCCTGTTAGTAAACCCATCAAGTTTGGTCTCATTAGATTCGTCTCTCCTACTCTTTTGCTATGCCCTACAGGGTCCATATTGATCTAACTAAATTATGTAGTTACCACCTAAGTACACATTGTGGTAAAGCAATAAAGATATTGAGTATTGAGTCTTAACTAGTTCTGTTCATTTTTGCTGATGAGGGCCTGATGCTGGAACTGGAAGGTGGCTGATGAAACCCGGAATGCTTAATAGTAGACCCATTGAGTATGGGCCCATTATGTACAGAGGCCAGCACATCAAGCTACCCCAATCTGTCAAATTTCTTTGTTAGATTTTCAACTTTACCTCAAAGGAATAAGGTTTGTATTCAATTGGGAAAATTTGACAGATTGGGGTAAGTAGCTTGATGTGCTGGCCTCTGTACATTTATGAAGCACGTTATTGTAGCATAACATTACAAAAAAAACATAACGTAGGTCTAGTCAAAGTATTTATTTCAAATAGGCACTTTTGAACGTTAAAAATTACAATAAAATAGAATTGATTCTAGTCGCCCTTCCAAAAGACAGTTTTCGTATGGAGAAGAATGTGCAACTCCACCATTACTCTTTTAAAATATTTTACAATATTTTGTATACATTAATTTTATTATTATATAATAATATGTGAAGACGATGCACCTAAAATAAAATTACTATACTTACCACAATAATAGGTAAAAGAATTAAAAATGAAACCATGACATATAAATTAATTATCTGATAGGTACATGGTGCTCACATATTTACAAACATGGTAAAAGTAAACGATTATGAGTTAAAGTAATTAGGTACAGAATGTAAATCAATGTCAAAAAAAGAATAAGTTTTACAATTAAATTAGCAACCAGTTTGATTTTGTCTAGAAGAAGTAGTTTTGTATAGAAAAAGTTGTTATAGAATATGAGTAGGTATTGTATCAAATGAATACTATACGTAATGTTATTATAGGAACATTTTGCTAAGACACATATTGACCTAGTGCAACATCCGTCCCTAGACCGCGTAAATGATTTATGTTGGAATGATTTATGTTGGAATAAGTTTAAAAGTTACAGTAATGTGTTTCGTAATCTTTTCAGTTCAGCTAAAGCAGAACAAACAAAGTATATACATACAAGAAGCACTTTAAGAAAATAAAAATAAATTCAGATTAAAACTCAAAAAAAGTGCGTTATTGCACTACCAAACTCTTTAATAATATTTAAAAAACATGTAATTTAAGTAGTTATCTATCGGAATTAGGGTTCGCGAGTAATTTAAACGATAACATCATATTACATAAAATATATAGAAATATATACTTCAACCTTTCAGCGGAAGAGCCATCTAAAGTGGAAGGCGACAATATGGCGGAGGTGATATATGCAACTTGCCAAGAACTATTGGCTATCAACTATCATTTGGTGAGTTATAATACAAACTAAAAGCGATAATATTCCAACTAGCCTGTACCGGTTCCGCTGCAGAGTCCACCACTACACAGACGCCCAAACTCACTCGTGTACGAGGGTGACACTGAAAGTTCTTAGGAAATCAAAAACTGGACAAACTAGCAAGTTATTAGTTTTATTATATCTTTTCAAAATAGTGTCCATTTACACCAATAAATACATCGTTGCATCCGATGGAACCACTGAGAAAAGCACTTTGCCCACTCGTCCTTAAGGGTCTCTTCGACGGCATTTTGAAACGCAGCCACTGCCTGCTCGGTGTCTATAAAACGTTTTCCTCGAAGTTTTTCTTTTATTTTCGGGAATAAATAAAAATCGCAAGGTGCGAGGTCGGGGCTATAAGGGCGGGTGACTCAGTAATTCCACATCTGACGTCGCCAAGTAGTCGATTGTTTGCTTGGCGGTGTGCGACGAGGCGTTGTCGTGGTGAAGTAGGATCCTACTGCGAGGTCGTTTCTCCCGAACTTTTTCCAAGACAAGTGGCAAACAATTGTTAGTGTAACACTCTGCAGTAACTGTTTTTCGATCCTCTACAACAATTGTTGCGTAATGAGCTGTCCTTCCGAAGAACGAGGCCACCATCTTTTTTCCCACGCTTCGACCTCTCTTCACTTTAGTTGGCAACTATCCGGAAGGAAACACCCAGACAGCAGACTGTCTCTTGGTTTCAGGATCGTAACAATAAATCCAGCTTTCGTCACCCGTAAGCATGTCGAACACAGCATTTAAGTCACCTCTGTTAAATCTTTGAACAATTTCACGACACTAATCAACATGACGGAGCTTTTGGGCCTCTGTGAAATTATGAGGTATCCACCGGGCACAAAGTTTCCTGACCGCTAAATGTTCATGGAGGATTTTGTGCACTTGACTCATACCGATGCCTAAACTTTTCCGAATCTGCTGATAAGTCACTCTTTTGTAAATCTCTATCATACGCCGCACAACACTGATGTTATCTTCAGTCGTCGCTGTAGAAGGCCGTCCCTCACGCAGATCATCGGTGAGATTAGTGCGACCACGTTTAAACTCATTAAACCAGTTGTAAACAGTGGCACGAGATGGGGCTTCATCGTGAAAGGCCAATCGAAGTCTATCATAACTTTCCTGTTGACTTAAATGACATCGAAAGTCATAAAAAATCATTGTACGAAAATTTTCTCGCGTTAAATTCATGCTGACGTGATGCAGACAATTTTCAATTTGCCGCCAAATCGTAAACAAATGACAAATTAATAAAATAAATACACAATAATATTGGCAAAAAGTTCCATTTTTTTTAAATTTTAACGTATTTTTTTATTATATCGTTTACAAGTGGCCAGTTCTAAAAACTTTCAGTATCGCCTTCGTATGCGCAGCGCGGGTCGCGATACACTTAGACACTGAGCGGTGTTACACAACGCAATACCGCTCACACACATGACTGCTCCTTAACCCGGACCGTGACTGGCTAGCTCTGGAAGCGGGGCGGACGGGAGCAACTCACTCATACTCTGTAGGAGCGTCGAGTCGCCACCTCTGTCGCTGGTCATCCTCCGCCGGGCCTCCCCCAGGCAACTGGGGGTCTCAGCTGACGGGGACAGACCGCCAAGGTGTCGTGAATAAAGCGGTGCTGTGAATCAGCGTCAGCCATTGTCCCAAACATAATGAGGGGCCTGTATGTACAGGCCACCGTATAGCCTTCCGCGGCCGGGGGAGGTATGCTTTTGTACCGTTCGCCATGCCCCCTTACGGGGGCGTCGCGATTTCACGAGTGCTGCCGAGTCCGGGCCGTGCCATCGTGCCTTTAAGGCCTGGGTTCTCAAACTTATTTTTCCCACTTAATTTTTTTTTCTAGCGCCCCCAATTTTTTTACTAGTCATCTGTCACGAATTTGAAACAGCTATTACCTAAATTATATTTAAACGTGTAATATAATATAGTCGTAGGATATGATAACAGAAAATTATATATTATATAATTTTCTCTGGGACTTCTACTAGCCTCTGAATGTTTCAAACGCCCACGAGGAGGTGTTATCGCCCACGTTGAGAACCTATGCTTTAGGGTTTAAAACACCGAACAAAGATTTTATAATGCCATATATATTTATATTGCCTTTTTACGTCATTCACGGACGGATAAGTGACTACTGAAACAAAAAGAAATAGATAAATAAAAATATTATTTGTTTTAGGTTCTTCTCACTAACGATAATGAGTTATTGACTAAAGGTTCCACAAATATAAATATGTTTAGTGTAGATGAAATTAAAAACTTTTTAATGGAAATACCAAATAAACAACTGGTATCGTCTGGTCCTAAGAAGCCCTTTATGTCAAATGAACTCATTAATAAAATCAAAATTACTGTGCTGAATGATGTCCCACAAAAAATAGACTCAACTAGTCCTGTAAGGGATGTTCAAAGTGATGACCACATTGATAATATTCCTATTACACCACCTAAACAAAATAATACTCCAGATAAAACAGAACAATTGATAATATTCAAAAATACAGTAGATGCTGGTATTCAAACTGATTTAGAAGACATCAATGCTAGTATCAGTATGACGAATGTGGTAGAAAAAGAACTAAATGCAGATTCAAACTTCTCTCCTCAAAGGCCTCCTGTATCTTTAGTATCGAATAATCCTGATAAAAAGAGAGAAATAAAGCTGAAGCGAAGTACATCGCATCAGCCACCAGTAATTTTCGAAAGTGAAAAGAAGCAATTTAAATGGCGTCGTAGAACATATACATCTCTTCAAGCCAATGAAGAAATCCCATCTCATAATAACCAAAACATGAATAAGAAAAACGAAGAATCTCTACAAAGTAATACGTTAAATAACGAGATATCCAAACTTTCAGACAAAACATTGAATAATAATGTTACATTAGGACGTATTGAAAATAAAATCTTAGATGATAGTTTCGAAAGTAGGGAATCAAGTATCTACGCTGAACCAGAGAATTCCACCACCAAAGAAAATGTTACCATTGAGGAAACTTCCACATCCGGCATAATATCTAATACTGAAAGCAATGTTGATGCTGACAGCACTTACAGCAACTCGACTAACTCGATTAATCAACAGTTGGTTTGTAATGGACAATCCAATAAAGCCATGTATGAAGTTGACAGTATTACCATGGAACAGTATTTGAAAACGAAATGCGATGAATGGATTTCAAGATTTATCCAGATAATGGAAGAGGTTTTAACTCAGGTGCTACAACAAGACCCACCGTTTACACATAAGGCTATGCCGCCTCCTTGGACATTACATGAGGCAGCACAATGCGTTGCTGTGAAATTCCGTGGTCATCAAAGCATTATGACAGCAGCTAATAAATTATCAAACATACTCTTCCAAGTTAGTGACGCTAAAGGTGAGGCGTTTTTCTTCTATATGAGTTCAGTCTAATTGCCGATATCTTTTTAGACTTACAATTTAATTTACAGGTCAAATAACTATGAACATGACACCATATCAATATATGCAAATGTATAGTTACGGCGTACATTTGCTTGCTGCAATAATGGTAAGTTTACTAATATAATGATAGTTTTCAGTTCAACTATATTTTTTAAAGTTTAAAAGTAACAACTTAAATTGTCCGTATATTTAAACTAGCTGCTGCCCGCGACTTCGCCTGAAATTTCTTGTTATCCCGAACGACTGGTTCGAACTGAAAAATAATTTTTCAATTCGAACCAGTAGTTCCTGAGATTAGCGCGTTCAACCGAACAAAAAAACTCTTGAGCTTTATAATACTTAGGGCATACTGAAAGTTTCTGGATTCTGATAAATAAGACTTACGATACGTTTATTGTTTTTAAAGTATATTCCCTCGCAATTAATGCATTTTTGCATTCGCTGAAACCACTGTGCAAAGTAGTTGGGTCAGTCTTCCTTAGGGACCTCTTCAATGGCCTGATGGAACGCATTCACCGCCAATTCATGGCTCGTAAAACGTGTCCCTCTAAGTTTGTCTTTAATTGTTGGAAACAAAAAGAAGCCGCAGGGTGCGAAGTCCGGGCTGTAAAGCGGATGCGTCATCAGTTTCACATTTGAAGCCTTCAAATAGGCTTCTGTTACCTTAGCGGAATGTGAGGATGCGTTATCGTGGTGCAGGAGGGCATTGCTTCGAGGTCGCTTCTCGCAAACTTTTCCTAAGACTCTGGGCAAGCAAGTGTTGACGTACCAATCTGCAGTCACTCCCTTTGATCGTCAAGCGATACTGTAGTGTAACGTCCTGATTTGCCGAAAAAAGAAGCAACCATTTCTTATCAATGCTTCGACTTTTCTTAACTTTCGTAGGCAAATCTTTAAAAGGAAAGACCCACTCTGCCGACTGGCTTTTGCATTCGGGTTCAAAGCAGTAGGCACACCCAAGTTTCCTCACCTGTCACGATATTATAGACAGCCAATCACTGTCCTCCGTTAATCTGGACACACAGTGGTTTCTGGTCCTCCATTAAGTCATACGGTATCCATCGAGTGCAAAGCTTCCGAACACTCAGATGCGCATGTAAAATATTTTGCACTTGGCTCATTCCAATGCCTAACAAAGCACGAATTTTCTGGCAAGTAATTTTTTGACAGTTTCAATAAGTTATCGTCCGGTGTCAATATTAGTGTCTGTAACCGTAGTCGCCGGCCGACCTTTATCATGGAGATGATCACGTCCACGTCTAAATTCTCCAAACCACGAATACTGCAGCTCTGTAGCTGCAAAATGATGTTTCATCACCAAATGCCAAGAGAGTGGCCAGTGGCAACTCTCTTGTTGACTTAAACCACAATTAAAATCATAAAAAATCATTAAACGAAAAATGTTCACGAGTTAAATTCATTTTGATAGCGACGCACAATTTTCGAAAGGACGTCACAATTAAAAAACAAATAACAGTCTAGCAAATTAAAAAGTAACATGTTCCCAAAGAGTTCCATTTTCGAATTCCATAATTGTTTTTTTCATTCTTTTATTGTAAATGGCCAGATCCAGAAGCTTTCGGTATGCTCCACGTATTAATAATAATAAAAATTTGAAGAGTTTGTTTGAAACCTCTTATCTCTGGAAGTATCGGTCGGGTTTATAAAAATCTTTTTGCATTTGATAGCCCAATTCTTGAAGAAGGCTATGCTATAAACATCACGCTAGGACAGACTTTTTTCTCTTTGCTCAATTCCTAAGGATTTAGGAATTGAGCAAAAAGAAAAAAGTCTGAAGCTTTCGCTAAGCGAAAACGAAGTCATAGCGCAGGCAGGCGATGCGATGCGACGGGGTGAGTCGGGGGTACAAAAATTTCACGCGGAGTCGCGGATAGAAGCTAGCATTAGTATAGATGACAACTGGCATTCGTTGACAGATGTATGATGTGGCTATAACACAACAAATTTACGAAGAGTGTCCATTAGCTTATCAACTAATTTCCCTAATTAGACATGAATAAACAACAAGATTTTTATACATACGTGGGACTGATTTTTCCGACGTCAGGTATCCTTTTTCGTAGAATAAAATTGACAGTTTTTGTGTAGAAAGACACAAGAATCCAAAATTATATATTCTTTGGAGAAAGATAACTGGCTTAATAATCTGGCTTTGGAAAAATTTGCCCTTGAATGTATTCTATATTCTTAGGAGGTGACAACCAGTTGTGAAGATATACAAATCGCAGTGGAATCACTAAACAAGCTATTACATGATATAAAAAATCCGAACATGGATAGCAGTGCCAACGATGTTTTTAGCGAGAATAAACTCAACAATATATCAAACAATGATGTGTCAACTTATTCAGGTAAACTACTACAACATACTTTGCATCTATAAGCAAGTGAACCCCGATAAGTCTCGCCCTCACTTAACATAATTTTAATTTAGATATTACACAAACAACTGAATATGGTATTAAGATTTCATACGGTTAGTTAATCTAGCGGAGACCCAGTTGGTTGGTTTCTTGGTTGGGTGCTAGAGAAAAACGCTAAATAATCCATGTCTAAATTTTAAAGAAAATTAAAATTACATCAAAATCGAAAAATAATAAATTTGAGGAAAATTAAAGTGACACATATTATGTAAGTATATTGTACCATTTTTTTTACTTTGTTTTTGCTCAGTACCTACACGAAATGGTGGAAACTTTGAACAGTTTATATGATCATGTTCTAGGTAAATTAATATTTTACATAACTTCTAGCAAATTAAGCTTACCTAAGGGGTACTTTTAGCAGCGTGAAAGAGTTACCGCTACCCCGGAACTTAGAGGGCTAAGGAAAGAACGCGGGTGGGTTTATTCAGTAAGATTCTGACACTCCCTTCCGCTTCACCCAGAGCGAGGAGTCATATGATGATTTCCCATCCTCAAAAAAAGGGGTACTTTTAACATAGTTTACTTTTTACATGATTTAGTTTGTACACTGATATAGAGTCTGAATATTAAATAAAGTTATTTTTAATGAATGTAAATAAATATCTTCGAACACATAACTTTTTTTTAAAATTAATTTTAAGGTCACTTGTTTTCTTCAAAATTGAGCTTACGCATTCAGTGTTTTTCTCTATGTTCTGTAATTTAGAACCGTCCCATACAGTCTAAAAAAAATCACTCTGTACAGTTCCTTATATAAAGAGTCGCTATAGTTCCGTGTCGAAATCTCTTTGATTTGCCAAAGGAGATGGATACCGGTCCCATACAAGCTTTGCCTAGAAATGTACATAAATAAAACAAAATGTATTGTGAAAACCCTATTTTTTTTTTTCGTCGGAAAACTTGGTGAAGGGCCGTATAACTCTTCCCAAATCAGATGACATCAAACCTGTCAAAGAAATTAAATTCAAACCTGTCGATCACGGAGTAATCCATCATCAAACCCGGCTGACAAGAAGGGTGTACGAGCCAATAATGCTCATACAGCAAAAGTATGTTTACGCGTACCTTATTACAAATCAGTCAATTCAGTCGTCACTAAAACTCGGTCACGCCTCACGCGCTAATGTGCGGTTCGATAACTACCTAAGAACAAAACATTAAGTGCAGCTCAGATAACTAAACGAACGCTTTAAACTGTTTCCACAAATATACTATTAAACTTGACAGTGGTTTGGTGTAACTTCTATCTACAACAACTACCGGGGTATCTGTCAACGACGAGTAAACCCCAACAAAGGGTTATGTTTTTAGCGCATGTTCTTTGTATGGTACAGTTATGCTCTATGTAGGGATGTAGGATTCTTTATTCTTTATATCCAGTAGTATCCAGCACCCTAATTCACAAGCATACGACAAGCTATCATATCGATAAATGACACATAACCTGATTTGTCTTTTCCCCGACAGCAAACAGCTGTCGGAAGAATAGTGGTCGTCTATTTGATTGAAACTGACAAATTTTTCGGGTTTTGGACTTGTGAACAGCGTTTAGAAGACTCCTACGATAACATTGATTGATGTTCGACACGGTACGGAAGCGTATCGAGTGGTTGTGATTAGCTATGCAGATGTCTATCTGGGTGCATTGTAATGATTTACATGTCGTTAGGATTGTGGTGACCGACCAGTTCAACATACGTCACTTTCAATCGCAATCCGAAGAATTTTTAAGGAAATTCCTAATTCAATAGGTGAGGCTGTGGGTGAGGTTTCACAAAAATCAACATGGCTGACTTTAAAACCCAATAGTTGTGAAAAAGTTTTTAGTACCTACGTCAAAATAAAGTCCTCGAGGGGACGATTCCAAAAATGTGACTTATTATCCTGGGTGCCCACGGTCATTTGTTTATTTTTATTGGTTTACATTGGTTTATGCTAAAGGTAACATGCAAAAGTGTGTATGAAACAGTGCAACAATCACTTATGGTCATAAGTCATATTGTGATCGTCAAAAATAACAATAACGGGGATTGTTATGCATTTGTCATAATATGTAAATTTTGCTCTGAACGGAGCTATGATCTATGATGATGCTAGGCATAGTAAATGAATCATTTGGGATACAGTCGTTAGATTTGAGTGAAATTCAATCTGTTGGAAGACAGTGGTTTACTCCGTGATCGACAGGTTTGAATTATTATTTTTTTTTGACAGTCGACAGGTTTGAAGTCATCATCATCATATTTAGAAAGGTTCTTATGGCTCTTCACAAAGTTTTACGACGAACAGAAATATACAGGGCTTTGAAACACAAACTGCTTTATACTACATTTTGTTTTATTTCTGTCCATTTCTTGGACAAAAATCCGTCTCCTTTCGTTCTCACCATCATGCTACACTGTGGATGACCATTTTATAGTAAGTGTGATCGATCATTGGCGGTACACTCGTTTTCCAGCCTTAATTCCTATCAGCAAGACTCGCGCGATGCAATAATGCGGAGGACTTATTTGCAAAAAACGATAGGATTCGATGCATTGACAATCCAGTGTGGAACGCTCTGAACTATCAAATCTATTGCTTGATATACCACAAAAAACATATACCTACCGTATTTGAAATATTCGTTTCTGCATTACTAGTTGTAGGCAAAGTAGTAAGTAGAGTTTCTTGCATTTTTTAAATCAAAGCGATTGCAATGGTAAATTATGTCGATTTTCTTGTATTGCATATCAGATGGCATTTACCTAGTCACGGCGAATGAGGAAATATGCTACCCCCTTCAATTGCAGTAAGATCTCTCTCTCTCTCTGTCTTTATATTTATTTCTCATAATTTTACATTTAGTGCGCCTTCAAATTAACCGCAATCAATCGCGTGACAGCAGCGCTGCTGTCGCTTCATTCGAGAGAATCAATAGTGTTGTTCATTCAGATTCACGATGTACTCTGAACAAAAAACGCTGCTTTTGGTGGTGCTATTCGTGTAACCTGAACAAAAAGAACGCACGCACCGTCACCATAGTTCAATTCAATTTATATTTATTGCAGCCATAATGGTATACATCCGTACAGGTGATAAGTATAAATCAATAGAATCAATTTTATGGACCCTGTCGGGCCCTATCTGGGCTTATTCTATTCTGTTCGCATATCGACTAACTTACGCGTCTTTCTAATTCGTATGAGCAGCCCAGCCCACATTGCTGCTGTCGCGCGGTTGATTGCAACCCATGAACCTATACAATTTTGCAGATGTGCCGGATAACAGTGACGAAACTTCATTACATGAAAAAGACATGTTATCGGACTGCAGTCACGCGAAAGAAGTACCTAAAGATAAAAAAAGTATATCTGCCGAAGTAAGTACCTAAATAAATGAGTGATCTTATAGTTATTTGTGCATTTGTTATATAATAAGGGGTATCAAAAGGGGCCCGTGGCTAAATAATAACAGCCGCACAGGTCGATCGATCAGGTTAAGCTAAGCTTGCTGCGGTTGGTCTGTGGATGGGTGACCATATTTACATACAGAGACCCCTCCGTGCCTCTGAAAGCGCGTTAAGCCGTTGGTCCCGGCTGTCATTCGTGGATCTTTGACAGTCGTTACGGGTAGTCAGTAGCCCGAAAGTCTGACAGCCAGTCTTACCAAGGGGTATCGTATTACCCAGTAACTGGGATGTGGAGGTCAGATAGGCAGTCGCTCCATGTAAAATACTGGTATTCAGCTGCATCTGGTTAGACTGGAAGCCGACCCCAACATAGTTGTGAAAAGGCTAGGCAGATGATGATGATCAAAACACGAATCTAGCTTTATCACATGAGTGTATTAGAAGGCTAAGAGTCACCCAAAGGGCAATGGAGAGGGCTATGCTTGGAGTTTCCCTGCGTGATCGAATCAGAAATGAGATCCGCAGGAGAACCATACCTTGGTTCTCCTGCGACACCGACATAGCCCGAAGAATTGGCAAACTTAAGTGGCAGTGGGCAGGGCAGACTGCTTGCAGAACAGATGGCCGATGGGGCCGAAAGGTTCTGGAGTGGCGACCGCGTATCGGAAGACGTAGCGTTGGAAGGCCTCTTACAAGGTGGACCGACGACCTTGTGAAGGCCGCAGGAACCCGTTGGATGCGAAAAGCATGGAACCGGTCGAAGTGGAGGTGCTTGGGGGAGGCCTATGTCCAGCAGTGGACGTCTTTTGGCTGAAATGATGATACAAGACTTTATCTACACCCATGATAGGAATCCTCTATAAAAGGTTCTGAAACCATAGGGTGTTGTACAGTGTTGTAAGAACTCAATGTTGAATAACCTATAAGTTTTCTTTTTTAATTACGGCGCTGTGGTTGTGAAACGCGCGTTTAAATAATATTGACAATGTTCTTTTTTTGAAATTCATAAAGATACCACGAATTGTGTAGTGAGAATGTGACTGTTTGATGAGTAAGGAAGGGAACGAAAAAGCAAAAGAGTTGCATAATGAAATTTAGTACAACATTATAACACTCGTTTGGATGATATTATGGTTACTACTGTGGTTGTTTTAATGTTGGCAATAAGCTGTTTCAGAAACAGAGGATTTATAGCATGGGTGTAGATTAATAACAATAACAACATCATGACAAAACATCACGCCTGTAATTCCCGTAGGGTTAGGCAGAGGAGTACCCATAAGCCGACTTTTTCGTTGATGACAGTCGACAGTCCCATGGACTAGCCGGTTAAAAGGTCATAGCACATACGTAAGCACGCAACCAAAGCGGATCAGCAGCGCCGATACGTCGAGTCGGCTGTGGCTAGGCGACGACGCCGCGCTTATGGCTCGCAGTTCGTGATCTTGTCACAGAATAAATAGTACAAGTACAGAAGAGGCACTTCGCGCAACAATTAATAGAAATAGCGACTCTTGCTACTAAGCAACAAAGTGCAATTCAACTAGCATAAGCGCTCAGTGTAACGCGATATTTACCTAAACGTTGCCGGTCTCTTCTAACGCGTAATTCTGTCGCTGTCTGGAGCGGAGTGACGCGCTAGAGTTGTCGGCTTGCCGCTGCTACTTTATTCATCGTCTATCTACCATGACCACGAAATCTAATGTTTGATGCGTATGATTACACGGTAAAATTAGGTAGATAGACAAAGAATATTAGGCCTCTGCCTCGAATCTTGCGGGCAGCGGGGCGGCAGCGGCGGCGGCGCGGGAGCGGCAGGATCTTATGCGTACATTTATATGGACCGGTTCTCGAACAAAGCGGCGCGGGAGCGGCGGGGGAGCGGGCAATGAGCGGTGCACTCCAGTCAAGCGGCGACCGCCCGCGCGTCTGCTAACTGCTTTGCAGTGTTGTGCTATTTATTTTTGTGACATATGGAAATGTCCTCGGACGTGCAAGAGCAAATTGTTATACTTACCTTAGCGTCAAGTATAATTTTTCTGCTGGAGATATGTATATGCTGTATAGTTTTGGATTAATTTCAGACTCTAAATCGCCTTTGATAGCTTCAAGAATATAGTCAAAAGTTTCTACACTAATTCTGGTGTAGCCGTAGAATTTGTCGGGACATTGCCTCTGTTCATTGTAATTTCTAAAAAACTCGCCTTTTATTTTCTTTGCCCTATAGTAGGTATTATAAATCGAGCGTTGAAGATGTTGTCGCCGTTGCTCAGACATTTCATTCGCGAATAAAAACAAATATCTCGACGACACAACCACAAACACAACTGCACTTCGCCGCTATAGCGCCGCGCGATCTGCCCGCTGGTTTCGAGAACTGGTCTGCGTTGCCCGCGCCGCTCCCGCGCCGCCGCCGCCGCCGCCCCGCTGCCCGCAAAATTCGAGGCAGCGGCCTTAAAGTCCGTCATTTGTAAAATTTAACCTTTAATCTTTAGGCTACTAGATACCTTTTTTTAAACATTCCTCATTAACTTCAATAATAATATTTTCACATTTTGGACTAATTAAAAAGTTCGTAGACAGAATCATCAAAAATTCTGGTAGTTTACATTTTCACTATACTAATTCTTAATTATCTTCTAAACGCGTGGACCGATTTACATGATTCAAACGGATAAAATGGTTTTTGAGCTAGACCTTCCATTTGACACCAAAATCGTTAAAATATAACAACAAACAAAAATCACATTTTCAAGTTGCTCTCATAAAATGAATGGCTCGAGTTGATACGGTTACGATCCGTTTCCGAGTTGATGTGTGTGCTATGTCCTTAAGTAACAACAGACGCGCATCTGACCAGTCTTATCGTCGCCTTCATTTCCATCAAGTTATCTCGCTATTTCCAATTGTAGGTATTGCATCCAACTTTTCTTTCTGATTGTTTAGTTTTGTTTTATTTTAGGAGGAGTTACAGAAACCCGTTAAATTTATTCGGAATATTGATATACCAATTTCGTTTTTTAAAAGTTTGGGCCTACAAAGAAACTCGCAAATACAATCTCGTGAAGAACAAAATTTAATTCATTCACAAATAAGAGAAGGAGACAACCCACAAAATGCTAATGAGACTACTGAAGAAGGTACTTACAGCGAAGTACCACCTTACGAACCAACCATTATAAGAAAATTCTGTAAATTTCCAAAGTTAGAAGAAAAACTAAAATCCAATTACAACTTAAAAGTTTATGAAAATCAAGATTTTGATTTAGATTACAATGAGAGCTATGATGAAATAGAAGATTACTGTTCGAACGATGAGAACTACAACGAGCAGCGTCTTGATGCGAATGACAACCAAACTGATAAGGGAGCAGCTACACATGAAGCCTACGAACCTGAGGGAGCAGATACAAATAAAGCGTATGAACCTGAAGAAGCAGATACAAATGAAGCCTATGAACCTGAGGAAACAGATACAAATGAAGCCTACGAACCTATAAGTCTAAAAGACGATTCACTTTTATGTGACGAAAATAATAAAAAGTTTAAATACATGATGTGTATGCTTTTACGAGAAATAAGAAACGCTCTAAACCAAGTACGAGTTTTATGGTAAGTAAATTTGACGTTTTCTTATAATTATACATGTTTAAAATAATTTAGGAATTAATTTGGTATATTTACTTTAATAGCGACCAGTGTTACAAAGAATTCAAGAATCCAGAGGAATCGACCGAGCTGAAATATCAACTACGAAAAAGGACTGAAGCAGCTCATTTGCATACCATCCGATTATGTAGATCGTTAGAAAGGTAAATTTAACAACGTTTATCTACTATTATTTCAGCTACAGTCGGCCTTTTATTTAGCTGCAGTAAAATGACAGCTTATGTGTTACCACTTTTTAACGAAATTTAAATAGTGATGTGACAAAATAATCGATTAATTCAAATAACATTAGAATAGAAGAGTTCTTTATTGTCACGGAAAGTAGGTATAAGTTACAGATGTTAAGTTTAAAATGATCCTATACTAACTAGCTTAACTAAGGCATGCAAACAGTTTTAGCTATAATAATAAAGACTCATTAATACATATTATTGTGTTGTATATATAGTGTTCATGTCAAGATGAAATTCAGTAGATTATTTGAAATAGGCAATACAATACATAATGTCGAGTTTCATAAATTGGGATTATAAATTCGTCAAGTTCGAGGTCAATACAATTAAATTAAAAATGTGAATTATTTCGTACAAGTTAGGAATACAGGGATGCCATATTATCAATTTAAATTCTTATTGGTTAGAAATTCGCCAATTTACTCAATTGGCGAATTTTTGACCAATAAAAATGTATTTATAAGATTCAGTGATTCAGTTCAAAATCGATCAATGTTAAATTGGTTTTAATATTTATAATGAAATTAAGGTTAATAAAAGTTTACAATAAAAAAAATTGCGTAATGATTAATTATTATTTTGTCATCACATCAGTGATCGGATTGAATTTATAAAACCCATTTATAGTAATCACATACATATCTTTTAAATATTCTTATTTTTGGTGTTTTGCAAATAAACTTGTATAGTAAACGTTGAATGAAAACTTTATTAAAAAACATGATTTCTTAGATCGATATACTTACGAGTGCTTACATATAGAAGAGGGTTTTCGGTCCCGACTCCCGGTACAGGTCTGCGCAGGTTTGATTTTCAGAAGGAAACAGTTACATGTTTCACCTGTTTCTTTAGGTGTGAGATCATAAGTTAATGTGGGACCCGCACCCGCAGCACCCGCAGCGGTCGGTACCGACCCGCACAGACTCGCCTGCACTGGAAACCTGTTTCTTTATGTAAGCACCCTTAGGTAGTAGGATTTTTAGAGTAAAAAATCAAACAAAATTATCTTTAGTAAATTATGTATATACGCTGATTTGAAACTACAACATGATGTTTTTATCCAATTAATACAAATAATATTTGATTGTTTACGGTTTAATCCAAATTGGTCAATTACAAAATATCTAAATTAAAACGAAGTTTAATTGCCTTGTAATCACTTAACTAGTAGAGATAGTGTGGCAACATTTTGTTACGAAATGATAGTAAGAAAATAATGGAATCGAATGGTAGTGAGATTTTACTGCAGCTAATTAAAAGTCCGACCATGCTATTGAACATGTTTCTTAGAAGATTACCTATAAAGTAGGTATTCTTTGACGTAACTGCCGTAGGTATTGTCCCACTGGTAGGCAAAGGACTCCCTACTCGTCTCTCGACCTCGAGCTACTAATGACCAGTTTGTTAGGATCCGAAGTAATATCCTCCTTCACCCATCTGTTTACTGGACGAAAATGACTTTTTAACAAATACTTATAATTTGTTTACAAATACAACGTGCCGCTACAATGGCGACATTAATTTGTCGCCAACGCCACAAAGGGGTGAACCTCATACAAACGGTCAAAAATTAGTTTAGCATACAAAAATACTCCATTTTTCGAGCTATATGTCAAACTCAAACTCAAAGCATTTATTTCAATTAAACCATTTACAGGCACTTTTGAATTGTCAAGAAGTCGGTCAGTCAGGAAAAAATGAAGCTAGTTGCCCATTCCAAAGCGTAGTAGGTACCTATGGAGAAGAACGGGCAAGAAACTCCATGGACACTCTTTTTAAATAATATTTTTACAAAATTATTAGTTACATCATATGTTGAATTTATAAATATGTGAGAACGATGTAAAAAATAAATAAAAATCAAGTACGCGTTAAAAGTGTCCAGAGTACAGCAATTAGTAACAAAATAACAATCCAAAAATAAAATAATTAAAAATAAGCCGTGGCAGCTAATAGATGACCAGCCCCAACTGACGGCGCCCGTTCACGAACATGACGCATGGATCAGCACCATCCAGCTCAACCATTTTGTAGGGAACCGAATGATCCAACACACACGCCACCGTCAGCGAGACACTTGAGCGAGCATGACATACTATCAGCCGCCAGGGCACATTCTAGTCAATGAAAAACATATTACCCGGTAAATGGTAGCTCAATAGTACATAGAACTCACATCTGTGCTATGCAGTTATACAATACAAAGGAAATTGAGTTTATACAATGCAAAGATAGTCTTACAATCTTCAGCAGCTCCAACAGTATTTTCAAGTGTTAATCAATTAGTTGTGGTTGTGGAGCAGGACCAGCATTGAGCCAGGCATTTTTATCAGCGATGTAATCTCCTAACTTATAATATGCCTGCCTACATAGTGTGCGTTTTATACATGACTTGAATTTTGTCTCATTCAGTTGAAGAATGTGGGGAGGTATTTTATTATAACATTTTAAACAGTACCCCATAAAAGATGAGTCTACTTTTGCTAGTCTGAAACCTGGTTGAACTAAAAGGTCCCTATTTCTAGTACTACAGGGTGGAATCGAAGTCATGGGCATTATTTTAACCTAAGGCACTACTCACGATACTGATTGCATTAGGGCTATTAATACGCAAATCAAAAATATTATTAATGCAAGTAAGGAAAACCTTAAAAATGTAGTAAGTCAAATTGCACAAGGCTTATTATTGCAAATAAACACTTAAAGTAATTAAAACAAAATACTTCGTTAACGCCAATAATTGTTGAAATATCAAAATCTTAAAGCGCAGTACAGCGCAAAGCGAAATGTAAACAAACATCACCTGCGCGCGCGCGGGTTTTTCCTTACAAGTAATAATAACAATGGGCTACAAGACATTCCGTCCGGCGGGATTCCCTGAACTCTCTCCGTCCCACTCCCTCACTCGCAAAAATACGAATATCACCCCCGCGCGGGGTATGCTTCCCGCCGCAACACGAAGTCACGAACCCGGAACCAGTGTCATAACGACTGCGCAGGTGCATTGACGCGTAATTGATTTATTGATCCCGTGACGTAATCGCCGTACTCGCCGCTCGCGGCATACGGTGCTTGGATTGCAGTGTATTAAGTGTTAGTGTAGTAGTTGTGTGTTGTGTGTGTGTTTGTGTACACGATGCCTCGACCGCGTAATGTGCAGGCTAGGTACACCAACCAACAATACCCACAAATGGTTGTAATTTACGATCGCGCAAGAAATTTAGTATGAACTCGTGAAATGTTCCATCGGCGCTACCCGAACGACCCTATTCCTTCACGGGGTCTCATTCCACCAGAACTACTCAGAACCTGTTGGATTTTTCGTCTTTTCACGTGCCAGCACATGCACAAGCTCGTGGAAGAGCACCCGTTTACCCTCTGTCACTTTACCGACAAATAAGGTTTTTTCAAAACAATCCACAAGCTAGGTACGTAAATGTTTTTTTTTAATGTATGTTAGTTGACGTAGTTTTGACCGTCCTAAGCCGGCAAAGTACGAAGGGAAAATTGGAATTTATTATGAATCAATTCATTGGCAACTTACGAATGTCACGTGAGTCGGGCGGGGTCAAAGAATTCACGCCCAATGACGCGCGTACGGCGTAGTGTACCTACGCATTTGCTATCGAGAAGCGCAACTAATTTGATACTTTGTATGACTTACTACATTTTAAGGTTTTCCATACTTGCATTAATAATATTTTTGATTTGCGTAATAGTAGCCCTAATGCAATTAGTATCATAAGTAGTACCTTAGGTTAAAATAATGCCCATGATATCAAATGCACCCTGTATAATTATGTCTTTCACCTCTTTTGCTAAAAAGATGTAAATTTTTCCTTACATACATGATGTTTTCGTAGATATATTGACAAGGCACCGTCATGATGTTAATATCCTTAAACAGTTCCCTTAGAGAATCGCGCTTGCGGAGATTATATATGGCTCTGATGGCTCTTTTCTGCAGAATAAAAATGGAATCGATGTCTGCTGCCCGTCCCCAAAGTAAAATACCGTAAGACATGATACTATGAAAGTAACTAAAATAGACTAGTCTCGCGGTACCTACATCAGTAAATTGACGGATTTTTCTGACAGCATAAGCTGCCGAACTAAGCCGTCCTGCAAGAGATGTTAAATGAGGACCCCATTGTAGCCTTGAGTCGAGCGTGATCCCTAGGAAAACTGTTTTTTCGACGAATTCAAGTTTCTCCTGATTCAATATTATCTCACAATCACTACTCTTGACATTTGGTAAAGAAAATCTTATGCACTTAGTTTTTTTCCCATTTAATACTAAATTATTAGCAGTGAACCAATTTTGGACCTGCAGTAGGGCGTTATTTACGTCGTCAAAATTTGTAGCACGTCTATTTACCTTAAAAATTAAGGAAGTGTCATCAGCAAATAACACCATTTGTGGTTGATTTTTTAATAAATGGAGTAGATCATTAATATACACTAAAAAGAGGAAAGGACCCAATATCGAGCCTTGTGGCACACCCATTTTTACTGTTAAACCAAGTGAATTGACACCATTTATTTGAACTTGCTGTTGTCTATCATTTAAATAAGAACTAACTAAACTGAGCGCAAGTTTTCCGAGTCCGTAATGTTCAAGTTTCAAAAGCAAGGTTTCGTGATCGACGCAATCAAATGCCTTGGAGAGGTCACAAAAAATTCCTATGGCGTCTTGCGACTCTTCCCATGTGTTAAAAATGTGTTTTAATAAGGTTACACCGGCGTCGGTCGTACAACGTCCTTTGGTGAAACCATACTGTTGATCGTGAAGGATTTTATTCGTGTTAAAATGATTGAGCATTTGATTAAGCATTATCTTTTCAAACACCTTGCTGAACACCGGTAACACGGATACGGGTCTATAATTGTTAGTGTCTTTACTGTCCCCAGATTTGTAAAGTGGTATTACCTTACTGTATTTCATTAAATCGGGGAAGACTCCTTGATCCACACACGAATTAAATACTAAGGCTAAATATGGCGCAATAGTCTCAATTATGGAGGTACAGACTTTAATGGACATTTCCCAAAGATCTTCGGTCAATTTGATCTTTATTTGTTTAAAAGCTTTTATTACTGTTACGGGGTTAATATGCCTAAAGTTAAATTCAATCGGGCAGGCTGAAACATTCGCCGTTACTAAATTAAAAGCGAGCGAGGGCGAGGAATTTAAGGTTTCAGTTGTTTTGAGTGGGATACTAGTAAAGAAATTTACAAATTCTTGAGCAACTTCTTTGTAATCGCAAATGAGACCACGTGACGTCTGTAGGGTGTAATCAGAATTATGCTTTTTGTTCCTGTTTGTTTCATTATTGATAATTTTCCAAACCGTCTTTATTTTATTGTCTGCTGATTTAACCTTATTGCTAATGTATAAGGCTTTAGCAGCCTTACAAGCGTTCTTAAATGTTCTAGAGTAAGTAGCAACATACTTATTAAAAGTTTCCGTGTTGATATAAGGCTTAAGGCCATACAGCTCGAAAAGTCTTTCCCTACTTTTCCTAAGTCCTTTAGTTGCCCAGTCACAAAATAAAAACTTAGGGCTGATACTTTTAGTTTTCTTTTTAAAATAATTATTGAATTCGGTTTGGACTACCGAAAATAATTCTTTATACAAAATATTAACATTGTCCATTGTAAGGTTCTTTTTACTTAATTTACAAACTAAAGTGCTATTGAATTTATTTAAATTAGTAGATGTTATTGGTTTGGATTGGATCTGCACTTTTTGAATTGGCATGTTGGACTCAAAAGTTACAGTTTGACCGCTGTGATCAGAAGGGAGATAATTAACAATTGCTTTATCTAAATAGTCGCAGCAACAAAAAACATTATCGATACACGTTGAAGTAGTCGTAGTTATTCGAGTTGGTTCTATAAACACATTTGACAAATTGAATGATTTAAACAAATTTAGAAATCTACTGGTATTTAAATTATTTTCTAAAATATTAATATTAAAATCACCACAGATAATTACTGACTTATTACTAGTTGCAAGTTTTGCCAAAACATCTTCCATGTCGTACCAAAAGGACGAAGCTCTAAGACTAATATGAGAAAAGAAAAAAAGATTGACGGCGTATCAGAAAATCAACGACGACGAAACTCGAAGTTTGCCTTTTAGCGGCGACATCTAGGGAGTAATGCAGGAAAGCCCTAAAATCGGGAGAAAAAATCATTTATTTATTGGCTTTCCTGTAAAATTTTCTCATTTGAGGTTCGCCCCTTTGCCACGTAGGCGACGAATTTCACACACGTATAGGGCACGTGGTAAGTAATCATAAAAAAAAATAACAACATAAAATAACTACTTATTTGAAAACTACCACCTGCGCCGTTCGCCGACATAGGGCCCTGTTTCCTTAAATTCGCCGACTCTCTCAACGTTATTCGTTTTAATTTCATAGATGCGAAGTTATGATCCTTGACCACAGCAAATGACCCCTCCGATACAGTTCTTGAAGTACCTACAGGTGGCTCCAAGATGTTATTTTAGAACATTGTAAATAAAAAATAATGTTTAATGAAATTAAAATCTAAATATATAAAATTCTCATGTCACAGTGTTAGTTACCATACTCCTCCGAAACGGCTGGACCGATTTGTATGAAATTTTGTGTGCATATCGGGTAGGTCTGAGAATCGGCTACTATCTATTTTTTTTTTTGGCAAAACGATGTTTGCGGGGTCAGCTAGTCTAAATATAAAATTCAAAGTCCTAACTGATATATCCACACACAGCTTAAACCGCTGGTCCTAGAGACATGGGAGGGTGTTCTTTGTGAAGAGTAGGTATACACTAAGAAAGGGTTTTTCGACATTCCACCTCTAAGAGGGTGAATGGGGGGGAGGGTGAAATTTCATGCGGACGAAGTCCTGGGCAGAAGCTCGTATATTCATAAAACGAAAACTAGTAACCGTATACGTATGCTAATGTCGCCATTAAAGCGCCACGCTGTGGTCTGTATGATATCTTCTATAATTATTATTTTTTAAAAATATTAATTTCTGTTTAGTATGCTGGACCATGAAACGAACAACCCTACTCAAAGTATTTCTGATTTCTTGGAGCAGGCTGATATTAACATCCGTCATGTGGACACTAGGCTGCTCTTTGAATACAGGTAAGCATTTCAATAAGATATAACAACAAAAAGCATAAGAAACGTAACTTTAAAAAAAAATTCTGGACTACAAAATTCTATTAAATAGGTAAACTTTTCATATCAATGTCCGGAACTGTTGATGGATGATTCGAACTCGCTGTTTGCCGGTTTTGAGTTGCCCATTGTTTGTTCTCGTTTATCATCTCCAAAATAAGATAAAATGTTCATGCTTGTTTCAGAATTACTGTCGCAAAGTGCAAGGATCACGCTGACGAATTTCTGAGCTCGATACAAAATATAATTTCTGATATTAAAAGGTAAATCATAAAGGAAAGAGCAAGCCTTTTATGCATTATTATGTTATAAGTTTTATTGGTCAAGTGGAGTGATGTGACTCAAGATACTAAGTTGAGTCTGAGTTGATGACCTCGTCTTATTGTTATTTTATTGATAATACAGGCAAAAGTGCTTCTTCATGTTAGGCATTCCACTGCATGTGTATGAAATAAAGGTAATTTTGTTATTGTGTCATTTTATACAAACAACATTTGATATCACCGAATTATTGTAAAATAACAGATTTTTTCATGGGTGTAGGCAAGACTGCACCACACGAAGCATTTTTTCCATTATTTTTGTATAATTTCAACAACGTTTCATGTTTGTTCTGTTATTTTACACATTAATTTGTTATTTTAAAATTGTGTTCTGTGCTCCACTTCGAATGTTCGTTGTTGAATGGAAAATGTAATTAAGTAGTAGGTAGGTTTACAATAAAACTATTTTCAAATATAATTGTTATTGCTTTTACTTTACTTAATAAAACATCATGTATGTATTAGTCGACCTCATAATTGCTTTATCACCCTAAGGTTGAATGTCCACGTCATGAAACGTCGAAGTCTATTTTGGCTTTTACACTGCCAAGAATCGCCATAATTCGACTGATGCTTGGGGGCAAATTATTTATTACGTACATTTTAGTTTTTCTTACATGGGGGTGGGAGGGGTCTAGATCGTTCTTACATATATTATGATCATTGCAGTCAATGGCGGTGCTCTCGAGGTTGCTCGAGAATACTTTTACCTTGGGCAAATTACGCAGTTTGGCAAGAACAGAAGGTGGCTAACATAAGAATTCAGCTGGGCTTAGCAGCGTTTGGGAAGCTTCGTCTAATCTTCTCGTCGCGTATTCCGCAAAGCCTAAAGACTAAAGTCTCCAATCAGTGTGTCCTACTGGTAATGACCTCGGAGCTGAAACGTGGACACTCACGGTACGGCTGGTTCCATAAATTCAGGGTCACTCAGTGAGCTATGGAACGAGCTATGCTTGGAGTCTCCAGAATAGAATCCTAAATGAGGTGATACGACATCGAACCAAAGTTGTCGACATAGGTCACAGAATAAGCAGCTGAAGTGGCAATGGGTCGGACATATTAGCCGTATTACATTTTTGCTACTTTTTCTTTACAATTTTGGTAGATTAGAGACTGATTTTACGTAAGATCAAGGGGGGGGGGGTGTTCATCCAAGTCTTATTTTTTCTTAGGTCGGGGTGGGGGGGGGGTCAGAAGGTGGTTACAATAATTGTCTTACGTAATAAATAAACAGCCCCTATGCATATCTAGTGCGCGGGAGCAGTTACAAGTAATGTCAACTTAAAACATGCAGTCTTAAAACAAAAGATCACAGATACGGTCACAACACAAGCCAGGATTTACAACTTGAGCGTCGCTGTCTAATAGAATTTAACTATGCTCTTGTTTCTAAAAAGAAAATATTTGACTGGAATAGTGCTTATATCTATGGAAGAAATTTTCAAGCTGAAAGTTCTCGGTGTTTTAGACTTGGATCGGTGCTGAGCGGAGTGTAGACTTTATCAGTCGAGATCTTTCCAGCTTGATGTGCCTCTTACCATGCGGTGATCACGTCCGGTTTTCACCGCGTTGGTCACAGAGACATCATAGAGAATATTTGCTTCTTCGTCGAAATAATGACGTCAATCTCATTTTTAGTTGCATCATCCGGGTTCTGCCAGGTCCACTTTCTGTGCTCACGTTTTCTGAAGAAGGAATTCGTCATAAAGAGACCTTCCTTTTCCATAAAACTGGCCAGGAGATGGCCCCGGTGGTTCCGGCGTCCAACTCCAAATTGCCCCACTCGGAGCTCATCATCGTTTCGTTTGCCCAGTTTCGCGTTAAAGTCCCCCACGAGAACGGTGAAGTGAGTTTTAGAGCCATGCATGGCTCTATAAATATACTCATACATGGTCTCCAGCTCATCGTCGGGACGTGGACCTGTACAACCTTCAGCGGATATTCTGAGTACTAGGTACGCCACCCTGGTCGACACACTGTCGATCTTCACCACGTTGCTCAGAAGGGACTTATGGACGATAAGCCCGACACCACCTTGGGACTGCTGGTCGCCCTTCCGGAAATAGAGCAAGTTTCCAAATTTGAGGATTATCGAGTCCTCCCCCTCTCTTCGGACTTCAGATAACCCCACTATACTCCATGGTAACCTGCTCAATTCTTCCTTGAGTTCGGTGATCACCTCGTTGCCGTTGGTCCGGAGTGTACGCGTGTTGTATGTTGCCAGGTCCAGTTTTCGGTGATTGTGGTAGCCAAATCTCTTCCGGGGATTCTTAGCACCCCTTCCCTTACCGTGGCCTTGGCCGCTACCGTAGCCAATTGTAGGCGGGCCGCTGGGTACTAGGGGCCAAGTGATTTTGTGCTTGTCGTTCTCGAGAGGGTTTGCCATAATCGCCACGGTTGGCAGGCGGGTTGGTGATAGCAGTATGGTGGTAAAATGCCTAGAGAACGCTGCTGCCCATTCTACGGTACGACCCTTAGTCGCCTTTTACGACACCCACGGGAAGTAGGGTGTTGCTATTCTTTAAGTCTGGCGCCACACGGTACTGATGGCCCTTAGCTTCCTGTAAATACTTTAAGATTTGTTCATAACATTTGGTGCGCACATGGCTTAATATACTTAAGTTCTCTCGCTACTAATTTTCCGAATAGGTCATTTCTTTTGTCTTCTCCCTATCCATAAAAAGCACATTTTGAACAATTAGACTTCTTAACTGCAATATCTTTTAATTCTTTCCTTCTTTTTATACCCGTGGGGACAGAAATAATAGATAGGAAACTTGGTCTGGGTAGCTTTGTTGGTGACGGTAAATCATTCGAACATTGTGTCTCACTATCTAAAATTTTTTGCTACCGGCTCCGAGAGCAAAGTCTGTTCTTTTACTCTCCTACGATTAGGTACATAATAAAAATTAAATTACATGGGATTATGTACGTAATATTTATTTATTTATTATTATTGTTTTACCATTTATGTAAGTACACACATAGACAAGAAAAAACAGAACAGAAAAATAGGTACAAAGGTGATGTTTATTTCATAAGAAATCTTTTCCAGCGTACCTATAGGACAATAAATAGAGAGATCTAGACAGCGTGTGAAAGAGTAAAGGAGACAAAAAAATTGGTTGTCTGTAAAGTCGGTTTATGGACGATAGTTTTACGTGATAACGTCATCGTCATAAAGAAACATTGATGAATAAATGAGTCATAAGCCAACGCTTGGGCCGATCGTGCCTCTTTATCACTTGTTCCGCGCTCTCGCTTGCACGCTCAGGCTCGGGCGGAACATGACACTTTCGTGCGTGCAGCCGGTGTTCATCGATTTATAAGACGTTACCAAGTCAAAAAAATACATAAAATCATAAACAATCCAAGTTCTAATAAAAATAAATCAATCTTATGAGAATATACTTACATACAAATAAAGATACTTAGGTACAGAGGCCAGCACATCAAGCTACCCCAATCTGTCAGATTTTCCCAATTGAATATGAACTTTATTCCTTTGAGCTAAAGTTGAAAATTTAACAAAGAAA